>JAFIRS010000614.1:0-619255 GCA_018342105.1 Gonioctena quinquepunctata
TAGTCTGTTAATTATTATTGAGACCCCGGGGTTTCCCCTTTTTTTCTCCTGTATTTACCTTTTTTTTTTCCTTTTTTACTAATGATACATTTGAAGAAATGGGAAAAAAGGGAAAATAAATGACCCTACATATAATAAAAATTAATTTTTGGGACGTCTCTTTAAAAAATGGTTTGGAATTTTTAAGGCTACCCCATTTTATCAGGAAGATTAAATAAATTTAAATTTTGTTTGATAATATGAACAGGTGCAAAAATCAGAGGGGGAATCATCGACCACTGAAAGATAAATTTAGTCGCTATATTCATTGTTCAAGAAACCCCCTTTGGCAGTTTTTTTTTAAAAAAGGAAACATTCTCAACTGAATATTGAACAGAAATATTTTTCTGATAATAGAAAAATCTACGACAATAATGAAATTATTTTTTGTAATAACTAACAGATAACAACTACTTTCCCGGCTAAAGCCACGCTGGCCATTGAACTACATCTGATATATATTGTGAAAACCCTAACTAAAAAAATAAAATTTTAAAAAAAGGGAAAATTTGGCAAAAAAAACCTTTTTTAAGTAATTATTCTAAAATGGGGCCCCAAAAAAAACAATTATCAATTCATTTTACTTTGAGAAAGTAATCAAAACGCAGCCTTATCCCCGCCATTTTACGCCTACCAATTGTTCCAGTTTGTTTGGGCCGACCAAAATCAGTATCACATTAGTTTAAACTCAATTAATTTAACTAAAGGTTTATTTTATTTTTTTTTTTGTTTTTTTTCTGGGTTTAATTTTTTAAAAAAATTTTATTTTAAATTTTTTTTTGCTGAAATCTACAATTACTACCTATTTAATTTTTTTTTTTTTCCAAAATTTCTTCCATTTTTTTCAACATTATCTATTAAAAAAGATTTTCTTTTAACTATTTATTGTTATAAAAAAAAAAGAAAGTTCTGGTTCTTGATTTCATCACTTTGTATTAATTTTCCACCTTTTTCAAAAATGAATCATTTTGACGGATGGGGGGTTGAAAATTAATTTTAATTTTAAAGCCCGGGAAAATCAATCACCCCATTTTGCTACCCATAGGGTGGATCATTCCTTTCCCAAAATTTAAAAAATTGATCAACTATGGGTACCCCCTTTCTAATAAGAAAACATAAATCGGAGAACCCACTAAAAGTTTTTCCGATAAATTTTAAACGGACCAAAATTCAGAGGGTGAACGATCACTATCCTTCATTTTGCTACCCCTTTGGGGGATGGATTTTGGATAAAATTTGGGAAACCAACTTCGTTTTAACCACCAAAAAAAAAGAGAATCTTTGGGAATAAACTGCTCTGGGTTTTTGGGGGATCATACATAAAAAAAAATATATACGCGCGAAAGAAACCTCCTTTGGGTTTTTCGTGGTTAAAAAAAATGCGGATTTTTACCCCCCTCGTGTTAATTTTTGAACGGTTTGACGTAGAACAATGGGACAAAACCGGTAATGGAACCCCCGGACCTACTTTTAAATAAAAGTCTTGGATTAGATAGATGGAACGGGGGAAATCAAAAAAAATTTCAAATAAGGGGAATCAAGGGCAATCGTTAAAAGAAATTCCCCTTTTCCACCATCTAATTTTTTTTTTCGTTTTGAAGAAGAAAATGTGTGTTTGTGATATATAAGGGAAGAGAGGGCCGGCGTGAAAAGACATCCTCGGGGGAGATTGAACCCACCCCCTCATGATTACCAGTCATCCTTTTTCCAACGAGCCCCCGAGACGTAGGTAAAAAACCATGCCGCATATTTTCTAGAATTTTTGCTTATTGTGTTTGGGAAAAAAGTTATGGGTGGGGGAACTCATCCGCTAACAAATGATCATCAAGATCCAATTTCTTTCACCTAGCGTCGTCGACAATTTGCGATTTTCAGGTTTATTTCCGCCATTGAACAATTAGCCAATTTGACAATTGAGAAGGGACTTGGGGTTTTAGGGGTTTTCCCCTTCGATGAAGATTTGGGGGCGTTTTTCAGAAAAAATAAGATTTTTTTTTAAAAATTGACCGCAATCACTTGTTCCCCCTCACAGAGCTTTTTAAATTTCAAGATTTTTTTTTTTCCCCTATTTTTTTTTTGCGATATTGAGATCAAATTTAAAAAAGGGTTGGGGTTTTAGGGTTTCATCACCAGTACCCCCGTGTTGGGAGAATCTCAGGAAATATGTTTTCGGGGGCCCCCCTTTTTTCCCCCAAAAAAATTTTTTTTAGTCCCCCCGGGGGATTCAAATTTGAATTAATTCTTTTTTTTGTTTATACTTTTTTTTTTTTTTTCATTTTTTTCGCATCTGCGACCTCTTTGAAAAAGAAAATTTTTTTTTTTAAATTCCATATCAATTAAAAATTTAAAAAAGGGGGGAACCTATAAAAAGAAAAAAAACGCTACTTTTTGGGGGGTTTATCAAATTACAAGTTCCCTAAACTTCCCAATGAATTGACGTTTCAAAATGGTGCTAAAATGCTCTCCCCTTCTGCGATACAACCTTCCACTTTCTTCTTATAGACGCTTCCTCAAAAATTCCGGGGGGTTTTTTACGTTGTGAAAGGCACCAAAACGTTCAGTGAGAACCCGGGAAAAACACGGGGCTCCCCCAAAAGGGCCCTTTACAGGCCCAGCGGTTGCAATCTACCCTGGGGCCAAGCAATTGACCCGCGCCAATCCCCGTTGGAAACACTGTATCTAAATAATCAGAACGATGTTTTAAAATAGGGAGGCCCCTTGAAAAACCAAAAGTTGATGAACTCGTGTGGCACCCTATAAAACGCGGAAAATGAAAGGACCAATTAAAATATTTCTACTATTCCTGTTCATATGTTTACGCTGAACTGTTACTGGTGTCGATTGTCTGATCATGTGGTTTTTCCCCAAAAAAAAACTTTTTTGGGAAATTACACTCTGTCGCGTGAAAAGTGAGCTTCGTCGGAAAAGGGACGAGAAAAAAAATGCGGATGCCGGAAATCTGGGGGAAAAAACCTGGAGGGATTGATATGGGTATAAGCGTGAAAAAACCCCCAACAGTTGAATGGGGAAAAATCCAAATCCTGTGCTATTTGTCGAGTATCTACCAGGTTTTTTCGATAACATTTAAAATATCTTCATCTCTTATAGGTTGCGTGTTTGTTGGGCCCCGATCGGGCCGGGGTCTGAAATCTGCCGTTTTCCCGGGTCCCCGGGGGGAAATTTTTAAAGTTCTATAGTCAAGGGGATTGGGGAAAACTCAAAGTACAACCTCTGAGCTTCAAGTCCGTTACATTACCCCCCAAAACAAAATGGCAACCAGATGTTCAAAAAAAAGGTTCATTTTCCATTTTAATGTTAACAAATACACGATGAGACATCCACCAAATTTTTTTAAATAATTCCATGCCCAAAAAACCAAACGTCAAAATGAAAAAGCAGCCAAAACCAAAACTTTTTTTTTTATTGTTTTTTTTAAAAATTTAATTACCTCTAGGAAAAAAAAAATATTTAACTTTTTTTATAACAGTCGCAGATGGTAAATATTAAGGAGACACAAAATGTTAAACAAAACAAATAAGTTATTTATATTTATAATCCCCCGGGTGTACTAAAAAAAAATTATGGGGCTAGAAATGCTTGCCCCCCGAAGAAATATCCCCCCGTTGTCACAATCATTAAGATGATGTAAACTCAAAAACGTAACCCATGTTTCAAATTTGATCTTAAAATCGAAAAAAAATGAAAAGCATGAAGAAAAAAAAAAAATATTGAATTTTAACTTTTCGGACACATGTTTAGGAAAAAAGGGGCCCTTTTACCGAAAAAATACGCCTCTGAAATCTTTTTCCCGAATTTTAAAAACCCCCAAAAAAAGGTTTTGGGGGACAAGAAAATTCTAAAAAAAGGTTTTGGGGGGGGTTTCCCCGACTGTTTTTTTTTTTGAGTTCCGAGAACGGGAAAACCCGCCAATTTTAAAATTTATGTTTAGTGTGTTTAAAAAGTATGGGGGGAAAGGAACTTCTTTTAAAGATCAAAATCCTTTACCTTTTACCCAGCACGTCACTTTGAGACTTTCAGCAATGGGGGGGCTATTTACCAATTAAGGAACGAAAATTAAAAGGAAATTTTTGTCTGTGATATATAATGAAAAAGGACAAACCCCCTTTTTAAATTTTAAATTTTGGGGAATTGTTCAATGGTAAAAGTAGTAGTCCAGTCATATTTTTCCCGGTTTTTTGAGATACCCAATATTATAAAATTTTAAAAATTAAAACCAAAAAGGGGAGTCTAAAATAGGAAAGGTCAAAAATCTATTTTTTGCATATTTTGCAGATATTTCATTTCTTATGGGTTTTTCGTTATTTGTATTCATTATCAATATTCTAGAAAATTAAATTCCTACAGCTTTTGTTTCAAAATTTTTTTATACGTTTATCATTTTGGATAGAGGGCGGAAGCGCGCGTTTGAAGATATGTAATCACGATTCCGGTAAAAACACGCTATATAAAGTTTAATATGATAATGATAATTAATAATTTTCATTCGTTATCAAATATTTACATTAAATTTAATATTTTTTATTTCATATCTATTTATTTCAATTCTATTTAATTACACTACCTGCTCTGTAGTTATAGAATTGTTAAGAAAATACTTGAATTATATTTCAATTCTAATATAATTTATATGAATAACTCCTTAAATAATTGAAAAAAAAGGAAGAAAAAAATTCTTAATTTATGATTTTATTAAAAATACCATTTTATTCTGAATAGAATAAAGATTACATGAACTGCAACTTATTATAATTTTAATTATCTTCTTCTTCTTCATCGTCGTCTCCCAACCGCTGTGGTGTGTCGTCTCCCAACCGCTGTGGTGTTTTGAAGTCTTCCTCTATATCATCTTCTGCGACATTTATCTCCAGGTCTTCCATGATTTCGGGGTCGAAGGTTCTGTCTTCATTTACATCGCTCTGACATGGTGAAGAGTTGAGACAAGCTTGCCCATTACACTGGCAACTTGCAGCAGCATTTGAAGAAGAAAACTGTCTGGTTCAAAGATTATTTGAGACTGGAATTCAAATCTTGTTGGCAGTCTATAATGCTCCAAAATCTGTGGACAGTATTGATCATCGTCGTTGTGAACAATACGTCAAGTCTACGAAACTGAATAAACCTGTGCAGTTATCAAATATTCCACCAACAAGTGCAGCAGGTCACCAACATTTCAATCGTGTTTATTATCAAGTTCAAACTTGGTTAGGGCATGATTTGGAACCCCAGAAGTGGGGTTGGACAATGCGTAACGGATTCCTGGAACCTATCACGACCATTTTAGCACCTGCTCCAGAAGAATTGCTCAACACAATCTTCTGCAACTGCTAGAGTGGTTGTGGTTTGCGTTGTGGATGCAGGAAATCGGGGTTGCAGTGCTCTTTAGCTTGTGGCCAGTGTAATGGGCAAACTTGTCTCAATTTTTCACCAATTCAGAGCGATGTGAATGAAGACAGAACCTTTGACCCCGAAATCATGGAAGACCTGGATATAAATGTCACCGAAGATGATAAAGAAGAAGACTTCGAAACGCCACAGAATGCCACAGACGACGATGAAGAAGAAGATAATTAAAATTATAATAAATTGCAGTTCATGTAATTTTTATTCTATTCAGAATAGAATGGTATTTTTAATAAAATCATAAATTAAGAATTTATTTCTTTCTTTTTCCAATTGATTAAGGAGTTATTAATATAAATTACATTAGAATTTAAATATAATTTAAGTATTTTCCTTAACAATTGAATAAATTAATACTTATTCAAAAATAGATACGAAAGTAAAAAAATGATCAAATATAATGTGATATTTGATAACAAATGAAAATTATTATTAATTATTTATTTATCAATAATTAATAAACTTATTATAACGTGTTTTGACCGGGACTATACCGGTTGACCTTACATTATGCTCTAACCGCGCGCTCTCCGCCCTCTATCTCGAAAACGATTCAACGTATAAAAAAAATTTCGAATCAAAAGTTGTAAGGAATTTAATTCTCTACAATATTGATAATGAATACAAATAGCGAAATGACATATTTGCAAAAAAATATGCAAAAAATTGATTTTTGTGAACTTTGACCTCGAATTTTAATAGACGCGTATACCCCACCATATGTAGGTTTTGAGACAACTTTAAGAATGCCAAAATACAAGTTTACAAATATTCAGCTGGGTATCTCAAATTCCGAGATTCTTACCTGATTTTGACTTAGATGACTGGACTATAGGTGAAAGGTAAATTAGATCTTGATGATCATTTAATAGCGAATGAGTTCCCTTCCACCACATAACTTTCCTCAAACACACTAAACATTAAATTCTGGATAGCGATATCCCGATCGCCGTTGCGTACCTACGTCATCGGTAGCTCAGTTGGAAGAGCACTCCACTGGTAATCATGAGATCGTGGGTTCAATCCCCGTCCGAAGATGTATTTTTCTAGAAGTTAAAAATTCTTATCTGCACGTCGCCAACTCTCTTTATATTTCGTTTATACATTTTTTCACAATATGTATTTGAAATGTCAAGTATAAGTGCTAATCTGAATGGTACCCTTACCTCGAAAACTTTTGAACGGTTTGATGTGAAACAATGGGACAGAAAATATTTTGAATGGTATGACCGATCCTACTCTACTCGACAGAGGGGGCTGGGGTCACATCAACTTGAAAATTTCGAAAGGCAAAGAGGTCGAGTTGCACATCGTTGAAAAGATAATTCAGTTTTACTTCCAACCATGGTTGTTCTGAGTAACACGAAATTCGTTAAATTGAGGAAGATTCGTGCCTTAAAAATTTTTTCATTTTCGAATTTGTTTCAAAGCATAATTAGGTACAGATTTTAAATCTATACAATAATCCAATTTCGGACCCCAATAATACCACATTTATTTATTTTTAATTACCATAATCAAAACGGGTACGTACCATTTATTGGATTTGGTAAATTGATAAATGAGCAGTTACCTGGAAATGACTTATATGAAGTTGGATTATTTTGTCAATATTTAAGACCTTTTAATGTATAAATCATCATAACACTACTTGCCTGCTCTTCATATTAAAAACTAATTATCGCATATGTATTTAGTGAAGAGTTTCACCTAGACTGAATTGAGTACTGAGACAACACAATGGGAGGTAGAGAGGAAGAAAACACGAGTGGACACGATTGACAACAATGTTGCTTCATATTCTCAATAAATAAAAATCCTATATAATAGTTTTGTTTTTGTTATACTTGACATATGAAATGCATATCGTGGAAAAATGTATTGACGGAATTCAAAAAAAATTTGATGGTCGAAAAGAGAATAGAATTATCTTATCAAAGATGTTTTACTTGAAATGTTTTTTTTTGAGTTTATGTGCTTTTCCGCGCCATCTATCGAGCAATCACAATATCTTTCATTTCAAAAAGTAGTACCCGTGATATCATTCAAAATGTGTTTCGTCCCCTTGTTCTACGTCGAACCGTTCAAAAGTTAACAGGAGGGAACTATAAAAAGCCGCACTGTATGAAAGGGAATAATTGCATTTCCTTTAAGATAGTTATTTGATTTTCTATTCCCGTCTTAATTAAGGACTCATATAGATAAATTAGGCAAAGGAGAATGTTTGGAATAGAAAATCAAATAACTATCTGAATGAAAATGCAAATTTTCGCTTTCAGATTTTTCCTTTTGAGTTAAGGATCTATCATATGTAGTTCCATATCCATAAAAAGTTACTAGATTGTACCATTCAAAAATTAAATCATACCAATTCAAGCAGTGTGATTGAACCAGGATATTTCCGTTAAAACATGTTCATGTATCAGGTTAGGTGAAGTAGGAAAAACAAAATCATTGAGAAACTATGTTCATTTCAATATGCTAAATGTCGGAAATTCGAGCTCCCTCCTTTTACCGGAAAGAACTCTCCCGCACAATTACGGCATGAGGCTCAAATGTATAAACGAGGAAACCTGCTCCTCATCCAGGAACGATTTGCAGAGTCAAGACGTGTTAATTCACCAAATTTCGTAAGTAATAAATTGCCCGATAAAAGGTCTCACCTACGGTTTTTTTACAAGAAAATTCCATTAAACGGAGCACGTAGCAGTAATGAAAGCGTCCCATTTCCTGCAGGAATTCACAAGGACTCTTCTCATTGTCACGCAAAGACAATAAAGTCCCTTTGATTGAAAAACCTTTTTCCGAACGCCACCTTTCTCTCGGAAATAATTGCTTCTTGATAAAAAATACTCTACATTTGATACCTTTAAGTCACTTTAAACAACGGCCTATTCAGGAGAGATTTGTATTTCATTTTTTAAAAGGGTCTGCTAATTGCCTACGAGAAAATAGGAAACTGTGTACACAAAGTGTTGATTGCTAATCGTCGAATTGATGGGAAGACTTGCCAGATGTCGCTTTTTTTTGTTATTTCGTGGGAGAAACGGCAGAAACAATAATCGCCGAATGAAAATATAAGGCTGTCGAAGTCAAGTAATTAAAAGGGATTTACTTCTCCGAAGTTGAATTTTCCGAAAGAAATGCAGATGAAACAATGCCAATTTCGGTTTGTTTTAACGACAAATAGAGAGGTAAAGTAAAACATTTAGGGAAGGGACAGCTTATTTATGAAACGGAAATTCATCATGAGTGGAAATCAACATGGAATGTTATTAATACTGATGGTTCCAATTCGGTTTCATTGGGTTCGATTTGTTTAATAGATGATTTTTCAGAAGTGTTGTAGACCTGAATATTTTACTTTTTGCAAGCTTTTATTTAACTTGCTTCGTTCTTATGTCATTCTGTCATTCTTTCCGGTTCAAAATTTGTAATGCATTTTTGGAGCACTTGCGGACATCCGATTGAGCTGAAATTTGGCAGGTGTTCATAATTCCGGATATATTAAACTGGCGGTCCAAGATGGGACGATTTTGTGATTATGGTCGATTCGATTGAAAATTGGTATGTGGGGGTTTTCGGGGACGGAGATTGTGAATTTTTTGTCAACATTCGAAAAACCAAGATGGTGGCTCCAAGATGGTGGACAAGTTTTGTGATTATGGTCTGATTCGATTTACAATTGGTATGTGGGGGTTTTCGGGGTCGGTGATTGGGAATTTTTTATCAAAATTTACAATTTGAAATAGCGGCTCCAAAATGGTGGAGGAGTCTTGTGATTATGGTCCGATTCTATTCAAAATTTGTATGGGGTGGATTTCGGAGTCGGAGAAATGAATTTTTTGTCAAAATTTATGAAATTGGAATGGCGACTCATGGAATTTTAATATGTATTGGAGAAAATTATTTATTTACTTTCTACTTTCTCATTTCAACGGACTTAAAAAAATCTAATGGAGATTTTGAATTAAATTAATTCGCAAAGATTATTTGAATCACATTTTGTTTTCATCGTTTATTATTGAATTGAATAATTTTTGGTCATCATTAATCTCTTTTTTCATAACAAAAAACATTAAGGAAGTTTCACAGCCGAAGAAGTAGTATGACCAATAGTTTCTTATAACCTAAATAATAACTGTCGAGTAGTTGGGACTTGAAAATCAAATAATTTTATAAAAATAGGCAAATTTGAATATTTTATAAAAATAGGCAAATTTGAAGTTTTCGAAATCAGTTTGCTGTTGTTTCTGGTATGTTCTATCAATAGATCAAATCCGATCAATAGGGACTGAAAAAGACCTCTACCCTACAAAGGGTGGGATAGAAATGATTTTGATATATGTTATTTAACTCCAGACTCCGATAGAAAGTCCAAGTTCTCGACCTTGGGGGAAGTCAGCGCGGTCCGCCATCTTGGACTAAAAGTACAAAATTTTTTTTTTTCATAATAATTCTTCAACGGTTGATCCTTCTACAAAAATAACCCATACAGATGAAGAAGACTAAATTCCCTTCATATTTTGTATGATTTTTTTCGTAAGCCTGATGTGTATAGAGTTACAGCGGCGGAAATATGGTCATACTTCCAAATCCAAATCGTCCAAATTAATCTTTCCATGGTAATTTTTTCAGAAACGATATTATCGATAATATTATCAGTTGTAGTATCACAAGAGAGTGAGAATAAAGTGAAAGATTTTCGTAAACTTGTTGCTAGGCAATAGACGGGCTCGAGTTCCACGAATATTGTTAATGGTTGCAAAGATACGAACTCATTGTTTTTATTCAAGAAAGATTCCAAATTCATGTGGTTGAATATCTTTGAATATCAAACTTCTATGTTGAAGATTAACCAATTTGAATATATTCATTTCAGCATGTGCTCATTTCATATTTTGATCGTATTATTGAAACCCTGAGGGTTATTACCAGATTACCAATCCTCAATTCTTCTCTTGTAGGACGAATTATCTATTATAAAAATTCGCTGCTTGGCACCATGCATTCAGGACCCACCATCAAGTCCAAAAATGGTGGAATCTAGTAACAATGTCAGAGAAATCTGCCTCAGATATCTTATTTAATGGAATTTCATGCAATTTCAAAAAGAGATGCGGTGGAGCATGTGGCTGCAGAAAAGGTGGGCTGAAGTGCTCTGTTGTATGCAGATTCATGCGAGAATGAAATTAGATTCTCAGTGCAAAAAATGGGTTAGAGGATAACATTGACAACGAAGATGATTAGGAAAATATCAACATCAACCGACCTGTACCATAAAAAAAAAGAAGTATACTCGGGGACATAAATTACGGAATACGAGCCGTACTCAATTGCAAAAAAACATCTGTGGATTAGGCCTACTGGAGATAACACAACTTAAAAAAAAGGCGTTTACTCTACCTCATGGTGGTGTAGAAATGAGTTGACTCCGTGAGGTTTTATAATGAATAACTACAATTTATTACCTATCATTGATCAAATTGAGCAGTTGGAAACCCCCCCCCCCCCACCCCAAAAGTCGAAAACTTGGATTTTTCACCGGGGAAAATTATTTCTGCCCTACCCTTTATAGGGCAAAAACCCCCACATACAGGACTAATGGGAAAGCGTGATATGAAGATAAAAATAAGTCCTACTCTTCTATAATTTGGTTGAGAGTCTTCAATCATCATAGATACAAAAGTAAAATTTGATGATTTTCATTTCTATTTTGAATTTCAACAATAGTTTTTTTGTTTTGTATATTTGAAAAGTTATTTTGGACTATTATTCATGATTCTTACGTCCACTTTTTAGTCGTAAGGAATTGCAGTCGGTTTTCCGACGAAATAATTCAAGGTATGGAGCGATTACCTTGAGGGGAAAAACGGTTTCACCTCCCGCCCCCCAAATGCGCCCAAAAAGCCAATTCGATTCCCTGCTAATGGTATTACATTGTTACCTTCCTCGCGTCATCCAGAGCCCCATTTCTGGAGCGCAAGGGTCTTTACACTGAGAGAAAGGAAATCAAAAACCTTGTACGCGGAATTGAATATACGTGCTGGTATTTTTAAACTCATCTATAATAGCTACCCAGACCAGTTTCATGTTTTTCCATTCGATTTGTCTGGTTGAAATGGTTTTCAACATATTAGATAGTCTCCAGATATAAGGTTGAATAGTAGAGTGGTTTTAAAAATTGTCTAGTTGAGAATTTGTGATCTTCATAAATGATATCGAAAATGTTCCGATTTTGCCATTGCAACCTCGAGAATGATAACCTAGTCAGTGTTACAGTTTATTCTACCTGCAACTGGATTAGAGTGGGGAAGATAATGTTTATTATTGAATGAAGCAACAAGAAGTTTACCATTCTCTATTCAGAATCAATGAACACCTCATTATTGTTACCTAAAGTTCATATGTGGTTGAAGCCAACTGAAATGGAATGCTAAGGGAAATGTCCCAATTTTCCTTTCTTGTGGAAGTTAATTTTGTGCTTCGATATAATGGACAGTAAATCTTGCGATGATATCAATCAAGTACCAGAAATAAATGAGTCCACAGCCACTTGGTATTTTTTTTCTTAAAACTCCGATGAACTTCAGGTAACAAAATGAAGGACCACCTGTCTATCAGACAGGACAGAAATGTTTGTTGAAAGATAAGGTATTGTCGATACCTTACACGGAACTTCTCATAATCAGCTCGTTGAAGGAAGATGTACATTTAAACATGTCAAAGTGACAACGGTTGTATTCTATTCGGAAAATCAGCTTCTCACATGTATTTTCTGTATGAGAATTGGAAAGTTTACTCACTATTGCGGAAATAACTTTATCTTCTCTTTTTCGCGTACTTGCACTCTTTTTCGGAATGAACGGGGAACTTGTTATGAAAAAAACAATAACAAATTCGTGACAAATTTTTCTAGCATGACATTTCTTTCATCATAACATGCCGACTTGCTTTTTTTTTTCAACGAGACACAAAACTGAGAAAATTGAATAGGGCTGCCTCAGACATTTTGGCAAGCTATTATTTTTTTTTTTAACCATGTTCAAACATATTCCCCCCTTTGAAGTCACTGAACCGCAACAATTCATAATGATTGAGGCAAAGGACAAACCTTGGTCACCGGTCTAATGAAAGTGGAATTAGATGTCTTCAATTTAATAACTCGGACCTTATTGTCATGGCCTGGAATAATTTCGAGGATTCTGGCACGAGGCCATTTCAAAGGAGGAGTATCATCTTTTTTCAAAAGGACGAGGTCATTAACTTTGAGATTTTCAGAAGAAGACATCCAATTTGATCCTCTTAAATATTCTACTGACCATCTTTCCCAATAATTTTGTTGAAAGTCGACACACTGCTGCCAGAATGATAGTTTATTTTCTGGAATTTTGGAAATATCTTTCTCTGGATAGGAAGTCAAACTAGTGCCAATCAGGAAATGGCCAGGAGTTGAACATTGTAGATCAGATGGGTCATTAGACAGTGGACAAATTGGGCGAGAATTCAAATTAGCCCCAATTTGAGATAGAATAGTACTTAATTCTTCAAAAGTCAATTTTACATCTCCTAGTATACGACGTATGGTATTAGGTACTTTTTATCGCAGCTTCCCACAGTCCTCCCCAATGAGGACTGTGAGGTGGAATAAATATCCACTGAATATGAATTTCAGCAGTGAATGAAACTATACTATTCCTATTGGCATGATTTAAGAAAAAATCATATAATTCTTTCAGTTGGTTATGAGCCCCAAGAAAATTCGTAGCATTATCGGTGTAAATACATGTTGGATTACCTCTTCTGGCAATAACACGTTTAATTGTGAGTTAAAACGCTTCTGTTGATAAGGATGAAACAAGTTCCATATGAACAGCATGAGTGGCCATACTTACAAAAACTGCTATACAACATTTAGTTACAGGGGCTTTACGTAATCTGGAAGATTTTATAAAAGAGTGTCCACCATAATCTACACCTACTTTCTCAAAAGGTCTACAAATAGATACTCTATCTTTAGGGAAATCTGCCATGAGCTGATGGGAAGGTTGAGCATTGAATCTAAAACAGGTTGTGCAATCGTGGATGATCCTTTTCACTTGTCTGAGACCTAACCATTCAGCGGCCAATATTTCAAAAACACTACATGATAATTGGGTGGAAGCAGAATTGGGTGTTTTTGACTCTCAGGAACATCAGCATATTGTAGGCGTCCACCTACGCATATAAATACTGAGTAATCCAAAAATGGATTCAGGTGAAGTCGGGTTTTGTTGGAAATCTGTTTATTTGATTTTAATTCAGAAATTTATTTTGAGAAGTGTAGTCGTTGGATCTGTTCTAAAATCATATAATGCAGCCTAATTTTCTGCAACAGTTAAAGGGCCAGTAATTTAATTGGATGGATCCCTACTATATATGCCACTGAATGGGATAATCTATTAAACTAGGAAAATCTCATGAAGTAATTATACCAAAAATCTTTTTTGAATAATGATTCAGGAGAAATGATATGTAAAATTGTCTTCCTTTGTTCAGGAATTTCAGCAAGGAAAAATTTATTATTGGACTTCTTACATATATTTAAATCTGGACTGGACAAGAATGGTGGTCCATGCCACGATATATCGAGATATGATTAGTTCTTTTGCTACGTGATAGGAGATCTGCAGGGTTTTATTTGGATTTCACATGGTTCCATTGCCAACTAGATGACAGTTTTTGAATTTATGATAGTCTATTCGATACAAAAGTAGACAAACGTGAAGGATGTGCTTGTATCCAACATAAGCCAATTTGGGAATCTGTATGAAGATGAACCGATGAAAAACCAGTTATTTTGAAAAATGTCTATGATCTTCTGAGTCAAGTTTGTCAGGAGAATCATGGCACATAGTTCAAGTCGCGGCAAGGTCACTGTTTTGATAGGAGCCACACGAGATTTTGAAGTCACCAAATTACAGGAAATGGAATTGTCCGAGCATACAGTTCGAATGTAAACACAAGCAGCATGAGCTTTCATGCTGCTAACTGCGAAACCATGACGTTGTATGTGAACAATTTCCTTCTCTAAGAACAAAAAACGAGGAATCTTCGAAAAACTTAATTTTGTGCTTTGATATAATGGACAGTAAATCTTGCAATGATGTCAATCAAGTACCAGAAATAAATGAGTTCATAGCCACTTGGTATTTTTCTTCTTAAAACTTTAATGAACTCTAGGTAACAATAATGAAGGACCACCGATCTATCAAACGGGACAGAAATGTTAAGCAGGTTTGTTGAAAGATAAGGTATTGTCGATACCTTACATGGAACTTCTCATAATCAGTTCGTTAAAGGAAGATGTACAACCTGTCAACGTGACAACGGTTGTATTCTAGTCGGAAAATCAGCTTCTCACAAGTATTTTCTGTATGGAAATTGAAAAGTTCACTCAGTAAACTTAGTCGAATTGCGGAAATAACTTTATCTTCTCTTATTAGCGTACTTGCACTCTTTTTCGGAATTAACGGTGAACTTGTTATGAAAAAACAGTCAGAAATTCGTGGAATTTTTTTCTAGCATGGCATTTATTCCATTATTACATGCCTTCTTGCTTTTTTTTCCAACGAGATACAAAACTGAGAAAATTGAACAGGGCTGGCCTCAGACATTTTGGCAAGCTATTTCTCAACATTTTTAACCATGTTTAAACACCAACGCATAATCGTTCCTCTGATGTTATTTAAAACAAATTACATATTACATAAACCAGTATTCTAATAGCCTATATTTTACTTAGCCACGGAGAGTTCTTTCGCAGAATGAGTCCATATAGCTTAACCAAACCTTTTTTTTCTGTGCTTTTCATAACCTCGTAGGACAATAACCCCTAACATGACTGAAAGTGGTATTTTCAACATGTTCTTCATAGTTGGTACTCTTTCCAACTGCTATTGCCTTTTACATCATAAGTTTCGTCATCATTTATAATTGTTATTGTTTGTTGGATTGTCTGTCAGTTGTCGAATATTTCTCCTTCTTCTGGTGTCAGTCTAGGAGGATTTTTTTTTCTGATTATCATATTTTCTATGGATTTTCTGCAGCCTGAAGAGAAAAACAGATGTGAGATACTTTCAAACTGATTGATGATCCCAAAAGTAACATTTTTCTCCGTCGGAGATTCTTGCATGGCAGCTCTTTAACTTCTTTCATCTTATATCATTTGTATATTTTGGATGTCAGGGATTTTTCATATTTCAAGACTTTTTCCCTCAGTTAATCTCGCAACACTATCACCCATTTATGCGCTTTGTTGCCATGGCTTGAATCCCTTGTAAGTAATCTGGACCTTCAAATTCAAGAGAACCTCTCTCCGAATATTGAGGAACCTGTGACATACTTAACTCAACGATAATTGACCAGACTTTTGTAAGGCGTACCACGGAAACACTGTATGTAGGTATATGTATGCTACCTGTACATTTGCTAATGTTGCCTGGGCATTTATCCCTTGTATCCACCAGTCAGTTAATGCCGCAGTTTATGAACTATGGTGAGAAGTCTCATTTCTAAGTTCCCGTCCTAGTCACATGTGCCATTCTACTAGATACCACACTAAAGGAGAGTAGTAGTTATTCCAACAAGAAATATTGCCATTATATAAAAATCGAGGAAAATTCTCGTTGGATAATTTCTCTCTACTTTGATTTATATTAATGGTAAATTCTTTTCTGGAACCCGCTTTTTACATCCTACCAAATCCAACGAAATTCGTCCACAAAATTAAGAAAATAGAGTCCATCCAATATCAATTGCAGAAGCTGTTTCTATAGGGAGCAAATAAAAACTCACTTCGCTAACACGAGCGTATATGTGGAGAAACGGAACGAAATATAATCTGTACTACTTGTATACAGTCTCCGTCGACACAAAGAGCCCGCTGGTCAACGTGGACTTGAGTGACTGCTGTCTGTTCTACAACCGATTCGTCTGGGCCAATCAAGTCGGACATCAATGCTGGCAGGTGTGTCTATACGATGGGAGGTCATAAATCACGCGTTATATTTGTGTTTTAATAGCTCTGAAAGATTAAAAACCAGTAGCGTCTGTGGTCTTGGTGTGTGCCGATCGAAATACGTTTTAGGATATTGAAATATCTAAATAAAATTAGTTATCTCCGCCACTGCTGCTCACAGGATTTCGCCGCAAGACTATTTTATGCTTCTGCAATTGATATTGGGAAAACTTTTTTTATAACTTCTGAATTCTAAACTCTCAGATGTTGCCGGTTTCGGCATACTTCAAACGTAAAAATTCATGTTATCAGCGTGTTCCATCTACAGGGACATCTAGAATATCAGGGGAAATCTGAACTGGTTGCAGTAATTTATTTTAGATTTTCGATCCAGAGTTAGGATAAAGGACGAAATTAACAACATAACCGCTGAGGTCCTACAAAATGTTGTACGAGAATTCCAAGATCGACTTGCTTATTGTCAAGAAGTGAATGGTGGTCATTTTGAACATTTAATTTAATTGTAAAATGAAATGAAAAATACTTCCTAAACATTATGTGACATTATTTCCTTCATTCTACGTAAAGTATCAGAATTTTACATTTTCAAAATACATTTTCTCAGTTATGATTGCACCAAATTTAAAAAACGTAATATTGCTGAACAGAGAATCAAAAAAATCCCTGTTTAAACAAATACATAATAACGCTAAAAATGAATTCATTCCATACCTATGGACCGCACTGTAGAATTGCAAGTATTCATATTATTTACGGGACTTTTTTCGAAGTCGCGGATTTTTTGAGAAAATGTGGCATGTAATATGGACAATTTGAAATAACATCATGTGAATATCTTGAAAATATTAGAGAATATTTTCAGATGAGCACCCTGGAAATCATAAATGTTCCAGTGAAATATTCTTAGTATATTCTTAAAATATGTGTTATCTAGATATTTGGATTTTTCTTAGCAATCAATCATTAGTATCCATCAAAATATAAATTATTGAATAATTTAGCTGCTACTTAACTTATATTCAGTCCTACCAATCAAGTACTTTTATTTTATTTTATAAGCTTATATTATTGCATTTGATTTTTTGTGAAAGATCCAGCGAAAGAAAATAAATTGAAATGTATAGAGCGTTTTCACAGAGTGGATTCATATGAACTGGGATATCTGAAAATATCTAACTTTTTTAGAAAATTATATTATACGGTCCTTCCTGTAGTTTAGAACCTCCCAAGTTTCTAAGGTTTAATTTTATTCTTATTTGGTGATTGTGTCAACGTACCTGAAGAAGGTGCTGTATATGGAACACTCATGTAGTGTATAGTATTCTCTTTGGGTGGAGCTTCTTCACTTTGGCCTCAAGCTTCTTTGATTAGACTTTTCTGGAGCGCAACATTATGTATCTGCTCTCCTACACTTGAAAATATGTCATTTCAGTGCTCTTTGAATATGAATAGGTTTCATGAATATCTGTCATATAAATAGACACTGCCATTAATTTAAATACCATATTTTGCAACACTCGTATTTTCTCAAATTTGTAATTGTCTCAAAATATTATTGGCCAAGAATAAAATCAGGAACAATTCAGGTATTTATGATAATTGATACAAAAACAAACTAAAAATCATAAATATTATTGAAGAACAACCCCCACCTTTTTAATGATAATCTCTAAAATCAAAATTGCAGGGGAGGCCATGCTCATCCGTCATTTTTGTTAAGATAATCAATGAACCTTTTTCAGGTTAATTGTTTCGTCGACATGAACCAATTGCATTCAATATCCTTTTCAAATTCAAATATCAAATCTGACAACAAAACGACAGGGACAACATTCACAAAGAATATATCCAGTAATAAAACAGAGCTTATGTACAGAACCCTGAAGTCTGTGAGTTCAAGTCATTATTTTAACAATTCTCAATTGTTGAAAATTTTCCGTGTTATGTCGTCTACAAAGTGGAAAATTTCCGGCGATGTTTTCGTTTTGAAATATTTTCATTTGATTGGCTTCAAAATAGAGGAATGGCCATAAAATTGACAGATTGGTTATATCTATATTTAGAGCCATTCGATTGATTCACGAATGATATGAGAAATAGTCGTCCTAGAAATCCGCAGCAACTATGTAACCTTCAACATGCGTTTTTGTTTGTACACTGTTAATTTTTTTTGTAAAATTACAATTGTTTCACAATACAACATATGAGTAAAATTACTCAGTGTATTGCCAATACAAAATATAATACAATTCAAGTAATATACCAAAATATGTGAGGAAACCTACTGAGATGAGTCGTAATTTTACAATCTTCATGTAGTAACCCTATACGTATTGTAATTTTACCGAACTATTGGTCAGTTTCTAATCAAAAGTATTTAAAATTTACAAACATTGTTTGTGTTTTAACTACATTTTTTTGTAAAGTATATTGAAACTGAAATTACTCTGAAGTTATTTAATATTTATAAATTATCTTAGAATTTTTAAAACTCTGACTTGAAAATTGCATAATTTATTGTAATTTCAATAAAAAAAATATTTCTCCTATGCATTTGTAATTCTACCGAACTGTTAGTCGGTTTCCAGTAAAAAGTTTTTGAAATTTACAAACATTGTTGGTGATTTGATTCTCTACTCAGATTTGCGCATCAAACGTTTTCCCGTTTTTTGTTTTCCCGGCTTTTCGGCGTTGACACCAACTAGACAACGCTGCGATTTCGTTACTGAAAATAACTGTTTAGTGTTACTCCAATTAGTGAACCGTTTGGTTATTTTACAGTCCACAAAAAGCAAGCAACTTTTAAATATTTTTTTTATCATTCTCATTGTTTAAGTTAATAATACTTGTGAGACTTTTGCCAAAGTAACTGGAAGAAGTTATTGGTTAAAATCAAAAGCCATTTGTTGAAAGTTAAAAGAACATGAATTGTTGATAAGTAATTCAATAATAATTAATTTCCTATTTGATATCAGCAATTATTCATGGTACTCGGATCTGTAGTCATCTGACCATTTGTTCGCTTTATTTATCAATTTTTAATGAGAACTAAATTTTATAGTGAATTTACAAAACAAATTTCTGATAGATGTTGTAATTTTTCAAAACTAAGTTGAATTAAATTGAGTAGTAAATTTACAAAGTAGCATACTGAAATTACAAAACATTTTCAATCAAATTTGTTTAATAAAATAACAACATTTGTATTGAAATTTTACTAAACAAATTCCCGATAGATGTTTAGTAAATTTCAACAAAGGTTTCGTAATTTTACTAAATGGGTTGGAATAAGTCTTAATTTTAATATTACTATATTGTTATGAGTTAAAACTTCAATTTTTTTGTAAAATTACTATAGAAATTTTCAACAGTGTAGTCAATAATCTAGATCTAGGAGTATTAGGATATCCTATTTCAATGAAAGAAATGTTCACGAAATATCAAAATCCCACTTCTCTCAGTTCAAAATCGCAACAGCGGCTCCACGCTGCTTGTCAAATGTTTAGCTCCGTCCCCGTTATGATGGATAACGGTAGGGGCATCAATTAAATTAGCCCGAACAATCCTATCCAAGTGAAACTCGTGGAGTGGTTGCGGTGTTATATAGTGGATACAGTTTCTAGTGTCATCATTGTATATAAGCCGCTTCTCACCGTTCCCCAGGACCCGTATTGAATTTGGGCGGTGTTAGGAGGGTTTTGCCCATCAAACCTGGGAAATATATATATCGCCTCCATATAAAAAACCCTCTCCTCTCTGTAGGTTGCACTCGGGCCACGTTTTGGGACACAGTGGTGTTTGTCAGGGTGGAACGGGTTTGCCACTCCTTTTTGGGAATTTTTCTGGAGGAAATACTGTCTTGGTATGATTTTTGGAATGTTATCTCCCAAAACCCGAAAAAAGAATGACCGTATTAACAAGTCTGTTTAATCTACACAAAAACGATATTTGATGACCCCTATTAATCTTCAATTTCTCCTTTAATGCATAATTCTGTTATAGGCAACTGAACATCACGAATTCAATATTATTCAAATGTCAAACCATATTACCTTCGCTTCAAATTTATGTATTTTAAAATCCAAATATTGGGGGTTTCCTTAGTTGGAAGGAAATGTATTCAAAATTTCACGTTAAGGAACGGGGGTTGGCGGATTTTTTTTAACCCCAACTTGTATATAAAATGGCGATTAATGATCTCGAAAAAAAGGAATTAATGGGCACAACTGTAAAAAATATTCTCATTTTTTCTAAAGAAGGTACTGATAATCATATATAAAACGGATTTTGGACAGTCATGCAGGGGTCTCTTCAGAGGGAAAAGGATTTTCAGTATATATGATGTGAACACCGGATATGACTGTTTTATACATTAACTTTGTAAATAAATGTCTATATTTTATGGATTGCCCTTGTTCTTGGCTGATTAGCAGGCATTGAAAATGACTTCATAGGTCGAAAGCGCTTTACGATAATATAAATAAAATTGCACGAAATATAAAACAGACTATTAATTTCAATTATGTCACAATATTGGTAGGGAAATACAGCTATGTCCAAGGTAAGGCTGGCAGCATCGTAAAAATAAAATAGATTATTAACAATGTGAAAAATGGAGAAACAGCAATTTTACGTATGAAAAACATTTGAGTTTTGTAAATCTTAGAGGAAAACTTTTCGTATGAAGTTGTAGGGCTCAGGAAGCTCTATCATATAACATATCTTTGTCAATATTGATATAAAAGTAAAAAATGAACATAGCAAAACGTTTTTTAAGCTCTCCAGTTCGTCTAAAAAATTTGTTATACTTATACCATAAACTACTGATATTTTGAGTTATGTCAGCTAAGAATAAACCAAAAATTTTTGAAAGTCAAGTGCTGCCGTTCACAACATATAATATTTCTATGAAATGACAGGTTTTAATGTAAGAAAAACACTGATTTCAAAGTGTCACACCAGAAGAAATGTTTCTTCAAATTTTTTCATCATTGCATAGCGAAAATATACTGAAGACCTAGTGACTGCGATGCCACCTTGCATCAATGTTACAAATGGTTTCTGAATAACACTCTTCTTTGCCTCATTCATCCATATGAGTCCTTAATTGAGACTGGATTAGCAAATCAAATAACTATATATCTGAATAAAATGCAAATTTTCACTTTCACATTTTTTCTTTTGAGTTAGGGCTCTTCCACAATATCTATCAGATGTAGTTCAATGTCCAGCAAAGCTTTAGCCGGGGAAGTAGTTGTTTTCTGTTAGATATTACAAGAAGTTACTTCATTATTGTCGTAGATTTTTCAATTTCCAGAAAAATCTTTATATTCTATCCAATTGACAATTTTTTCCTTTTCAACATCAATATTTATGTTATAAAAATGCATAGATATCTTCTGATGTATTCATCCTGCAATTTAGACAATAGTCAGTGCCAGTTAAAAATAAATGTGTGTTGCTGACGTACTGAATTTTTTTATCTATCATTTCAATGAAATTCTGAAAGATATCACATACACATTTTTGATTTGTCCACCTTTATTATTATTATTGGATGACAGGATTGTCGGATGAGGACAAATAACTAACTCTCCAATTTTCGGCCAACGTTTCGTTTATTCAACGCATAAACATCATCAGGGCCTAAAAAGGCAACTAGTTGTAAGAATATAAGAGCTAGTAATTAAAAAAAAATTTAAAGGAAACCAAATTCATGATAACCAGCATATAATCTGTGTAAAAATATAAATCAAAACTGTTATTGTTCCTTAAAACCATTGTTTTTTGATTTATTTGTTTTTACTCAGGTATCTATTGGTATTGTTCTAACATGTGATTCTAGTTGAGGTGTGAGTGCTTTCAACTTTTAGTTTTTTTCATCCCTATCTCTTACATTTTTACCATTGGAGGTCTTTCTAGGCCTTGTTGGAGTTTATGCGTTAAATAAACGAAACGTTTGCCGAAAATTAGAGATTTGTTATTTGTCCTCATCCGAAAATCCTGTCATTCTAAATTCCCAAGGACACAATTTCATATGAATTATTATTATTATTATTCAGGACACTCCACATAGTGAGCCTATAAAAAGCTTTTTGTACCGATAGAGAAAACAGATAAATGTGTTTTCGTATTGATTGATTCCAGGATAAAAAGTGAATACACTCTATAACTGATATTCACAATTTCAAATGTTTAACACGTACCTATCCCTTTCAGTAATATGCAAAGAACTCTTCCCTAGCCAAAATCCAGCTTCCGCTGACAGTCCACGCCACTGGCCAAAGGTGTAATCTGATAACTGGCAATTAGTTAAATGCAATCATTTATCAAACGCAGGACATGCTGACTCCTTATTAAAGTATAATTAAATTTCGACATAATTTTCAAAAGGGTCAGTCTGTGAATGGTCTCAGCAGCCCCTGCTAATTTTACGTGAGGAAATAAATGATAGTCTAGTTCCGCTTTATACCCGATCCGAAATTAACATTTAGCCTGAAGCTTCATGTAACTTTATTAAAATAATTATGGCAATGTGATATTTTCATAAATAAGTGAACAGTTGTGCTACGGAAAGTAGGAGAGAAGTAGTAGTAAAAATAACATTTACGGAAATCTGAATAATCCGTATTTGGTGCAAAAAGTATTATAGGTATATTTGGAATTGTATATTTCTGATGGTTATAGAGGATGCTAATTTCATTGTATTGTTACGCCCAAGTCTGTTGAATTCATTTGAGATCACGTTAGATGGCTCTGGAGATCTGTGAATGTTGCGGATTTTCTCGGAAGATCCGACAGAGGTCCTTCGTGATTGTTCTCGAAAGATCCAAGAGATGAGTCACCATTAATAATCTAATATATTTTTATTTTTTTTAACCAATATACCGTGTGACACAGACTCATGGTCTCCTTTGTTTCTCTAGTTATATTTCTGAAATTCTAAACATCGAAAATGCTCAATAGTCGGCACTTTTTGACATATTTGGAAAACAAATTCAACTTCCGGCTTTCCCGGAAATTACATGAACTTTCGATTTTCAAATGGGACACCCTGTATATTATTACATTTTTGAAATCTGCGTAATTATCTGACTTCAATGATACCGTATAGTTGATATTTCATTTGTCAGAACACCCATTTTATTTTTTGATCTAGAGAGCCATGAACTCCCTAAAATTATTCCACATTATCAAAATAATGCTACACTATCGCATTTTCGATTGAAATAGTATTGTGGTTCGAAATACGTGCCAAAAAAGCATTTTTTCATTCGAAACTCCATTTTTTCAAATGGTACTATAATGGTACTCTCACGACTTTCGAAAGTATCATCGATGGGAAATCCATATTGACTCTTTTTGTGTATAACCAATACGAACACAATAATGTAGTTGGAAAAAGTTCAAGTATCTTCTAGATTCAATAACAATAATTTATCCATAGCCACCTTCTATGGAACACAAATCACATTTTGACGTTTTGATAATCTGTAATTGTCAGTTAGTCACTGAATACATTATTTAATTGATCGCATTGATAATAAAAATAAGTTAATAATGCCACCAGTTCATAACAGAAACGAAAAAGTAGATATGCTCTTAATTTATGGGAAATGTCGGCCAAATGCAGTTGTTGCTCAACAGCTGTACTTGGAAAGTTACCCCGAACGACAATGTCCGGCTCGAAATTACTTCAAGCGTCTTGAAGATCAGTTCAGAAGAGAGCCTGATTATAATGTTGGTAATGAACATAGTATTGTTTCTGAAGATATGGAGATAAATGTTCTCATGAGAGTGAAAATTGATTAAACAGCATCTCTTAGGGAGATCGCTTCCAAGTTGGATCACAGTCGTGAAAGTGTCAGGAGAATTTTGAAAAAACATAAGTATCGCTCTTATAAATATAAAATACATCAACATTTGTACGAAGACGATAGTATATGAAGGATGGAATATTGCAAGTGGGTACTACGCAATAATGAGTTTCTGAAAACAATTGTGTTCTCCGAACATTGTTGCCAGGCAAGATTCTCGCATGCACGGTTTACAAAGCTGTCTACGAACGAAAGTTTGTTAGATTCTACTAGTGTTTTCTGATTGGGTGGATGAAAGATTGTAATTAGCAACCAATCAGAAAACAGAACGTTATGAGGATAATTAAATTGAACATTATTGTCTTCGTCTTTTGCTGGCTCTTAAAAATAAACACCAAGCTGTTCCGTGCGTATTTTGAAGAGTAGAAGACAAGATGAATCACTCGTCGCATTTATGAATGAAGTAGTAAATTTGAATTCTGGTTAGATTCACCAATCACTGTGCGGGCGTTTTCGTACTAGATATCTAGTACGAAAACGTAAGTTGCTTCAAAGTACCACTTTCCAAACTCCTTAGTTAATATACTATTTCTTACTAGAATAAAAATTTGTTAGACCGAGCCGTCAACAAAACATATTATCTTGTCGGAAAAGTACATTGTTGTATCAGCAATAACAAGTACGTCTCTGCTATGGATCGATCACCTGCTGAGTCTTATCGACAATGACAAATAATGAGTCCATTAGATCGATGGGCATACTATATACTATAACTCATCAATACCTACTGCAGTGACAAGAACTTCGAAATGATGTCAAAACATAATTTGCACCCAGTCAAGGACCACATCTAGAAGTTATTTCGGGTTCAAAGTTACGTTTTCTGCTGTTCCTCCAAAATTCACTAGAGTATGCGTGCAATACTCTACTTTTTGGAAACGGAATTAATTCAGTGGGTAAGGGTTTTAGGGTCTTATTACATGTTTTTAAGTTATATTCATAATTAGTAAGTACACCGAAGTTTCCATAATCCATACAAATTAAACAATGTCTTTATTTTTTCTCGAGTAATTGGCAAATAATGGTAGTGATGAAACGGTCAGCTCCTAATTTATATAGACATCGAAACAGAAGAACGCAATAGAAAACATCCAATAATTCCTTCCCCATCATACATAACACCATTCAATAAGTGTCTTTCCCAAATCCACGTTAAAGCCGTGAGGGTTCGAAAGGCATTTTTTGGAATGCGATCGGCATTATGCAGAAATCAAGGAGACAATATTGGCCCCATTCCTAACGAGTCTGATTGAACATACAAGCTGGTGAATGTATTCAGTGCCGTTGTTTTCTCGATACCTCGACCGTTTGATTAAATTCTGATCGCGATAGGTTTTGCTTCGACAGTCCCTCTGGAAATTCCAGACGAAAGAATGGCTGGAGGGATATTGGTATTACGTGACGAAAATGGTACGGGACAATAATTTTTGTGACATTCTCAGAATGACATTTTTTAAATTATATGTTTTGGCATATTGAATACACTAGCCTCTCTTCGATTGCCCTTTATTTTTTTTATCACATATCTTGAGTTTGGTTTGTACAGGGTGTAATCTAACTTCTTGCACAACCGCTAACAGTTGATAGAACATAAAAGATTTAAAAGATGTTTCCTCTGAAATGTCCTAAATGAGCCAGACAATAAAATTTGTTACGACACTGAGGTCCGTTTATTGCAATCAAAAATATTCCAAAGAATTCAGTGTTCGTTTATTCCA
This sequence comes from Gonioctena quinquepunctata, assembly GCA_018342105.1. Classification (NCBI taxonomy): domain Eukaryota; kingdom Metazoa; phylum Arthropoda; class Insecta; order Coleoptera; family Chrysomelidae; genus Gonioctena; species Gonioctena quinquepunctata. The sequence goes on from JAFIRS010000614.1 coordinate 26,076, forward strand.
CTTTGAAACACAACACAATACTAAACTCCGACAATTCAATACTTGTTCACAAATCAAAATGCACTCGCTAATATGACTTTCAACTACTTTATTTCTTTGTACAACAATATTCACAAGGCTATAGGCCCCCACAGACGATGAGAGCGGTATCACATGTCGCGATACAAGTGGCGATACAAGTATATGAGATTTTTATCAAGAAACAACGTCTCCACACACGCTGGGATGAAATCGTGACAGTGATTGAGACGGTGTACTGATACCGTGGTCCTGATACAACCACACACACGATGAAATTTGTATCGCTACTAAGGTATCATGCAACATGCGATACCGATCTCATCGTCTGTGGGGGCCTTAACAACTCACTGACTTCACTAATATGAATTACTCAAATTTATTATTTATTTTTATTATTCAGCCGTTTTGCTATACATTCCAATGATACAAATCAATTATAATACTACTGATAATAATTAAAAAGAAAAAAAAATTCAAATGTTTTTTTTCCCCTACACTCTAAGTGAGTACACACTTGTATTGTGTAGTGAGAAAAAAGAAAAACAAAACAAAACAGCATAACATGAAAACCGACAATTTAAAGTCAGAAATAGGAAGAAGGAACGGAACAGTATAAACAATATAAAAATGGAGGGTTAATAGGAACAGAGTAAAACATACTACAATAGGCAGTAATTGTGTGAATCAAAATTCAACAGTGCAGATAACATGGCTGTAAGTTGGTGAATAATAATAAATATACACATTTTTTATGTTTCTATAATTCTCAAGAAGTCCCTATAATTACTATAGATATAAAGTTTGATGGCTGAAGTGAATTCCTTGAGATTAGCATATTTTCGAATGGCGAGAGGTAATAGATTATATGCTTTAGGTTGAATATATGTTACAAAACGGTGACTAATGTTCTTGTTGTTAAGTGGTGTAACGAGTAGTTGGTTAAACGTGCCACGTGTATTGTAACCATGATTGAATGTTTGCTGACAATGACCACTCTTATAGGCAGACATTAAAATTGTGAAAAAATATAATGACCGAATATTAAGTATATCTGGAGAATACAGTGCATTTGTCGAGGATCGTTTTTTTCGTCTAAAGATAATTTTTAATATAAAATTCTGGATCACTTTGAGATTTTGTAATGAGTTTTCATACAGACCACCCCACACTAGTATTCCATAGCGTAGGAGTGACTCCACAAGTGATTTGTATATTATAAGCAACAGTTTAATCGACAGTATCTCAGTATATAAAATTTGTAAATCAGTTTTCTGAGTTTTGTTGTTAGATAATTGATGTGAGTTTCCCACCTGAGATTTTTGTCGATTATAATGCCTAAGTATTTGATTTGGCTAACTTCTGTGATGTTTTTATTTAGATTAGTGATGCTAATATTCTGGAACTCTGGCCTATTTGCATTATTGGCAGAAAAAGCTAAATAGTGTGTTTTTTCAACATTCAGAGATAGCTGGAAAGCATTTAGCCAATCCGTTATTATGTTTAGTTCTCTTTGGACATGTAATTTAGCTTGTGACCAGGAATCACCCTCGAATAAGATCACAGTGTCATCAGCATAGGAAACAATTTTAGCATTTGATAGTGAAAGCATTGAATTGATGTAGAGTAGAAAGAGTACTGGTCCCAGTAGCGTTCCTTGAGGTACACCTATCTTGACGCTAGTTGGGACACTTAGCGAGTCATGGACTTTAACTTGTTGTTGTCTATTATCTGAATAATGGCGGAAAACATCCAACACAGTACCACGATTCCCATTTGTTTCAAGAATAGAAAGGAGTTTCTGATGGTTCACTGTGTCGAATGCTTTCGCCAGGTCTAGAAAGACCCCTATATATTTTGTCCAACTTGCTTATAATTTCATTCACTACAGTGTACATGGCATCACTTGTTGATTTACCTGCCCGAAAGCCAAATTGATAATCATTCAATATCTGATTAGCGTTGAGAAACTCAATTAAACGATTTTTGAGGCATTTTTCAAAGATTTTACCTAAGTTGTTCAATACACTTATCGGTCTGTAGTTATTTATTTTTGTTTTGTCACCTGCTTTGAATACAGGAGTTATTATTGACTGTTTGAACTGATGCGGGACAGATCCTGTTGAGAAGATGAGGTTGAAAATGTGTACAAGAGGGACCAGGATGTGAGGCTGAGTATATTTGATCATCTTAGTGGTAATATTATCTATTCCGGGAGAACATTTATTTTTTAGTGAGGATATTTGTTGTATCAATTCAGTATCAGTTACAGGAGTTAGGAACATGGAATTTCGATTTGGAGTAAGTGGGGGCAGCATAAATTGCTGAGTAGGGACATTTTTTAGCATATCGATACCTATATTGGTGAAATATATAAATAACATCAATAAATAAACTAAACTCTAACGCGTGCGATCCGCTTATATATTCGAACATAATTATTCTAGAATCCTCGAGAATGCTTCTTGAAACAATCTCGCCGGCCCCGTGACGTCATCGCAGAGTTTAAATGGCCACAGTCATCCGGTGAACAGGGACGTCCTCCGCTTATTCGTAACAATATAAAAAAATGCACTACCAACCTCGTTGTTTTTTCCTGTATACTATGTGTTTATAATGGTTGTTTTCCAGGATTCGCTGGTTGTTTGGTTCCGTTAGTATTACAATAAAGAGGAAATATAAATTTTCTATTCACAATTTTTATTTGGAATTGGTGTTTGTGAAAATTATTATCAAGTTCTCACAATATTCATTTATCAGTGCTTTTCTTTAATCCCCCCCCCTTTTATTTTTTGAACGGGTCAACTCAAAAAATTGAAACTTGGGATAATGAAATTGATGCTGAATACTATATTTTGGAGTAAAATTGACAGATGAAACTTTCAAGATGGCGACTAGGCGCCATCTGGGGAAAAAAAATTATTGAGAGGGGGGTCTTGTGACACATCGTTTTGAAGCTCCTAACAAATACTTCACAACCCAAGAATATCTTCACCTACTACAAAATGGCGGAACATTTAATAATTACCTGCATACAAACACATTAATATCGATTCATTTAGAAATATTCGTTTTTCTCTACCATGTGGCAATCCTAACAACCCGATAAGGTTTGATAGGTTATTTTTTTGTTTAAACAAAAATTGACAAGAAATGTCAGTACGACAACGAACATCATTTTTCAGTTAAAATATTCTCATTTAGTTTTCGGTTTTACTAGTAAATAGGTACCACGTGAACTATCTCTAAAATGGTCAATTCTCGTCCATTGGAAGAAAAAATCGAAGCGATTTTTATTTACGGTGCGACGCGTAACTTTCACGAAACCGAAAGAATGTTTAATGATCGTTTCCCGAATCATCCTATCTGTAGAAAATATGTAAGGGAACTTGTAACCAAATTAACAACTACCGGTAGTGTACAGAACAAAAAGCCTTCAGGTCATCCGTCCATTTCGGAAGAACAGAAGTTCAAATAATTGGTGAGATGATAGTAAATCCTCAACAGTCTACTTCCTCCGTCGCGAATGTTTGTGAGGTGTGTCCTTCTACTGTGTGGAGACTTTTGAAGAGGAATAAGTATCATCCATACAAAATCAAAATGGTACACCAGTTAACTGAAGATGACCCTGATCGAAGAACAGAATTCTGCGAAATTATGACGGCAACCATTGCAAGGCATCCTACCTATCTCCACAATATTTGTTTCAGTGACGAATCTACATTTTATCTCAACGGCAAGGTTCACAGACAAAATTGCCGTCATTGGAGTGACACCAACCCTCTCATTTTTCGGGAAACTCATACTCAATATCCAGAAAAAATTGACGTCTGGGCAGGAATATTGGGAAACCATATTGTAGGACCTCTATTCATTGAACAAAATTCAACAGGGGAACTGTATTTGAATATGCTGGAAAATACTGTTGACCCCCTAATCATCAAAATCGTCGAAGCGAATCCTGGTGAATTCGATATGGATATTGTATTCCAACAAGATGGAGCACCACCACATTACTACGGACAAGTAAGAAACTATTTGGATAATACTTTCCCCGTTGGATTGGCCGGCGAGGTCCTACGAAATGGACAGCCCGCTCGCCAGATTTGACACCTGTAGACTTTTTTTATGGGGCTATTTGAAGCAAAAGGTGTACAAAACTGAACCTGCTTCAATATTGGATACACGGCAGAGAATAATAAATATTTGTGGAAATATCGACGTTACTGTGTTCGAAAATGTTCGGCGTGAAATATCGGATAAGCTGTTCTTATGACAAGCAGTTCAAGGCAACCATTTCGAGCATCTTCTGAACTGAACTCAGCTTCTTTCCTCAAATTATGAAGTTAAACGTCGATGTATTCAGGCAATTATTAAATGTTCCGCCATTTTGTAGTAGCTGAATATATTGATTTTATATTCTAGGGTTGTGAAGTATTCGTCAGGAGCTTCAGAAGGATGTTTCACAAGACCCCCCTTTCAATTTTTTTTGTCCAAATGACGCCCAGTCGCCATCTTGGAAGTTTCATCTGTCAATTTTACTCCAAAATATAGTATGCATGCATCGATTTCATTATCCCAAGTTTCAATTTTTTGAGTTGACCCGTTCAAAAAATAAAAAGGGGGGGGACATTAAAGAAAAGCACTGTATACCCAATGGAACTATACTCGCTGCTTCATACCATGAAATTGACTATAGGTACTAACTTATAATGAAATACTAAACGTACTATTTCAAAACAAAACTCATACTAATGAAATAAAGACAAAAAATTAATAATTCTTTAATTTTCATCAAAATTATCACTATTACTGAATATAACTGCTGTCTCCAAAACATTGATAATAACATTCTGAACTACAATGTCAACCATTACAATTTCACGATCGAAATATTAATCTTTGGCAGCTATTACGTGGGTAAATTTTTTCAGTCCCCTTGGGCTATGCACTTGAATTTATTTCAATCGGAAATATATATTTTCTCCCTGATGTTGAAAGCCTTTATTTTATAAAATTACTAACATTTCCTTAAAAATTGATGATTATTGATTTTTCCTGTCATTCGCATACTTTCAGCTTTGTGAAAATTATGAACAATGTCTCGGATTATTTTCAGAATTGTCATTTGTAATGAGATTTCCAATTTCATTCAAGATCATCTTCCAGATATCAAAATATCATTCAAATCAGTCAACAATTTGAACAAAACTCTGGTTAACTCTAAAGATAAAATCGATAAACTCAACAAAAGTGGTGTTTATAAACTTGACTGTTCTGATTGCCCTGCCTCATATATCGGTCGCACTTGTAGACCACTACTAACAAGAATCAACGAACATTTGAAAAAACCTGACAAATCAACTTTCGGATTTCACTTAAAATTCAATAATAATTATTTTAGCCCCAACAAAAATTCAAAACTCTTACATTACATAGATAAAAAGAATTATTTGAGATTGGACTTGTTCGAAGAACTGGAGATTTCAATAGAACTTTCCAATAATGACTATTGTCTGAACACACAAGTAAATTTGAACTGAGATTTCTACCCCCTTCATAAAAGGATTAATAATTAAAATAATATTCCAAAATACTTCATAACTCCCCCCATTTTCTATTAAAACTTTTTCACAGAACTGGCAACTTCTTTCTCAATTTGTATTTCATTAAGTTGGCACTACCTATTCCTCTCATTGACAGTTGACATTTAGAATCAAACCAATTGTCATTGAGACATTGACATATCCACCTGGCCTTTGAATTCCAACATGTGATATGTTAGATTCTAAGCCAATTTATAATCATTTGATTAACAATATACTCATCTATTGCTTTACTTCCTGGACCTGACGTAATTACTCAAAAACTTTCACAAATTTTCCTAACCTAAGAATTTAAATCCTAATTAAAAGTCTTTCACCACAGTCAATCAGAGTATTTACTTTCAGGAAGCACTGAAGATGACAAAAGTCGAAAGCGCTTTGCAAACTTAAGAAAAATATACACTTTATACGAAAATATTTCATTTATATATATATATATATATATATATATATATATATATATATATATGTTTAAAAAGTGTTTTTAACCGCCAGCTTAGTTAACCCAAGGGGTTTTAAATATATATATATATATATATATATATATATATTTTATTACAAGAGGTTCTGAGTAATTCGAACTATAAACCACATAAATCGTTCGCCATTTCTTCATTGAATTAAAAACCCTACATTTGATAGATTTGTATTATAAATCACAGAATTCCCCCACCACCTTTGAATGTTCCATTATATACTGTCAAATTATATTTTCAGTTGTAATATCAAGAGAGTGAGAATAAATGAAAATAATTTGACATTTTTCGAGAACTTGTTGACAGGCAATAGACACGAGACCCAACGGGCTCGAGTGGCTATTGCCAAATGGCAACAAGTTTTAGAACTAAATATGGAGAATTATTTTCTACTTTATCGAACTCTCGTGTGGTATTCTATATATTTTTTTGATGTTTTACGATTATAAACACATTTCCTCGCACAATGATACAATATACCAAACCGGTTTTGATTCATTTCTCACTTTTCATGCGAACTGATGACAGATGTCAAATCAGAAATATACGTTGTCAGACAATAAAAACAAAATACCTCCATAATTCCCGCGGCAATTTTCTAGATAGAATATTCCCACTATAATAATGTTCTGATTAGCCAAAACGTATATGATTGATTTGAATTGAAAGTTTCCATTGATTTCTAGAAATGTCAAAAAATAATCACTGAAATACCATTCATTAAAAATGCGAGTGGATGAGTGAACTTGCATGAAATTCAAATAACAGAAATGTTAAACTATATAGAAGCTTGATAGCAGAAGAGATATGTGATGTATGGTGCGGTTCTATTCAATTGAGGTCAATTATTTTGAAGGATGAAATTACCATACGATGGTAATACTTTCATTTTATTGGTAGTTATTTCTATTGGAGATTTTTATATTCCTCAGACTTTGTGGTTGCCATGTAATTTTTGGAGAATTTTGGAAAAACACATGAGTACCAAGTGTTTAATTATCATGTCGTACTCTTAAAAAATGTATGCTTTGTTTTTCAGTTAATGTTGTTTTTTATAGAACACACACTATACAGGGTGAGTCAGAAGTACTTTAACAAACTTCAGGAGGTGATTCGTCATAATATTCTAATATGAATTGTCCAAATGAATGAATTTCCGGAAACGCTTCGTTTCCAAGATACAGGGTGTCAAAGCTTTATTTTTATTTTCATTTGTTTAAATAACTTTCGAAATACTGACCTTAATTCGAACCTGATTTTATCATTGCTCTCACTCGTTTGGCACGCCACGCCACCTACACGTCTTTTTCTTTCTTGGAGATTCATAACTTTTTTGAGCGTACCTCTAGCACATTTTTCAGTACCAAAATCAATTCCTCTATCATATCTACGTAAAATGCAACCGTTTTCTAGATATTTGGACTTGAAAATTTCAAGTCGATTATTTGATAATCGATGCGTGTTGAAGTTATTAACATTATTCTGCATTTTTTACAAGAATGCTTAGGAAATGAATTTGACGTTTAAGTAAGTAGTTTTGGTAATTACATATTATGTGACAGTTAAACGTTTTGTTGTTTTATTGAAGTTTCTGTAGGTTTTAAAACACTAATTTTGAAAAAATAGATTATTTAAATAATAATGCTTATTTAGCCGATATGCATTTCCTTCATGGCCTTGCGGATGGCAATGCGCGCGAAGCAAGACGTATTTACCAGGAGCGATTTCCTAATCGAGCACTGCCTTCAGCTCCAACATAAGAGGGCAGCTGATACTATTGGAAGACCACGTGCAGTCCGAACCCCAGAATTGGAAGAAGCTGTTTTGAACGCTCTCGAGGAGAATCCAGAAACAAGTACAAGAATAATTGCTGAAGCCCTCAATTCTACTCAGTCCACAGTTGGAGAATTATCCACGATCAACAATTGTATCCATACCATATTCAAAGGGTACAAGCTCTTTTGCCACGAGACTTTCCCCAATGCATTACTATGTGTCACTGGTTTTTCAATCCTCAATTGTTTAGATATGTACTCTTCACGGACGAGGCAAACTTCTCCCGAAATGCTATCACAAACTTTCATAACAACCATGTTTGGGCTCTGGAAAATCCGCACGCAGTTAGTGAAAGACATCATCAGTATACATTTTCTGTAAATGTATGGGCAGCAATAATTGATAATTACTTGATAGGTCCTTTCTTTCTTCCGTTCTGACTGAATGGCGCAACTTACAGAGACTTTTTAGAAAATGTATTGACGGGACTACTTCAGAATGTACCATTAGAAATTCGTAGCCGCATGTGGTTTATGCATGATGGGGCTCTGGCCCATTTAAGCGTTGTAGCCAGGGAATTCCTCAACACTGTCTATCCAAATCGATGGATCGGTAGGGGTGTATAAGAACCTAACCAGGTATCGGCATCGAGATACCCAGATCTAAACCTGCTAGATTTTAATTTTTGGGGACATTTGAAGTCACTAGTTTATAAAACTCCAGTAGCGAACGAGGAAGATCTAAGAAACCGAATGGTAGACGCCTGTGAAACAATAAGAAACACACCAATAATTTTTGAGCGGGTACGAGATTCAATGACTAGAAGACTGAAGATGGACACTTTGCACAATTTATTTGAATACAATTTAGTTGCCTTTATTTTATTTTAATCTACATATTCAAAATTTCTTGAAATAAAATGTTGATATTTCTTGCAAATTTTATTAAAACAAATATAGATTTCGCACCTTTGTTACAAAAATAACTATTTCAAACGAGTAAAAATAAATAGAATAGGTGGCGCCCCCTACAAGAAACCAAAACTACTTACTTGAACGTCAAATTCATATCCTAAGCATTCTTGTGAAAAATGCAAAATAATGGTAATAACTTCAACACGCATCGATTATCAAATTTTCAAGTCTAAATATCTAGAAAACGGTTGCTTATAGCGAATTGTAACATTGGTAGCTTTTTTAAGTGGATATTATAGAGAAATGGATTTTTTCACTGAAAAATGTGCTAGAATTATGCACAAAAAAGTTATGAATCTTCAAAAAAGAAAAAGACGTGTAGGTGGCGCCATCTACGAGTAAAAGCAATAATAACATCGGGTTCGAATTCGACACCGCAAAAAACCTCTCAATACTACTTTTACTTCAATTAAGGTCAGTATTTCGAAAGTTATTTGAAAAAAAACAAAAAAAAAATAAAACTTCAACACCTTGTATCTTGGAAACGAAGCGTTTCCCGACATACATTTATTTGGACAATTTACATTAGAAAATTGCGAGGTTTCACCGTCTGTAGTTTGTCAAAGTATTTCTGACTCACCCTGTATATACATGTAAAGAAAGAAAAAGCCAAGTGAATGATAAAATAAGAAATGAAGTGCATAAAGTACACAAAGTCGTCTTCACACAAAGATTCAATATAAATTGAAACACAATTGGTAGACCACAGGCGAAAAACAACTACTTTCCTAGCAAATACCACGCAGAACGTTGAATGATATTCACCTGACAATCCATGCAAACTTCCATATAAATGGATATTGTTCGCAAATGTTTATTTCTGATAAGCTCGATATACATGTTCTTGCAACTAATGAAAGGTCTACAATTCGGCAACCCCTTCCGATTTCGAAGTCCAATATCGACACTTTCGTTAGGTACTAACCTATCTGTTGTCCGGATGGAATTCAGGAACTGAAAATAAAAGTAATCTGCCTGTAAATGTGTCACAGTAAAGTCTTCTTTGTGTCGTTTGGCTGTGCCAATAACAATCGGCGATTGCAGGAATCTCTGCGATACGTGATATATGTGACACGGTAGCTGGAAAATTAGTTTTTCGACGATAAAATTGCGCATACCAATGTTGTCTACGGCTGTGCTAAGTGTTAGAGGATTATTTTTGGCTTTTTTCTCCATCGGATAATGGCTAGTCGTGAAGTTGAGACACGTGGGAGGAATTGGAGGGAGGCAATGGGGAGACGCCTTATCGAATATTTGATGTTTGCAACATCCTTACATATTCAGTGGAATTGATAGAATTGGATCTGTTTTGAGTGACGAACACTACACTGTTAAAAAAACACTGAAAAAACTCAGCAATAAATATAAATGTATTACATTTGTTGCGGCTTCGGATATGGCCTAAGAAATATGCGTTTATTATTAACTCTGTAATTTCTGAGGTTTGTTGTCTTCATTTCTATGACACTGTAAATTAACTAAAAATTAACAAGCATGTTAAGAAGGACCGGTTTTCTAACGAAAATAAGCACACTTATTATTAAAGTGGTCCATATATTATAACCTCTTCAAGATTCATTCAAACACGGGATTAGTTTATATTTATTATTTTATTCTTTTATTTATTTTTCTTGTTCCACTGATAAAGTTGTGTTTGGAACTGTACTTGAGCCAAGTTGACCCCCATAAAATATTTGGCTGCGACCGCGCTTGGTTACAACGTAGTTTAGTGTCATTCATGATACGTAGTTTCCTTCATATCTTACACTATTCTGTCTCACAGTGTTTAACAAATATCTCATATGAAAGTCTCCCTTCAAGCGTTTGATGCAATGATATGATATGTAAGAATAACCTACGAGAATTGGGTTTAGAGATAACTATAAGAATTCTTCTTTGAAACAAGTTGTCTCAAATATGGAGACATACCAGTTTTTATTGAAGTCAGTGTTGGAAATTGAGCTTGGATCAGTTATTAAGGAATCGTTTCTGCGACACTAGGCATTTTTTCGTGACAATAAATCATTTTCTTTGTTTTAACGAAAGTGATATAAATACTAAAGAGTGCATCTCAAATTCATGTGTAGCTTGAAATTTAGGGCTAACTTTTTTCAGTGGGGAGTTACAGTTGGAACCATTTGCTATTTATGGCCATGCTATAAGCATGTAAAATCACTGTTGTATTTCAATGGAATACAATTCAGTGTGAATTCTATAGTAGTGTCTGTATAGTTTCAATAAACAATCATACATTTTGTAATGTCACTGAATATTCATTGAATTTTACAACCTGGTCCATGTAGGTAATTTCAAAATATTTTCAATACCATTTAATAAAAATTGGCAAAATGTTGGTCGTGCACATACGGGATATAACAAGTCAACTAATGATGATATCTTGAATATAATTATTTCTTCAAATACTCACTAACCTTGTACTTAATATAACAGTTGTTATTTTCGTTAACGGTGAAAAATATGTCTATATGTGTACATTTTTAACCGACGAAACCAAAAAGGAGGAGGTTCTCTATTCGACCCGTATATTTTTTTTCCATCATATTTTTTTATGTATGATCACGCATAACTTTTCACTGAGACGTCCGATTCCGATAATTCTTTTTCCATTGGATAGGGTGTACTTCGAATTTGGTCCCATTTGAATTTGAAAGATGAAATCCTTCCCTAAGGGTAGCAAAATGAAGGATATTGATCACTCACCCTCTGAATTCTGGTCCGTTAACCGATTCTATCAGGCATAACTTTGTACTGGGTTCTTCGATTTGGATGATTCTTTTTTTAATAGATAGGGTATACCTTATATTTGGATTTCGAAAGGGATTAGCCACTCTTACGGGTGGAAAAATAGGGGATAATTGATTTTTCACCAGTGAACATTGGCACACACATACGTAGTTGACAATGACAGATCGCTACTGACATTATTTTTATTCCACATCCATCAAAATCAGTATATTTTATGAGAGGATGGAATGATATACAAAGTAGTGAAATAAACTAACCAGAACAACGAAAATAATTTATATTACAACAAATAGTAAAAGGAGATAATCATGTTGAAAAGGGAAACATTCTCAATTGAATATTGATAGAAAGATTGCTTCTTGAAAATGTGTTTCCCATTTTTTCTGGTCTCCCTGATGATCGTGGAAGTGTGAAATAGATTTTCGTCGACAAAAATGTATTGAAGACCTAGTGAATGCGATGTCTCTCCTGCGTCAATGTTACGAATGATTTCTGGTGAGTACTCTCTTTTGGAAAACATTCTTCTTTGCCTCATTCATCTTTATGAGTTCTTAATTAAGACTGAATAGAAAATCAAATAACTATCTGAATGAAAATGCAAATTTTCAATTTCAGATTTTTTCTTTTGAGTTACGGCCTTTTCAGAATATCTATCAGATGTAGTTCAATGTCCAGCGTGGCTTTAGCCGGGAAAGTAGTTGTTTTCTGTTAGACATTCACAAAAAATAACTTCATTTTAATCGTGGATTTTTCAATTCACAGAATAATCTTTCTATCAATATTCAATTGAGAATGTTTCCCTTTTCAACATGAATACCCCACAAGAGGTTATCTTGACGATGGAAGATAGTGACTAAAGTTTATCTTTCAGTCGCAGATGATTCCACATCTGATTTTATGAACATCCTGTTCATATTTTCAACAAATCAATAGATAATCATATTATTTAACTGGTAATAGTTGAAGTAAGGTGGGTAAGTAAGTATTTTGGAAGTAATCGAAAAACAAGTAGGTAGTAATTGGTAGATTTTAGCCACAAAAAATTGAAAAATAAAAACTTTTTAACAAAAAATTAAACCGATAAAATACGGAACTGAAAAGTAAAAAATGAAAACTTTTTAACAAAAAATTAAACCGACGAATCAACTGAAAGCAAATAAAATAAACTTCTAGTCTAAATGATAATGAGGCTCTAAACTAATGTAAGTAACTGATTTTGAGTCGGCGCCAAACAAACAATTATCGAAGATCATTATCTGCGAAAAAAGTCATCAAAACGCAGCCGTGCATCTGCTGCCATCATTTTACGCTTCACCTAATTCAATTGCTAGTTTGTTTGGCGCCGACTCAAAATCAGTTCTTACATTAGTTTAGGAGCTCAATTATCATTTAGACTAAGAAGGTTTATTTTATTTTTTGCTTTTCAGTTGATTTTTTCGCCGGTTTAATTTTTTGTCAAAAAGTTTTTGTTGTAATAGTACATACTATTGTATCGAACTTGATAGTTCGTTGTAATTGGGTAAAATGTGGTTGATATTGGCATATCCAATTGAAAATGGCTTTTGTAAATATTGCTGAATTTCTGGTATAGTGTATTTCTAGACTTTCTGATAAAAAGTCCTAGTGGGCTCAATAAAATCGTACAGAGGCTCTGCAAGATAGTAACATATTTAAAAAGTGACAAATAATGACCATCCATCATACCCTGATAATCGTGCTAATGGAGATTTTACTTCGTATTGTCCAAGAAAAAATCTAACTTGAGCCTTCTTTACGTTTGTTCTATGGCTTATTTGATATCAGAAATATTGCATTTGCAAAATAATGCAAAAATATGAACCTGGTATATAATACAAATAATCATGGGGTAAAAATGAAATATTTCTCCACGAACTATTTCATACCTGTCTTCTTCCACGTTATTCGCTGAAAAATTAGTTTGTCGTACATCGTAAGCATTTTTTAATATACAAGCATGTGTTTATAAAAAAAATCATTTTCTTCCGTGCCAATGTTTTTTCGGCTTTGAAAAATTTTCGTTGTTGCGTTTTCATAAGTTTTATTCGGATATCCACTCAATTTACTCGTTAATTCCTAACAATACTCTACTGTTCACTTATTTACGGCAAGAGAGTTTTGAGTGAGTGGATGTATATGCTATCAATAAATTTTTGTATATAAATTTTGATCCCATATTATTTTTTTGAATAAAACTTCCAATTGTTTGTATATTCAATTGAATATATTAAAAAAAAGTATGTTTGGCATCTTCAGTAGTTATATCACAAGTGATGGATATTTTGGTGAGTACACTTTGACATTTTTGTGTCAATATTGTTGTAAAAATTCACGAGACCAAATTTTTTTTTAAAATAGAAGAAATTTGGTCGAGTGGTATTTTTGCAACAATATTGGCGGGAAAATATCGAAGTTCACTCTACCCAAAATATATATCACAAGTGGTATATGACAAGATTATATACCGAGCTATACCATGAGTGAAAATAATAGTCAGTGACGTCAGTCACTAGTTCAGAAACAACACAACAAGAGCGTCAAAATAATATAATATTTTACAATAAAAATCTATTGTATCCCGAATCTATAACCCCGATATGGCGCTTGTTTCAAATGCGGACATAGCTAAGATGAGTCACTGACTATTATTTCCGTCTTATGGTAGAGGTAAGTATATAATCTTGTCATATACCACTTGTGATAGATATTACCAACATACACTTAAATAATGGTGTTACTTTCTCTACGTTCTTTCGAATTTCTTCTAAGGAAGTGTTTCCGAAACGGTCGGACATAATTTTTTATTTGACAGTGACTTGGACTCATTTGACTGAATTATTTTGATAGGTTTGGTATAAACAACGGTAAATACCTGTTTTATAGCAAAAAGCGTGTTCATTCGCGAATATATAAGTCGTATATTCGATGATATTGTGGAATTGATTGGTTCGGTAATATATGCTTCATAGATATACAAATTTGAGTTCACTTTAAAACTGTTATAGCAGTTCAAGTACTAGGCCGATAAAGCAATTGAATAATAACAATTACTTTCCTGGCTAAAGCCACGATGGACTTCATCTGATAGATATTTTGAAAGTACCCTAACTCAAAGAAAAATAAAGGGAAAATTTGCATTTTCATTCAGATTGTTATTTGATTTTGTATTATTATCTTAATTAATCGTGAATTATTCAATTTTCAGAAAAATATTTCTATCAAATATGCAATTGAAGATGTTCCACTTTTCAACATGATTAGCCCCAAGACGTTATATTGAATCATGGAAGATAGTGATAGTTTATCTTTGAGTCACAGATGATTCCACATATGATTTTAAGAACACCCTGTTCATATTTTCAAACAAATCAAGTAGTATTCATCACCATCACCATTTTAGAGAGTGCTTACAGAAAAAAAAAAGTTTTGCAGACCAAACGTTTGAAGATGTGGACCTAGGTATTGGACAAATGGATGACGTTTGTATTAGTTTGATTATTTCACAGATTAGCTGTTCTATATTATGTATTCTATACAGAAAATGACTGATAAGTTATGTATTTCAAAGAAAAATAATTTTTTGTCAAACTGCATCTAATTATCATATATAAATGTAGTATTCAGAGCAAACAAATTGTATAGATTTACTGAAAAAAATGAACAGTAACTTACAGCATTTTTCTGTTATTGTTTCTAAAAAACTCTTCATATACAAGTTGTTGGGCTTCGAAGAGATATTTTTTGTTAAGGCGCCCGTAAAATAAGACTTCGTGGGCAGTTCTCTTTTCAGTATACAACGTTAGCGAATACAAAAAAGGATATTTTTCATTATTTCCGAAGTGAATTGACATATAAAACTCTCCGGATTTCCACCTTGATGTCTACCAATTTTTCTCGTAGTATTAGATTGGATTATCGTTGGGGATTTAGAGGTTTAATCTAATACCACCCGAAAGAATTTCATTTGCGATTAATTGTGAGCGGTCCCGTCTTCAAAGTATACCGTTTATCCGACGTTTTCGATAAAGTAGGTATTTATAAGTTGAAAGCAACAATGCACTCAAATGGAGCGGCCAAGGCTTCATAAGCGATGGATAATATGGTTGTTTTTCCGCTTCAGAGGTACGCTCTGAGATGATTGGTCTCGCATATTGGATATTTTCCGATCGAAGCCAGTGGCGTATCTGTACGATCATTGCCCTGTTCTCCATTGTGTTGTGTTTTATTCATTGAAATGTTTGAATGCATTTCTTATTAAATCAGCAGGATTTGAAAGGTATTTTTCTCATGAGCTTTCATTTAGTTTCACTTGTCAGTTAGTTCGTTAGTTAGGGTCAATCTTGCAAATTAATTTTGACCAACTTCTAGTCGTCCGATTAATTTGAAATTTGGCAGATGTTCATAATTCCGATTACAATGCATTATGGAATTTTTGTTAGAGAAAAAAACAAAATAGCGGTGCCAAGATGGTGGATGATATTTGTAATTATGGTTCGATTTTATTCAAAATTGGTATGTGGAGGTTTTCGGGGTCGTAGATTATGAATTTTTTGTCAAAATTTATAAATCCAAGATGGCGGCTCCAAGATGGCAGACAAGTTTTGTGATTATGGTCCGATTCGATACAAAATTGGTATGTGGGGATTTTCGGGGTCGGAGATTATGAAATATTTGTCAAACTTGATAAATTCAAGATGGCGGCTTCAAGATGGAGGACGTGTTTTGTGATTATGATCCAATTCGACACAAAATTGGTATGTGGGGGTTTTTGAGGTCGGAGATTCTGAATTTTTTGTCGAAATTAATAAATTCTGTGGTTATGGTCAGATACTATTCAAATTGGTGTGTGGGAGTTTTTGGGGTCGAAGATCATGATTTCTTTCAGCTCAAAACTTACAGGGAAGAGACTTTGTAATAACGATGCTCTTCTTGAAATGAACAAATTAAGGCGAACTAACTAAAAAGCAAAAAATCAAATAACTGGTAAAAAACCTTTTTAAAGACAAGCTTCTATATAAGCCGTGTACTAAAACGTATAAAATAAGTTTAAGTCATCGCTGACCATGATTTGAATTATTTTTGTTGAATTATTTGGTTTCATAAAGCTTAGCGAATGGTAATAAAATTAATACTTCGACAAGTTGTTACGTTGTTAATTACCCACCAAACATTGTCCAATGAAATTAATTGGTACCCACTTTTATGAATACTTTGTAAAAGTTCTCATTTACCAACCAATCACTGCCCAATCAAATTAATTGGTACCTTTATGAACACCTCGCGCGACAAGCTTTTTGAAAACAAATAATTCAACAAAAAATAATTAAATCATTGTCAGCGATGACTCAAACTTATTTTGTACGTTTTAATACACGGCTTACCTAAAAGCTTGTCTTTAAAAATGTTTTTTATTAGTTATTTTATTTTTCTGCATTTCACGAAGAGATAAAAGTATATGGATTTTTTTCCTCAATCTTCTCCTGCCAATTCTTTTTTATCAATCTCGTTTTCATTTCTGAATGGTGTATTTTGCTGAATTAAATGCGATAGATATTTGCCATACTAGAAAATTCTTAGGTACCCATGTATTGTTTTTTAGTAATAATGTATGTTCTCAATTTCTCAACTGTTCATTGCTCCATGATTCTCGTGCTGAATGGATTGGTAAAACTATCTGTTGAGTAGTTTGTACTTTTTAATGAAGGAATAAAAATATAATCTATAAGTATGCAACAAAATGCTATCGAAAATAAACCCCACTTTCCCCTGTTTGGTGAAATACTCCATTCGGGTCTAGGTTACTTCATTGGTTTTCAGGTGGTTCTTCATTAGGTTTCTTTTCTTTGAAATTGTAGAGCTCGAAGTTATTGATGAAATATGCGAAATATTGTTTCTACACGTGATCATTATATTCCAGGAAGCTTTTGTTAAATCGAAAGATGCGTATATTTGTCCTAGATCAGCATTTTTATTTTATTTAATTGTTAGTCACGTAACAAGTCCGGAAAATACTGTTTTTTTTTTTGTACAAGTAGACAAGATTCGAGGACTCGCCTACGGCTCATCCTGGGAGTCTGCGAGTCTGGGAGTATGCGAGTTCTGCTATCATTGGTCCTAGATTTCCAATACTGTGGACACCAACAGGCTGAATCGAACATTTTTTTTTTGTAATTTACAAATCATAATCTGGTTGGATTACCCAATAATTTTTGCTACCTGAAAGTAAAAACAAACTAAGTTGATACCGTTTTCCTACAATCGTGATATTTTGATGAAATTATCTTCAGCATTAGAGGAAGTTTCATTGTCTGCTTCCCTAATAAATTTGTTGATCTGTTAGCACAAGACTTTTGATTTCTGTACTTCATAACCAACGTTCTTCCTTTCAAGAAACCTTCGGGAACGTTGCTATGTTTACATTATTCTTCTCTAAAATAGTACTCTTTAGCTCCACAGGGTAAATAATTTAAGAACTTCTGATTTTCGTACTAAATAAGCCAAAACTAAATCCTCTGTAATTTTTTCCAATATATTTTCCAAAAATGCTTCGAAAAAGCTTGTGATGAACTTTTTTCTCTGATTTTGGACAATTCAAAGATTGTCAGCTATCTGGAGTATAAAAAACAGCATCATGAGTCAAAAATGCACCATCTCTATAATTCACTGGAAAAAATCTAATTCGGCTTTCATTGGAAGCTAATATGCAGTATTAAATTCCTAATTATTGAATGAATGTGGTTTTTTGTGGAGGAACAACGTTTCCTGATATGTTTTTCGGGTAACCTTCCACAGTCTGAAAATGAAAATATAATCAGGAAAATCTATACAAGTGTAGAAAGGGTAAACTAATTAGTTCACCCCGATAAGTTATTGCGTTCACCAAATTATATTTCCTATAGAAAAATGATTCAATTAGTCAATAACTTGTCGTTTTCTGAATTTGCCTATCAATTTTTTTTTTAATTCAAAATACTTCTCTATATAATTTTTGATTGACGATTTGGGGACTATTTCTGCCCCCGTTCTCAAAATCTTCTAAATCCCCTTTAATTGTTTTAATAATTTGGATTTTTTCTTGCAGACTCTTTTACGCTTTTTCAACCGACGGATGTCAATCAGTTTGCCCTTTCTACACTTGTATAGATTCTGCTGATTATATTTTCATTTTCAGACTGTGGAAGGTTACCACCCCCAAAACATGTCAAGAAAAATAAATTCCTAATTTTCTGAACAACTCACAAAATATCCAGTAAAGTTTATTTTGTGGCAGTGGTTTCTTGAATTCCCATATTTCTACGATAATAAAAATAATTTTTCCGGTAGGGACATCAATTCATTCTAGAAAAAAATAATATACCTTGGTAACTAAAAAATAACACTTTGGAATATTGTCGTTTTTTTATTAGATTTATCAATATATTTTTTTCAATTTTTTGTGTCCTCTATCATCCTTGTAAGTAACAAAATAAAGGGTAATCTGTTCATAAAAACTAAATTATATGATAACTTACTGCAATCTGTTTTGTTTATCATTTATTTAACGTCCGCCAGATTCTGCGAGCAGGCTTGATACTGACGCCGGTGGGCAAACTTCCCAGAGGTAGGGATCTTGAACGATCTCAACATCCATGAACTCGAGACCGCCATCTTACTGTCCCCCCTCAGAAGGACGGCATATATATCGCCGTATCTCGTGTACATTGATATGACGCCTGCAGCTGTGCATTGATTTTAACCGCTTTCTTAGTTGTTTGGCCAACCCTCAGAAGTTAATGAAAACTTGTACGAGTTAAGATTACGGGGGCCTTACCTTTTATAGTGGGATCCGAAACCAATCTTGGGGGCTTTTAAAAATCATTCTGCAGCTGCGGGAGTCGAACCCGAGCCAGGTGGAAACAGTGGACACAAGACTTACGCTAGTACCACTGAGCCACAAGCCTTGTTACTACACTGCAGTTATTCGGTTTTTTTTTTCAAACGCGAGTCTTGTCTGGCAGGTGGTCACCCATCCAAGTACTGGTCGCGCCCAGCCGTGCTTGACTTCAAAAGTCAAAAGCCTAAAAACCCGTCCTATGCTATCTTGTTATTGAATCGCACGATTTTGCAGAGTATATATATATATATATATATATACATATATATACTTACATATCGAAGTTTAGATCGTAAAAAAAGTTTTATTCCTTCACGTGTACTGAGTTGCATGCGCTCTTCCTATTCATTTCAAACTATTTATAATCAATTTCAAAACTATTGAGAATTGACAGTTTCAGTCATATTTTCGCGAGTACTGGCTCTTTATTATGTTTCGTTTCTGCATAAAGATGAGTTGTTCTGAAAGCAATTCGAATTAATAATATCTTTCCGAAAATGGTGACTCTAATGTACTGAAAATTGCGCGTTTTTTAAAAATTCAATTTATATTATGTTTTTTCAACTGGCTTTTGTATCCCAATGAAAATGAATGAATTCTATAGCAAATTTTGATTTACACTGAACATGACTGCATATGAATAACATCCATCATATTTTGGTCCAAAAAGCCTCGGCGCGCTTTCAAACTTTCGTTTGAATTTATTTCCACTTCAATTCCTCAAACAGTTCAACCCACCTAGTTTAGGATGAAAATCCTGGAAAATTTTTAAAACATATAATCAATATAACCACACTCACAACACACGACATACAGAAAATCTCTCTGTTGAAATACCAGTGTGTAAAAAGTCACACACCCAGAAATTCGTCTTTAACTAAGGCCCAAAATTTTATAATATTTCACCCATCGATCTAAAAAACTATAAAAACAATAAAATAAACAAACTTGAACTTAAAACCTTCATAAACAACAACTTCCATAATTTTATAAAAATAACGAATTCATGAACATGTAAATGGGAAGGAAGTTTCACTCTCTTCATAAAATAATGAGGATGTATAATTTATGTATCTTTTTTTTATTTGAATATTTCAGCTGATCAGCTGTATCAGATTTTTCCTCCCATTTCCTCTTTAACACTCTCAATCTCACATAGTAATACTTAAAATAATTTTGTTTTTTTATGTTATATTTTGAACTATATAGAATTGTAAGTACCTATAACAAATTTGTATATCTTAAACTCGAGTTCCACAACACAAGCAATTATAGCTTAGGTGGCTCATTTTAAAGTTCTCGTAATACAGGTAATTCCAAACTATATCACATGAATACCCCACAAGAGGTTATCTTGACGATGGAAGATAGTGGCTAAAGTTAATCTTTCAGTCGCAGATGATTCCACATCTGATTTTATGAACATCCTGTTTATATTTTCAACAAATCAATATATCACATGCATATTCATCTGATTTTTTTCATCACATTCTCTATTTACCAAACTTTGTAATATATTTGATTTGATTTGAAAAAAATATTAATCGATCTGATATCAATGATCAACCCATGTTCAAACACATCATTTGTTCCTTGACATATTTTGGAATTGTAACTTTCCACAGAGTTAACATGAAGAATTAACTAGATCAAACTCGTACAACTGTAGAGGAACGGAATCATATTTCATAGAGTTTAGAAATTATCGTCTCATCTCAATACAGAAAGTCTAGAGAAAAATATTATCTGTCTCACTCTCGACATACCATTATTTAGATAATTTAGTTTTTTTATTTCTGAATTTTACGATGATCGAATGGTAAGGAAGAATTGAAAGAATTTCCATTAATCTATTCATTTTAATATCATCATTCACACTTATAATCTTTTTCTATCTTTAAAAAAAAAAGGAGTCTGATCGACCTGAACTGAACTATTAGGATTCAATAAATATAGAATGTAAAAATACGTATATTTATTGGTTGAGGTTGAGCCTTCGGGCTATATGAATTTAGAATTTATTTATTTAACCACGTTACATAAAATTATGTTTGTAGCATGTCAAAGTACAAAAATTAAAATTAACAATAGTTAAGATAACAAGTAATAAAATTAGTCATTACAAATAAAATGAACAGGACAGAATTACATATATATGTAACTACAAATGTTTAATAGTTTTGACACAAATGTTTGAAAGTTTTGGAACAACACAACAAAACAATCACAACATGGATTGTATTAGACATGCCCCTTGAGCGGGTTTTATTGTTTTAAAATTTTTATTATAAATATTTTTATTGCTCTACGGTTATGTAGTTGGGGTGAGTAACATGCATTCATGGTTAAATGATAGGAATTCCTCTATTGAGTAAAAACAATATAATAGTAAATGGTTCTTTACACATATCTTGAATTGGCTGAAATTTAATGATTTTACAGATGCTGGTAATTTATTGAAAATTCTGACATCTATAGAATTTTGCTCTGTGACGGACAATCTGAATTTAGGAGTTCTGAGTTCATTCGATGATCTTGTAGCATGGTTGTGAACATCAGCATTAGTTGAGTACAGAGTTATATTAGTAAAAATCTCCAGTAGAGTTTGATAGATATAGACACAAGGATTTGGTAAAATTCTGAATTTCTTGAATAGTGGCTGACAGTGGGCATGGAAGGTTGCACCATCTATGATCCTTAGCGCCTGTTTTGGAGTCTGAATACTCTAATTGAGTGTGTTGAGTTTCCCCAGAGAATAGTACCATAGTTAAGGTGCGAGTGAAAGAGAGAATGGTAGGAAGTTATTAATATTGGAATGCTCAATACTTTTTTAAGTTGTCTCAATAGGAATAATTGGGTGGAGAGTTTTTTGAATAAATGATCAATGTGGGCACTCCATTTTAACCTGTCGTCTAGCACAATATCTAACAGGTTGACTGAGTTATTCGAAGTAAAATAGTTGTTTGCAGAGAAGATTTTTTTTTTGGGTTTTTTCATGATTTAATTTAAGATTATTTGAACTGAACCAAATATGAGTCTTGTTTTTGGCTTGCTCAGTAAGATTGTTGAGTGTGATAGGGTTGCAATGTGTTTCAATTGAGGTTGTGTCATCTGCAAAACAAATACATCCAGAGGGCGACATATAGTGAGAAATATCGTTGAGGTAGATAAGAAACAACAGTGGTCCCAATACACTTCCCTGCGGGACTCCGTGGTTTATGTTCTGGAATTCAGAGAAATTGTTCTCTATGGCTACACACTGAATTCTGTTATTGAGATAGCATTTTATAAGTTTCATATGGCATAAAAATAAAAATTATTAGCTATTCTCGAACGTTTCCGATCATCAGATCATCATCAGTAGAATTCTGACAAGTGAAAGGAATATAATTAGATGAAAATAAAAATGCATATTCTCTGATAACCTGAGAATGTGATGAAAAATTCAACTCACTTGTCAGAATTTTACAGAAAGTAAAGTTTATAGAAAAACTGAATTCTGTGAAACATTATCATATATGACTAACTCTATCAAGTGTAAACTATTCTGAAATGGAACGAACAACAAATCGTGAGCAGCAAAATGTCTGACCATACAATGAAACCAGACTCTAAAAAACAAAACGCGCCAAATTAAAAAAAAATACTCTTACATATATAGACTATTGAACGTCCCTTTATCTGCCTTCAACTTCGAAAAAAAGAAGTGAATATCCTAAAACAAATTGCAGTAAATAATGGGTATAACCCTAATATTCTCATTAAGCTGATTAACAAAATCTCTAAAAAGAGAAAGAAATATAGCATACCCTTCTATCAATTCCCCTACAGATATATAATATTTTTTACTTGCATTCTTAAAAGACATTTCTTTGGATATTTCTAAATTCTTCTAGAGAAAATTCGATAACTTCAGAATTTCCTACAGAACTTTTAACACTTTGGGTTCATTACTGGTAAACACCAAAGATAAAATAAATCCCAGCGACAAAAGTGGCATCTATAAACTTATCTGTAATAACTGTAATACATCTTATATCGGAAAAACTATCAGGAAAAATTCTACGATAATTAAAGAACACGTAAACAGGCCTTCTACCTCTAGTTTTGGAGCTCATTTGAAATACCATAACCATACCTTCGCTTTTTCCAATGGTTTCAAAATATCAAATTAGATTTGTTGGAGGATCTACAAATATTGAGAGAAATTTCTAGGAATAAAAATTGTGTGAACACTCAAATTCACTTGAATCAGAGCATTTTTGATCCCATTTTCAAATCATTATAGAATTAATAACATAATTGTTCCTTCTCCGGTTTTCTTTTCCGTTTTGAATTACATTCCTACTTCTTTGGTTATTTTTAAATTTGGCGCGTTTCGTTTCTCAGTTCACATATTCCTCTTCTGGTTTCATTGTATGGTCACACATTTTGCTGCTCACGATTTGTTGTTTGTTTCATTTCAGAATAGTTTGCACATGATAGAGTTACTCATATATGATAATGTTTAACAAAATTCCGTTCTTCTATAAACTTTACTTTCTGTAAAATTCTGACAAGTGAGTTGAATTTTTCATCACATGTCTCTTAGGTTATCAGAGAACATGCATTTTTACTTTTCATCTAATTATATTCCTTCCATTTTTCAGAATTCTCCTGATGATGATCGAAAACGTTCGAGAATAGCTAGTAATTTTTATTTGTATGCACTATAGCCCAAAGGCTTCTCCGCGTCAACCAATTCATAAACGTATTTTTACATTCAATATTTATCGAATCCAAATCTAAAAGTGCATACAACTCTCTCTTTCCATTAATTATATTAATAACTTTCAGGATTATTTCCTAATTGGTTCTCTGCTTTCGTGTCGATACCTTTGGAAACAAGTTAAACAGAGAGGTCTTGCTGGTTTAAATCTTCATTACTGTATGCTCTCCTGATATAATTCCATCATGAAGTGACTGTATCGCTGACCAAGAAAGTCGACGACGAAGAAATCGGTGGCGCCGCTGTCTAAGAACCGGTAGCATAGCCGCGAGCCACCGAGGCAATAAATGACCTCCTCCCATCCTCCATGCATATATATACATCAATTCGACCCTTGTCCACCACAGCCTGCGGCCTTTGAGGCGACCCTGGGAGACACTTTGCCTAATAAAAATACCGATATGAGACTGGACATAGGTTTCGTGTATAAAGAAGGTATATGTGTGTGTGTGCAGCAAGGGTCTATCATATCCATTTCCTTGGCGGGCATAACACGTGCACGTCGTATTTCCTTTTCTCACCAGGAGGGGACATGGGAATATTTATCGAAAAAGACTTTTATATTGGAAAACTGTTCAGTTCAATTAAACTACCCTAGTATCGATGACATTGAGATTCCGTAGTCCAGTCGAAACTTTTAAGTCGCATTTCAGTCATTGAAGTTATGATTGGCCGCCCCTGTTATTGGTCTTTCAATTATTTCAATATCTCTTTAGCTTTGGAGTTGGAATGTTTCCAATGATTAATGGATCTATTGCACCATGACCTTTGATAAAAGGAGGTTTCCAAGTTTTATGTGATATAATATGAATATTTATCTGTCTGAAAATATGTACAGAGTGTTCATCAAATGAGATGTGGAATCATCTGCGACATAAAGATGAACTTTAGTCACTATTTAATAAATAATAATAATAATTCGCCTTTATTTACTCCAAATATAGATTATGCACAAGAATGTTGCTTTTATTTGGATCTAGCAAGGTTATTCATACTCAACGAAATCAAAGCAGAAAGAATGTTGGTTAATGGCACGTAATTTTCAAAAAAAAACAGTTTTTAATATGATAATATTAATATTTAAAACAAAAAGATGAGAGAGAGAGAGAAAAAAAAAACAACAAAAAAGAACGAAAGGAACCCTTCTGTGTTTTCTCTTGACATCCGATAGTTTATTGATTTACATTATATGTTGTTCATTTGTTCGCTCAACAAATGACATTTATATTTGAATTTTTCATATTTATTCCTGAATTTTTCCGGAAGAGAATTTAGGAGCCCCTAGAGAACATTGCAGCCGATGACGAAGGAAAACAAATATTTCCTTAAATCTGGTATTTCTAGATTCTACAGTAATACATTTTTCTTTAAAATTTGCAAGATGCAGTAGTGTTCGGTTTCCCATGTTGAGCCAATCAGTGTCTATTATTTTTTGGATAATGTGATCGAACTTCCATAATCCATAAAGCTTTTTTTATTTATTTTTTACATGTTCACCAAATCTCATAGTTTTTCTTAGTTTCAAATTGAATCCTTTAATTTCTTGCTGAGTGACTGATTCTTAGTTTTTTATTATCTATAAAGAATATCTCTGGCAGTTTTTGTTGAGAAACATAATAATATTGTATTAGAAGAATTGAGTTTGAGAGTGTGCTCATTAGAGGTTTCCAAGTTATTGCTTAGATCTAAATTGATGGAATCAGTGGCAGAATTCATATATTCAATGTCGAAATGTATATATAATTGTATATCATCGGCATCATCGGTCTTGGAAAAACTAAAACTGCCCAGTCATAGTGGAATTCATTTCTCACCTAAAAAAGAAGCAGATCCTAAAAAACGCCTCAAAACTGAAAGGAACCAAAATTATTATTTCGAATGACTTAACCATTGAACAACGGGAAGATTTTAGAACACTTAGACAGCACCAGGCTCATGAAAAACAAAATGGAAAAGACTGTTACATAAAAGGCAGTGAACTAGTAATCGATGGGAATGCATATTCAGTAGATGAGTTGGAAAGAAATGGAATAGAAGAAACCAAAATAATCAAAGGAAACAGTCAACCAGCCACTCCAACACAAAATCTCATCAAAGAATACGACTCACTAGAGGAATTAAACTACACCGAGAAACTGGACCATCCAAAATTTCCGAAAGAAAATAAGAAAGGAAAACTCTACTCAGAAAACCCATCCTCAATCAAACTTCGCTCCAACTCATCATCGACACATACGAAGAGAGGAAAGTAACAACAAATCTCAAACGCTCCAGCAATTTTGTTAGATCGAAAATGGATGATTACATCAGGAACTTCAAAGTTGAGTCGATTGAAACCAAGGTAATGGAAAATATATCAGTATACAAAAAATCACTAAATAAAATTAACAAAGCTATAGGCTTGAGTTGTTTCACTTACCTTGGTCCCAAATTATATAACGAATTACCCAATGTAATCAAAAGATTAGACTCGCTCAACATGTTCAAGAATAAAATAAAAAAATTGATCCAATCCATTCCTAGAAAAGACATACACCAATTTATAAAAACTATGCAACTGTCACCATAATATGTGATTACGCGGTGTGGATCAATATCACAGTGTTTCCCATGCACAAGGCTTCTTTTATGGGATTACACTATCATTTATTCATTCATTCATTTTATTCACTTCCCAATTATTATTGTTAGAGTATTCTATGGTTTGAATATTTATTGCGGTGAATATAAGTAACATAAAATCATCAAAACTATTTTATTTTTTTATTTTATTTAAGTGATTACTTATTCTGCACACCGCCATTAGGCTTTGCAGATTCCTTCTGTTTATTTGCTACTTTGTATATGTATCTTGTCTATTATTGTGCGAATAAACGTTATTATTATTATATGCTCATACCTTACAACGGGAAACAGAATTGAGGATATCTGAAGTATAGAATATGAAGAGTAATGGTCCCAAAATTGAGCTCTGTGGTACCCCAGATGAAATATTCACATTGAAAAGAGTATTTTCTATTTAATAGAACTCTCTGAGACATTGCGCGAAGGTAGGAATCAATTAGTGCGTATGAAGATTCGTTAGATTCGTTGAAGCCAAAAAGTTTAGCAACAAGAAGGCAATGACCATTAGTATCAAAGGCTTTCGAATAATCTAAAAATAGTGGCACACTTAGCAAGCCTCAATTATATCATTTGTTTCGGCTGTCAAAGCAGTAGCTGTGCAGAAGCCTTTCCTGAAACCACATTGGTTGTCACATGAAATATTATTATTTTTCATAAATTTGAAGATTTGAGTACAACACCCGTTAAAAAAATGTAGGTATAGAAAGTAGGATATTTATGATTCTTAAATCACCACCATTTTTTGCAATACGTTTCACTCATGAGAAAAATTATTTTGCTCAATGCAACTATTAACAATATTAATTATAACTTGATCGATGTGTGGGCTACAAAATTTTAGAATATTCATATATTTGTTATCAACGCCAAAGGCATTTGTTTTTATACTGTGCAGAATAGTATTACCTTCTTCAACAGAGGTCATTAAAACCAAAATGTTATATTCAGATCATAGTCATTGTTGTCATAAATAAAAACTTTTTAACAAAAAATTAAACCGACGAAAAAATAAACTGAAAAGCAAAAAATTAAAAAGGACCTTTTTAGTCTTAATAATAACTGAGCTCCCAAACTAATGTGAGTAACTAATTTTGAGTCGGCACCAAACAAACTAGCAATTGAATTAGGTAAAGCAAAAAATGATGGCAGCGGCTTGTACGGCTTGTTGATTGTTTGTTCGGCGCCGACTCAAAATTAGTTATTCAGATTAGTTTAGGAGTTCAGTTATTATTAAGACTAAGAAGGTTTATTTTATTTTTTGCTTTTCAGTTTATTTTTTGTTAACAAGTTTTTATTTTTTTATTTTCTGTGGCTGAAATCCACTTTTAACTTCCTACTCAATTGACTCCATGTATCCATTATGTTGAAGTGTCATCAGAACTACATATGCGTGCCAAGTTTTAAATCATTAAAATTTTAAGTTGCTCGCTGCAAACTTAGACAGTTATATTATACCTATTATAGGAAAATCATTGTTAAAAATTGCCGCTAGTTTTAGGAATTGAATAGTGGTTAATATGCTAATTTTTATGGAATAACCAAACAGTTGTAAACACCTCTAGCAGCATTAATTTATCAGCGAGATGGCCACCTACGTGAATTAGTCAAGAATTATACTCGACCTGAATGTAAATGGAATGGGTTACATATAAAATACAATTGTATACAAATTTATTTCTCATAAACTGAATCATAATAAACAATTATGAAAATGGTAAATTTTCAATATAAGAACATATGTATTCAAAACATATGTATTCAAAAACAACATGGAAGACGATGTGAAAATTATCACAGTTTTGTGATACTTGCTCAATTGGTATTCAATTATTTTCCTATTTAATTTGTGAAAATATTCCAAATCAGATTCTTTAGGAAAATAAAAATGAAAAGAATCATTTTATTAAGGTGATAACCACACATTTTTATCCAATAAATTTATATGAACGAACATTCTCCTAGAGTTGTAAAGTTTTATTCACAGTATTGCTACTTTTCTGAATCCGAATCTCTGTGAACTTGCTTTCAAAGAATCCAGAAAACAAAAAAATACTGAATGTTCGGTTTTTTGAAAACTTCATGACGTTTATTTCGGGCTAAGAATATCTGAATATTAGGAGTGTATACTGCTCACGTATGTTACATTTTCATTTTTATCTGCAACAATCACGCGTAAATGTCACCCTCTTCCCATGCAATCGACTTAAAGTAGCTGAATCTAGTTGCCCTCTGATAATCTCCGGATGAGATACGAGTATGGGCAATTTATACGTTTTCCATTTATGTTATTGATAGGAAGGAATCCATTTAGAAAGTATAGGAAAAAGTTCAGGAAGGGCGATAGATATAGATTCATAACAATGAATGAGTCATTGCGTAATACGGCAAGCCTCATGGAGTTCGCTGCTCCTGTTCAATTGCTTATGAATTAAAATAGAAGGAATTCAATGCAGGATTTCCATAATACAATAGGTATTCGCGTGGATGATTCTGTAATGAAGTAGAGTACCTCAGACATGTAGGGGTGCGTAATTGAAAATAATGAGTTTGAGGTAGCCGATGTTTGAAAATTCCTTGGTTGTTTTTATAATTTTTCTCAATAGATCCCACATTTTTGTAGACAAGGGGCCAAGCATTGATATAAAAAGAAACAGAAAATAACCAAATCACTCATTGAATATTCTTTACTATACCAAATGCACAAAATCAATTTGTTACCACAGCAATATCATATTTTTTATTACAATTATTTGGAATGTATAATTTTATGGCAATTTTAAAACCTTAATCAATATACACCACATCTCACGTGTTTATTAAAAACTATTTACATAACCTTATTCCATTAATTAGGAGAAATTACTTGAAAAAATGAAAGATTCAAGATATTCTATACTGACTTTATATTAAAAATTGGAATGTTCATCAAATAAAATGTTTCTTGGGCGGCAAGATATCAGATGGGTTGATTTTTTCGTTCATCATCATTTATAGAGAAAAATGCCCTTATGATTCAGCCATTTCAATTCAATCCAACGATATTCTTCAATATTGAGAAGAGAAATATTCTAAATTGAATATTGAATAGAAAGAAATATTTCTAAGTTTTTCCATCTTCGCAAAGTGAGATTGTTTCTAGAAAATATGTTTCCCATTTCTTCCGGTCTTCCTGATGATCGTGGAAGCGTGAAATAAATTTTCGTTGACAAAAATGTATTGAAGACCTAGTGAATGCGATGCCTCTCTTGCGTCAATGTTACAAATGATTTCGGTGAATACTCTGTTTTGGAAAACATTCTTCTTCGCCTCATTCATCTATATGTATTCTTAATCAAGACTGGAATATAAAATCAAATAACAATCTGAATGAAAATGCAAATTTTCAATTACAGATTTTTTCTTTTGAGTTATGGTCCTTTCAGAATATCTATAAGGTGTCCAGCGTGGCTTATGCCAAGAAAGTAGTTGTTTTCTGTTAGACATTTACAAGAAATAACTTCATTTTCATCGTGATCTTTTCAATTCACAGAAAAATATTTCTATTCAAAATTCAATTGAGAATGTTTCCTTTTTCAACATGAATACGTCACAAAAGGTTATCTTGAACGATGGAAGATAGTGACCAAAGTTTATCTTTCAGTCGCAGATGATTCCACATCTAATTTTATGAACATCCTGTTCATATTTTCAAACAACCCAGCAAACATTTTAAGTGAAATTAACGTCATTTCGACCTTCAAATAGGTCAGCGCCCAAATTGGCGAAGGTAATTCTTACGTTATAATTACCTTAAATTTACCAATATGGGAAAGAAAATGGAAGTAATTCAGAAGTCAAAAATTGGACAATCGAGAAACTTTGCCTAATAAGTCGAAGGCATAAATAGGTAAAATAAAAAATTTAGTCATTTCTACCCATTTATTAACACTATATTAAAACAAACAGTCGAAGGTTAGAAGAAGATAATAAAAGTTTATTGCTTATTGTGTATCTCAACCTACATGTTTATTCGTGGAAGCTTTGAAGATGAACATGGCGTATGAAAAAAGAACTGTCAAGAAACGTATAGCAGAGAATGATGTAAGTAAAACAAGTGGGCCCCTTCAAAATATCAAATTTGTAATGAAAAAATTCATAAAATTAAGTGTACTTCCTCAACTTTTTTCATCAAACACTGCAGAAACTAACTTCATAGATGAAGTATGTATATATATATATCATATACACGAATTTTTTGACTATCTATCTATGATTCAAGAAAATTATGGATCATTTTTGCAATGCCGCAAACGCTTCAAGCCAAAAAATATGGCGTCTATCCCATATGGGACCTTTAAGTCGCATTTTCCTAAAATTTCAACTTTGAGAACATATACACACAACACATTTTCCTTATCTCCCTTTCAAATTGTGGTCACGTGATGAAATAAAAAAAATGTATGGGATGTTTTTTCATGCGATTTGTCTATGCGTTCCGTTCTCTGGTTGGACTGGAATCGTGGATAATAAATTTATATTCTGAGTAGAAACACTGAAATGATCATTTTAATTACTAATACGGAAAAAAATAAACATTATTTTCTACTTCTTGTTGATGGTAAAACCAAGTTATCTGTCTAGCCTATACCTAGACTCAAAGAAAACGAGATATACTACAAAACTCCGTAATAAGTATTTATTCTGAAATTGAAGTATTTATTCTGGAATTGAACACAAATACAGTGGTATTGAAAACATTACGCGATAATTGTATTTATCAAATGGTGTGTAGTGATTGGCTCAAAAATTGTAGTTTGACATGTCCGCATTCCGCATAGTCTGAAAGTACTCTTAGAATGCTAACTTTACAGAATACCGTGCTCGGAAATATCCAATACAATTTGTTTGTCAATTGTGACTACCTCTAAAAAATCGAGATATGATTTGCTTAAAAACTTAATCCGACGTTTCCGGTCGCCGCAATGATTAGTGTTGAAATTTTCAACACATCAATCTTTTATTGTTTTGCTATTTGCTTTCGTTTTCTTGCACTTTATTCAATACAATTTTTTTAACCATTTTTTTAACCAACTTCATGGAATTTCATTTTGTCGTACGCAGCTTATCTATGCATTCATTCTGTTCATTCTGTCAATCCATCCATTACCGGCATAACTAACCTAACATAACCCTGTTTTGTATTGCCTCCGACGATGGTTACCACTCCTTTGCTTTCATATTTCATTCATGAAAATGGATGATGAATGTTTTGAAATTGTTGCCGTCATTAAAAGATATGGAGCAGCACATAGTAGAATATTCTTATGTACCACATAAGTGGGAACATGATGGTAATGAACTTTGGGAAGTGTAGGTTCGGATTATATTCCTATTCTGGCAGCTAATCGATAGTGGTATACCTGTATGGTTTATTGATTCTATTCATATTTCTACTTGGCATATTATAGATTTCTAAAATTCAGCTCCAAAATAAATTATTTGAAGAGAGTAAATTGTAACATGTCATCCTCATCCGAATCAATTCGGGCGTCAATATCTGATAATAGACCAAGTAACTTTGAGGAATTCATTTTTGGTAACTTCGACTTTAGTGTAGAAATTTAGTCTAATTAGACAAATATTGTAGTAATCTCGCCCTCATTGTGGAACAGTAGGTATAAAGTAAGACAAAAAATGCCTAGGCGACTTAATTGGTACCAAAATAGGTAATGTAGGGTGTATAGTAGACCTATTTACCGCCTTGCATATATTGTCATGTTCAATCACGATGTCACCAATTATTTGTAATGGTGAACCTCTACAATTAATGAGTATTTTATTATTTACGTATTAGTTGAATTTTATGTTATCCTATTTCAAAAAGTTAATGAAGTAAATTGAAGAAACGCGAGGCCGAAATACGGAAGGAGCAAGAGAGAGAGAGAGACAAGAAAAGGACAGAGAATCAAACGCATCCCAATGTCGAGAGTAGAATGCCGCGTATTAGTAGAGGGAGAAAATAGACAAGGAAAAAGGAACGCTGCATATGACGCTACGACGCCAGCAACTAGTATGAGATACGCACTCACCTTCGTCGAGACCGTCGCCTCGCCCGATCACACTTTTCGTAACGCTCTCGTCACGCATTCACCAGCTTACTCCCCAAGTCAAGCGTGCGTCGAGACCGTTCGCCTCGTCCGATCACACTTTTCGTAACGCTCTCGTCACGCATTCACCAGCTTACTCCCAAGTCAAGCGTGCGTCGAGACCGTTCGCCTCGCCCGATCACACTTTTCGTAACGCTCTCGTCACGCATTCACCAGCTTGCTCCCCAAGTCAAGCGTGCGTAAAGGAGTTTTACTTCAAAAAATTGCACAGGTAACCCCTTTACCACACTTACTCACTTCACACCTATATGCACATTTCGATAACTAAGTTATCTTCATCAGTAGGTTTACTACACTAAACAAATTGTAACATTTTCTTACAATTATTTATACCTGAGTGTTTCTAATTGGGTTATTTCATACATGGGATATTTATGATTTATGGGGATCAATGTAAACAAAGTGGAATACATAGGCCCATTATCCTCATTAAGTAATTTTCTAGTGTTGTTGACCGATTTGATCATTTTCAAATTATGAATATTAATTTTGTCACCTAATTCGGTCATAGGGTCCGCCACACTTGAATTATTCTCCCTTCGGTAGGTAGCATGGGCCAAATGTTCGTGGAACCTTTTGGAAATTGAACGTTTTGTCTGACCGTAATAGACTTTATCTCAATTTTGACAACTAGTTTCATAAATTCTCAACTTAAACATGGTCAGTGTTGTCCTTCGGGTTTCCCAATAACGTCTGTGAATATATATAGAAGTGAGAAGAGAAAAATTTCCTAATGATGTTTGCAAGTTATTTCTATTGCTATGATATGCTTGGAGATTCACATCCAGGAATATAGTGTTGAGACCTCTCGTGAGGTTTAGTTTGAGAGGTATTTTCACGAATCTTTTACTTCCTGTCGTTTTTCTCAGAGTCGTGTGTTCATTCACTCAAGAGATTATCAATAATTTTGATTTCATTTTGAAAACGATCAGCATTCAATGAAAAGTTTACGGCTTTATGTATAAGAAAATTGAACATAGCCATTTTGTGTTGAATGTGGTGTTTTGAATAGTTTGGCATGAAAATATTCGTGTGGGTGGGTTTTCTGTAGATGTCTATTTCCAAACGCTCTTCATTTATGATGACCAGAGTGTCAAGGAATGGTAATCATCTGTCCACTTCCTTTCCCACTGTGAAGTTAATTCGTTCGAACACTGAGTTCATGGATGTTAGGAAGACGTCTATGTTTTGATTTTTCGTGTCAAAAATACAAAACACATCATCCACATACCTAGCCAAATTTTTGGAAAATACTGATTTGAAGTTTAGATTTGTTTCGAATTTACTCATAGAAAGGTTTGCCATGAATGGTGATAACAATTGCCCATGGCAGTGCCTTCCTCGATCTTTCTGTTTCAAACTTGTTCGACTCTGAAAAATCTTTCAATCACCTCAAGGTTTCAGGAATAGGTACACTTGGAAACAGAGAGCTTACATCGAACAAAACCAAAATCTCACTTTTTTTTATTCTATCGATTATCTTATGAGAATTCTTGATTGAGAAACTATTTGGCTGAATAGGCAAACTATTGAACTAGTCCGATAGCCATTTCGGCAGGATAAGTTGGAGAATTGATACCTGGCTATTACCGGGTTTATGAATTTTTGGCAAACCGTATAATTCTGGTACTGTGGGTTTGATATATGCAGCTTGAATTTCAAACGATCATCCAATAGTATTTCGCAGTTATCCACAGTTGACTTATAGTTGCGTATCATCTTAGGTAACGGCGTTCTTTTGAGTTGTTCATAAGGACCTTGTGAAATATGTTTGTTCATTCTTTCAAAATACTCTGATTCATCTAGAATGACCACCTTGTTTCCTTTATCTGCTTTTAGTTAAAAGCAATCTTTCTCTCTCAGATCTTCATTCCCTAATGAAACTTAAATTGATAAACATTTGAATACCCGAAATGTTGTTGGAACTTTTGTGACGGTAGTCGGTGACGTAGTCAGACTTAATTTAAAATGGCAGTCATATGGCAAGAAATACCTCAATTTAAAGTTCGCTCCAAGTCCTTTTCAACGACTCTAACATGATTAAGATATTCCCTAAATAGTTCCCAAAGTCCCCAGCATTTCAACGGGAAGGGTACACAGCTTATTCGGGATATTGTTGAAATATTTACGAGAATAAACATTGTACTTCAAATAAAACGATTGTAAAAGTCAGTACATACTTGTTGACTATAGAAAATACTTGTTGACGAAAGCTGTTTTATTATTGGCTATAAATACCGTGTTCGAAAACAATACTCTCTACAAATAATATTGTCTATTGAATTTATGTTCAGAGATTTTCATTGAAACTTTGACCAACCTCTAGCCACAACGGATTTTAATCCGAGTTGGCTGTAAAAACAACATAAAAATGTTATTTCTTCATCGGAGCCAGGTTTCCGTTCGTTATATACCGGCGCGGCGTTTCACCTCAGAGATGATATTATATATGAGGAATGTGGCTAGAGGCACGATGTGACGGCAGAGTTATCACCGAGTTATGAAAAACGAAACATCATCAGTTGACGATCAATGTGATAACAAATGAAAAACTGTTCCTTATCGAATCGGCAATTTAAATAATATTCATAAGCCTGATTCAGAAAATCCCCTCATAAACATTGGTTTATGAAAAAATGTGTTTCAGGTTTTTCGAAACCTATAATATTAAAAGAGGATGCGGTAGTTGAAAAAGGCTACGCAATCTATCTCTTCGACTCTTTAATATAAAATAATGTTTCGTTCTGCTTCATTTTAATTATATCTTTGTATATCGAGAAGTTTAGAAGGTTCTCTTTACTTGGGAAAAAATTCCAGTAGAAAACGTTGTATTTGAACAGCAATTAATGACCACTAGCTTCTATCTATCATATATATGTATTCGATACTGTTATATATATGTAGTCGATTTTTTGTAATTTTATATTTTTTTCTTTTTCTTAAGAGCATAGTTTCTCTTATAGTCTGATACAAGTTCGAATTGTTTAATTATTGATAAAGCTCCTAAAAATATGAGCTCATTGGAATCGGAATGACGTGTAGAAAAATGTATTTCGATGATTTTACAGCACATAAAAAATTGCAATTCTTATTAACAAATTAAGAGAGAAAAACAAGCCATTTAGTTTTTCGCTAATAATTGAAAAACTATTGATAATAAAAAAAAATTCTCAACGAGGAAGAAATTTCCAATAAAAAAGCTCGAACTCCGGGAATTATATCTCAATTATTTAAAAATTTAACGCCGAAAGTTGGGCCGCATGCGGTAGTTACGGCATGGGCGCACCGCCGCTTTTTTTGTTTCTTGGAGCCTTTTAATATATATATATATATATATATATATATATATAAATATATATATATATATATATATATATATATATATATATATATATATATATATATATATATATATACGTAAGAAAATCACGTGATAAAAGTTTTTTATTTTGTTTATTATAATTATTTGAAGTTACAAATTAATTAAATATTCAAAAATTGATGTATTTTTTTTTAACAAATGTGTTATCGCCGTTTTCGTACCTATCAATGGCATTAAATAACGCAGGGTAGAATTTGTTTACGTCATTCGTTGAAAACATATGTTTTCATCAATAATTCCATATTTTATTGATTTAACAATTTGTTATAAACAAATTCTGACAAAAATCAGTTTTTTTTTCTAAAAATAATTAAAATTACGAATAGAGCCATATGTAACAAAATACTGAAAACATTTTTTTTTAATCTTTCATAACACTTTCCCATATTACATGATACCGAAGTTTGTTTACGTATGGCTTTTTCTGTAATTTCAATTATTTTTGAAAAAAATATTAGTCAGAATTTGTTTATAACAAATTGTTAAATCAATAAACAATGAAATTGATTGTTAAAAAAAATATTTTTTGTTACCCTATTAAGAAATCCCAATCATGATTTTTGTAGAAAAAATGATTTATTAACTAATTATTTAAACAATGGAAATATAAAAAAAACGATTAACAACAATAAACAAAATCACAATTTTAATTTTAGATTTTGAATCGTCGTGTACACAGCCGTAGTAAATTTTAATGAAAAAATATTTTTAAGATTTTTTTTTATTATTTGTCATGACAACATGGTAGAAAACATTTTTTTTATATAGTAAAAATTGTTTATAAATAATTTATTAACAAATGACGTACAAAAATTCTACCCAGCATTACTTAGATGCAAAGCCGCCAATAACATAACATTTGTTTAAAATAAATTAAAATATTTTTTTTTAAAAATTATAATAAATAAAATAAAAAAATTTATAATTTTTTATCAAACGATCTTCTCAAGTATACAAAAAAAAAAAAAAAAAAAAAATAATAAAAAATATATTTATATATATATATATATATTATATATATATATATATATATATATAAGAAAGGCTCCAAGAAGCAAACAAATTATATCATTTAAACTTTTATGTCGCCGTTTGTGGAAACGGAGGTCGGAAAAAAACTTGTTAGTTAACAATTAACAATTGTATTACTTTTTGAAATAACATAAGAATTTGTTTCCAATGGAACTTTATCTTTCAAGTGTTTAGATGACAGCATTATTTTTTCAGATGTTTAAATTGATATTTAATACCAATTTTCGGCGTTAAATTAAAATTATAAATAATAGAGATAGAGTTCCGGGAGTTGGGACTTTTCAAGAATCTTTTTTTCAAATTTCCTATTTATCAATAGTTCTTGAATTATTAGCGAGAAAACTAAATGCCTTGTTTTCTATCTCAATTTGTTAATAACAATTACAACTTTTTATGTGCTGTAAAATCATCGAAATAAATTTTTCTACACGTCATTCCGAATCCAATGAGCTTTCGCTAATATTTTGAGAAGCTTTATAAATAATTAACACCGTTTCGAACTTGTTGATCAGACTATTATGAGAATCCTGTTCTTGAAATGAATGAAGTTTACCTTACCTAATCTATGGTCCAATTATAGTTTATGGTTAGCTCTTTTCTGGTTGTTGAATGTCGTCTACTCATTTTGTTATCGCAATAATTTATAAAGAAAAAATTAAGATTTACCTACATTTTCATGTTAATTTTTGGCCAGATTTACAATATTGCACCAGAATGATGCATTCAGTATAACATTAATATTTCTGATATTGGTTCATATCGCCGTTTTTTTAGTTTTCTCCGAATATTTTGTTCAAGATTGTACTAATTTTTTTTTACCCGACTACGGCGAAGCAAAAAGGAGGCTTATGATTTTGACCGGTATGTATGTGGGTATGTGAGTATGTATGTATGTATGCTCATCT
Organism: Gonioctena quinquepunctata; assembly: GCA_018342105.1. Lineage (NCBI taxonomy): Eukaryota > Metazoa > Arthropoda > Insecta > Coleoptera > Chrysomelidae > Gonioctena > Gonioctena quinquepunctata. The sequence continues at coordinate 64,441 of JAFIRS010000614.1, forward strand.
GTTCCCTCATAACTTCTAAATTACTTATCATAATTTGTAATGAGGTATCGTTGGAAGCGTCTTGATCGTTCGCTGGTTATAGGCTATGTACGTCACATTAAATTGAATATGGCGTTTGTACATATCAATTCATATCAGAATATTTTCTTGTTTCATACTTTTCAAAGCGTGATTTTTCAGTAGTCGAGTTTTATTTTTTTAACTTATTTTTATGTCATACTTTCTAGAGCGTGATTTTTCAGTAGTCGGGTTTTAGTTTTCCAACTTATTTTTATATGTTTCTATATATGTACTAATAATTATATATAATACAGTTGTTTTTTGTCAGGAAAAATAATCCACAAATGAATTAAACCGATATTTATCGATACAATAGTGTGAGATTTATGTATCTCAGTAGTATAGGACAGATTATTTTCTATTTGTTTACTTCGAATGAGCAAATAGACATAAGCCATATTCAACTTTGAAAAAGTACAGGATTTTCATAGGTCACAGGATATTCCAAGTTACGTTGAAAATTCAATGCATATTCATATGGGTCACCGATATTGAGGTACAAAAAGTAATCGTTTTTTATGAGAATTGTGAATCAACCACGAAAATCTAGACATTTGGACACTTTTTTGGCTTACGCTTACGCAAGCATCGAAAATACATTACAATATGTGTAAAGGTATTCAATATATTACATAGACATAAGAAAAATTTCGTGCCAGTACATAACTTTGTTGTAATAAACAGAATATCAGTTTTGATGATAAAATACAATCCGAAAAATAGACAGGGGATACTGTGGTTATGTTTATTCCTCAGCAAATTGATTGATCTCAATCATGCTGGTATAATAAATGAATAGAACCGATACTGTGCTTTCCATATTTTGGCTTTTCTCTACCCCTGGAAGTAAAACATGTTAGTTATCTGTCCCAAGAAAAGCAAATTACTAAATTTTTCCCCGATAAGGTATTGCGTTTCTGGCTTTGGATCTAACATCAATGTATTTTTTGCAAAGATCCATGGAATGTTAGGTATACGCTCATAAATTAACGACAAAAGAAGATTGTCGGCATAGAGTCGGAAATGCTTTCTCTGAGAGACGTCATTCGAAAATTGCTTGGAACTTTCGTTATGTTTTTGAGCATTTTGAGCACATGTTCTTATTAATCCGTCATTGAACAATAAAAATTAAAATGAAATAGATTTAAAATTGTGTATTCTTTTGAAAACAATGAGATTTTATTTTTTTCATCAACAAATTTGTATATTATTTTAATTCAACGTCGGCATATTTTTACTTCCCCAACCGGAATTTTTGCGAAAATCCCTGTTGTTTACCAGAGGTAGGTATCTTTTGACGAGCTCAACATCCATGAACTCGGGACCGTCATCTTAATGTCCTCCCCGAAGGACGGCATACCTACCGCTATATCCCATGCTATTGATATAACTTTTACGAGCTGTGGTGAGCTACAACGCTGTAGTTGTACGGGTTTTCATCGTGATTTTCCCCTGGCAAGCGGTTACCCATCCAAGTTCTAACTGCGGTCGGCTTTGCTTGATCAAAATACCGATAAACTTTCGTCAACCTGACAAGTCGTGCCGTGCCCATTGCTATATAATATTCAATATATGAAAAATATTTGTCAAAAACGGTTCATTTTGTCTACATGATATATTACATTAAATTGAATCGAAATCTTGAGTAAAATCCAAATATCAAATGAAATGCAAGCATGCATTAATTTTAACAAAGATGATGGTCAGCTAGTCAAAATTGAGACTTCAGTCATCTTAAGTATTTCACGTGAATGAAAAATGTACTGTGTACTTCTGGGTGTTTTTTGGTGAAAAGATTCAGAATCATTCGTTCATTGCTGGAGAGTGGCAAACAAACGTTCGTTTGGATTATTTTGTATGATGTTGCCAGACATTGAGGAATTCCCCTACTTCTGGAAATTTTAAACAGCCGAAATGGATGATATAAGCTCACAAACCTCGAAAATGTGCAAGGCTGGTTTATTGGGTCCTTTTCTTTTTTTGGAAATAGGTCCAGCTATTTTGAATTTTGAAACACTATCGAGTTCATGTGGACCAAATAATTAGCAAACCAAACCAAATATTTATTTGGACAAAAATTACAAATGAGCACGACTCTCCCAATAAAGTCGTTATCAATAATTATCTGGAAATTACTTTTATCGAATGCTTGATTAAACTGGCAGCCACATATTTTTTTGCATTTAACATCAGAGAATGCTGACTAGCAACGTTTGCAATATTCAAATCATTATTCAAAGAAACTGCTGCGTTATTCAGATCACATAAAGCGAACTTGTAGTAAGGTTGAATATCATCAGCGTTCATGTGTATTTTACAATGCCTACTAAAGTTTCCGAACTAGCTTGTGTAGATTGAGAAGAGAAGCGGCCCTAAGTGATACACTAGATGACACATTTCTAGCATCAGATATTTTACCTCCGAATTTCACACTTTGCAAGCGATCTTTGAGGTAAGAGCGGAAGAGTTGGAGCGAGCTTCACAAACTACTCGATTTCAGAATGGTTAGCAGTTATCTCTCGAACGGTATCGAAGGCTTTGCTAAAGTCAAGCATAATCAGGCTGAATTATCGATTGCACAAATATGTCATCAGTAACGTGAAGAAGGCACTGGTAGAACTTGCACGAAACATGATTGAATTTTTGGCAAGATATGTTATCATAATGAATTGGCTGAATTGTTCTGCCATAATTTTCTCAAATAGTATTGATAAACCCGCCAAAATACTAATATATTTTCGGAGTGTTTCTTTCTGTCACTAGGTACCGCCAGTTAAAAGTTTTCTTTTCCGGCGTACCTATAGGTGTTATAGACTCGATGATGGTTTTGGTTATGTTGTGTCTCACTTCAGCCAGAGCTCTTCGGACCTTTGGCTGGTTGACTACTCCGTACTGATGAGGGCCAAAAAAGCCTGAAACCGGTATGCGGATTGTTAGGTGAACACGACATAAATTAAAATTAATCGACTTATCAGAAGAAACATTTGCATTCAATGTCCATTTATATAGAGGTTGCATGGATTTCAGGTGAATATCATTCAACGTTCTGCGTGGTATTTGCCAGGAAACTAGTTGTTTTCACCTGAGATCTACCATTTCTGGTTCAATTCATATTGAATCTTTTGTAAGAAAACCGTTTAATTCGATTTTTCTATTTATTCCACTTACATGGCGTTTATCTTTCACTATATGCTAGTCGGCTTGCCACTCCTACTGAGAAGGAATGTTTTAGTTTAGAAACCTATCTAGGTGGGAGATTTTCAGTGTTTCTTTCTGTCACTAGGTACCGCCAGTTAAAGTTTTCTGTTCCGGCGTACCTATAGGTGTTATAGACTCGATGATGCTTTTGGTTATGTTGTGTCTCGCTTCAGCAGGCTCTTGGAACTTTGGCTGGTTGACTACTCGTACTGATGAGGGCCAAAGCCTGAAACCGGTATGCGGATTGTTAGTGAACACGACATAAATTAAACATAATCGAGCTTATCGAAAAAACATTTGCATCAATGTCCATTCATGTCGTTATCTTCTGAATTGGGGTTTTTGGTTAATTTTAATTTTTATGTGAAGAAAACCGTTTAATTCGATTTTTCCAAAATACTAATAGTTCTCAAATCTGAGAGATATTGGGATCGTTGATCTTCTGAATTGTGGTTATATGAGCATGTTTCCAGGAATTGGGAAATTTTTATGATACTATTACACAGTTACAAAAGTGAACAAAATATGTTAGAATATATACAAATCTTTAAAGAAGCTATACCATCGAAACCCAGATAACTATTTCTATTTTCTTAACAGTTTTCAGAACAGTTGATTCATCGACAAGTTGGAAACGAAATTCATTCCCACATATTCTCATAGTTCTCATTTATTTAGTTATTGACATTAATATAAATAATTATTAATGACGTTAGGTTCTTTAAATTTTTGTTTAATATCAGCTTGAGATTTTCTTGATACATTCAACAATTTCAGATTTCTCCACAGCTCTTTACCCGTGGTGTTAGAAGAAGATTGAAAATTCTCATGTATTAGTCTTTTTCTATGTCTTGCTTTTGCTTTATCTCTTTCATTAAATTATTTAATTCCATCCAGAGGGAGTTCTTTTTGTAATTCTGATAACTTTTCTCCGGAAGTGTTTATTTTAGGTTGAGAAGTATTTTGAGTGGCAAACGTTCGTTTTGAATATTTTCTACAGTGTCGTGGAATTAATTTTCTATCAGTAACAAAATATCTCAATAACACAATAACATAACAAAAATATTCATTACGATAGTACTGGTTGCCATTTAAATCGCGAAAACGTTTTCCTTGAATCCATAACACGTCCTATTGTGCCATGAGTCACGACCGAATGAAACCATGCACGGGAAAGTCTCACGTCCGTCCGCTGGACACTCGTAGCAATAAAACTGGCCAATATCCGGGGACGTACCTTTGCCAAGAACGCATATGGCGCCCGGATATTGTAACTCGAAAGAGTAACGTGTGCATGCTCCGTACATAAACTGAAAAGTGATCTGGATCTGCGGTCATAACATTTATCAATCTTTTTCTGGAACGGAGTTTATTATACACCCCCAAGGTAAAACTTTCTGGTTGGAGTTTTTCGATTATGAAATATTTTTCAGAAAAAGAGAAAACCTCGTCTCGACGAGAATATTTCCCTTTTGTGTACATACGAAATGTCTGGATATATAACTTTTTGGTGATATAGACAGAGATGAAGATGCATTTTGTATTGCCAGGCACCTGTTTGATACCCGAAATTTCGACATTTCCGATAGTTGACTGTGCCGTTCTTGGCAAGTATTTTCGAAAGTTACGAGAGATAGCTCCAACGGTTCGAGAGATGGCCACTGCGAATATTCTAGTGTTTCCCACCCTTCAAGTAACTGGTATGTTAGCAATATCTTAAATACTATGTTTGAAAATGATCTAATAGTAAAAAGCCAGATCAATTGAGTTGTGATTTCAGCTGCAAATTTGAATTGAAATGTAGTGAGTTGTATTTGGGTATTACTTCAACAAGTGTGTTTCTTAATGTGTAACTTGATAATGAGAATCCAAAATTGAAATTTTGAGAGAATGAAATGTGTTTGCTAATGTGTAATTTAGTTTCACGAGGAAGGACGGAGATTAATTTTACATCGAGGCCTACTAGTTAAAATCGTCCACACAAAAGTTGCAAAATAATGGAAATACCATTTATTGAACATTTTTGAAAATGTGAGTATTGTACTCGCCACCACTTGTTTCCAATGCGTCGAATCACTGCTCTGTTGAACTGTGTAGAAGACATATTTGTTTTTCTTATTTTTTGTTTCTGGTCTGTGCATTTTGAAATAATCATTGCACATGTTTACAAAGCTACATTTCCATGAAATGAAGTGAATAATTTTCATAAATCACATGTTTGAAAAGTAGAAAATTCTCGTGCTGTACGATGACCATATTTTCGATGAATAACGTGACAATAAAAAAAATATTCCTTTTTTTTCGGCGAGAAGTGATACATAATAGAACCGTACTAGGAGCAATCATATCGAAAAGTTTGTATGTGTGCTACGTATTTCATCTATTTTAGCAGTACCTGCCCAAACTTTTGAATACAATTTTATAGAATATTTTCTCGCTTAATAATAATAGAACGTCTAATCGTATACAGATTCGGTAATGAAATCGCGGACTTTATGATTTACCATGGGTTAGAACGAGAGATACTCGAGCCAGTGGACCAGCATAAAATATTACATATATACGCGATGGATATTCAAGTATTTGACTGGACCAGTGTAGAATGTTTCCCATCCTATTGTTCGCCTCTTTTCAATTGTAGTGGGCTTACCTTCCATTCGCAACAATATTGAGATTGCGACCTAGACTGAAAGCTGCAACGTAAATTGTGCTATATCTCGAGGCCTAACAGTAGAAAAGAGAAACCTTCCATAGTGGTCTAGTTGAATACTCGATTATTATCCATCTCCTATATATCTTCTATTTCGTGCTGGCTCACTGCCTCGCGTACCTCTCGTTCTCACCCATGGTAAATCCTATAGTCTGCAATGTTGTTCCCGAATCTGTATAATGAACTGCATATTACAGACCATTTCACAGTCAGGATTAACGATACCTCCAAAATCAATCAGCATATAAATTATAAAAGAGGTGCTTACTCATCTAAGAAATTGACCCGAATGAGCTCAAAAAATAATCAGTAATGAAACTTGGACTTCCGCACTAAATTCAAATAACCCACAGATAATCCCAAGAAAAAGTAACTGGATAAATCCAAATCAACAATTGGTAAATTGAAACCATGAATATCCGAAGGTTGTATAACTCAGAGGAATAGAGACATACTCAAAATACAAAACTGTATTACAATAAAGGAATAGATTCCAATAAATATAGAATATCAAATAAAGTATATTTATTGTTTCAGGCGGGGAAGCCTTTGGGCTATAGGGCATACAATGAGAAATCACTAGCTATTCTCGAACGTTTCCGATCATCAGATCATCATCAGGAGACTTCTGAAAAGTGAAAAGAATTAAATTAGATGAAAAATAAAAATTATGTCCTTTGATAACCTAAGAGACATATGATAAAAAATTCAACTCACTTGTCAGATAATATAATATCATATTATATGGGTTACTTTATAATGTAATCTATTCTGAAATGAAACAAACCACAAATCGTGAGCTGGAAAATGTCTAATCACACAATGAAACCAGGGGGATATGTCAACTGAGGAACGAACGCGCCAAATTTAAATATAACCAGACGTAGGAAAGTAATTTAAAAGTGAAAAGAATAACGGAGAAGGAACAATAATGTTATTAATTTTATAATGACTTGAAAAATGGGATTAAAAATGCTCTGATTCAAGTGAATCTGAGTGTTTAAACAATTCTTATTCCTAGAAATTTCTCTTAATATTTCTAGATCCTCCAACAGATCTAATTTAAGGTTGTTGTTGTTAATATTATGTAATATTTCAAAACCATCGGAAAAATCGAAGGTAAGGTTATGGTCTTTCGAATGAGCTCCAGAACTAGAGGTAGAATGTCTGTTTACGTGTTCTTTAATTCTCGTGGAAATTTTTCTAATAGTTTTTCCGATATAAGAGGTATTAAAATTATTGCAGATGAGTTTATAGACGTCACTTTTGTCGCTGGGATTATTTTTATCTTTGGTCTTTACTAGTAATGAACCCAAAGTGTAAGAAGTTCTGTAGGAAATTCTGAAGTATATTAATATAGGAATAAACTGAATAACTCATTGCTAAACCATCCTAAAAAATTGAACATGTTCACAAAAAATATCAATTTTATTGCAAGTAATTTGAGAGAATATATATTTACTTATCATACATTTGTAAGAGTTCCAGAAAACAATATTACTCTGTTACTCTCCTGAGAAGTATGCTATTTATTCTACATTATAAAATGTAATGTATTTTTATCAACAATTTAATTTTTTTTTCTTCAAAGTATCATGTTTTGTTCAAATGCAGAAGTGTTCATTCACTTAGGAGCACTAGTGAATAGTTCAGTCCTAAAATTATCAAAAATAAAATAAATAATAAATAAACTATTTTGCCAATTACTGTTTGTTCTCCTTTTCCATTCGATATAAATGCTGGGTTCCCAGATACAATTCTATAATTTCCCCTAATAGATTGATTTGATTTTCGCTCCAGTCAATTTTCACTTGGTACTTGACTATGAATATGACTATGAATTCATGTTCAATAATTTTTCCTTCATTTAGTTTTATTGGTAATATAACTGATCCAATATACTGAATGGAGTTCTCTGAACGACTTTGAGGTGATATTTCAAATCATAATTCATTTTCATACATGTAACCATACAAATATGAGCCAAAGACACTTGAGCGCCGGAATCTATTAAGATATTCCTCAAAATTCCTGCTACTTCTAAATTAATAACCTTCTTCTGTTGCCCACCTTCATCGTAGGTTAGTATATTCTTTTCTTGCCTCTTTAAATAGTTATTTCTTCTATATCTCTGATTTTTTGCGCAGCTTTCTCCCAAGGCTTGTTGAAAGCCGCTCCCCCATTTGAATTCCGGTTATAGCTGGAAATTTTTCCATAATTTCCCAAATTATTTCTATTCGCAAAACTATATCCTATTTGGTTTCTGTCATTCACTCTCCCAAAATTCTGATATCGATTTCTGTTTGGATGGTTGGCAAATATTGTAATCTTCATAATTTTTTTATTACAGAATGATTATTAAATTTTTATGGACTATGACTTGTTTGTGAACTGGTTGTGGTAGAGTAATCCAAATCAACATGCCGGATATAAAATGTGGTATGGGAGAGTCCTCAAAATTTTAGCGCAATCCGTGGTAATTTATATTTTTTTGCATCAAATGAGCTACGATCCCTTTACCGAGTGTCAACGTATTCTTTAGACAAGCCATGGTTGGATGAAGAAGTGGAATTTTTTTCAGTATTATTCATATAGTCCAAGAGCGGGTTGCAGAAAACGTGGCCAATCGAGTAACAGAATGAAATGTTTTTAAAATGTTAGTACTCACAGCAAACATAAGAAAAATCATTGACTGCCTGGGCAAAAGTTGTGCATAAGTTTTGTATGGCCTTTTTTCGGAAAAAGCAACCATACCAATGTAGCAACAGATTGGTAATACTTCAACATAAAGTATCTTCCGAGTTGGTCAAGCGGTTTAAGGCGGCAGATTTAAACTGGTTCACGAAAGGGAGCGTGGGTTCAAACCCCAGCTCAGACAGCTTTTTTTTATTTTTCCTCTTGAAATTGAAAAATGATTTGTTTGGGGCAAATATTCGTCCCAAAACAAATGATTTTTCATGTCTACGAGCTGGCTGCAGAAAACCTGGTTAATCAAGTACAGAATGTTTTTTTTTCTTGTATTTAATTTCACACATGTATGTTCAGTTCAAATTTTGCAAGTGATTTTTGACCAACTTCTAGTTGTCCGATTAACGTGAAATTTATCAGGTGTTTATAATTCTGGTGATGATGCATTATGACATTTTCCCAAAGATAAAATAAAATGGCGGCTCCAATATAGCGGACGAGTTTTGTGATTATAGTCCGATCCCATTCAAAATTGGTGTGTGGGGGTTCTTGGAGTAGGACATCATAATTTCTCAGTCGAAATTCATGAATTCGTGTTGGCGGCTTCAGGAAGGCGATGTGTTTTGTTATTATGGTTCTGTTATTTTTCTCTCCAAATTTTCAATTTTTGAAACTCGTGGGTTACTGTAATAAATTTAAAGCTCAATAAAGAAATGTTTGTGTCACATTTTTTGTAATGATGCCTTTAAAAAGCACTCTTAAAATGTCTAGTATCCTTGAAAGTGAGTTATTGATGTATTATTGAAAACCTCCCGTTCATTATTCTAATTCTGAAAGTCATAATCCTTTAACCAAAATAATGCATATGTTTACCGTATTCGGATAAATTTCCTATAATATTGGTTTCTGGGGTTCCAGTAAATCTTTGGCTATTAGTTAGAAGGCTTGTTCCCTTGGACCATATTTCATTCGCAACGAATAAATATAAACAATCCTAGAACCTCTTCAGATCGATTGCCTCACAGTGGAAATCGTTCAGTGGATGAACGCTCCGAAAGAGCATCAAACCATATGTTCAGAAGTAGGTATGAGAAACATCGAAACCGTTATTGATTTCACAAGTGAAAACTATTTGTTTTTCAACGATGGACTGTCAACATCTTTGAGGGTTGTATTTTTAAGAACGGGTAACTTGAAAAATATTTGTACTATGGAAATATTTGTCCGTGGAAAATTCCACCACCGAGTCTACGTCGTGACACATATATGTAACAGGAATTTTGAGATGCTTGGGGGTGTTCAACCACTTGGTTATGCAATTTCAATAACGTCAATTGTTTGTAATAGATGTGTAAGGAGTTACAGTCCACTTTCTGATGTATATTCAATAGGGATTATTCAATATTTAGGGGTATTTAATCCCTTAGGAATCAACATTTTGGAACTCTACATGCCAACGATCTGCAATAAATGTGTAAGGAATTCTGGCACCGCTCCTGTCACTATATATTGCATATTTTCAAAACACACAGTATGGGTGCAGCTTGAATCAGAAGCTAGCCCACGCCCTTTTCCTGGAGAACGGGAACTTCGAAAAAAAAGTTATTGGGACGCAAATTTGTAATAAATGTGTACAAAATTATGCACAAGTTTTTTTGGAGTGTGCCATAAATGCTGGTGTAGCTTTTTTTTGGGGAGGAAATTCATTACGGACAACACCTTACGGTAGTGTGGGGACTCCCTCACACAGGTTTACCCACTAAAACCTCCAGCCTGTAGGCCCATTGTATCTTACCTGGAACGATTTGTTTCACCATGTCGAATACATGGTTCCAGATCAAGTTCCGCTTCGAGTTCCCCCCTAGCGAATGCATGAACTGCCGTGGCTACCTTGCGGTTTTGGAGGTTCATCTGGGCGGTCCCTGTCGTTTGTTCAGCACCCTGAAGAGTCCTCGTCCGATCCCGGAGACTGCTTGGAATCATATCCTCTTCAGTGTCCTGAAAGAAACCGAGAAGGCCAAGAGTTGTCCGCATTCCCTTCCGGAGTTTCGTCTCTTGGTCATTTGTACCCCCGAGTGAGTGAGGGGGAAAGGGTTGGTCCGGCCCTGTGGTCGCCCCTGCACAGGGCTAAGGCTGCTTACTCCGAGATTTTGCCATGCTTCCCGGATGCTCCGTTGCGACCCCGGTGTCATACATCCGTCGCCACGGCGCTCACAGCTTGGATTCAGGTCTGTTTGCCAGAGCCTCATTAGTCAAGTCGTGGCCACCCACATAAAATACGAATGTCCACTAACCGTCCCATTGTCTGAACGACCGCGGCCCGTTTTCACCATACCACGTGGAGGTGAGGTTGGACTTTGAGCAGCTGGTGTAGATTTAGGGACAAACCAGAAACGTGTTCGAATGAACATTTGAACGCTATGTTGTCGCAGTTCAGGCGCAATGAAACATAGTTTTGGCGCCGATTAATAAGTGTGGCTGAAACTTCTTATACTCCAGAAACAAAAATACAGTTAAAACAGTGGACTGCAAAGGGGAAATCGGCTCCAAAAAAGCAAATAACTGTGATAGGGACTGTTTTTTTATTAGTCATAGAGTTATCTCAATCGATTTTCTTCAAAAAGGAAAAAAACCATTACATTCAGGAGCATACTACGCATCATCACTTGACAAGCTGAAAGCAGACATTGCGGAGAAACGGTCACACTTGCAGAAAAAACATGTTTCACCAAGACCCACACGATAAAAAAGGATTTGTTAATTCTACCAAATTTATTTGGTCACTCTTATTGGCCTGACCCGACTAAATAACATTGTTTCCAAAACACAGGATCATGGAATCATTATATGGGGGTAACAAAATGGATTAATCAATGCAATGCTAACATTTCTTCGATTTGAATATATGTTCATCTATTGAAACAATCTGCAACTCATTTTGAATGAAAATTTGTGTCAACACAAATATAATATTTATTCGAATCAAACAACGAAAATAGATCAATTCAAATAGGAGAATATCATATTGGTTGAATTATATGCGTTAGATGGCGAAGCGTTCGCACAACTGTCCCTGACTTAGATAATGTTACCGAATAGCAAAGCCAACTTATCTGGTGTAGGCTATCTTGCTCGGTTGCCATATTTGTCAATTCAGCATAGAAAAACCGAAAGAAAGAGACTGTTTGAATCAATGGCGATCTTGACAACCAAGTTTTTGGTACGGCCAGTCGAGCATGGAGGCGCTACACGCAATCGACAGACGACTGATGACTGATTACATTATACTTTTCCAATTTCGACATTTGTCAGAAAATAACAAACCACGTAATAATTTCGGAATAATCCTACAGGTATCGTCATCGAAAAATTAATGATAGAAATTATACTGTGGACTTGAATTCGGAACCCAACGTCGAAAATAGAATGTTTTGTTATTCGAGTTGTGGCTGAAATTCCTGGAAATATTATTTTACAAGGTAAAATATAAGCTGCTTTTCACAAACTGATACTCATTTCCATCCATAAGTTGCGGACATTTTTTCACAAACTGCTACTTATTTCCATCCATCAGTTTCCATTTCCTATCACCATTTGAGGAAGTACGAAGTACATGGTCTACTTGATTATCATCAAACTGGAATATTTTGTATACCTACTCGTTCTCCTCGTTTTAATAAATCAACAAAATTATGCAAGGTTCGTTGTGAATGTAATTTGTTTTTATTTTGGTTGATTTGATGAAGACTGAAGAATATTTTTAATTTTGTTTAGTTTTATTAATGTTTTGTCTGTGCTTATACCCTGTCCTAGATAAAATAAAATGTGTTTATTCTTGTTTTGTAAGAACTTCAATTTTGTTCTTGATATCATGAAACAAAGATTCATTTTTAAATTTTATTTCAACCACGAACTAACATTCTACGAATCGAATATATATTTTATTAGTGATCGATTTGCCATTCCTGTATGATACAACCATTCATATAAAATACAGGAATGGCAAATCGATCACTTAAAAAATATAAACCATATCAACCATATGGAAGTAATACATTTAAAAAACCTGCCTTATCTCAATCGGTAACTGAAGAGAAATCTGTTTTACCAACTGTACTAACTTAGTTCGGCTAGTTGAGAGATATGTCGCCACTGTCTAAACGTGGTGCCAACTTTTTCTGCAGGTTTGACAACTCTCTTTATTTTTAATTTCTCTATGCAATTCAGTGAATTAACAAAATTATCACTGATTTGAATAAATATTTTTAGTGAAGAGATCACTCATTTTTTAAGACTTTTAATTCTTTGAATGAATATTTTTGTTAAAGCAAATCAGCAAGTTTTGTAGATCTGATTACTCGATTCAACAAAGTAATTACATGGTTGAAACAACAGTTCTGCCAAAACGAGTTATGAATAGTGTTGGTCGAATAATATATTTGGTTCATGCAAATTAGTTTCAGTTGATTGAAACTTTAAATTTAATCCAAAACCAAGAAATAAGTTTACTCATTTTGAGATTATATTTCGTCGTGCATATACGACAATTTTATTTGTTTGATTCAAATAAGTTTTATTTGATTCAACAATTTGTTTTTTTTTTGTGCAAGAAGATCGCAAATCTTGTTGTTTACACAAAATCATGAATAATGGTATAGATTCTCAAAATCTCTTAACCTCGATTGATTTCAATGTCACACGTCTTCTAAGACAAATACAACCCTTCACCTAGTTATATCCAATTCACTACACCACTACCACTGCCCTCTCGAATATGTGTAGATATTACGATAATTTGCAATCTGCCAATGTTGACATATTTCTCATGACCCTACGAGCATTTAAAAAGGAAATCTCTAGTATTATTCCAAATTGATTATTCAAGTATCTATTATATATGACAAGCGTATTATTTGACTAGAGTGTAACTGGATTATTTTGTATATATAGCTCATACCTCAATTTACTTGTCATTGGGTAATCTGCCTGTTGGATCTATAATTATCTAAATAAAAAATCGTGTGCGGTCGGGGGACCCCCGTCAGGAAAGAAGTTCCCTTACTCCTTTTATCATCCTCCATATCACTCCCCATATTTGAAGTGTTGGACTCGCCAAGTTGTTTGGAAAGTGTGGTGAACAACATTCTTTTTCTGGACAGAGGTTTTTTAGCGTCTTTTCCTCATCCCCCTTTCCATTCCTTATATTTTGATGGGTTACACTCACCACTTTCTTTTTGTTTTCCGTTTCACTTAGTTTTTCGAACTTTTTTCAGTTTTTTCATACTTTGCGCTAACCTCGGATCGGGCGGTCTTTTCGGCCTCGGACCCGGTGCCTGGCTCTCCAGTGTCTAAATTAGGTTTAATATCACTATTCTTTACACTTTCACCATATTTAGAAATGTAATTTTCAGTTTTTCGGGTCCACTTGGGACAAATACACTATATGGAATTTTTTTCGGAGTTCCTCTGCTTCTAGAACTGAACAGCTGGCGATTTCGGTTTTTCCGATGTGAGTTTTGCCAACACACCGTTTTTATCAGTTCCGGTGATTTGGTTTGGTGAAATAATATATTTTTCACAGTTTTTGTCTCTGGGTGATCCATTGTGGCTTTTTGTGTTCAATTTATCCACACTTTTGTTGCGATCTGCACCTCCATCGCTGGATTCTTCCATTGGGGGTAATTTATTGAACTTTTCCAGCAATTCAGCTGAGGTTGTTTGTGTCCTTTCACTTTTTATAAGCGAAATTGTTTCTACTTTCGTGGGTTTTGAAATCCTACACTCACTTTTTCACTATAGCAAGGCAATACGGTTGAAATTGGTGTACTCGGCGGTTCTTAAAGGACACAATCGCCTGCAGTTTTCCTATGGCCGAATATCGTGTTAGAAACACTATTTTTGCAATTTTTAGGCATTTAGACCACTTTCAGCAGAGTGTTTTATTGTTTTTAAGTTAACGAAGGAGTTTACAATTCGCTTTTTCAATACTTTGAGGTTTATACCGCACTTTAAACTATTGAATTTCACGAAATTCGCGGAGTACATTGAAGCTCTAGCAACTACAAAATGACGCAATTAAATTATTCATTGGCCTTACTTAAAAAACTAAGGCTTTCTAACATGCTGAAAAAGAGATATTTGAATTCAAATATCAAATCACTGTGTGTAGTGTGTTCAAAATCTCTCATTCCATCAATTTTGCATTTCCTATTTCCCTGTTTAGGTATTGAATGTGATGACATTTAATTCTGACAGGACCAAGAGTAGTTGTCACACAGGCTCGTATATAATAGAAAGAGACAGACGTTACATTTTCTGAAAAAAAGGCAAAGGGCCGTCTCATACCTCAGCGATTGCCATGCCGAAAGTCCACGTATTTGCACTGCTTCTCACCAGATCTAGCGCCTAGCGATTTTTCTTTTCCTTAAGGTAAAAGTTGCGCTCAGAGGAGATATATTTTGCAGAGAAGTGTGTCTTACAAGGAAACTATGTAGAAAAATAAAAATACATTTGAAGAAAAAATGTGTTGTATCTTTGTTCGGTCGGAATTTTTTCAGTCCACCCTCGTACAAACAGTCGATGTCACGCACAGCGTTGGTGAAATGATTTGATTGACTTTTCCTGGACAGATACATGTATCCACACTACCATACATCAGGTTGAGGAATTTATGCCGTGCTTGCTTTCATTCAACGTTTCGTCACACCCTATTTGCGTAAAACACCCACGGGAGAAAATTAGTTCTCATTTCAGTTATGTTTACATTACCAATTCGACGAATGGATATTCAAAAGCAATCAAATTCTATAGAAATGTTTACTGATGAATTCTTTCATTTCATGCTTCCAATGGGAGAATTATATTTCACTCGTCCGACCAAAATCGCCGTTTTATAAATTCGACAGAAATATTTGACTCATTTCGCATGAACATTCATGAATGAGTGGAATTGAGTTGAAATGTGCTTCAGGAAACTTCAAATTGCGATTGATTCTACATCAGATATCAATATCATGTGCCATTTATTTCATGAAAAAAACTAATACTGTCTTTTGATCATTAAAAATGTATACTAAAAAAACTTGGTAATTTCAAACGGAACACCCTGTATATTTTTACTTTTTTGGACTCTGAGTACGATCACATAGCTTTGAAAGAAAAATTGGTACATTTTATTTTTCAGAAAAATTTTTATTTTTGCATCTATAGTGTGTGGGACCCAATCTGATGGACATGAATGATGGGTAAAAAATATTATATGACAGTGTTTTTCGCCTATGGCGGTTTGACATTTCCAAAACCACTAATTGTAATGAAGTAAATTTTTTCAAATGACAACATCTTTTAGACATACATTCCTTGAATTATAATTTTCACAACGAATCCATTGATGGTTTCGAATCGAAAATCGGATGGATAACAATCCTAATACACTAATTATTTGTCGAAAATTATGAGGAAATTCGGGTATATTGCTCATCAAGTATGCTGTGGATACAAAATTGAATAAAACCGGATCAAAAACATCAATTTTCACATAAGAAAAGTTTATAATCCATTCCAACAAAAAAAAACTACCCATAATACCAGGATTAGTTGAAGTGAATTAAATGTTCGAAGTGCATTCCGCCAACTTCCTGACATTTTCTGGCTCTATCAATTGAAGACGCGAGTGGATGAAGGTATTATGTTACAAAATTCTAGGGTAGAGTAAGGCCAAAGTTTTTATATGTATTTTTTTTTCCATTCAGGACCAGCTGATCAATTTTCACTCACTAACGATTAATTAATGTGAATGATGGGTACATACGAGAGAACCTTCATTCATGCAAAAAACAGATTTATACTTACGTCTTCAATTGTGTTTCACATTTCGCAAGATAGCAGGATTTATGGTAGCAAACCCTTCACGATGGGATTTTGTAAATTTCAAGTGTTTGGGGCATTTTGTTTTTTTTTTAATTAAAACATGAATTTATTCACCATCATAAGTACAAATATATAAAATAGTAGAGTACACAGATTTTTTTTTCATATGGTAAATAATCAGATTGGCACAAAAAAGCTCTCGAAGAGCTTGTCTATGGGCAGTTTCTACACTATGAAGAAGGAGAAGTTTATTCAATCTCAGAAAATAGACATGGCATTTAGTTACATATAAATGAACAAACATGTAAAAACAATAGCACAGAAGTAGTGGAAACTACTTGTATGTGGAGTATTGATTTTATCATGGTAACTCACTCACATTATAGTGTTAAAATGGTCTGAGAAAAAATTCTATTGAAATATTTTAGTATAAAAGTAATAATTATAAAATTTAAAATACGATATGGAAGTAGTAACAGTATGTGTATATAAAAAAGAGTGTACGAGATATATATAAAACTTAAATTAAATAACTATCATATAAATGTATATATTAAAAGAATGTACGAGGAGATATGTATGTATATGAAACTCAAATTAGATAACTATCCTATAAATGTATTTATTAAATGAAAAAGAAAAGGAAGGACATTGGTATACACATGAAAAGGAGTAAGAAAAGACTACAGTACAGAAAGATACACTAATCCTATCAAAACCATCGAATATGATATAAATTCCTGAACAAATCAGTACACTAAAAATAAATACATAAAAAAAGGTAGGCACAAGAAGGTATATATAAATATTAAACATTGAGCAAAAAAATTTGAATATTGGTATAAGTAAGAGCCAGAGCACAATAGATATACGAATCATGTTCAAACCACATCAAAGATGAACAGATTGAATTGTATGCTTAAACGGAAGTGATAAAATAATTCCAGGGTGATAAATAGTATGAAGGTAAAATATTTCATAGGGAACAACATCCTAGATTGAAAGGAGCTGCGAAATAATTGTATTGGCTTGCAGCCAATGCTTAATTTTTTTTTTTGAACATTGCAGGCGAATTTATTTCACGGATTTCTAAGGGTATTTTGTTGTATAATCTTGGACCAAGAGAGACATGACTTCTCAAGGTAAGAGTTATGTTAACTTTAGGAATATGTACGGCAAGAGGCTGATTTCTTGTGGAGTATTCTTTGTAGGATTTTTTTTTGGTGAATTTTTCTTTGTTTATTATACACTGTAAGTAGAGTTCTTTGATATCGAGGACTGTCTTTCCCATAAATGATTTTCAAAATCCATTTTTGTAAAATTTTGATTAGGGATAGACAATGATTATATGCACCACCCCATGCTATCAATCCATACCTTAGTTGTGATTCCACCAAGGCGTAGTAGATAGCCTTCAACTGGTCAATATTTACCATCGTTTTGGAATGCCTGAATAGGTAGAGCAAACTCCTTAGTTTCCCAGCTAGTTTTGTTATATGATGATCCCATTTCAGGTTGCAGTCGATAGTTAAGCCCAAGTAACTAGTTGAAGTGGCTGGTGGTATTGAAAAGGATATTGTTGGGGTTGTGTGCGAAATTGGGGAAAAGTCGAAATAATTTTTTTGAATACTGAAGGGCACGTAATGTGTTTTATCAAAGTTGATGGTCAGAAGCCTGGAGTCAAACCATTCTTTTATTTTTGAAAAATCTGTTTGGGTCTTATTGAATAAGTTGGTCCAATTATCTGCGTGGTAGAAAACAGCAGTATCATCCGCAAAGCTTACAGTCTGGCCTTCGATTTCAAGGAAAAACAGATTATTTAGGTAAATATTGAAAAGGCAGGGACCTAACACAGTGCCTTGTGGTACACCATACTTGATGGTTTTGAATTCACTTAAAGTTTCTTGAATATCGACACATTGACTTCTTTCAGCTAAGTAACTTTTCAGTGTATAGAACACTCGTTTATTCACATAACCCCACACAAAAAAGTCAAAAATATTGAGATCAGGTGATCGGGCAGGCCAACGTACAGGCCCATTCATTAAATAGTTCATGTGGATGGTATTATGCGGCGGAATGCCATCTTGTTGAAAATATATCACTTCCATTTACAATTCTTCAATATTATTCTGATGGAATTATAAATACCTTACCACTGTCAGCTATCCTTGAAATAAAATTTGTCCAAATATTGCACTTCCGATTACACCACCCCATACGTTCACTCCGTTTCTCAAAGAATTTCAAAGTTTGATTCAGTTCCGAGTAGAGGTGCCTTCGAAATGTTTGACTTATTTAAAAATTGATTTATTCGCAAAATAATTATACTTTTTGTTTTGATCGAAAAATTGATGTTATGAATCTGGTTCCGTTCAATTTTGTATCCACAGCATACTTGATGAGAGATATACCCCAATTTGCTCATTCCAGTTCAATTCAATAAAATTCCAGTTCAATTCGATCACCTATTGGATTAACCCCATGTACCGAAATATCGCAATTGTAATTTAGTTTATCTCTACCTGAATAGTTATTGCATAGCAAAACACGTGTCGTGGTTTTGTACACTTCCATATGGATGGGTATTCTTGCGCAATAAGCTTTCGACTTCCTTATTCAATGATATACGAGGAAAATAAGTTACGTCACCGATTTCATAAAACAATGAATATTGTTCTATAATTACCCCCACTTGCAACTATTAGCTTAAGCCTGGGACCTCAATATAGATTTTGCGAATAAAGCGTCTACTGATACCCAAATGATGATAAATATGTTAGACTGTTTCAATTTAGTAAAGCATGTAGATGAACCCACTCGGTTCTCCAAATTCTCATCTACTATTATAGACTATATCTGCACGAACATAGGTGATGCTCTATTAGAAATCCTGGACTATCTGACCTTGAAGCAGTTACCTGTTTCATCCCTATTATATTTGATCGAAAAACCTCACATAAGGGCGAATTTTCAGCAAAAGAAATTACACCAAATTCCAGCTCGTTTGTCAAAAAATTGATTGTAATTCTATACAAGAGGCTGAAGATCCAGTCAACGCTTTTCAGAATTATGTTGTCAAAATATTCAATGAAGCATTTCCATCACAGACAATAAAGAAAAATAAATCGAAACCTTGGATTACAAGAGGACTAAAAAACTCTTTCTGTTATTTACGTTGTCTCCACATCATTAGAAAATTCCTCAGCAAAACATATTCTTCATGTCTTACTTCACTAACTACCGTCGTATCTACAGACTACTAAACTATCCAAAGTTTTGTACAACAGCAATAAATTGGATCAAACAGTTAGCAAACAAAAAGGATTGTGGACAATAATCAATGATTTGAGGGGCGAAACAAAAAATCGGAGTCATCCAGAAGTAGATGTTGACACAAACTCTTTGGACCAATATTATTGTTCTATAACGAACAATTTAACCCACAAAACTTCTACGACAGTTGATCCTCTCGAACATCTGAAAAATGTAGCCTCTCCGATGCCCTCTAATCTTATACGAGACGGATTTGTCTGAGCTTAAATCAGTAATAAGTGATATAAAAAACAAAAATTCTTCAGGTGAAGACCACTTATCAGCCAAACTGTTGTCATTATTACCTGAACCAAGTCTTTTGCTACAGGTACTTTCCTTCCAGTGTAAAGACAGCAATAGCTATACCCCTTCATAAAGGAGGTGCCCCTGATGATCCAAACAACTTCAGGCCTATCTCACTATTATCAACGCTGCCAAAAATCATTGAGGAAACTAGTAAAATGTAGAATGATGGGTTTCTTGCAGAGACACAATATATTGGGGCCTAAACAGTTCGGTTTCCAAAACAACAAGAGTACAAATGACCCAAACTTTGATCTTCTTGAAAGAGTTTACATGGGCCTTAATGAGAAAGAGGCAGCCGCAGCTTTTTCCTTGATCTTTCTGAGGCTTTCGACTTGTAAGTCATGAAATACTATTGAAAAATATCTTACATTACGGTTTTTGCGGAACAGCTCTAGACTGATAAAAGCAAATAACATACGAGGCAGCAATACTTCTGAGTTAGACAAAATAGTCCTACAGGGCTCAGTCCTGAAACCATGATCTTTCTTTACATTAACGATATAGCTAGATATCTTTGGACACCTCACACTGTTTGCTGACGATACCACAATCCTAAATGAAGATCGTACTGCTTTGACAGATGTAGTAAAAATCAAATTGTTGGGTGGAGCAAATATGCCATAAGACATTGAACATCACATAAACAAATTTGGTCACGTTCACGTTGGATTTAGAAGAAGTACCCTTAGGTCCTGAACTGATTGAAAGCAAGCCTGCAACAAAATATCTTGGCGTACACATTGATAACAATCTGAAGTTCGAGTCTCATATTATGGTCCTAAAAAAGCTGTCCTCTGGTTGCTACGTTGTCAATGTAATATCCCGCGAACTTGGAATGTCGGCTTCTTTAACGACATACTACTCATTCATTGACTCTCACATACGGTATGGAATACCATTCTGGGGTACTTGCAGTCAGGTTCTATTCCAAAGTATATTTGTCCTCCAGAAACGAGCTTTGAAATCAATTTTCAAAGCAAAGACGCGTTAATCTTGCAGGCCGAATTACTGACTGATTTGTTGAAAATATGAACAGGATGTTCATAAAATCAGATGTGGACCTCATCTGCGACTGAAAGATAAACTTTAGTCACTATCTTCCATCGTCAAGATAAACTCTTGTTAGGTATTCAATTGAGAATGTTTCCCTTTTCAAAATTACTGACGTTATATGAAATTTTCATTTTAGAGGCAACTTGCTTGATACAGAAATACGGGGAAAAATTCACTTTCCACTTCAATTCTTACGAAACAGTCTTTGATTTTCAGAAGCAAACAGATTTATACTTATTTAGAGAATCAAATCAGAGAAATTAACGATATGAAAGGTTTCCGAAAAACACTTAAAACACATCTCATGGGGAAATGTTCTACAATTTGGAGGAATATCTTGCATGCGCATTCTAGTCTTCTATGAAATATCTTACATTTTACTTTGGTTATGTGCTCTTTGTAATTTTACAATTTACTATTTTATCTACATGTGAGCGTTTTCTCCTAATGTATTAAAGTATCTATGTACATTTTATATTCATTATCATCAGAACACATTGTGATAATTTTGACTTTGTCGACAAATGTTTTCATTTAGACAATAAAGCTTATCTATCTATCTAAGGAAAGAAAAGTGATAGTTTTCTATTAATTGGAAATATCTTTCCACGAGATAGAAAAATCACTTCTCTTATGCATTGAATACGCTGTGTTTTCGCATTTTCAATGGAAACGCATTAATTAATAAAATAAAAATCATCATAGATCATTATAGTCGCCCTCGTATACTACATCTGTCAGTGAGACATCTGTCAGATAAATAAATTGAACAGTTTAATCAAGTATGGAAGTGCATGTGACATTAATTGTAAATTAAACGTTGCTAGCAACAAAATATGATAACGACGAGTAAACAATTATTTTTTAATTTTGCAAAATTCCTCAGATGATTATTTTGATATTTTAAAGGTTGTTTCTGCAGATACATCAAAGCTTTTACCATCCGAATCAAAAGGAAAATACGAACAATGTTACTGTTATTTTGTAACTGCATACACATGATATTATTATATTCATGGATCGATATATTCCCCTTTCACAAACATTCCATTAGACTCACAATGAATATAATCAGAAAACGGAGAAAAAAAAAACAATTCACGACACTTCCCTCGACACTTTCATCAAAGATTAAACATTGCGTTGATCTAATTATTCAACACAATGGTGTTTTCTACAAACAAACGTATGGCTTAGGAATGGAAATTGCATGTCGCCTATTTGCGCTGATCTAGTTATGTCTGAACTTCAACAACAATGCATAAAAAAAATCTCTCGTATTCCCTTACTTAAAGAAATTTTTAGATGACATCGTCATAGCGATTCCAAAAGATAAAATAAATGAAATTGTGGACACTTTCCAAAATTCTCACCATAAATTTAAATTCACTCCAGAAAAGGAAGAAAACAGTTATTTACCATTTCTAGATACCAAAATCATTAAAACATCAACAATGTCTTGAAAGTTGATTGGTACCACAAACACCCTCAGAAAGATTTTAAATTACAACTCACAACATAATTTCAGACAAAAATTAACACGATAAAAAATCTAAAAACAAGAGCACTTGCAATTTACAATCCAGAATACCATTATAAAAATCTAGAAATACAATACAAAACATTTACGCAATATAATTAGTCAAAAACAGAGCACTGAAAAAATACTCTATTCTCTATGTAAAAATCATTTCGGAAAGACTTGAGAGTTCGGAAAGATGAACAATCAAAAATAGCGTTGAAAGTAAAAACACCATAAGAAGGCATTTCTTTCACACCAAAAAACAAAAATCCCTTTAGACATTACATCAAATGTGGTGTGACAACCAAATTAAGTGTGACAACTGTCCAAAATGCTAGGACAAACAAAACGTTATTTAAAAACAAGGTTAGCTGAACACGAAAGAAACACAAAAAACTAAACATTAACAACCCTACTGCTTCAGTTGAACACATCAGAGGAGAAGGTCACAGTTTCAATTTTGCGACACCCACCGTTCTCGATACACATCCCTTATTATCCAAAAAACTCCCCAGTGGAATAATTCATATATTTAAACAAAACATTGTTAATACAGCGTTTTTCATTTCACTTGGTCAGATTCCGATTTAATCATCCTTTCATATCTAAGGTGATTTTTACCTTTTTTTTCTTCGATCGATTCTAAAAGAACAGCAGCACTCGATTCACTAACGGTTTCCTCATTTTATTCTCAGTATTCGTCTATATGCAGTAGTTTTATGTGTTATTGTTCCCTCGTCGATGTATCTAATAATGTCTGTTTTTAAAATTATGTTGAGGATTCAAACACAGAAAAACTAACTTTTGGTAAGTTAATAAACAATTCATTATCTCCAACCCCGAAAACCCCCACATACCAATTTCGAATAGAATCGGACCATAAACACAGAGATCATCGGCCATTTTGGAGCCGTCATTTTGTTTGGTCAGTATAAAAAAAACATAATATTCGACCCTGAAAACCCCCACATACCAATTTTGAATCGGATCGGACCATTAACTTATATCTCGTCCGCCATCTTGGATGCCATTTTGTTTTTTTCTTAACAAAAATTCCATCCCCAATTTCAAAAAAAAAAAAACCCCGACCATAATCACAAAACTCCTCAGCCATTTTGGAGACAGACATCTTGAATTCATAAATTTTGACAATAATTTCATAATATCCGACCCCGAAAACCCCCACATACCATAAACACAAAACTCGTTCGCCATCTTGAAGCCACTATTTTGTTGTTTTTCTCTAACAAAAATTTCATTATGCATTGTCACCGGAATTATGAACACCTGCCAAATTTCAGCTCAATCAAATGTCGGAAAGTGCTCCAAAAATGAATAAAAAATTTTGAACCGGAAGGAATGACTTGACATACGAACAAAGCAAGTTTAAAAATAGTATATTATGATACAAGTGTATAAGTGAGCCTTTAAAGCACGCGCAACTAGTTTGATGGCACGACGCGAAGCGGAGTGCCCTCAACGTTGCAAGTGCTTTAAAGGCACTTATACACGCTATTTTTTATTATACCTGCATCATAACTTCAATAACAATGCTGGAAATGAATTCTAGATCAGGATAAATATATTTTAATACATCTAATCAGGTTGTAATGGACATCTGATATCACGTCTTGTTATACTTGTTTTTGTTACCTAGCAATCTTTAAAACACGGCGTGTTTCAATCTTGAGATTTCGCACGATTTTTCCTTTAAAACAGGACGTGTTTTAATCTTGAGATTTCGCACGCTTTTTCGTTCATAAAACAAGGATTATGATGCAGGTATGATAAAAAAGCTTGTAATTATATTTATGGCGGATGTCGTATACGAGGAGCGATTATAATGATCTCTAATAAAATTGTTGCTAACCATAAAACTAGCATTTTTCTTTATGCTTTTTTCCATTGAAAATACGAAAAAATAATATTGTTTCTTCATTGTATTCGAATAAAAGTGTTTTCTTTGTACTTTAGCCATCATGTTTTGATGTCAATACTTCACAAGAAGCAATTATCTCAGTCAATTTCCCAATATTCCGCTTTTGAGTTTTTGAGAAATTTACTAATAGTGCCTTCAAATTTGCCATTTTAGATGTCTGGCTACCCTTTTCCTTCCCTCTGGCGCCGGCTCGTTATCTCTTCTGTATATTTTTCCACTAGGAAGAACTTCCGAAGTACTCTTGAATGATTCCGAATAAATGGATCCCACACCTGTCGAAAAGTGAGCTCTAGCTTACAAAAACAAACAATATCAAAGCGTAATCCTCCAATAGCATAAACAAGTAGATCCGTTCTTGCTATTTTGAAATTTCAACCTCTGACACCGAACATATTGTGTCCTTTTACCCAACCTCGGCGTTATTTATTTTTTAACCAAAACAAAGGCCTACTTTTAGCCAAGAACAAATGCTCGTCGAAGGTATTTACGGAGATATTCCTGTAAAATGTGAGCCTATTTAAATAAACTGTTCCTTCCTGTTCTTCTACCTACTTTACCCTCGAGTATAGGCGGTTCCAATAATATTTGAGCATTGAATATTGAAAGTAAAATAAACACAGACCCAGTTGAGTGATTCGCAATGTGAGACACTTAATGTATGTGTTTTAAAACGACGGAGTTATAGTTATGACGCCAAATATTTCTCTGAAAATGAAATCTATTTACGATAAGTTCCATGAAATGTTTTTCAGACTAAACATCAGTTCACTCCTCATTCATTATTCCAGTGGAAAAGTTGGATTTTATCAGTAAACATTTTAACGTGAAAATGAACGGTGTGTTAATATAATTCGATCGTCTTTCCAACTTGATTTTTTAAATTTTTTTGTGTTTCTATCGAAACCATTATTATTTTCTTTATATAAACTATAATCCAATGATTTCATAAAACCAACCAGAAAAAGTATGCTATTAATGAGTGATATAAGGCAGATGGTATTATTCAACTCTCCTCCAAAATATTCAGGTGATTATTTTTTGACATTTCTAGAATCTACTGGAAACTTTCAATTCAAATCGTTCATGTACGTTTTGGCCAATCAAAACATTATTATACTGGGAATATTCCAAAGAGAGTATAACGTTTACTCTCTTTGGGAATATTCTACCTAGATAATTGCCGCGGGAATAATTTGAGGTATTTTGTTTTTATTGTCTGACAACGTATATTTTTAATTTGACGTCTGTCATTAATTCGCATGAAAAGTGGCAAATAAATAAAAAACGGTTTAGTACATTGTATCATTGTGCGAAGAAATGTGTTTATGATCGTACATCAAAAAATAATCTATAGAATACCACACGAGAGTTCGATAAAGTAGAAAATAATTCTCCAGATTTCTTTCTCAATCTTATTGCCATTTGGCAATAGCTTCTCGAGGTTTGGGCTCTAGTTTCTATTGCCTGGCAATAAGTTTTCGAAAATCTCTCGGATTATTTTTACTTTATTCTCACTCTCTTGTGATATTACAACTGAATATTGAATCGTTCAGTTATATCCTTGTTATTATTGTTATGTAGATCTTGAAAAAAAAATCGGATAATCTTGAAATCTCCGATGAAATCGTATTTATCCTATTGGAGATTATACCGGATGTCCCAAATTGAATATGACAGGCAATATCTGGCCTGTTGGAGGATATAGACAAAAATATTTTCCACATGGGTTTCAGGAGTTCATGAGAGCTACATTTTGGTATAATTTTCAAATATACAAGATGTTTCATGTAAGAACTATATACAATTTTTTTAAGAACACCCTGTATATCATCATATTTCCAAATTCTACGTTGAATTTTGTCCATTTACGTATAGTTTTTGGAATTCGGTTACGGTGTTGTTGAGGTATTGCACTTTTCTTAAAAATGTAAGGTTTAAAAAAAATTATTACTCATGCACGAATCCTTTCTTTATCTTTCACTAGCAGCTACCCGCGACTTCTTCCTCGTCAAACAACTTGTTTGGTTTTTTCGTTTAAAATACACGCCTGGCCGGGCATACAGCCACTCCTATTTCATGGGAGAACAGTTGCTGGGGTGTTCCTTTCTGTCACTAGGTGGCGCTATTTCAAGTTACTTCGAAATGCGTATCTGGCGTGATTAAGCTTGGTTCTGTTTTCATTTGTGTTGGGTCTCGCTTCGGCCAGAGGTCATCAGACTCCGTACGGATGAGGGCCAAAAGCCTGAAACCGGTAAATGAATCGTTAGGCGGACCTGAAACTATATAAAAATAATCAAGTATATCAGAAAAAAACACATGCAATCAATTTTCATTGATAATCGAAGTTTGCATTGATTCAATGTTCTGCGTGGTATTTGCCAGGAAAGTAGTTGTTTTTAGCTTGTTTCAATTGGGATTGAATTTTTTGAAGAGATGTTAAGTCCTCCGTTTCCTAATATAACAAATCACTTGTTTGGCTTCCTTGTTTGATATATATATATATATATATATATATATATATATATATATATTTATATTATAAATATATTCATATATATGTATATATATTTATTTATTTGAAGGCCTAAAAAAGCATAAAAGCTGGAAATCTAGCCGGTATTTTCACGTATATCCAACAATTTGTTTAGCGCACGCCGATAAAGCAGCCAAGCAGCACTTTTTCTTCCGACTTGATTTACAAATATTGAGAGTTTGAACTAAAAACTTATTTTTATCAAAATGAATTATATCCTATATTACTCAGGGATAGTTTATCTTTTCATTAATGAAAACTAAAATAATATCGGTTCCGTATTTCCAGAGATTACTCCCTACCTACATACAAACAAAAAAAAATTTACCTTTTTATAATATTAGTATGGATTAAATTGAAGGAAAAATCCTACTGAATGGAAACCACTTTTCTTCTATATTGAAGTTGTCCGTGAATTTCATTGCATTGCACATTTTTATCAAGTAGCTTATGCTTGTTGATGATATAGTAACAAAGTTTTCGAATTGTTCAGTCAACTTATAAAGTTCGATTGGGTGATTCTTTGCAAAAAAGTTATATCTCTGTTTTTAGTGCAAAAATTCCAGCATGCCTTTCGTGTTTTCTCCAAGCATTCGTGTCGATATGTTATTGATCTTTGGCGAATGTCGAAAAAATCGAAGCACAACGTCTATACCAAGAACATTTTCCAGGCAGGCCCTTTTCGTCACGAATGGTTTTTTTAAGAGTTGAACATTGCGAATAAGGTCATTTCTTTTAATATAAAGCATTGTCATAATGCGAGAACTGTTAGAATTGAAGATTTAGATATCAGTGTTTTGGCTTATATCAGTATCCATCCAATGTTTCTATCCGTAATCTTGCAGAAAAGAGTGATTTAATCCAATTGAGGAAATATATTCCAATAGCAGAGCGACAA
The DNA here is from genome assembly GCA_018342105.1 of Gonioctena quinquepunctata. Classification (NCBI taxonomy): domain Eukaryota; kingdom Metazoa; phylum Arthropoda; class Insecta; order Coleoptera; family Chrysomelidae; genus Gonioctena; species Gonioctena quinquepunctata. Next base: position 92,532 of record JAFIRS010000614.1, read on the forward strand.
GGAATTTGGTGGCAACAAGATGGTGCTCCTCCTAATGATTCAATATTGCCGCGAATATTTGGATAGAACGTATCCGAACACAAGATTGGTAACAAGGGTCAAATTCGGTAGCCGGCTCGTTCCCCAGATTTATCACCACTTGATTTCTTCTATGGGGTTATTTGAAGGATATTGTTTTCACTATTCCTCCTTTTGATTTGGATGATCTGAAAATGAAGATTCGACCACCCTGCAGTAACATTACAATATTATAAGAGCGACTTGTTCGAGAGTACTCAATCGTCGTTTCGAAGCCTGTCTCTTATCCAATCAGCGTCACTTTGATACATTCTCATGGCTTATATCTTGGTACTATTCTTATGAATTGATTCATCGAGTTATATTGCATTGTTATTAATGATTTGTTCCTGAATATACCGATTTCAATTTCGCAATTGTTTCATATTCAAAATGATTTTTCAGAATTCCATGAAAAACTCAAAACTGCAACCGCTATTTTGAACACCCAGTATTTATTGACTAATTTTCATGTGATCTGACGCATTTCTGAGGATTTCTCCTCTAATTTCATTATGGTACAGAGAGGATTCGTTTATAAGCTATCTTCAAAAATGATCCTTCTCAAAACCTTACATTTTAGGAAATGTGCAATAACTCAACAATCCGTAACCGAATTTCAAAAACTATACATCAAATGCTAATGCCAGGGAAGTAGTTGTTTTTGGTGGATATTCACCGACATACACCTTTGATAGTATTTGTAGTCAGTAGTCTTGAGGAGTAAGACGTTTTTAATTTTTGATGAAATATAGTTGGCTATCGATATGTCACAGACTTCTCTCTCTTATTGCAAAATTAACTTAATTTTATTTTTTTTAGGGAATAACAAATTCATGTTGTTGCAACTATATTAAACACAACTTTAAAATTTCGCAAATTATTTTTAACAAGGTAAAACAGTAGAATAATAATATACCTATTAAAAAACTCAAATTTAAAGTGTTTTTTTTTTATTTTAAATGTTTATTAAAAATCTCTACAAACATGAAATATTACTAAAATAATCGCGGATACCCCTGGGAAAAAAAACGAATGAGGGTTAAAAGTAAACATTATTATCATTACTATTAATTAATATTAACAAAACAATGTATCCATAATGTGCAGTAAACGCACCCAAATCCCAATAGTGCCGATGGTTTTGCTAATTTTTATCTGCTTATTTTTATTATAACTTAACAATTAACAAATCAAAATAAATTAGAACAGAAAATATTTAAAATACAAAAAAACCTTCTCGTTCAATGCATCTAATTGTCAGATCATAAAATGCACTAAGAATAGATCGCAATACATTTACTGGATTATTTCTGCAATGAAACCTTATCGAATTTTCAAGCTCCTCAACATTTTCGAATGGTCGATCCTTGTATACTTTTTGCTTTCAATATCTCCATAAAAAACATATTGCGGTGAGATCTGGCGAACGAGGAGGCCACCGTGGATCGGTATTTCGTCCTAACCATTTATCACCAAATTCCCCATTTATTCATTCAGCAACAATTCTAGCAGATTATGCGGGATATCCATCATGTACAAACCAGAGCTAATTAGTTCTCGTAAACTTATATTATCAAATAATCCGTCAGTTCGTTTTCCAAAATCTGTAAATAGGTATCACCATTTAGGTTATGTCGAAAAAAAAACGGCCCTATTAATTTGTCATTATTAAAACCGCACCACACGTTAATTTTTTGGTAAAACTGGTTTTTATTGGCAATGATAAAATTTGGATTTTCGTCCGACCACCACCTACAGTTATGGGAAGAGACAACGTCATTTGGTGTGATCGTGGATTCAAGTTGATCTTCTATTTTTCCTTGAATCCAAATGCAGTCATATCGCAATGCATAGTCTCGTTCTTGAAACCTGCAAATAAACTTTGGCCTATAGGCACGATATTTATTTTTCTTTTTACACCCGTATAAACAGACATTTCTTGGAGGGATCTTCTAGGGTTTTCAACAACTGCCTGAAGTATTTCTAATTGATTTTCTTCAGTACATACAGATTTGGTACCTTCATTTTTATATTTACAGTCTAAAGACCCTGTCCGTTTAAAATTAATTAAAATTCTGCTTACAGTTGAATAGTGAACTTATTTGTCTGGATGTCGTTCATTGAAAATATCTGCTGCGTCACGCACTGAGGAGGCATTCGACATCAAATAAACTTCATAATCGAACAATAATTATTCAGGAATGAAAAATTAATGACACCAAACTGTCATAATGTTTACTTTTAACCCTTATTTGTTTTTTCCATGGGTAGATTGATTTGTACAGTTTTTTAATAAATATTTAAATAAAAATGTTGTACTTTAAATAAGAGTTTTTTAATGTGCATTTTATCATAACTACTGTTTTATCTTGGTGAAAAGAGTTTTTGCAAAAGTTGTGTTTAATATCGTTGCAATTCACAAACCAATCGGCTTCAAACCCTCTGCAAAAAACCAGACACATTATGTGTGTGTGCAAAAAAGACTGTCACACCCAGGAGCGGTATCTGAATTCAAGTATCTTTTCACCAAGGAAAAACTTACATTAAATTTGACAGGGGATATCAATGGAGTGCTAAACCATTTTTGGCAACATTTTCTATGGTGTTTTGAGATTTCACATCCAAAACGGAAAATAAAATTATCTAACAACAGGGCTAAGGATATAAACATAAAATATTCTAAAGAAACTCTTGAGTTGAGTAATAAAGTTAGAGAATTAAACTGGCTTCTTAAACTCTCAAATGATGATAGGATATACTCAAAATACAAAACCATGAAAAATACTCTGAACAACCAAATTCAAACGGAGAGAACTAATCACTACTCTGCCCTGATTGAAAACTCTGATAATAAACCTAAAATGTTATGGGATATAGTGAATACCAAGTTAAACAAAACAAAAAAAGTATACAGACATAATATGCATATCAAACTGGATAATGAAACTATAGATGATACAAAAAAATCTGCTGATATCTTCGTTAAATTCTTTTCAACATCTGCCGTTGACCTGGTAAAAAGTAATATATCTGATTCAACTCCTCCCTGTTGTATGACTATTAAACCCTCTGTTAATATAATGTATTACATAAATTCTGAAATATATGAAATTGAAAATATCATAATAGACCTGAAAAACAAAAAATCTGTTGGCTTGGACGAAATTCCCATACCACTCCTGAAGGAATGTGTGCACAAACTAGCGCCGTACCTAACTCATATAATAAACCACTCAGTTGAAGCAGAAAAATTTCCAGACTGAATAAAAATATCTAAATGTACACCGATTTAAAAAAAAGGCGACCCAGCACTGGTAGAAAATTATAGATCTATCTGGGTCTCGGATCCAATTTCCAAAATTATGGAAAAAGCAATAAATATAAATTATTATTACCACAAACATGGGTTTCGAGCGGGCCTGTCAACCGAAACTGCATCAACTGATTTAATACAAAATATTCACAAAATTCTCGATAGAGACTTCCTTGAAGTTGCAATATTTTTCGATATGTCAAGGGCTTTCGACACCATAGATCCATTTTTCTTGAAGACGAAACTCCATGCAATGGAAGTGAGAGACTCCATCAATGACTGGTTAATATCTTTTACACTAAATCGCCGTATCGTTGTTGATATTAACAACACATACTCAACCGAACAAACCATTGAACTAGGAACGCCTCAGAGCAGTGTTCTGGGACCGCTGCTGTTCTTGGTATATATAAACGACTTGCCCGAATTTTTTAGGAGAGCAGGCCATTCATATATGCTGATGACACGACGGTGATAGTCTCAGGAAACTCATATGAGGAGGTTACCCACAGAGTTGAAATAGCAGTCAGCCAGTTTTCGTTATGGTACAAAATTAACCACCTTGTTGTTAACCTGAAAAAAAAACGGCTATATGGAATACACAGGCAAATACAAATCACCTACCATTGATCCAAGTATACCATTTGGCAACACAAATATACAGGCTGTCAGCTCTTTCAACTCTCTGGAAACTCTTGTTGACTCGAAATGATCTTGAAATGACCAAATAAATCATCTTTGTAATAAGCTCCATAAAACGTATTTTGCTTTATCCTTTCTCAAAAAATTATCTCAATGTTCAAGGTCTGATTAACGTCTACTATGCGCTAGCATAGCATTTTTTATTACAACATTAATATCAGATACCATAAAAATAAACATAACTTCAACCTACCGAGTCATCCTTACCATACAAGGAAAAAAAACCAGCACATAGTTCCGAACAGACACAAATCTATCGGCCAACGGTCCTATAACTATGTGTCTCCAAAATTGTATAACACTGTCCCAACCCATATACAAAAAAACAACTATCTGGTATCATATAAGAAATAATTGAAGTCATTCATATACAGTCAACAACGAAAAAAAATTGCTGATTTGGTGGAAATTAAAAATGTTTGGAAATGTGTATGTATGTGTGTATGTTAATCTAAATTGTCTAGTTTTAAGTTGATATTTTATAAATTGTACACCGAGCTTTCAATATTTTGATATTTTAATATTTTTGTATTCATCTTTCTCGAATAAACTGTGACAGATTTATATTGTACTTAGGCTAAGTAAATTTTTATAAAACAATTTTCTCGTTAGTCTAATTGTATTTATTCTGTTTATACTTTTTTTATTCATATTGATTTGCCATGTTATGTAACTCAATTATATTGCATTGAGATTACTGTACTCTCAAATGTATTGTTCCTACGACCTGCACGTTCATAAATTCTATTAAATTCTATTGAATTTTCTGCGAAACAAGTGCTACAGCACTTATCGCTAACCAACTTTATTCACATCTATCTATAGATTTTACTGTAAACCCATTCTATCTGAATACAGTCATTATTATTATTATTATTCTCAACAATAAGTTATAATATAATTTCCTGGGGCCAAGCCACAGAGATAACCAGAGTCTTTACCCTACAAATGCGAATTATTCGCCTCATTTTCAACTTAAAGTATGGAGACTCTTGTAGAAACTGCTTCAAGAAACATCGAATATTGACAGTGGTCAGTATCTACATATTGAAAATATTGTGTCTCATCCACAAAAGCAAACACCATTTGAAAAAGTGCTCGGAAATTCACAAATACAATACTAGAAATCAAAATAATATTTACATGGAAAAGTTTCATCATATGGAGTACAAAAAATCTCCGAAATCTAGCGGGAGTCATCTCTACAACTTACTGCCTGAATCACTAAAAAATCAATCTCTGAAAAGATTCAAGACTGATTTAAAAAAAATTCTAACCTCATATAGTTTCTACGACGTTTCCGAATTTCAAATATACTTAACATCCATAAAATGATTACCATTCAACTGTTCACGTTCAATTTTAACAGTATCATGGCTATAGTATTTGTAACTAACTGTACATTATATCTGTCTCTAACCAGCCAAAAATTTAAAAGCTCTAATGAGTTTCTAAAAAAAAAACTTCAGAAAACTTTATATATTTATGTATTACAACATTTTGAATTGTATATTTTTTTTTATTCAGATGACGAACCTACATGTAACATGGCAGAAAGGTAATAAATACTCTATCTATCTAAGTTGATGATTTTCTTGCAATGCCAACGAAATCTTAAGCTGATCGTCTCCTCATGGTGAGGGACGACCAGATATAGAAAGATCACGAACATGATCAAATGCGATATTTAGGCTCAACATTGCTCACCATGCTTTGGCTAATAAGTTTCCGATTAGGATGAGTTGCATTGAACAACTCAACTTCTTAATTTTTTGGGTGCGCATTCTGTTTCCAAATCACTCATGTAAATAATTTTAATTCTGTCTCGTTCAGTTAATAGTACCATTTTTTATAAAACGACAAAGTAACTGAACATAAAAATGTATTTTTCAAAGAAATGCCTCAAAAAAACATTTAACGATGTACGATTTCAATTGCGCCATTTGCCGTGAATAGCTGTTTGAGTAGCTCGCTTGGTTGGCTAATGGTTCCTCAGACAATGTCCATGCTGACTTTTGCTCTAATAAAACATTTTGAATTTTAAATGTTTCAGTTTCCACATTTCAAAAATATTTCCAATTCCATCGAAAAGTTACAATAAAATCTGCCCATCTGCCTTTCCGTGTGTATTTAAATGTTCCGTTTTTCTGCAAGAGTACCCTATCTTCGAACAATCGACCTAAGTAATTGTTTGTGTACAATAAACTCCAATATAAGGCAATTGTTTTCCTGCGGGCATTCAATTTATATATAAAAGAACCACCGTGTGATTGCCATCTATACGATGTAATAAAGACCTTCAGTTTTAATTGTTCATAAGTGGAGGTAATCAGGACCGGACTGCAAAAACTGGTGTTTTTGCAAGGTATGGCTTGAAAATAGTTTCCGTCTAGTCTGGGATGATTTTCAAAACATTTCATTCACGTTATCTCAAATCATTATTATTTGAACATATTTGAAGAGACTATTTCTGAAGGTAACTTAATAAAATATAAGAATCTAAAATATTTCAAGTGACATGAAAAAGAATCACTACACTGAATCAAAGAATCATTGTAAACTGAATTAATAACTGAATTATGTCGATTATTGCAGAATAAATGAATTCATTAGAAACAAATAATGCATTTACATTTTTAAATATACCTTATTGATTCCAAATTAAAATTATTTCCAATAAATGAATTTTAAAACATATTATAATAAAAAATAAACACATTTTTATTATCAATATGTTTTATTCATTGAAAATGACCGTTTGTAATCTGGTCCACAATCTGTTATATGTTAGTATGACTTATTCACTTTGAATAAACTTACAATTAAATAATATATTTTTGGTAATATCACCCAACAAATTATTTTATTGGGAATAATTTATATCGTTAATCATGAACATATTGACCTCAAACTATTTATTTTTTATTAGTAAATTATTTATCGAGATAATTAATATTAAATAAAATCACTTAATACCAAATCATATTTCAATTTTCTTTATTCATTTTAAATAAAAGGCACCCGAACAAATATTTATTAACTATAAGCCACATTTTTTTTCTATGTACCTGGCGAACAAAGTGTTTCTTATTTTCCAGGAAAACCAACCAAATCACACCTAACCTACCTTTCAAGTTTTTTGGCCGTTACCACCATAAGGCAACTTTCAGAATATTGGAGGGTTGTAAAACATTGCGTTCTCGATTTTTGTTGAATGAATTATTTTGTCGTATATCAATAAAATATATTCGGGCGTGCGTGAAATCATATTTTCGTTATTGTTTTAGAATTAAATCATAATTTGTCTATAATTTCATCATTGTTGACATGAAAGAGATGATGAGGATGAAGACCAAAGTTTCATGTGAAACTTTCTGTTGCAGAACTTTTATCACCCAACTATTTATTTAAGTTTCTTCTTATTGTATAATGAAAATGCCATTTATCAAGACAAAACAACTAACAACAAAGTTAATTTCCAATATGTTAGTAACGTACTCTAAACAGACACTTTTCCAATCTATATATTTCCACCTATGATACAAATCCTAATGAATGATAGAGCTTATACGTTTCTGAATGGCGAAAGGATTGTATGCGCACTAGGTTAAGTAGGCTGTCTTATGACATCGAGAGAGACGATAATCCTCTCAAAATCACGTTGTACAGAAGTACAGTCGCGTAATTTCGCACGAGAGAGGAGTTACTGGTGAAAGTGACCGCCTTTCGCCATTCAGAAACCAATAAGCTCTATATGAAATATGGAGAATGAGAAATAATCATTGACGGGCATTACCCTAAAATTATATTTTTACGATTTCACATGAAAGTTGATTCTTGCAAATTGTATGTTTTCAATATTGATGAAGGTTTTTCTCTGATCCCGTCCCGAACAGAACCTCTAGACCACAGTTATCCTTGGAGCCGGCTCTGATTGAATAATGGACCACACCTGCTTTGTTCCCGCATAACGAGACAATGAACTTTCATGAGTCGCCAACAATGATAACTTTTCACTGTCTCAAGCAAGGTATTCATTTAACCTGGGGGTCATATCCATCAAATAAACCTGGCTGAATTAGCGCTATTGTGACGGCAATTTGTACCTTTTGTTGTTCTCATCAGCGAACATATAAAACTGTTACCAAGGTTCAAACTGACGGTACAGAAGGATGCTGTGAAAATTTAGGTGGGGCTGTATTAAATTTTGAACAATACCGAATTGCCAAACAAATATTCATAAAACTATGCCGTCGAAACTATGGCTTCTTTCAAAGAATATCGTCTCACTTTGCATGTTTACTATGAGAACACAAAAGTAATTCCCATTCTTAGCCTATCAAGTCACCTGTGATTTCTGGTGAGTATGAGTTTAGTGAGAAACATTACTCTTTGCCTTATTCTTATATATTAATTCTCAATAATTGAGACTGGATTGAAAAATCTATCACAATGCAAATGCATATTTTTACTTTCAGGTTATTTCATTTGAGTTATGGTTTATGGTCCTTATACAATGTCTTTCAGAAGAGTTATTTCATTTTGCATTTTGTTCCTTATGTACTAAAAATACTTCATCTTTATTCAAAATTTTTTTTTCCGAAAAATATTTTTACAATATTTAATTGAGACGTTTCCATTTTCAACAGATTGATGTTATTCATCACAAACGTATTACTTATTTTTCCACGTATCAGTTACTTGTCTGAACCAGTTTTGTTGCATTACTCAAAGATCATAATACAGATTGTTTGTACTTGCCTGATAGTGGCGACAAACCTCATTTTCAGCGCTGACAATTTTTATAGTGTGCATTTTTTTTCAAGAACATCGGAGAAATCGGAAGAGTTACCATGCATCTTCTTTCACTACGCACGTACATGCTTGCCCGATTTAATTAGAGCTCAATCGCCATGCCTCTTTTGAATGAATGTGATTTTTTTGTGGAGGAACAACGTTTCTTGAAATGGTTTTTTGGGTAACCTTCCACAGTCTGAAAATGAAAATATAATCAGGAAAATCTATACAAGTGTTCACCCCGATAAGTTACGGCGTTTTATATTTCCTAAAGAAAAATGTTTCAATTAGTCAGTAACTTTTCGTATACTGAATTTGCCTATCAAAAAAATAGTAAAAATTAAAAAGATACTTCTTTATATAGTTTTAGATAGACATTTCGGGAACTACATCTTCCCCCGTTCTCAAAATCTTCTAAATCTCCTTTCATAGTTAGAATAATTATTTTTTTCTCTTACAGAGTCTTCGTAGCTTTTTCATATGATGGATGTCAATTGAGATCTGCCAAAAATTTGAAAGTGACGTATTGCTCATTTGATATATGGGTTGTTGTTTAGATCAGTTTATTAGCATTCTGCCATTTCTCACTTCTCCTCTAAGTAGAGGTAACTATGTATGGTCCATTTCATTCACTTTTTATAGTGTGCATTTTTTTTCAAGAACATCGGAGAAATCGGAAGAGTTACCATGCATCTTCTTTCACTACGCACGTACATGCTTGCCCGATTTAATTAGAGCTCAATCGCCATGCCTCTTTTGAATGAATGTGATTTTTTTGTGGAGGAACAACGTTTCTTGAAATGGTTTTTTGGGTAACCTTCCACAGTCTGAAAATGAAAATATAATCAGGAAAATCTATACAAGTGTTCACCCCGATAAGTTACGGCGTTTTATATTTCCTAAAGAAAAATGTTTCAATTAGTCAGTAACTTTTCGTATACTGAATTTGCCTATCAAAAAAATAGTAAAAATTAAAAAGATACTTCTTTATATAGTTTTAGATAGACATTTCGGGAACTACATCTTCCCCCGTTCTCAAAATCTTCTAAATCTCCTTTCATAGTTAGAATAATTATTTTTTTCTCTTACAGAGTCTTCGTAGCTTTTTCATATGATGGATGTCAATTGAGATCTGCCAAAAATTTGAAAGTGACGTATTGCTCATTTGATATATGGGTTGTTGTTTAGATCAGTTTATTAGCATTCTGCCATTTCTCACTTCTCCTCTAAGTAGAGGTAACTATGTATGGTCCATTTCAACAGAATGTGTTGAAAATCAGTTGTTATTGGAAAGAGCAGGCCTTTCTTTCAATTTTCCTGATTATATTTTCATTTTCAGACTGTGGAAGATTACCCAAAAAACCATGTCAAGAAACGCCATGCCTCTGTTGTTGAAGCTAACTCATTTGTAGATTTTTATTTCTACATGAGTTAAGGTGAACGAAGACTCTCAGATGGATGACACATTTATTGAAATCTTGTGGACTTCAAGAATTGCTCCTAACCAAAGAGTTATTTATATTAAACCAATGAAAATTGAAAATATTTCTTGTTTATCTTCCAGTTACAGTATTTGTAGCTAACTTCATCACATTGATCATCAATACTTTTTCTGTCGCTACGTTCAGCATACTTCCTTAGCAAAAAACCATAACGCTACCAGAATTTGTTTAATGGAGTAAGAGCATGGTTCCTGAAGAAATAATCTACTGAAGTGAAATAATCTATTATATTACATTAGGTATAATAACGCAAGAGGACAATGTATCCTTTTTCATTGTTCTAATTTAAAAGAAATACTATCTGCGGCGTATTCCTATGCAAATATATGTCAATTTGATGAATCAATACCTCTACGAATACTTTTGAAATCCTGAATCTTTTGATGAATTCCTCCTCCTCCTCCTCCCACTTGAGGATGCTTTTTTTCTTTAATTTAAAAATTTGTCCACTATGACACAAAATTCCCTTCTTTCATTATATGTATTTCGGACACAATATTTCCACTTTCACATTATATAGTTGGCGAAAATCTTATCAGTGGTTTAGAGATCAACTTCCTGAATCTGCTAATGAAATCGTCAAAGAACGATGAAGTTAGAGTGACAGGTAACGGATCTCGACGGCCAGTGATAAGTCAAATGCTCCGTAAGATCTATTGCACGGGCCTAAATACTTTTGGCACCGGTGAGCTGTGTCCGCATTCAAAACAAACGGCATATTGGCGGCATATCGGGATTATAGATTCGGGATACAATAGATTTTTATTGTAAAATATTATTTTATTTTGCCGCTATTATTGTGTTGTTTCTGAACTAGTGACTGACGTCACTGACTATTATTTCCGACTCATGGTTGGGTTTGTCAGCTCTGGGATTTTGAACTATTATAGGTATTTCATTCCTGATAATACTATTCGTTATATTATATCAAATTGACGTGACATATTCAATGTAAACCATTAATCCAACTTCGGCATACAAAAAACGTAAAAATTATGTCCAAATAGGATATAGTCATCTAAACACACGTTATATAGAAATATAAAAGAAACAAAAATATCCGAATTGTATTCGCATAAATATCCTACCGCTCATGTATCATTTTAATTTCCCGCAAGCAAAACAGCAGTTCGGATGGTTTCGTACACCTTTGGAATCGTATGAGCAAGAGCTGGATGCTTGTCACACAGACTGGTATATGATAGAAAGAGAAAGAGAGAGCGAGAAAGTCGCATGGAGGGGGCATAATACTGTTTTCTTTCGTGACGATTTCTACCAGTCAACTTTTACCGCAAGCCGCGTAAAGGAACTTCCTTCCAATAAATCTTCGCCTATGGTCGGCATTCTCGATCAAAGCGCAAATACTTTTATGTTTTGTCAGGGGTGGATGATGAACCCCATCCTCATCCAACTGAGAATGGATATACTATATATGTATGTTTAGTTAAAATCTAGCAAGTGAATTTTGGGCCCACTTCTACTTGTCCGATTTACGTGAAATTTGGCTGGTGTTCATAGTTCCGGTGACAATGCATTATGGAATTTTTTCTAGGGGAAAAACAATATGGCGGCTCCAAGATGGCGACGAGTTTTGTGATTATAGCCCGATTCCATTCAAAATTGGTGTATAGGGGTTTTGGGGTCGGACATCATAATGTTTTTGTCAAAATTCATGAATGGCGACGTGTTCTGTTAGTATGGCCCGATTCCATTCAAAATTGTTATGTGGGTTTTTTGGGAGATTATCAATTTTTGTCAGAATTCAATGAGATGACGGATTTCATTAATGACTAAAAATAATTTTATAAAAATGTTTAAAACAAAATTTTTAAACAAGTTTTTATACAAATGCACTAAAAGGGAAAAATATTTTTTTAATTGTTTGACTTGCCGCGAATATAAATTAGGTATTCTTGCGCGGCAAGATTTTGAATCTGCTACTTACAGGTTAAAAAATTAAAGAAATGTTTTTTCTTTTTAGTTTTTTTTTTTATTTTTTATGTTCTGGTTCCCACGAAAACGGATATCCTGTAATGTTCAGAGAACATCGTGGGAACCAAGGGAAAGAAGGTAGGAGTTGGTGTGCTTCTTAAATTTCTGGAGGTTGTATGCCTCGGGGAACACCTCCCTAGGCAATGAGTTCCAAAGCCTCACTGTTCGTTGGATGAACGAGTCTTTGGAAAGTGATGTTCTGCAGGTCTCCAAAGTGACCACGAAGGGGTGTGATGACTGAACTTGACGGGTTAGTCTCGAAGAAACTGCCAAAGCAGGAACGATTGTTGATATTTCAGAAGAGCATCGCCCATGAAAATATGAAAGCTTATCTTATTTTTTTTGTTAAATGGTATGTCCCACCTGATCGACTCCAAATGATATGCTCAGCTTGCAATAGTAACGATAATAACCATTTTTCTTATACTATTTAGAGGTAATGATATTATGTTGAAATTCGTATCATTCTAGGAGTTGTAACCAATTGTAAAGAAGTAAGAATTAGCAGTTTATTTTTAGGAATATATTTTCACTCGTTCATTCAAAGACATCATCCCCATTTTTCGAAAACTGTTGGATCAAGTCGGCACTTACCACAGTCTATACCATCTCTTGATGATATTAGTTCCCACCAGGATATCGATTATTCCTGCATTACAAATAAATACATATTGCATGTGATGATATAAATGACAAACATGCTGCTAGTATATTTATCATTGATTATCAAGTCATTTTCTATTGTACTTTTGCTTGGGGAATGTGAAAAATAAAAAATATGTTGGGATTATTCGTGAAAATGGACAAGCGAGTTTTTTAAAACATGAAAAACACGTGTATGTTGAATTCAGAAGGAGAAGAACCTTCTTTTTTTGTTATGTATTTTATTGCACAACTAAGAACGAATACAAGAAATGCATAAAATTTACCAGGCAATTATTAAATAAAATATGAAATTTCAACCGAATCGACTGAAAACAATAGAAAACTCAAAATAATTGTATTTCATATGTAACTTGGACGAAATTGCATAACTATTCTCCAGAGTAATCCAATTGAAGTGAGTTTTAATGCTGATAAAATTCTACCCAACTGGATAATTCTACAATATTTCTGGGTACTAAAAAACTACTTTCTGAAACCCATTAATTTTCAGTCAGGTCAAAAAATAAACTAGTCACTAAATCACGTTTTTTGTTTGTTTCAGGTAAGCCGAAAACCAACGTAGCGTGGTCGACCCAAAAAATGAAGCTGTTGTTGACATAATTTCAACCGACCGAACTCTGAGCTGAGGTATTACCGTATCACACATGCGGGATTAACAAACAACCCAACTATTTAATGAGGGAAACCTGGAATGTTTGTGGGAACGACAATGTTGCCAAATCACGGACAACACATCACATTTTTATTCAGTAACTGAGACTGATATGAAACGGCCGTCTACTTGTACAAATTTGTGCAAATACTGCAGTTATACGACAATATGAAAAATCATGGACAAGTAAAAAACTAACTACATAGTCTTATGAAAACGATAATGATTTCTACATCGGCTGTATCGTATTTGTATAGAATACGTGGGAAAACTCACTCTTAACAGGTAATTATTATTTTCAGATGCCTAGTTGTGGTATACTTAAACGTCATAAGTTTCTGACTCTTGAAACGAAAATACAAAATAACTAAGTTGAAAATAAAAACAATTGAATATCAGATGTAGTTCAAAGACCAGAGTGTGCTTAAGCCAGGGAAGTAGTTGTCGCTGTTATGGTGGATTTATGCAACACCAATTAACAATTATCAAGTAACAATTATCAAATAACAATGATCAAATAGCAAGTAATGAAAATGATGGCATTTATGCACATTCAATTGACAATTAAGGAAGAAAAGTAAGCATGCGCACAAGTCAGAAATCCGAGCCATCTTAATTAACCCTAAATTTTCGTTCATTAATTTGAATTAAAATAGCATCATCAATTTCCATTTTTACAGTATTCCTTCATTTTTATCGCATATTTTTTCAATTGCCATTTATAATGAGTTTGTCAATTGAACAATGTGTCAATCAGAAAACCTGACATCTTATGCATTACTGAATCATGATTGAATGATACAATACACGATCATGAATTAATAGACCTCAACGAATATGCCATATTTCGGCGAGGTTGATCATCCAGTGCCAGTGAAAAAAATATGGAGGAGGTGTCTTCATCGCTATAAAACACAAAGTAAGTGCTTCGTATGTGCCAGAGTATGAACGTGAAGCTGAAGATGAGTGGGTTTCTATGCCAATAAAGGGCGAGAAATATTTTCTGTGTGTGTGTGTATTTGCCACCAAATGACGATTATGCTATTAGCTGTTTCACTTCCAAACTGAAAACTGTAAACATAGCCAACAACCATGTTGTTCTGATTTGTGGGGACTTCAATAGTTCAGCTGAATCCTGGATAAATGTAAGTGACGACTCTTATCTAGAACCATTCAATGTTAAGACAAAGTACCACAATATTTTAGATAAGCTGTCCTTTCAAAATTTCATGCAATTGAGTAATAATCGCAATTAAAATAATAAGATAATGGATCTTATTTTATGTGACAGGTCCAATTAGACACTTCTCCCTTGAACTTATTTTCAATTACGATGACTTAAATGTGAGAATTGAAGAGTCTTGTCTGGTCTTCCTTGGAATACTGGAACATATATTTGACAGATGACAGTCCTCATCAGATTGATCATCTTCTAGCGTGTTTTAGTATGACAAGGATATTCCTTTCTTGATTGTGATATCTCCATGGTTTTGTGTTCCATGTCAATCTACTTCATCGTTCACTTGTCAATTGTCAATCTTGTCACTTGGGTCCAGCTATCACACCGAAACAATGGCTTTTTAAAAGATAAGGAAAAATTGTAATCTCAATTTTCATCCTGGCCTAGAATATGTATTTCAACATGTGTGTCACTTAAACCCATACAACTTTCATTGATCATGAGATATCTTATGGTCTTTTTGGCTTCTTGTACACCTGACGAGTAAGTAACCTTACATTTAAAATATGTCAATTTTATTTCTCAAAAAAACTTTTCAGTAACTTGTTCTCTATCAATATTACTTACTTTCAGGTACGCACTGATGATGACCTAACGGTCGAAAGCGCTTTGCTACGATTTCAATGAATTATTTTATGCACGAAATACAATTTTCTTTCATCGATTATATCGATACGTGCACACAGCCATACTTTTCATTTCATTTAAAATATCCCAACTACGTCAATGCTCTAATCCATTGGTCCACCCTTCAATCGAGTTTTTATGTGACATAACCCAACACAGACATCAATTCAATGACTGGCAATATAACTTAAAAAAAGCCGCATATCTCAAATAAACGAGGCAATATTTGATATTCCATGGGATAATATATTTGCTGGGAGATCTTTCACTTACAATGTGAGTTCTATTTACGAAATTATCAGGTATATCAATAACAACAATGTACCGCAAGTGTAAGCATTTTAAAATTGATTAGTACACGTACATTATTCTGCTGAATATTGTCCACACTAATAATTTTATTTGTTTGACAATAATAAATATTGAGCATTGGGGAAAACATTATAACTAGTAGAGTTATTTTGTTGATTATTTTCTGCTGCGAAAATTTCATTTGCCACATGTATCTTATTAGTAAGAGACTCTTCTATATATCCGTCAGCGACATTTGATGATTTTCATCCGCCCAACCTCTTTAAACTAGGAATATCTCCACCAGTGTCAACCAACATCGTGGTAGAAGACCGCCGAAAACAGTGGCCGGTATATTCGGTCGGATTTGGCAAATTCATATAAGTTGCCCCTACTCTGGGCATTTTTCTAAATTGGTCTATTTCTACAACCCGTCTACATAATTTTCCGTTTTGGTACTTAAAGAAAAATGGGATGTTATTCATATCTCCTGGTCTTAAAGCTTAAAGCCACATACGGTAAACATTTAAGTATATTTCTTTACTACATGATCTTGATGTATTCGTTTTAGAGTCTGGTATGCTAACTCAACGATTAGATTGTAGGTCTTCTACATCTTTTAAGGTCATTTCAACTAACTCGTCCATTCTACAAGCCCAGAAATACCAAATATTACAGCAAGCTATAACAATAAATACATACGTAAATAATCCGAATAAAAATTGAAGTTTTGTGACTTACCTTAATCATAAATATTCTTTATCTGAGGTTTCTGGATAAAATTTGAGAAAAGCAATTGACAAACGAACAAGTCTTATATGTAAGATTGGCTGATAAACGTCAACAATTTGTCGGCAATGAATTATGTTGGGGAATCCACATATTTTCCGACTGCGTTATCGTGTTTTTTACGATTGACACCGATTTCATTGCGATCAACTAATATCTTTCAATTTTCATAATAGTTGGTGTTTCTCTCAAGAAATAAAAATACAATGTAGGAAATATTCTATGATTTACAGGGAAATAATACTATACTTTTGAATCAGGAGTAAGTGCCTATTATTGAATATTTTGAAATGTTCCATACAAAATGTATTCTCAGCCACCTAAGACCATTTTTCATTTCGTAGATGAGATTTGAAATGCGAAAACTAGATATTGGCCTTCAAATACTTCCATAGGTATGTAGAGGTACACAATATATGTCCCTAGTTTCTGCTATTTTTTGAAAAATAGCTTGGAGGACATAATTATATACCAACGAAAAAGTTGTGAGTCTGATAAAAATCGGAAAACGTAAATTGAGTCCCATTTCCATATTCCTACATAAATTCAGTCCCACTGATAAATTCATACTATGTACATTGAGTCCCGGTTAGAAATGTGTTAAGATTAGCGCGATTAAAATATTTGAATTCTATATCACCAATTTACATTTATTCTTGCATTTTGTTAACTTTATTGCGGCCAAGTGTTAAGACGATATTCTTTGTGATACACTATACTATATATTTAATAGATCGTACCTGAATGCTGGAAACACTTTATTTCAATATAATAAGAATATACATTATATTGCTCATTGCTCATTGAAGTTTATTTGACGGTTATAATGGGAAGAAATTTAAAATACACTTTTTTACAAATTCAGATATGGAAATGCGTTCATTACACAAATTATTCATTATTTCTCTTAAAAAAAAATCTTTTTAGGCCGAATATATGTTTAAAACCTCAATAAATATGAAAATGTTAGGATGTGGACTATTAACCCTTAACTGGTATCCTGGGGTGTTTCTGCACCCCACTAGTGATGATTCCGCAATAATAACATACTTTCAATTAACTTGGTGATTTGTTGTTTCAAGTATTCTCCTAAGTTGGTGATATCTCGGGAATCATAGTGAAATTTATTGCAAAAGTCGACTAGTACAGAAAATAAAGAGTGATTGGGGTGTGCAAGTACCCCACGATACTATTTGACGTATATGGACTGTAAAAAATGAATCGCCGACATCTGAACGGGGCTAAGCTGGAAAGATTTGCCGCAAGGTTTGGTGAAAGTGATAGCGAGGATGACATACCAGACAACTTCAGAGAAGAGGACAGGGACCTCAGTGATGCTCCTAGTGAACACAGCGACCATGAATCCGAATCGGAAATAGAACTTTGCTCTGACGCAGAAATGGAACAAGAGCCAGATGATGCAGAAATGGAACAAGAGTCAGATGATGCAGAAATGGAACAATAGTCAGATGAAGCAGAAATGGAACAAGAGCAAGAATCAGGTTCTGGCAACTACTACTATGGTCGTAATAGATACAAATGGTCGAAAAATCCACCTGCACCATCTCGAAGGCTGATATTCCAAATAAATTTCTGCCAAAAAGAACTCGCCCTCTTCATTCTTCTGAGTTTGCCTTTACACGTGATAAGACATTGGTATCATATGTGCTGAAAAAAAACAGGAGTGTTGTTCTGATTTCGTCTATGCATCACGACAAATCATTCACCGAGAACAAAAGCAAACCTGAGATCATACAGTTTTATAACTCTACTAAAGGCCGTGTGGATTCATTAGACCAAAAATGTGCTGTTTACTCCTGTCAGAGGCGAACCAGACGATGGCCTATGGCAATATTTGGTGCGATGCTGGACATCTCACAAACAAATAGTTATGTGCTTTTGAAGGACGCAATGGCAAAGCTAAATATGACACGTAGGAAATTTACTATTACGTTGGGAAGATCACTCTTACATGAACATTATAAGTACTATATTGGGTGAGAAACCTAGCAATGATGATGGAAAGCAACCAACAGGACAAGAGAGGAGATACGAGCGATGCAGTTTATGCCCTAGAAAAAAGGACAGAAAAGAAAAATCCAAATTTCCAAAAAGCCGTTTGTTAGGACCATTCCCAACAAGTGGTGCAGTGTTTGGAATGCCAAAATAGGTTATTATTATTATTTTTATTATTATTGTTTTATTATTATTATTATTATTATTATTATTATCATCATCATCAATTCTTAGGTGTATTGTGTTTTTGGTAGAGAAATCACGCTAAGTATTGAAGAAATCCATGATATTTTTGAAAAAAAAAACACCCTTGTCAGTTTTTTTACTATAAAGTGAAAATGTGTTTTTTTGCTGCAGACGTCAAGAGTGAACCCTGAAAGACAAGCCTGCAATAGCGACTCTCATTCACACGACATTTCAAGTGATTTTTACAGCCTTCAAAAGAATATGGATTTTCATTTTGCTTTTGAGTAATACTTATACGAAATATTTATTTTTTCTGTTAATTCAAATATTAAATCATTTTTTTTGTGTTTCACAGTTTTCATAATCATAACTTTTCACAACATTAAAACATTTTTGAAAAAATATATATATTGGGGTGTTGAAATACCCCACAATACCAGATATGTTTCGGGAAAACACGATACCAGTCCAGGGTTAAATAATCGAGCATGATAATTTGTAGTCCTGTTACAGGAACATGAAAACTCGGCCAATGTTTACGGAGGAAACGTTGCCTCTCAGAAACTTTTTGGTTATCAGGATATGCTGTCATTTTATAATCGGTAGAAACTTCTGAAATGTATCCAGGCTTTAAAAATGGCAGCCCGAAGAAATATTTTGAAATGTCGCTATTTTGATTTATATTCCTGGGATAAACCAAGAGACTGAATGGAAATGAAATTCAAAGCTGTCTATATATATATATATATATATATATATATATATATATATATATATATATATATATATATATATATATATATGTATATATATATATATATATATATAGTAATTGTAGTGGGTTTTCTTGGGTTTTGGTTCGTTAGGATAAGTAACTATTTTTGTTTAAAACATTTTAATGGACAGCTTTTAATAATAATGACGTTTCGCCTGGAGGCCCCCAGGCTTCTTCAGATTAGAGCTGCCAAAACAATTTCATAGGGGTAAAAAGTTCAAAGGTTGTTGGGTCTTTTTCCATTCTATTCTAGATTTCTTACGTTTCATTATGATATTTTTAGGATATACTATCTCCAAACAGATGAGAAATCAATGGAGCACAGAAAATTTCTCCTTCACTTTATTACGAGGACGTGATATCTGACGACGTATATATATATACGGCTTCTGCTTCTTTCACTTCTCACCACTTCCATATTGAACTCACAGATGCACAGTTACCAGAAACAAATTCCAAATGGCACTAAATAGTCCAAATAGCACTAAATAATAGTTTTATACGAAACAAAGAGGGTACAATAAACAATAATTATTGGTTATTGCGTACAGAATGGTAGTTGGCCTAGGCAGCAAGTACTACATGAAAATTATCTGACATGATTACCAGGTACATAGGGACTCAATTTACGTAGATCTAAAAAGCACCCGGGACTGAATTTACCTACATAGAAAGGCAATTAATAGATGCCGGACTCAATGTACGTCGACCCATAAAAATATAAGCAATTACAATGATACAAAAATACTCATCATATTCAAATTATTTGCATCTTTGTCAATCATCTCCAAAGTGCCCTTAATTTTTTTATTATGGTAATCTTTTAGTTTGGTTACCTTGTGTTTTTTTTGTTCTAACCGTGGTTTATGAGATATACTTAGGTACTAGATTTTTATCCCCATACATATCTGTCTGTAGGTTCAGCGACTATCTTAAAACGATTGGTTTTTTTCCTTATAATTAATATTTTTTTTGTTCGACCCAGAAACTAGGGGATCTTTACTTAAAAAACGTTTTATTTTTATATAATAGCTCCAAATATTTTTGTCAATATAATTGTAACTTTTTTTTCGGTCAATGATGTGCCAATGTGTACTTTCAGAAACAAAACTGGTAAAACCACTTCTCACGAAATAAAAATTCTCATAAAAAATTCTGAAACAGAAGGTTCATTAAAATTAAAATTAAAGTATTACTGGTATTCCCGAAATATTTTTGTGATGTATCCGTATCATTGAATGTGGCAACACTGGGTGAAAAATACCACCTGCAGATGCCGACGCGGTGACTACTTCACTACCTGACCTTTGAACCATCAACACCCGAGCCTCTTTCCCCTCTCATCACAGTATAGTTTTTACGTTTTACCTCCAACATCGAACACATGTGTCTCGCACCTTTCTCGGAGTCTTGGTTCCTTGTAGATTTGTTTTATGTATGCTGAAAACAAGTGTTTTCAGTTGGTGTATTTATTACCGAGTGTGGGTGGTTGTGGAGATGTACGGCATTCATTATTCAGTTAATAACAATTAAAGTTCTCGCAATAATCGACCTATTTTAGTGCGTTATATTAGCACAAGAATATTGCTATTCTGGCTACCAGCATGCAATTTGGTATTCATGCTGATGAATGTATCGAAAAAGTTCAAAATGATGAAATATAAACGTGAAAAGGGTGTTTTTTACCTGAAACATTTTTTTGTAAGACATTTATAAACCAACAACTGGAATTGGCCACAAAAACCATCATCAGAAGCTGTATGATAAACTTTCTTTTGAAGATTCAAACCGAGGGTACAAACCATTTGGTAAAATGGCGTTCAATTATTGTAATCCAGGTAAAAACACCCTAACGTCTATGTTATAGACATAATGTTTGATATAGAATTAATTCTTCTCGAATGGAAATTAAACCAAACTACACTATTAGGAATATTGTTTATTGGCAACACTATCCATCACACGTACATAGAGTAGTGCACTGTAAATTAAATCTGTTGCATTTTCAGTTCCTTATAGACATGGTTTTGCAATGTGCAGCTGATCAACTCTGAACCCTCATCAGAAGCTTGTGGCAGAACTGTCCAAAATGGTTCAATCGTATTATCGTCACATTCCGATTTATACGATTTCCACTCACAGTTGGTTGCATTTGGCATATATGGTTGCAGTTTCAGACATTGTATCCAAATACGCGTTTGAAGCATTGCTTGCCCCATGTGTTGACGCAATGATCCTTCGCTCGGTGGAATATTCTCCACATTTCGATTCTTTTGAGTATAGAGTACTCTTCTACATTCATTCACTGGCTGGTAACATCATACATCTTCACAGTGGAAACAAGATTGCCAAGAAAATATGTTCTTTGTAACCCCTGATTAACGAGAAGAGCAAACTCTCTCTGAAGAACAAAGTTCTAATTTATAAAATGATGTTCAGCTGCCTGGGGCCAGACCTGCAGGACTAGCATTCGAGTCCTGGAACGGGCGCAAATGAAAGTCCTCCGGATGATAACGAACGCTCCGTGGTATGTGCGGAACGATCGGATCCTCGAAGAATCGAACCTGCCTTCCATCAGGAGTATTACCAGAGACCGCAATCGGAAAGTATTCTGATTGCGCAATACATTGAGAACCTCTCGTGAGGGATACCACTGATTATAACAGACGACCTGCGCTTCAAACGTCCCAGCACTCCTGGGTGATGGGCTCCAATCCATACTAGGTAGTGAGCTGCATCCTCTATGAAATGAACTTTTCCAAATTCTGATACAAAATTCCTTTCTCGGCCATTTTTGAGAACTATCTTCATGGCAAGGGCTGGAGACCGGTTTCTAGTCCTTGTTCAGTCAGAATTCTAAAATCGTGAATGGCTGTTGCCCACTTATTTTAATCAAAAGAGTAAGAGCCTAAGGGTTGCACTCGTTTTCAACAGTGATAGGAGACCAGAAAAAAAAACACAGTAAAAAGCTGAATCTTAACAAAATCCTCTTCAGTTACTATGTCTGCCGATGATAGTCGGATGAATACATCTGTTATTCCTTGCATCTTCTTCCATACATTCCAAGCTTTCATTTCACCAGCACCATGAAACGAGGATAGCGTATCACATCTTGTATATGCATGAAAAAACGGTAGTGCAGTACATATTTCAACCGATCAACAGACATTCCTCCCAGGATCACTGACAGTGAGCAATAACGACTTTTTTTCCAACTCCATATTCAAACCAAAGATCTTGCATACCCATTTGTTTCAGTTCGTGGAAGCTAGCAGCAGCGATAACAATGACATCTGAATCCACTGTACTTATCAAAATATTCTTATGGCCCGACAATAATGGACTTCTCACGTAAACGAGAAGTCTAGTATCTGCTCCTTCATGTCAGCATGTTACCGATTCTTCATTGGTTTTTATTGTTATCACTCTGCAATAATTTACTGAAGACTTTTGGCAGAGGTGTGGTTGGTCTAACAACCATCTCTTTTCCAGACCCTATCAAAAACTACATCGATCCTCTCAAATTTCCGGAGACGAAAGACTGTAGCAGGTAAACATACTTTCGTGCAATATTCACAGAATGTGTACTATGTTTTTGTATCCAAAGAACTAACTAACGGGAACCACAGCCGAACAACATGCAACCTCGTTTTGGGCTTTGTCTTCTTCTACACTTTGACTTGCAGCTGATGAACAGGCTATGATATCAGATTTCTTTGCTGCTTTTCGAAGTCTTCTGAACTCACTTATTGGAGGTGGATATGGATGATACTCATGAGCAAAAAATTTGCAACATTCATTTGTCTGATTTGATTGTTGATAGTATATTTATATTCGCAACAGTACTTGTAATATTAGCTGTTGTAATTTCAAATGATTTATGGAGAAAACGAGAAACTTCAACTAAATATATTCAAGTTATTGGCTTTATTATTCATCTCACAAAAAAATGTTTCAGATAAAAAATGTCCGCCTTGTCACGTTCTACAGGGTGTTTCCAGATAGGTAAGAACGTTCTTAGGGGGTGATTTCTTGTCGAATATTAAAGGGGGTCTTTCATGTAAACAAAAGCTCTTAGGCCTTTCCTTGAAAAGTTACACGCTTCCAAAAATTGGAACAAAATTTTTTTTTTCCTGATATTGCTGAATAGTTGGATAAATGGTATTTTTTAGCATGTTCTACCAATAAAAAAGCTACCTATGAATATTTTTTTAATTTTGTTGTGATCTTTTAAAGGGGTGAAACATGCAACCCCTATTCCATTTTTTACCAGAACTTTTTAACGAAACAATAATTCCCAATTCAAGAATATGTGTTGAAAAGAACAATTCATTGCAAAACTTCTTCAACTCCTGTGTTGTGTCCGTGAAAGCAATAGTTTCCTGATAAAAAAATAAAATACAACATTGTGCATGAACGGATCTTCTGTAAATGGAATCTAAAAAATCTAGTAGGTGGCAGTCAAGTCGCTTTGATTTCTATGTGGTAGTTGAAAGTTCAATTGTGTCTTTTGAATCTTCAATATGAATAATTACATTAAAGCTGAAATGGCCGATATGCATTTTATGTATGGTCGTGCCAATGGAAATTCTTTGGAAGCTAGACGGCTCTATGCAGAGATGTATCCTCAGCGCGAGATACCTAATCACACAATTTTTGCACATCTTCACTAACGTCTCTGTGAAAGGGGGACGAACAACTGATTGTGGTCATCCACGAGTAATAAGAAGGGTGGCACTGGAAGAAGAGGTTCTCAATATGATTGAAGATCGTACGGAATTAAGTACAAGACAAATTGCTAACACACTTAATGTTTATTTATTTTATTTATTTATTGTGGGATACAAACAGGACTAGCACAAAAAAATGTATCCCCTAAGTAGTTATAGAAATTACAACAAAAGAAAAAAAAATATTAGTATTATATGAGAATTATAAGAAAAATAATTATGAGAAAATAATTATTGGAAATACAAATATATGTGATGAAGATTTATAGGAAAAACTATTGTTTGAGATACAACTTGGCAGATATTCAGTGGTACTCTAATTGTAAAAAGTGCGTTTTCAGAATGTTTCGGAATTTGTAGAAGCTATTTGCAGATATGTCGATGCTGGTGGAACTTGACAATATATTGTAGGTCTGTGTTATCCTGTGTAGAGGGGAGTTTAGAAAATAGTTTGTTTTTGCCTGCTCGGTAAAGAATCGAAGAGTTTGGCGAGTATTATAGACTGGTGTAGCATATCGAATCTGAGAAACTATTTCGATTGCATCAATTTTGCTATTTACGACTTTATAAAGAAATTTCACATCTGTAATTTTCCTCCGGTGCGCGAGTGAGATGAGATTTAGTTCTTTTCGAACGTTGCACCTTTCATTGATATGTGGAAAGTATTTCCTGTTTACATGATCAATGAATTTATTTTGAATACTCTCAAGTTTTTGGGCATAAATATTATAAAGGGGGTTCCAGATTACTGAGCCATAAGTCAGAACGCTATTAACGTAGGACATATACAGTGTTCTAAGGGTTCTGGGATTTCTCAGTTCATAGCAGGATCTGATTATAAAGCCCAGCATCTTGTTAGCCTTCTTAGAGACGCTACATAAGTGCTGGTCAAATAATAATTTGGAGTCGAGGACTATACCGAGGTCTTTTACTTGCTTGACGGTTTCTAGCTTTTTATTTGAGATTTCATATGAGATTGGTATTATTGTTGAGTTTCTACTGAAAGTAATGTGGTAGCATTTGGTTAGGTTGAGGTAGAGGTTATTGTCTTTACAGTACTCAGAAAGCCTATCTAGATCTTTCTGAATAAGTATCGCATCGTTAGGGCAAGCGACAGGAAAAAATACTTTCAGGTCATCTGCGTACATGAGAAATCTGGAGGAGTGAAAACACTCGCTTATATCATTAATATAGATGTTGAACAGCAGGGGTCCCAAATGAGATCCCTGAGGAACGCCTGACGTGACCAGAACATTATCTGAACATGAATGTTAGCAATAAACTAATCTGGAAGGATTACCATATTCAACGAGTCCAGGCACTTTTGCCGCGAGATTTTCCCCATGGAGTAGACTTTTGTCAATGGAGTCTTCAAATGATTATCCAAAATGCTCAATTTTCAGAAAACGAATCCAACTTTTCAAGGCAAGGGAGTACAAATTTCCATAACAATAATCTATTAGCCGAAGATAACCCACATGCAATTCAAGAAAGTCGGTATTGATATGAATTTTTACTTAACGGAATTATTGGGGGAAATGTTATTGGATCGTATTTTCTACTGTTAAGGCTAACTGGTGCAACCTATACACATTTTCTCCAGGAGCAGCTTCCCATTTTACTTAAAAATGTTCCACTGGCTATTCGACCACGAATGTGGTTTATGCACGATGCACGATGCATCATAATTGCTCGTCAGTACTTGGACGACGTGTATCCAAATCGTTGGATAGGCAGAGCAGAACTTCAACCTTGGCCTCCCAGATCTCCAGACCTAAACTCCTTGGACTTTTGCATCTGGGATCACCTGAAGTCCTTGGTTTATACGACCCCCATTGAATGTGTGAATGATTTAAGGAATCGCATTATTGCAGCCTGCGAGACAATCCAAAACACACCAGGAATATTTCAACGTTTGCGCCAGTCTATGAGACGAAGAGTTGATTCCTGTCTGATGGTTGGAGGTGGTCATTTCGAGCAGTTCCATTTGATCTTGTTGCCTTTTTCTTTGTTGTAATACACATAATTTTGTTTTGTTTGCTTCTTTAATTTGATATTCTATTAAAACAAAACATGGTACTAGTACATGTCCACATTAAGAGTTTAAACAAGCGGAATAATTTTCAAATACTACGATTGAAGTCACAAGATGCAAACAAAACGTGACAGACACCTACTAGATTTTTTCGATTCCATTTACGGAAGATCCGTTCATGCACAATGTTGTATTTTATTTTTTTATTAGGAAACTATTGCTTTTAGGACACAAAAATTAAAAAAGTTTTGCAATAATTTTTTTTTAAAATTTTTTTAATTAGAAATTTTGTATCATAAAATGTTCTGGTAAAAAATGGATAGGTGTTGCACGTTTCACCCCTTCAAAAGATCACAAAATTAAAAACATATTTATAGGTAGCCTTTTCATTGGTAGAACATGCCCATAAACCTTTTCTTCAACCCTTCAGCAATTTCAAGAAAAAAACTATTGTTTTTTTCAAATTTTTGAAAGCGTGTAACGTTACAAGGAAAGGCCTAAAGCTTTTGTTCACATGAAATACCCCCTATGATTTACGACAAGGAATCACCCCTTCCGCACTTATTTGGTAACACCCTGTATATTTCATCGTTTTGAACTTTTCTGATTTGTACCGTTTCTGATTTGTTGTTCCGATCTAGTTTTCAACCAACATTTTCTGAAATGGCTGCCGAAATATTTCAGACACAGCTTGTTTCCGATGGTTTTTTGTTTCCCATATATTTGTCAGCCTGTATGCCAAATTTTATGCTGGTAGCCAGAATAGCAATATTCTTATGATTTTTTTAACCAACCCAACGCACTATGTTAAAGTTACAACAAACTGAAAATTTCGACAAGATCAAAGCAGTTTTGTAACAAATTCAGATTCCCATGTTGTCTTTTCAATCCCACTATAAAATAAAGAAGAGGACAAAAATGTTTTCAGTGAAAGTTGTCTGATTATACAATGTAGGAATGTGCTCATACTAAAATAATCATTGAACCTACTACCATTATTTCTATTCGTCAAATGTAAATTGAGGGGATTCGTTATAAATCAAAATTTATACATAATTTCATCATTAAATATGTGGTGTGTGCCATTTGGAAAATATTTAATTCGCATTAAATTCGACAAAACAACAATACGACTCCAATATACACAACCCACACTTTTAACGCCATAAACCAATATTTATTATAAAATAAAATTCCCTCATATGTGCATTCATAATACCATATTTATTGTTGAATTGTTTTTTATGTGGCTATCGCTATACAAATGAGTTTGGAATCAGCCGGTAAAGTTCTGCGGCTTTGTAACATAAATAAACCTATTAATTTCAAAACCGAAATCCGAATAAAATCCTTTCTCTAAATAAAAAAGACCAAAGCATACTGTGTCCTTTATTCTGTGCAATCACAGCGTATTAATTGTTTAATATCTTGCGGAACACGTGTTTAAGCTCCCGATGGGGATTTACTTTATAAATGTTAATTGCCCGTACAGTTTGCGACCCGATTTATTATCATTTTCGAGTGTGCGAAACCGAATTTAGGTTTTCTCGATGAGACATTTCAGAAATTATTAACAAGTGAAACAAAACCGCGGCAATACCGATACCGTTCGAATTTTATTCGGAGGGGACTTAGAAAAAATGTCCCATATTTTAGGAAGTTTATATAGTATATTCATTCTTAGTTGGAAGAGGATGGGGTGTATCATCCACCCCCTGATAAAACATAATAGGATTTGCGCTTTGATCGAAAATGCCAACCATAGATTTATTGTTTTACTTCGAATGTAACTTTGCCTATTTTTGTTTAAAAACAAATTTAAGTAAACTATCTGGAAAGGGAGATTATTAAGGGATTCAGAAGGGATTTTCACTCATAAAATTTTTTGGTAGGACTAATGTGTGATAATGAGAAACGGTCTGAAAGTTAATAATTTTTTTTTGTATCCCAGCAAAAATATTGTAATTGTTTTTTTATATCACCCTGGGCTTGGAAGGTATATTCAGGATAGTCGGATAATTTCTTGGTAATTAAGTCAAAGGTGGGCACTATTCTTCTGGCTCACCAACTTTTTTAAATTTTCGATCTTTTCGTTTTCTTTCCAGATAATGATCTACATATCCTTGTTTTCACAAGGTCTATTTTGTGTTAATACTTAACAATTAGATTTCGTCTGCCTGAATCTGTTTGAACATTTGTATAATTGTTTTTTATGGAGACTGTTGGATTTGAAGGAAAATTTAGGATTTCCGCTTCTTCATTTTGTAGGCAAAATAAAATTTGGGATTCGAGGAAACTCTTCCAGGTGAGGAATTGTTTTTTTTTTCTTATTGAGGTTTTCTACCGTAGCCAATATGTTACATTGGGAATTTTCCACAATTCAACGTAAATTTTTTTCAAATCCAAAGCCATGCTACAGTTTCACATTCAAGAATAAATCATTAAACAGTTGCTGATTGCTACTGAAGTCCGCTGGAATGGTTTCTTAACCGTGAAACCAAGGTATGACTTCATATTTAGAAGATCTTTCCGTTGAGTGGAAATCCCTTTTTTATTAACCGACGAAACCAAAAAGGAGGAGGTTCTCTAGTCGACGCGTATATTTCTTTTTTATGTATGATCACGCATAACTTTTTATTGAGACGTCCGATTCCGATACTTCTTTTTTCAGTGGATGGGGTGTACATCAAAGTTGGTCCTATTCGAATTTAAAAGATGAAATCCTGCCCTAAGGGTAGCAAAATGAAAGATATTGATCACTGACCCTCTGAATTCTGGTCCGTTAACCGATTCTATCAGGCATAACTTTGTACTGGGTTCTTCGATTTGGATGATTCTTTTTTTATTAGATATGGTATACCTCATAGTTGATCATATTTGTATTTCGAATGGAATTATCCACCCTTACGGGTAGCAAAATAGGGAATAATTGATTTTTCACTTGTGAACATTGGCACACATATGTAGTTGACAATGACAGAGCGCTAATGTCATTATTTCTGTTCCCCTACATCCGCCACAATCATGGAGGATGGAATTGTATACAAAGTAATGAAATAAACTAACCAGAACAACAAAAATAATTTATATTACAACAAATAGTGAAAGTAGATAATCATATTATTTAACTGGTAATAGTTGAAGTAAGGTGGGTAAGTAAGTATTTTGGAAGTAATCAAAAAACAAGTAGGTAGTAATTAGTAGATTTCAGCCACAAAAACTTGAAAAATAAAAACTTTTTAACAAAAAATTAAACCGACAAAATACAGAACTGAAAAGTAAAAAATAAAATAAACCTTCTTAGTCACAACAACTAAGCTCCTAAACTAATGTAAGTAACTAATTTTGAGTCGGCGCCAAACGAACAATCAACGAAGATCATTAAATTATCAGAATGTCACTGCGCAACTCGAGGCCATAATTTTACGCCTCATTTACTTCATTTGCTTGTTTGTTTGGCGCCGCCTCAAAATTAGTTAAGGAGCTTAGTTGTTGAGGCTAAGAAAGTTTATTTTAATTTTTTACTTTTCAGTTCCGTATTTCTTCGGTTTAATTTTTTGTTAAAAAGTTTTTATGAATTGTGTAAATTTCTCAATGAAAGTGAAACATTTGAGTTGAAAAAGAAAACGTGATCCTTTTGCAATCCAATGCATTTGTGATTTCCACATCTGAGAAACCTTTTTCTGAATTAAAATTTCATTTGTCACAGAAAATCGAATTATATCCAAACTGTTGTTACATCTTTGAAAATATACAAGATATCATTCGAAAATCACATAAAAATAGCAAGCAAAAGACATTCACGTCTACCGTTTAATCTTCGGTGAAACAAATTCAACAAATAATAATCATTTAAATCAATCTAAGCAAGTATTCTGACTTTTTAATTAATATTGATCTCCAAACTCTCTAGTAGGTCGAGTTTACAAGTTTTCTTTTTTATATATAATATTTGAAACTACGTGACCCATTAAATAATAAATGATTAGTATTAAACACTTTCATTGGTTGTTGTACACATTTAAAGCAAATTTACTTGAGCCACTGTACAAAAATTTTCTTTCAGTTGTTCACCATACATGGCTGCCTCTGCCCAAACACACACCACTACTGATAGATTATATTATCTAGACCCCTTACCCGATCAAGTATAATCTGTAGTGGTTTACGGTGATTTATGCTATAAGCGGTCAGCAAAGTTATCGACTCGTTTTTACGCGGGAATAGTTTTCAATCAATTTGGTCTACTATATACTTTATACGAGGAATCATTTTTATTTCTCTTTCCCGATTTCTTCATAAATTCAACATTATAATATGTATGTATGTATATTTTGAGTAGAAGATTACTTTATTCAACTGAGAATGGATATACTATACTAAGCAGAGAGGCATAATATCTAAAAAAAAATATACTTTGTTGGTTTTATTTTATAAATTATCATTATTTACAGTATTATCACACCGGAAAGTTGTTGGTATAAAGTAAGTGGTTGATGATTATTTCATTATTGATGAAAAACAAAAGCTGTACAACAGAATGTTACCAGTCCATGAAAAACGTCTCATTCCTCAATACTTCTCTCCACTGGTGACCTATAAAAAAGGTGGAAGTGTAGTCGAATATCCAGCCATTTTTATTTTTCGACCTCACCAATGGAACTCCAATTTCTATTAGAGAGAGGTGTCAGAGAAAAATACTATCTTTCCCTCTTTTCTGAAAACCTCTGTTGTCACTTCTCTACATAAGGGCCGAGATTCTGATTCTAATTTCCGTCCTATTTCTCTCATACCAACCATCGCAAAAATCATTGGAACATTAGTAAAAAAACGTCTACTTGAATTCGTAAATAAACATCCATACATTACAATAAACATCAGTGACAACCAATTCGGTTTTCGGAATAATAAGAACATACGATGCAATATTTTCATTCCTGAATAAAGTTTATTCCGAGATAAATGCCGGTGAAAAGACAGCAGCATTTTTTTGTGACCTGTCAAAGGCATTTGACTGTATTGATCACAAAATTCTGCTGAGAAAACTCCAACGGTATGAATGCAGAGGATGGACTTTCAAATGGTTCGAATCTTACCTATCAGGACGGAATCAAATGGTCAAAACAGTGATACTTTCAGAAAAATAGGGAAATTAACTCGAGAGTTCCACAAGGATCTATGTTGGGTCCTATCCTTTTCTTATTGTATGTGAATGACATCACCAAGATCTGGGAAGTTCACCCTCTTTGCAGATGACACAACTGTACTCTGGAATAATGAAAACACTTGAGACATATTACATAATACCAGCCGATTTGAAAAAAATTAATGATTGGTGCGATGCAAATATCTTATTTTCTAATTTAACAAAATAACTTTAATATCATTTAGATGCTCGCTTAACAATTTTTTTTTAAAGATATATCATTGGAAAATAAAAATCACATTAAATTTCTAGGTGTGGTCATTGACCAGAATTGAAAATTTGAGGATCATGTAAAGCATCTCACTGCTAAAATCTCCTCGGGATGTTATGATATTGAAGTGATTTTTAATAAATTAGGGTTCAACAAAGTCAAAATAGCTTACTTTGCACTCATTGACTCTCAGTTACCTTACAGAATTCTGTTTTATGGAGCTTGCAGTCCAACTCTATTTATAAGTTTACTGATATAAAAAAATGGCTACAAGGTATATATGTAACCTCAAACCAAGAGATTCTTGTAGAACCTTCTTCAACTACAAAAATATTCTCACGGTTACTGCACTTTTCATATTGATATCTGTTTGTTAAATAAATATAAGCTTATATTGAACTTTGTTGAGTCCTCTTCCCATTATAACAATCAAAAATATCACCAAAGACTCCATATTTTACAATGATGGGAAAATGTACAACATCTACCCCTGTACATTAGATCTGCTAATCTGAATAACTCACAATTCAGGAAGGCAGTCAAACAATTTCTATCTGATAGACCCTATTATAGTTTGCAGGGACATTTTAACGAAAGTTTTTAGCTGACTCTCTCAGATTTGCATATTGACTAATCAAGGAGCTTTTAAACTATCTTGTTCTCTGTTTACTATCTTATTCTAATGACTTTTATTCATACGACTTTTAAACATATGACTTATTATTCTCTTTTTATTTCTGTTTCTACCCTTATACCATTTTTATTATTATTTGTTATGTACTCCATTTTGTATTCTATATGAGTATATACTGCCCAAGCTTTGTCAATAAGATTGTCTTATGATAATAAAGCATATTTATTATTATTTTAATGTGCTACCCAGGAAATAGGCAAATTTTCATTAGAATGGCATCGAAACACAAATGAGTGATGTGATTTTCAAATTCCACGGGAAGCAATACTGGGGACATTGTTATTCCTCATTTTCATCAACGATCTTCCAAGTTACATGAATACTGAGTGCCTAGTATTATACGCAGATGATATATCACTTGCAGCATATGGTAATAATCCGCGTGAGCTATAAGAAACGTTGAACTATTCAGCGGATAAATTTGCCTAACGGTCATTTAAAAATGGTATGATACTGAATGCGTCAAAAACTGTTTTACTCCACTTGACGGCAAAAAAAATCAGGCGGTCTAATTAAGGTAAATATAGGAACAAGTACGTTACCCCCCCCTTTCTTCTGTTCGTTCCCCCATCACTGCTAACATCTTCATGACAGATCTATTTACCTATATGCTAGCGGCGAAAATTAGCTGTTACTGGTAATATCGGCATAACCTATAACCTGATTTACGTATGTAAGTACATACGCAACACACCACACGCACTTATCGTGTCTATAAAACGGCACGTCGCGGCGGCGTCAGTTCGCATCATGCAAGTTGGCGACGGGGTCTGTTACAACGAAGTTTAGTGTCATTCATGATACTCTATATCTTACACTATTCTGTCTTACCTTCTTTAACAGATATCGCCTATAAAAGCCACCCTTTAAGCGTTTAATGCAATGATATTATGTGTAACAATAACCTAAAGAGGATTGTAATTGAAGATAACTATAAGAATTCATTTTTTAAATGAGTTGTCTTAAAAATTAAAAATAAAGAGACTGTTTGAAACATTGGCGATCTTGACCACCAAGTTTTTGGTACGGCCAGTCGCGCATGGAGGCGCTGCCCGCAATCAACAGACGACTGACATGATAATTTTCCGATTTCGACATTTGTCAGAAAATGACAAACCACGTAATAATTTCAGAATTATTCTACTGTTGTCATCGAAAAATTAATTATAGAAATTATACTATGGACTTGAATTATGAACCCAACGTCGAAAATGGAATGTTTTGTTATTCGAGTTGACACTGAAATTCCTCGAAATATTCTTTCTCAAGGTAAAATATAAGCTGCTTTTCACAAACTGATACTTATTTCCATCCATCAGTTGCAGACATTTTTTCACAAACTGATATATTTCCGTCCATCATTTTCCATTTCCTATCACCATTTGAGGAAGTACGAAGATTATCATCAAACTGGAGCATTTGTTAGGTATACCTACTCGTTCTCCTTTGTGCTAATCAATGAACAAAATTATTGAAGGTTTGTTGTAAATGTAATATGTTTTTATTTTGGTTGATTTGATGATAAGACTGAAGAATATTTTGAATTTTGTTGTTTTTCGGAGTTTTATTATTGTTTTGTCTGTAATTGTACCTTGTCCTAGATACAATAAAATGTGTTTTTATAGTTATTAGTCTTGTTTTATAAGAGATTTTGTTCTTGATATCATTAAATAAAGATTTAACCACGAACGAACTAACAGATTCTACGAATCGATTACTGTATATATTTTATTGGTGATCGATTTGCCATTCCTGTATTTCATATGATACAACCATTCATATGGAATACAAGAATAACAAATCGATCACTTATAAAATATATACCATATCAATCATATGAAAGTAACACATTTGAAAAACCCGCCTTATTTCAATCGGTCTTACCAACTGTATTTAGTTCGGCCAGTTGCGAGATATGTCGCCACTGTATAAACGTGGTGCCAACTTTTACTGCAGGTTTGACCACTCTCTTTATTTTTAGTTTCTCTATGGGTATACTAGTTTTAATTGATGTCAGTGTTTGAAATTCAAGTTGGATTACTTATTAAGTTTTGCGATACCAAGCATTTTTTCAAATTATTTACTTTGTTTTATAGAAACTGATACAAATAGTAAAGAGTGCATCCAGATTCTTGTTGGGCTTTTAAATTTAATGTTGACTTTTTTCAGTGTAATCAATAACTTGTCGTTTTGCCTAGGAGAAAAAATATTCAAATGGAAGACACTTCTCTATACATTCTTGTCGTTTTTTCCACTTCATTTATTTTTCTTCGGACATACAAGTGTGTATAGAAATAGTCACAATTCATCACCTACAAACAAGTGAGAAAAAATATCTATGAGTTAAGGAATTCACCAACATCGTACAGTAATATTCATTTATCCAGGCGAAAGTCGGCGCAAGCTGTCAATAGACCCGGTTGATTCTATTGGTTCGTTGTTATGACCATAGGCGTGTAAGTTATTTGGATTAATTTGCCATTATCAGTTCATCGCACCAGAGCACAAATCAAACTAACATACACGCCGCTGTCTACGGCGGAGTGGGCGTTAACTATATGAAATCGGTGTTGTGCGCATCCAACTTTCTCGCCTGATTGAACGGCGACTACTGTAGTAACACCTATCTATCAAATATATAATTCAGTATAATTTGTAACCTGTTATATTCTTCGGTGATTTATTGAACATTTTAAGGCCCATCACAGATGACACATCTGATAAAATCCTTTATTTACGCTGTGAATGTAAAAATCCCTATTGGTCATGAACTTTTGATTATTTTTGAAAACATATACAGCCATTTCGAATATATATAGAGACAAGTGTCAGAATTTTGAATTCTTTGAATAATGTTTTACAAGAACATTTTCTGGGTGCTCTAGCTATTACCTTCACACTACTATAAATATGTCTGGAACC
Source organism: Gonioctena quinquepunctata (assembly GCA_018342105.1). Classification (NCBI taxonomy): domain Eukaryota; kingdom Metazoa; phylum Arthropoda; class Insecta; order Coleoptera; family Chrysomelidae; genus Gonioctena; species Gonioctena quinquepunctata. The sequence continues at coordinate 127,938 of JAFIRS010000614.1, forward strand.
ACCGTAGAGTTACCTCGCAGACATATACCATATCTCCACCTGGGCACTACTTGAGCATGATACAGGCAAGGAGTTGATATTCTGTCAGAATATCTCTGAGATTCCTCAAGAGATAACATATTGAATTAACTTTTCCTATCAAGTCAGAGCAATGATTTTTTCATACCCAAGAACTTGGTTCCACTTGCATTCTGAATTTCATCATCTTTGATGCTGAATTGCACAGATGAACATTGTTTCTGGCGATTGTGAAATGCACCAATTGAGTTTTATTAGCATTGAGGAGTAGACAGTTGGTCCCACACCAAATCAACGACTGAAAAGGGTATTTTTGCAGTTGGCAACCAGTAAATTATCAAAAACTATCGTCCGCGTACATAGTTAGATCTAACGTACTCAAGAAGGTTTCCAATTCATTGGTATATAATAAAAACAGTACAGGGCCCAGTACGGATTCCTGTGTGTGGCACACCCATATTGGTATTGAAAAGTTCGGAGTTATATCTATGACATGTGCTCTCTCTGATATGAGTTACTGATACATATTGTTGCCTATCCTGTAAAAATGATAAATCCAGTCACAAGCAACTCCACTGATACCATACGAATATAATTTGAACATTAGTGGGGTATGATTGACGCAGTCGAATGCCATGCTGAGATTGCAAAATATCCCAACAGGACACTCTCCAGTCTCCAGAAATTCCCCCAGTGCCTCAACAAAATAAATCGCGCCCGAATTAGTCGATCGGTTACTACGGAAGTCATGCTGCTTCTCTGTGATAATATTGTGTCTGGTTATAAAACTCATAAGTCTATCCATATATGCATATTTTAAGATTTCCAAGAATGCTGGAGATATCGTCACTGACAAATTGATCAAAAAGGTGAGAGGCTGCATTATGAACGGAATACACTTCTTCAATTGAAACAGTGGAACCTCATCCTGTCCCGAATATTTTTTTCTTTTGAGTTCATTGTTCAATAGGGTAAGTAGCTCGATTGGTGAGAATGGTTCAAGGAATAAAGAATATTGATTCATATTTATAAGATGTTGCTTAATCTCGTTATCAAGGTTTATATAACTCACAATTTCTTTTGGCGTGTTAACAACGAAATTTTTGAACAAATTACATATATTTCTGGGCTGTCTGTATCCGTTCCCGTTTTAAAAATATTTTTAAAAATGGATACGGATAGAGTTTCTGAAATGTCCGGAATATATAGATACATAGATAGATAGATTTATTGGAGCTTACAATTTAAACAATTGATACAACTCGAGTCTGAAAAGTTATTACATTAACAATACAAATGTCTCTTAATATAAAATTGAAAATAAATAATAAATAAAAAAATATCACGTGGTATAAGTAAAATACAATGGGTTGTATAAAAGGAGAAGAAAAAATATAAGTATATCTCAGACATAGATTAATGAGTACTATGTACTGAGGTAGCAAGGAAATTTAAAATTTAATCCAGACTGAGAAAGGTTATAAGTCCATGAATTATTGTCCATGAATTATTGTAATGAATATATATAATGTTACACAACAGATCAAAACATGTTTTTTACAAGTTTGTCTTGTCCGAGATACTTTGATATTCAAGGGTAAATGGTTGTAGAATTTAATGAATGCGTAATATGGCCCATTCTCTGTATTTTCAATATATGCTTTGGAACAATATAATTGGATTTCTGTCTGATGGAATACTAATGTCTATATTTGTCTTCCTGAAAATTTTATTCATTCCCATATACAAAAAGTAAACAAACATATATAGCGTATACGGTAAGCATTTTGTTACCTTTGGAGATGCCACGACAAGGTCTGTGTATTTCTTATTTAACATTGTTTTCAATAAACGTGTTGGCATGATGAAAATACTCTTCCAGTTGTGTACCTACTCCCTTCCCATATTTCAGCAGAGGATAAACAGTCCCATAATATGCCGTTTTCAGTGCATCGATTTTCAAGTGTCTTCTCAAAGCTCTAATTGCTTAACAATTACTTGCTAGTTTTTTTGCGAGATAGTCAATATGTACCTCATAATTCAGTTAGAGAAGTATCTTTAAATTAATATTTTTTTCTGATAGGCAAAACTTGGATTACGACAAATTACTGACTAATAATTGAATATTTGTTCATCAGTGAAAAATAATTTTGTGTACGCAGTAACTTATGGGGTCAAAGTAATTTCTTGCCCTTCTATACTTGTATTTGTTATGTTTAGAAGTAGGTACGTGTTAGATCTTCAGAGAGTTAAAATAAAAAAAAAATTGAAAAAGCACATAAATAAAAAAAAATATATTTAAACATTTATGCTATGTTATTTTACAGTTTTTCTGAAGATTCTACCGTTTTTTCTGAAACCTCATATGATATTAGTCGACACCTATGTTTGAAAAAAACATGTTTTCAACATTACAAGCAATTGACATAATTTATAAAATTATATAAATCAATATTTACTATTATATTTTTGAGTTATGTTTAGAAGTACCTGTTAGATGTTCAAAGAGTTAAAATAGAAATTAAAAATTGAAAAAGCACATAAATTAAAAAATGTTTATATTTAGTAATTTTTGCTATGATATTTTACAGTTTTTCTGAAGATTCTACCTTTTTTTAAACACCTATGTTTGAAATAAACATGTTTTCAACATTACAAGCAATTGACATAATTTATAAAATTATAGAAATCAAAATTTACTAATATATTTTTGAGCTATGTTTAGAAGTACGTGTTAGATGTTCAAAGAGTTAAAATAAAAATTAAAAATTGGAAAAGCACATAAATAAAAAAATGTTCATATTCAGTAATTTATGCTATATTATTTTACAGTTTTTCTGAAGATTCTTCCGTTTTTTTCTGAAACCTTATATAATATTAGTCGATACCTATGTTTGAAATAAACATGTTTTCAACATTACAAGCAATTGGAAAAATTCATAAAATTATAGAAATCATAATTTACTAATATATTTTTGAGCACAAGCAGACAACAAAATGTTAAAGTTAGAACATTCTGTATATGAAATTAGATCTGAACACAATAGCCAATGAGATGCTAGGAAAAATCTTGTTGCAAAATAATGAATATTGAAAATATGAAAAGCAGAAAACGTCAAAACTGATTCTTTATATATCATGTATATAGTATGTAAGTTATTTAGAAACTATTCGTAAATAAAAACTGTCAAATAAACGAAAATAATGAAAAGTGCAACGAAAAGTGCGTGTGAATCGAAAATTCGAGAAGAAAACAAAGAATGTGTGGTATCAAGGGAAAAAAATCAACAAGCTAGGGGATTGAGAAAAAATAATTTTGAAAGAACCAACTCAAGAAATTTGAATTGAAAAATCATCATTTTCGTTACAAAAACAGTTATTTGCCAATACAACACAAGGAAATATTAGAAAGAACTGTAGCTGATAAAAAACCTAGATGCAGAACGAATCTTACCTTCTCTTTTGAGACATACCAGTACGAGGGCGATTTCACAGTCGACAAAGGGGCTGCAGACTGGAACAGCAGTTTCCAGGAATGGGAGAGCGATCCGAGACACTGAACATTTTCGTTTCAAGAAGCCACAGGTACTTTAAACCATAAAAAGTGCATTGCAAAAATAAACTTTTTTTGAAGAATCCTTTCGATAGAACAGTTTCATAAATTGGTATATAGATTACATAACCTACAAAAATAGGTTACATTTAACTTTCTATTATCACATAACTTCACTTTTCATGTATATTTTGCTATGAAGCACTAATTTGAGTTAATTATTGCAGAATAGGTAATAGTAAGTCTTCCTGAATAAAGAAAATTATTATTTTGATGAATTTCTGCCTTATTTTCAATGATTGAGCAAAACTAAGTTGCCATTTTATGAAACTGACATCAAGAACTACAAGAGGGCTCCACAGTAGAACTGACTCCTGAGATTCCATAGGCATACCAATTCTGTTAGCTGAGGTAAAGAGAATAAGGTAAAAGAATCAATGGGAAAAAGGTAAAATACAAAGCCGGACAATTGAAATATTTATATGGGTATTTATTTATCAACATATTGAATGAAATTCAAAGGGGAACTACCTAAAAAAGATTTGAAACTAGTAAAAAAAAATTTGTAAAACAAAAAAATCTTTTTTTTGTGAAAATAAATAGATAAATAATAAAATAAAAACAAACCGCAATCACCTCATCATAACAATAGATTACCTCGTACATTTGATTTTGATTTCAGATTGACGAATAATCCCCAAAAAGTGTCAAGAATGAGTATTCCTCCACAAAAAATAAACTTCAAACGCTAGTTATTATGAGTAATATCAATACACTGCCTTCTTCCGGGTCAATGTATCATAATTTGTAATATGAATCCAGAATCAGTTATACCACTTTCCATGATTATGTTCCTTGCCACAGTTTTTCTTCATTTCCTCACTTCACTATCAGTTAGGTGAGGTATATCCCCTTGGGACTCAATCAACAACTCAATTCGAGTAAACCCCACTTCTAGTATTGAAATCGAAAGATAAGGACGCAAGAGTACTCTATCCATGTGAGCAATGTATCTCTCTAATTGGTAGTCCTGGTTTATCCAGTTCCAGAATTGGATTGTGGTAAAATACGCTGCGTGGTTTCTGTAAACTTCGCTAGGGACCTGTCTCTACGTCTCAATTACCAGAGGTAATATATTGAATTCTAACACGCCGATCTATATTTTATCCCATCGAATCCGTTTTAATGGAATTATTCACGATCCACATCGATGATGCTCCAGGAAAGTTAGGGAGAAAGACGACCTATTCCATCAAAACCAACAGAAGTTTTTGATGGGTTATGTGTGTATTCCTTGCACTTCTTACTCGAATTTTTCAAAACTGGAAATTACTACGAAATTTATTCGACAGTTCTAACAACCATTCAAATTTTGTCATTTTGTGTTATATGAAACAATTTCACCCAATCATGTCAACATTACACTGATAATTGCATTCAGTGCAATAATCAATCACTATGACAACACGATTGAGTTTGACAACTTCATTCCAAATAAATTTCGAAATGTTACGTTTTGGCAATGCGAATGTTCAAAGTATTAATGCGCTAATCAAAGAAAACATTTCCAGAAATACAACCTACAGTCACAAATATATTTGGGGAATATTTATGGAATTTTGCTGCGAACGAGAATATGAATTTAATGAACATAGAAGCTTAGAAGAATTGGCTTTGATACTGAAAGATTGGGCGGCCAATATGAGAAAGAAAGACGGGACCGAATTTAAAGAAGCAACGGCGAAGACAATGTGGAACGTTTCGTGCAAACTTTTGCAAGAAAAGTACTATAATGACTATAATATTATGATTGACCCGTTTAACAATACATTATTTAAACCAGCCCAAGATGCCCGCGATGCAATCAGGAAGAAACTACAAGCATATATATGTAAACGAAAGTCCAGTTCAGTTTCGTTAAATTTGTCTGAAGTTAACAGAATAATATTGCTATGGGATGAAAATACTCCTGAAGGTCTTATGCGTAAATTTTACCATATTGCTGCTGTAGAATTAACGTGGCGAGGAGCAGAAGCAGTTGTCTGGTGGATTTTTTTAAAATCGAGAAAAATAACGATGACTGATTACAATCCGGTGTTCTGTGAAATGTGCCAAGGTGGTTCTAAAAGCTGTACAAGTAGTAAATGGTTGGTTTCCAATAGTGAAAGACAAAGCTGCCCTGTACGTCTTTTTCATAAACTGATATCAAAACGAGGCGACAATATACCTCACCACGACTGTTCTTAAAACCGAACCGACACTGGAAAAATGAAACTGACAAATGGTACGATAATGTACCTGTTGGAGGAAATACAATGAATGGATGGACTAAATCTGCTGCTGAAGCAATTGGCTTGAATGTAAAGGACAAAAAGATAACGAATCACTCGAATAGATCAACTGCTGTTAGCGAATTGGCAAAAAGTGTTGTAGAAGAACAATAATTGCTGAAAATTACTGATCGTAGCAATCAAAATTCTATAAAACCATACTTAAATCTCGATCAAGAACACCACAACAAGATCATAAATATTATGCGTGGTAATAGATCTTATAGTGGAGAACCGCAACGAATCTAATGTTGAGTTGAATTTTAATAATTGTACTTTCACTAAGTGTACTTTTAATAAATAAATAAATGGTTCATTGTGTTGAGTTATAAATTTTTTTGTCAACAAGTTTTCCGCCGAATATCCCTCGGACATTTGAAAAATGCCACTTGTCATAAAATTATCACGTCTATTATCAATGTCCTAGGGATATTACTACTGATAACTAATAATTAAAAAGGAAAGTACGTCCATGACCATACTAAACTCCAAAGACATTGTTTCTGTATACATTCAACACCGTGAAGTTGATTAAATTTATAATCACAATTTGAACATAATATTACATATGATATCAGTACACATATTGAAATTTGTATACAATACAACAATGACACATTAGAATTTTACGAAAATAAATGTTTGCTTACAACTGTACGATCTAGCTGGCCTATTTCAACTAAACGAGCTGAGCTCTCAAAGTTGAAAAACAATATTATTTCTATATTTATGTATCCAAATATTATCTGAAACGACCCTGTTTCTGAAACGTTTTCGAATATAACTGCATATTCTTGTCAAATGTTCTGGTTAACATGTTTATCCAGATCCCTACTTCTGTTTTAGCTGTAGTAAAATTCGTGGAAGAATGAATCAATAATTTACTCAGAATAATATCCACCTATAGCCGGTTGTCTCTTTCCAGAATTACTCCACAAAACTTCGCTATTGATATTGCTGTATCAAGGATCTATCCAGGCTCCTTTCTAAACAACTTAGTGAAGAAAAAAAATCAAAAAGTATGTTTGTGATAGATGTCTACATTATTTCAGATCACAGGAAAATTGGAAAATCATTGGAGATAAAATCAAAATGCCAACGGGGAAAAATCATCCTGAAATTTAATACAACAAATTGAAAGAAAGTCCGTTTTGTTGTTTATGCTGATATCGAGAATACCTATACTAAATACCTATACCTAAAAAAATATCAGTTGCACACACCGGCTGCTATTGAATATTACGTGAAATGTTCATATAATAACAACCTTTCTCTTTACCGTTCGTATAGAGGGGAAAACTCTATGGAATGGTTCACTAACCAACTTTTCGATTCAACGGGAAGAAATTTAAACTATTCATAATTATTCTGTCTATGTCAGTGGAACAGGACGCTGCGTTCCAGCAAGCAACACATTGTCATATTTACGAAAAATCATTTTCTCCAGGTGACAGAAAGTTTAGAGACCATTTCCATCTTTCACCAAACAATAATAATAATTATTATTATCCATCAAACTATCGCGGTGCTGCTCATGAAGCCTGCAATATAAACCATAATGATAGTAAAGTAATCCCTGTAGTGTTTCATAATTTGTCCGGCTACGAATGTCAGAAAAAATAGCCACCGAAATAAAAGGAAAAACTTATTTGCTTCCGGTTACCAAAGAAAAATACATTTTATTAACTAAACACATCGATGGTTCAAACTTTCATCTACGTTTATATATTCTTTCCCTTTTTTAAATCCACCTCTAGATAAATTAGCATCCTATCTAACCTAATTTTCCAATTTAAGAGCACAATGTGCAGAAGTCTCTGATGAAAAATTTGCTCAGATATACATAATGGAAGGTTTTTTTCCTGGGATTTCTATTACTTTTAGTATTTAGGAATCCGATATACAGTGCGCGCGTAATTGCCACCCTGTTAACTTTTGAACGGTTTAATCTAGAACAATTGAAAAAAAGCCATGTTGATTGGTATCAATGGTATTTCTTTTTGGAAGAATTTTTTCTGCGATTTCTCAACAGATGACGCAGGTAGCAACAACCACAAAAATGGAGCCACATGGGGTCATCGTTATAAAGGTAATTTAATTTTATCTCCAACAAATTTGTTAATAGGAAATTTGTATGGTCAGGAATCTCTCTCATGTTCATGATTGTGATTTAGATTATTTCTAATGCCCCTCCTAAACATGATGATTCAAAATGACATTGTTAGAAAAATCGATGGAAGTAAAAAAATCATGCTTGGAAACAAAAACAAATTAACTCTATCACGATGTGCCACTCGACCGTCAATGCAATTTCCTTTTTCGGCAACCGTCCGGGATGTACCCACTTCCCGGACGCTTTTTCTTTGAGAAAGTAGCATTTTCCGGCCTTGTCCGGGAAGTACGTACTTCCCGGACTAGGCCGGGAAGAATCACGTCGTTGTTGTCATTGTAAATATGAAAATCTTGGTAGGTATGGTTTTGATAAATGCGGTTGATCATTACCATAGCAACGAAATAAAGGTTGACAGTTCATATGAAATAAGTTGTCAATAGTTTGCATGTTTTTTTATCGCATTTCGCAATAAAATATGGAAACCAGCAGCGATAGTGACTTTGAAAATGTGCCTTGGGAAATTAATATAAATATATATAAATATATATATATATATATATATAGTGAAAGATAGTCGTTGCTGACTAGTTAGGTGTAAACAATTGATATGTATGAGCAAAGAAAGTGTATTTAAAGTTGAACTTGGAATGTTATCTTTCAGGTATAATCTTTGTTGAGATTAGTTTATGTTGTTTATGAATGTTCTTCATGTAAAGTACGGTGAAATATAAGTTATGACTTTGAAGTTGGCAACTCATGTTTTAAGTCGTCAACTAATTATACACATTAAAATTCATTGAACAGTTACTAATTAAAATATTAAAAATATAAATTCTGAAACATGTGTGCCTTGAGAAAGTACAATAGGTTATCATAACCTAGAGAGAAAGTACAATAGGTTATCATAACCTATTGTACTTTCTCAAGGCACACATGTTTCAGAATTTATATTTTTAATATTTTAATTAGTAACTGTTCAATGAATTTTAATGTGTATAATTAGTTGATGATTTAAAACATGAGTTGCCAACTTCAAAGTCATAACTTATATTTCCCCGTACTTTACATGAAGAACATTCATAAACAACATAGAAACTAATCTCAACCAAGATTATCCCTGAAGATGGAAATAAAACATTCCGAAAGCTTGGACAAACTTTAAAGAGTACACTTTTTCTTTTGCTGCATACCCCAATAATCAATTTGTTATATATATATATATATATATATATATATATATATATATATATATTAATATATATATATATATATATATATATATATATATTAATATAAATAAGAATTAGAATTAGATGTTTCTGTTAATATGTAGTATTTTCTGTTCTGATTAATTCAAATAAGAATAAAAATGTATAACAAAGAAATAAATAAATATGTCGTCTCATTGATTTGTTATTCTACTTTCTGACCTCGCTTTTTTCCAAAAAAATTTTAAGAATGCCTACTTTCTCGGCGACACTTAAGACCCCAAAATACGCTAATCTAGTACTTTATTTAGTCCGTTGCTAAGCAACGACATTTTTGCTGGCCTAGGCCGTTAAAATCGGTCGCTACCGATTTTTTATATACATTTTAGACAGTAAATAAATACGCGCAAACGACCAACTCACATTAAGAACATTTATTGAATATATTATTAGACATATGGAATGTTCTTTATAACTTTTTTTGTATATTTATAGTTATGTTGCAGTTTGTTCAATTATTAAACATGGGCTGTACTCTACCTGAAAAAACATTATCTTTGTCACTTCTTCCTCTAAATTTATCTATTATGGTACCTGAATAGCCAGCGACGTTATTGCTGTTTTCTTCTTCGGAAATAATACTAATAGTATTAGCAGATTTCTCTTTGTCACTTCCCCCTCTAAATATTTTATCTGCTATCTCTACTTTATTTGTGAAATATTCTTCTATATATCCTTCGGCAATGGTTGAGGATTTCCACGCCTCTTTAAAGCAATTAAATCTGCCCCAGCATTAAGCAAAATCGTCGCAGAGGACCGACGGAAACAATGTCCTGTGTAGGCATGTGCATATGGCAAATTTAAATCTTTTGCGACATTTTGCCAAACTAATGTATTCCCACTACTTGCCTGCAACCTTTCCCATTTGAATATTTAAAGAAAAAACGGCAACTTTCAAAATTTTCTGGACGATATGCAACATATTTTCTATACAATGGCATATAAGTTTCGTTTATCACAAAAGATCTTGGTTTGTTCGTTTTATTATCGGATATTTCAATCAAAAGCTTAGTTCCAAAATATTCTGTCATTCAAATTTCACGGCGACATGCACCGGCAACACCAAATATTAAGGCAACCTAAAAATTAAACACTACATAAATATCTAGATAATTTTAAAATTCTTACATTCTAAATGTACTTTATTCATTAAGTATGTATAATATGGTGCTTGAGTAATAAACGTTTCCATTTTTCACTGACAAAATTTTGACTTCTTTGGTTTATAGTTGTTACTTTGACGTTTCAGGAAAGCACGTAATTTCGAATATTTTGTAATATCAATATCTTCTCTCTCTCAGCATGGAGTAATTTGACCATAACGTGGATGCCTTCAACTTTGTAGATAAGTCGGAAAAGTATGCAATCCTGACATTTTCAGATCGGAAGGTCTTCTTTTTTTCTTGGCAATAATCCTCGAAATGTTTGTAAGCGTATTTTGCCTTGGATTCATTTGGGAAAAAATTTAAGATGACATTTTCAGCAGCATTTACTAACTCTGGTGGTGTCCCGCACACCTGGACATCATCATTTTTTTAATATTTTTCAGCGATCAGTAGGTATTAAACCGAAATAAGTAGTGAATCTCTGACTTTTGTGACAACAATAAACAAACAGGTATTGTCAAGGGAACGATTTCATAGGCAATAAGATGGTAATCAAAAATTGTTAAGCATTTAAAAAAAATTCCTTAATTTATTATAATGTTGATTGCGATTTCAGAAAAAAATTGTATGTGTACCTCGTAGTAAAAGCACATTCCCAGACTTCAATGCTTGTTGGCCTCGGCCAACAATTTACATTGTCGTCCGGGAATGTATTGCTTTTACTATTAGATACACAGTGTAGTATTTTTTCAATGTGGCCATAGTCGAAATTTCCATACCGTATATATTTAAGCGAGGCCGGGTAGAATTGTGCCATGACGGAAACTTTGTTTTTCAGTTCTGTGAAAATACACTCATTTGGAAACTTACATGAAATCAAATGGACTCACTTCACAAAGAATGCAAATCTATAGGTACCAAAAATATTCCTAGTGCATTCTATGTAAAAAAGCTTGTCTTAAAATTTTTTATCATTGTTTATTTTTAGATATAGGAATGTTTCAATTGAAAACGTCTTCAAAATGTCGAACTACTATGTCGAAAAGTTCATGTATTAAATGTAAAAATCTGATTCTGTAGTAAGAAATTATTGAAATAAGTTTTTTCCTTCTCAAATTAACTCTCTCGTGAAATTATAAAAACTGAATAATGAAAAAACGTTTCATCTTCCAGTATTAGCAAAACTGTCAATTTCAAGATATTATTTCCAATTCCTTTCTTGGGAAGATTTCTACAAGCAACCAGATGTATCATCGATATCCTAGTTTTTTATCATAATTTCCGATTCATGAATATGAAACATATAAATATGATAATAGTGAATGGGAGAGTATGCATGCACTTCAATATTAATTCTTCTATTTGTGGAACCAAAATGTTTTATTTTTATTTTAGGAATATGCATAGTTTCCCCCGACTAAATCCACTTGAAGAAGTCGTTCGCCATTCGCATTTACATTGCACATGTTTCTCAAACGTATATTTTCATTTCTTTGCTTTCCACTCCAGGATTTCGATAAATTATTCCATTTTGCACCAAATATTAAGAGGTTCTACAAACCTTATTTGAATAGAAGATGAAGGACGAAAGGACGAAAGCTTTTACCTCGGTTAAATAAACTGAGTTTATTGGCAATTTCCTTTCAATCCCCATTGATTTTCTAGACGGCAATTTAAATTCCGTACACAGGAATTTTTATGTCTTCAACTTATCTTTTTAATGAAATAACGACAGTAATAGTTAGAATAATTTAGATGGATTCTCCTTTCGGGAAAATGGAAATGTTTGAAGGAGTTTCGCGGTAAGGATGGTGAAGAGGATTTAATTTTTGTCAAACTAACAGATTTGCTTCACTATTTACAATCGAACTCTTTTTTGAAATTATTTCTAGATCCTAGAAATACAATGAAAAACAAATATAAACGTGGAGAAAATGTGTACCATCTATATAAATAAAAATGAATTGCTCTGTTCGTTGGTAAGGTGCATAACTTGAGAACGGATGGACCGATTCGGTAAATATATATTTTGCAAATGTTCATGATGGTCCGAATAAGGTTTTAAGAAACTGAAAAAAAATTGGAAAAATTGTCCAAAAAATTGGAATATTTGGGAAAATATTTATTTTTTTTGGGATTTTTGTATGAACTCAAGACCATCACTCACCGCCATAGAAAGTTCGCAAAAAACAAGGAGAGTCAGCCTCATATGGGTACTAGAACACACAGGTATTCCTGGGAACGAAGAGGCAGACAGAGAAGCCAAGATTGGATCGAGAAAGACTCCAGTCGAACCGGAACCAATCTTGGGAATACCCAATAGCATGGCCATCTCAAACATGGAGGGACTGCTGCAGAAGCAGTTCATCAAAACATGGCAGGAGGCACCATGCATGAGGCAATCGGAGCTCCAAATAAAGAGGCTTTCGAAGAAACTGTCACTCAACAGACGGGTATCAGGACTGTGACTGGGCTCCTAACGGGACACAATCACCTGAACAGGCACATGGAATTCATTGGGATCACAGATGATCCCTTATGCAGATGGTGCCTGGAAGATGACGAGATCGTCGCACATCCTTACTGAGTGCCCCGCTCTGGTGCACCAGAGGGAGATCAACCTTGGTAGCATAATTCTGAACCCAGAAGATGTCAAAAAGATTCAGCTGAGGAAACTGCTAAGCTTCGTCAGAGAAATCGGCATGCCCAGCTGATTCTCAGATCTCGTGGGCGCACAATGGGCCCAAGTAAAGAGGACTACGTGCACGGGACTAGCCGGAACTAGCCCACCATGTGCACAGAAGAAGAATAAGAAGAAGAAGAAGAAGGAGAAAAAGAAGAAGAAGAAGAAGAAGAAGAAGAAGAAGAAGAAGAAGAAGATCATCACTCACGATTCGAATGATGGATATGCGTAATTCAATTTTTTTATTCGTTATGGTCCTAAAAAGTTTCCATGAAAAAAACGGCAGAATTACAAAGAAAAGCTGAAAATTCGAAAAAACTGCAAAAATCATAGTTTTTGTTACACTCTCGATCATAACTGACGATAGGATCGACATATTTGGTTGATTCTCTTCTTGGAAGTTGACTCGCCACTAGATGGCGCTGCAGCGCATCAACCTATATACCGTTCAACCGATCGTCATGAAAATTGGTATACACAAATATGTGAACATTTTGCTATAACTAAACGAGTTAACGGAAAAACGGAATAACGGGAAACAGGATAACGGGATAATGGGTTAACGGGAAACGGGATAACGGAAAGCGGACAGAGACACCGGCAAAATCTATTTGGCAAAACATTTGGCAAAACAAAGAAAATCATAGGAAAGAAACAAATTTTACGTGGATGGAGTTGCGGGTACCAGCTAGTTTGAAATAAAAATGTAATAATCAATTATACAGTGAAAACATAAACATCCATCTTTCCAATGAATTTTAGAACAGAGTGATAATATTTGATGGGATAACATAGTGAATAACGATCTCTCTGAGGCTTTTGAAACAAGTTAAATATATTTTTTCAATTTATATTTCAGAAAATCCCGCCTGCATAAATGGATAGTGCACACTTCCCTGCATCTGATCAATATGTCTTCTATAAATTATGTAATTCTGGAGGCAGTGAAGCTCACATGTGGCCGCTGTTTACCGCGGTAACATTGATCATTTTTGCATGAATGAAACAGATTCTGAAATGGAAATACAAGTACTTTTGTTGGAATATGCAATAATGTTGAAATATTTCATAGAAAAAAGGAAATGTTAATATCGGTCAACGCAGTAGTAGTTCGCAGTAGGTGAAAAGAAACGAGAAACATGATGCATAGCTTGAAATTGCGTTATTTTGTTAGATGTGTTGTAATCATTTCAATTGGAATATATTCCCAAGGGAATATTTTATGATTATATTGCATTATAGATTATTTTTAACGGAGAAATTTTTTTCTATAAACAGCTTTCCAAATCTTCATGAATTCGAGGTACTTGAAGAAATATTGTGGATAATACAATTTTTGGTCGATTTTGGCAATTTCGCACCTTCTACCTTGTTTCACATGTGGGCTAGCCTACACACCTCCTTCATTTCAGTGGGCACATCACTTCGAAGGGATTCCTGCAAAAATCCACTGAACGCCATTACACATCTAGCTTATTTGAATGCTCTTCGGGCTGGAATATGGTAGATTTTTGTTTTCTCAATTATTGGTATCGAGAATACCTGGAGCAATAATTTGTTCAGTTGGGTATAGTTAACAGTGCCATGTGTAACAAATCATCATATATTTTTTGCTTGAAAACTTTTGAAATAGTTGCTTTAAACTCTGAGAAGTTTCAGAATTTTTTTTTCTTCGTCCAAGATTCTAAAATCCAAAGATATTTTACGTTGCACAGATGAAGGATGATTTTAGCTGATCTTCCATAGCAATTCCCTAATTAACTATTGAACCCAGCATGTCGTCGATCAGTCATTCGTTCCATTCCTGGAATTCCCTGTTTGCTTCGGAAATCCCCGACTGTTACATTGTCTGGCGCTACGATAAATAATCAGATAAACAGTGGCGTAATGGATTCGTAACACTGCTATTGTATGTACCATTGAACCAACTCCAATATTGACGATCCAAGGTGAAATGAATATATAAGTCAAAGAATCCAAGTATATTCTGGTGAAACTCAAATAATTTCCAATGTGATAGAAAAATTATTTCTATATATAAGTGTCACATTTTTTTTTGTTTAATGAAATTAAAGAGTCAAAAATGTTTTTTTTATCCGATATTTTCCCAACTAGAGAAAAATAGCTTCGGCAATCCGGTTTACCAATGATCTAAAGTACAGAACTAGGGACGATTATGAAACCTTTTCAACATTACGAAAGATGATCAAAGTGGCCCTAAAAAAAGATTATGAAAGGTATAATAATCAATTGAATTCTAGGCACACTTAAACGATTGAGTAGATACCGATTGTTCATCCACATGTGAACTTTTTTCTGATGCTTTTCAGTGGCGCCTTCGTTTCAGACACTTCTTGAACTGAACAATACTTCCACTTTCGGCTGCAATATTCGAAATATATCCAAACAACAAATTATGGATGTTTTGACTAATATTGACGAAAAAAGGCCCCGATCCTGACGGCTACGCAACCATTTTTTTTTAAGATGCAAGAACACTCTAGCTGAACCTCTACATTTAATTTTCAATAAACCTCTCTCAAACGGATTTTTTCCTCAAAATGGAAAGAAGCAAAAGGGATAGCAGTATATAAATCGAGAAATAAAAATATATTGTAAACTACAAGCCGATTTCCCTATTGAATCTTTTTGAAAAAGTTTTCGAAAGTATCACCACTAATGAAATGATCTTTTGCATACAAAACTATATTACCCCACACCAGCATAGCTTTCACAGGAAAAGATCAGTACTTACAAACCTGGTTCCCTACATCCAATACATATTCTCGAATATGGAGAAACGGGCTTTCTATTGGCTCCGTTTACACAGACTTTTCCACAAAGCCTTCGACAGGGTGCATCACAATACACTTGTTGTGAGGCTGATGAATTTTGGGGCGAATGGAAGCTTGCTGATGCTTATTTCTTCATATATCAAAATATATTGTAGGTCGCGTAAACGTAGAGTTATTTCGGGTGTGCCACAAGGATCCCATCTTAGTCCACTTCTTTTTGCATATCTTTGAGTGGCACTGGAAAGTGATTTAAATTCTCCAAATTTATCCTATAAGGCTGACGATTGAAAATTTACAAAGTAGTAAAAAATAACATGAATTTTGATTATATGCAGGAAGATCTAGAATTTTTCTCAAATTTCTGTGTTACAGACTCTCAGATAACATAAATAAGTGTCACCAAATAATTATCACAAATAGTAGAGATCATTTCATTTCTCATATCAGCCTAAACAATAAACAACTCAATGCATCCGATGAAGTTACATAATTATGGATGAAAAACTAACGTTGAAAACCACATTGAACAAACCGTCAGAAAGTCGCTACGGATTTGTGGTTTCATCTTAATAAATACTAAAGAATTCTAAAATTAGGGCACTATTCTATAATTATTCAACACATCAGTAAAACCATTTCTGGAATACTGCTCTACCATTTGGAACCCCTTCTTTAACAAACATATTAAACGGTTGGAATTTGTTGAAAAAAGGCATAGACACTACTTTTCATAAGAGAATAATCTCAAATTTTATAAATTAAATCATACTTTGCTCAGAAGGGGTTTTATTGATTTGTTATTCATCTATAAAATCTTCATTGATTTTAAAGAAATTCAATTACTATAATAGCTCAAAATTCACGAACTCATATGTTAAGGTGCAGAAATATTTTCCACATAGCTATTCTCACCTCAAATTATTTCTGTAACTCTCCTTCAATCAGATGCAGTATCACTTAATTTTATGTTAATTGACAGCGATATTGATATGTTCTACATGAGTTCCAATTCTTTCAAAAAACAATTGAAGCAGTTTTTAAACTCTTCCTGTGACATTAATTAATAACGTCTTGCAACTGTTATCATGATCAAAAACTTAATAATGTAATTATTATTAAGATTAAAATATCGCCATCCTGTAATTGGGTTTTTCCTAACTTGTTCGTGGCAACCATTTAAATAAATAAATAGCAGATCACGTGTTTTGTTTTCTTTGGCAGAATATACGCTTGCTGCTGTAGACATATAGTCGATATAACAATTGCTATGAATGAGAAAGTGATATTGAACTAAGCAGCACCACTAAATGGTGAGTTTAGAATACTGCAGGTAAGGAAGACTACCTGTAATTTTCAAATAGGAATGTAAATTCATAATTGATGAAAATGAGCGTGCCATTCCGGTTTTTCAAATAAAAAAGAAACCATTATATTTGAAACATTTTTAGGTTCCTAGCAATTCACGAAAAATTCAATAAAAAACTATATTAATGATTTTAGTTTTGATTTTTGAGAAACTCCAAATATATCATCACCAACAACCACTAGATGGCAATGGCGGCGTATTATGATCGCATTATTTCTACAATTGAACTATGGTTATTCGGACTGTTGAAGAAAATTGTTTTATAAAAACTCTCACATGAACCTTGGAAACAATATACCTACTTTTTTGCGTAGAATGCACAACTGTCTCTGCCTGATAGCAAAACAATGAAATGAAATCTTTATTGAAATAGGAATTCCTAATATAAATACAATGGTTGTTCAGATTATACTAATTTGAATTAGAAAACAACAATATAAAAGAAAAAAACTAATACAAAAAGTACAGTCGATTACATGACATGACATCACAGTTGAACACATTTTTTACCACATCTTGAGACATTTGAACACATTAAAGAAAGTTAAAAGAAGGTAAAAAAAATATCTCATGTAAAATGTATATCTAAAAACTGTATATCTAAAAACAAGTATATCCCTAAAAAAAAGTATATCTAAAGACATTGAATATCAAATCTGCACCAACAAATCATCATCATCAAATCTGTACCAACTACAATATGATGATTCATGAGTTGAGTGACTGAACATGGCTTTTTAGCTGGTTTTTAAAAGAATGTAACATGGCTAAGTTCTTCATGGGTTTGGGAAGTTGATTAAAATCGTCCAATCCCTTGAAAAATAGCGAGTTCATAGAATGTTTTGTTCTTGTTCTAGATATGTGAAATAGATTAGTTGTCCTTGTATTGTGCTTATGGATCTGATTATTATAAGTGATAAAGGGAATCGAAGTATTTTAGTAATGAGCTTTTGGTAATTTTGAAAATGAATACCATATCTTTTCGTTACATCATACCAACCAAGAGTGTTAAGCATATATTGAATCGGAGTATACCTGTTACACCTCAAAATAATTCTCATACTCCGATTTCGAAGTTTCTGTAACTTTTGAATATTGTTCACATCTAATAGATATAACAGGGTTGAGCAATAGTCGAAATGGGGCTGAATGATGGTTCTATATATGTAAATTTTCGAAAATATTGAGATTCGGATGATATCCTAGAGAAGAAAAATAGTTTTTTTTTATCTTTTTGCATATGCAATCACAATGCTTGTTGAGTGTTAACGATTCATCAAGCATAAATCCTAGGTATTTGAATTGAGATACCCATTCAATTTTGTCATTGTCCATTTGAAGTGTAAGGGATTGATAATCCACTGATTCAAGTTTGTATTTATTACTAATAATAATTGCCTTA
The DNA here is from genome assembly GCA_018342105.1 of Gonioctena quinquepunctata. Lineage (NCBI taxonomy): Eukaryota > Metazoa > Arthropoda > Insecta > Coleoptera > Chrysomelidae > Gonioctena > Gonioctena quinquepunctata. The sequence continues at coordinate 146,572 of JAFIRS010000614.1, forward strand.
GTTTTTTTCCTATTCCGTTTCAGTTTATTCATTTCTAGATATGCCTCAAACTTTGTCAGGATTCGGTTTAAACGCCCCACTGTTTCAATAAAGTCACCGCCGTATCAAGCAACCAGAGTGTCGTCTGCAAATAAGTTGAGGATATCGTGGCCCTGTATGTAATTTATATCATTTAGATATATTATAAAAAGAAGAGGTCCTAGTACGCTGCCTTGCGGTACACCTATGTTATTAAGAACTTCATTGGAGAGTGATTTTCCCACTTTGGTTGCTTGTGATCTATTAGTTAGGCACTCTTCAAAACACTTGAGGACAACTCCCGCAATACCATAATATCTTAGTTTACGCGGTAAGGTCCTCCTATCTATTGTCTCAAATGCCCTTTTAAGGTCAAGAAATGTACTTATGTAGTGTGTCATACAATCAGGGAAAATAGTTTTCGGTTGTTATATTTGGTAGACCAAATCTGAAAAAATTTTTAAAGTGGTTCATAACACTAACCGGTCATCACGTTCACCTAAATTCGAACCAATGATATTTCTTTTAATTCTCATAAAAGAATATCTCGGAGCTTTAAATCTCGCGAGGTTATTAAGCTCCACCCCAAAATAAAAACACACAATTTCTTGAGCTATAAAGGTAAATTTGCGACATTGGCAAATCCCAGGCGAACGATATATAAGCGTTAGCCCTTACACCACCGTATCTCGTATTACGAAGCCCCCTAGATTATTCTTTGACCTGGCAAGTACGGTGACCATGTTGGTAATTCTGAGGAATTCCTCTAGGTATAATGTGTTTCTCTTATGAGGCAAGTTATGCTCCACCACAGGAGACGACGTCTTCCAGGTCTCCACAGTAATTCTTTATTAAAAGCCAACTTGTCGAGTCCGAGAGGACCGCGCACCAAAAACTACAGCGATAAATAATAATAAGCGTATCAGAAGATGCACGGCTTCAGCGGAAGTAGTTCTTGAAATTGGGGAAAACATGAGAATACAAATAAAACTCAGTAGATGGAAAGTTTCATTCGTGTTATGCTTATAAATATTTCTAATGGGCACACAACTTGAAAGACAAACTTTACTACTTCATGACAGGTTATTTATAACGGTATTTCAGCCATCAATCGTTTTCATATAGAATTCGACAATACGACTTGGTGTTTCTCCTGGGTATGTTTCGTATGTACAAATCAATGAATTTTATTGGGAGAGGGTTATTCCAGCGAAATTGTAAGAAATTACGTTTATAAAATTTAAGAAAAAAAAAATAGAAAATGGATTAATTATTGCATCATAATTCTCTAGGAAGAAGATATGTTTGAGTCTCACCTAAAATTAAGATCGTTATTAGGTTTTGAGGTTTTTATTTGAAAAAATTAAAAACGTGTGTCCATGGAGATGATCAATTGTCATGGAGATATAATTGGTCTGAATTTTGTAAACATTGGTGATAAAAACAAACATTCTGTTTCGAAAAATTATGAAAAAGCTTTATTCTTTCATAAAAAATAACTTGAATTTATAAGAAATCATAGATATTTTTAAAACAAGAAGACAAATACCAAATGATACGAAATGAATTTTTGATATTCTTCCTAGACATAGATCACAAAATCAAAACATTAAAAACAAAAAATAATCTCCGCTTTTCAACACCATGGCAGTTCAAGTCCATGGTGATGATGACCATGGAGATGATGAAACATAGTATTTTTAGCATTTTTTAAGTAAATACAAAATTCTCTAGAAAATATCTGATGTATGGAGTGCCTTCTTGAATCCAATGTCATCCTAATTTTACGTTTACTAGCAATTTATACCAAAATACAGAGCTAGAGAAATACATGGAGTTGATGTATTACAAAAATACGAACGTGATTCACTCGAAAAAGTCTAAACAGTGCAAAGCACACAACCACCTCCAATGCTGATGGAGAACTGAGGTGTATGGCAAATCTATGTCTGATATTAGTATACTTCTGTATACTCCTCTAATTGATTTATGGTAGAAACCAGGATAATCCATGGTGATGATGGCATTTTTGGTAACAGAGTAAAAGTGGCACATATTTGCTGAATTCTGATTTAAATTAAAAATATTTTTGTATCCAGAAATTGCCAACATGTATTCTATCAAAGGCTGAATAATTTAAACTTGAAATGTATTACTTATGCTTGTAAAGTTTATGAGAATGCAGTGAACTTGTGTGGGTTACTACAGTCCATGGTGATGATAAATAGGGGTAATTTTTTTTTCCAAGAAACTTTTTTTTTATTATTGTTAGCAGCATCAAAAGATAGGATGTTTCTGATATTATTACAATTTTTAAATCTGCAACTGATTATTTAGGTTTCAATATATTCGCTAGTTACAGCAAATTTAACTATTTCGCTGGAATCACCCGAGAATACTACAATGATAAAAAGTCATTTACCGCCTATGCTTGGCGGGTGTAAGTCGTCACTGTTTTATCACACTGAGTGGAAATATTCCTTTTACGGGTGGATATTCTCCTTGTGAAATTAATTTTATGTTTTAATTCCAAACTACAGGAAAATCGTCTAGCTTAGTTGAATATCATGCTGACTGAGAAAGTTACCTCTGTGGATAGGCCTATATCGATCATTCCTATAGTTGGAAAAATTATATAAATTATACTGAAAATTTTATACCAGTCATTTTCAACCAATCAGATCTTTATTTCGACATTGTTACTATGGTAACCAGCAAATTTTCTGAAAATTTTTCATCCACATTAGCATGTAGACGTAAAATTAATAAGTATAAATCTCCCGGCACATGACAGCTATCATATGATTAGACAAAAATAATATTGAAATAAAATTGACAATATTTATTATTCACTTACTTTATAAGTTGGAGATATTACAACAATTTATTAAGGTGTATATTCTATAATTTCATTAATTAATTTTAAATTCTTCAAAACTTCCACTTCTACCTATATCGATCATTCCTATAGTTGGAAAAATGATATAAATTATACTGAAAATTTTATACCAGTCATTTTCAACCAATCAGATGCTTTATTTCGCATTGTTACTATGGTAACCAGCAAATTTTCTGAAAATTTTTCATCCACATTAGCATGTAGACGTAAAATTAATAAGTATAAATCTCCCGGCACATGACAGCTATCATATGATTAGACAAAAATAATATTGAAATAAAATTGACAATATTTTTTATTCACTTACTTTATAAGTTGGAGATATTACAACAATTTATTAAGGTGTATATTCTATAATTTCATTAATTGATTTTAAATTCTTCAAAAATTCCACTTCTACCTTATCGATCATTCCTATAGTTGGAAAAATGATATAAATTATACTGAAAATTTTATACCAGTCATTTTCAACCGATCAGATGCTTTATTTCGACATTGTTACTATGGTAACCAGCAAATTTTCTGAAAATTTTTCATCTACATTAGCATGTAGACGTAAAATTAATAAGTATAAATATCCCGGCACATGACAGCTATCATATGATTAGACAAAAATAATATTGAAATAAAATTGACAATATTTTTTAATCACTTACTTTATAAGTTGGAGATATTACAACAATTTATTAAGGTGTATATTCTATAATTTCATTAATTAATTTTAAATTCTTCAAAAATTCCACTTCTACCTCTTCTTTCCTAAGTGGTGAATAAAACACAGAACCGGTGTTTTTTTAACAATATGCCTGTGTTTCATGAAATAAAAATAATACTGAGACACCAGTTTATTTCTTTGAGTATTAGATTTGTGTCCAAAAGATGGCACAATATCTCGCAGAATGTTGCCAATCTCTTTCAATAAGTTTTCCAGATTTAATCCAGATTCTTCCACTAGGTATGTTAGATATTTTACATTTTTATGGTACATTTTAATGTGCTATGATTCTTTGCAAAAGGAACACAATTCATACGATTGAAAGTTAATTTTATTATAACTTTTTTACTAACTTATGATTGTATACAACGTTATGAGGAACTTATAATGCCACAAATAAAATATTGATTGACAGGAGTAGTGAATGTCAAATCCATGGCTAACTTTACAAAATATTTTTTTAAGCGGCAACATACGCCAACAACATTGGCAATATTTAGAATAAAGAGTAAAATATCCCGATCTCCTGAATTATTTGAAAAACAAATTATTACCGCTAATATTAATTTTTCTCAGAATTAAACCTAAAAGAATATGAAAAATATTTAACTATATATGTATAGGTATAGTTATATATTTTTTGCTGTATATCACCTTTGTTTGTAGTCAATATTGACATTTCCCTGAAACCTAGTAAGAAAATTATATGAAATTAATTATTTTTATATAATAATAAAAAAATATCCCGCACTACGAATATTCACTTTAATTTTTAATCAATATTGACATTTCCCTGAACCCCAGTAAGAAAATTATAGGAAAACAATCGATTTTATATAATAATTTATCTGATATTATATATTTTATTTTACTAGGTCGGGGAAAATCAGAAAAAAATCTCCCCGAAAACTCCCATTACACACTTCCTTCTATTTATTTGTGAATAACGTCAAAATAAATATTTACTCAATGTTTTCTATTTGAATATAATTCCGGTATAACATTTTCTTACCGAATCCCCCACGTGCTTGAATTAATTGCGGAAAATTTGTCTCGTACATGAATTTTTAAACAAAATTTTCAATTTTCAAAAAATTCATGTACACAAAAAATTTCCGGCAATAAATAATTCATGCTCTAGGGAGATTATAAGTGAAAATTATTATGGTATAATTGTCAGTTTGGTTGTAGGCCAGGTCGTTTAACTATCGATACACTGATCAATGTAGTGAATGCCCATAGTCAGGGAACTTGAGGAAGAAAAACAAACCCCAGCAATGATGTGTGAGCTCGGTAAGGCCTTTGACTGTGTTTCTCACAATGTTTGATTGAAAAACTACATTATTATGAAATCCGTGGAGCACCACTTTCACTTATTGCATATTATTTGAAAGATAACAAATATGTGCTTCTATCAAAAACGAAATGTCATTGTATAATACATAGTGGAGACCCCAAGGCGCTGTCCTGGGCCACTTGCTCTTTATAGTATATGTGGAAATTTTGTTCTACACTCTCTTCCCTACTAAGCTAGGTATGTTTGCTGACGATGTCACTGTGTGTTTATCTGATAATGTTATCAACAAACTGCAATTAAATATTGATGAGATCGCAATTCATACCAAAAAATGGTTCAATGCTAACATGTTGGAATTAAATAAGGAAAAAACTCTGATCTAATTTTCCAGCTCAAAAATCTCCAATAGTTATGAAAAAGAGAAATTGATTGGCGTACATCTCGATGACTCATTGATTTGGAATTCCCAAATATATGCCGAAAACTCTGTTCACCAGCTCAGAAAAATAATAAAAATTTTTTTCTTTATGCACTTAAAGGAATTATATTAGGGGGTAATTCAAGTAATTCATGTAAAATGCCCAGCTAACGAAGAAAGTCAATGAGAATTATAGCTGGAATAAATTCGAAAGAACATTGTCAGCGTTATTCGAGTGTTCTAGGATCGTGCCTTTGTCATCGAACCATATTTATTAGAGTCTACTAGAAATAAGTGTTGATTATGACAGTCCTACAAGATCTGCAAACCTTTTGAGAATAACAATTTATCGACTGAAAAATCCCAGTAAAATTATTTGAACTTCAACCCCTATAATAAACTTTCTGAAGTAGATAAGTCACTCAATTGAAAATGATTGAGAATAGCTTTTATTCAACCGAAAAGTATTCACGAGCACCATAATTACAAAATGGATGTGCAGATAATTTTTCAATTTTTATGTTTTTTATTGATTATTTCGTGGATATTTTCCATGATATTATATACCTGTTTTTTATGACCTGCTGAAAGCATATCACTTTATCCATCTCAAATAGGTGTATGTTGGGTTGAACATCCATCAGAAAAAAACTATTTTTCTGGCTTATTCCTAGACGGACATTGGATTACCTCTCATGGATAATCATATGTGACTCGAAGATGAACTTAAGTAACTATTTTCCATCGTACAAGATTACGTCTTGGGGGTATACATGTTGAAAAGGGAAACATTCTCAATATATTCAATTGAGAATGTTTTCCTTTTCAACTTTTTATATAGGTTAGTCCTAGTGAGGAGTCTTGTTAAAGAATAATTTATTATTGATTTATGTTTATCAATTTTTGATTAGTACCACTAACGAAAATAACATGAAAAAACTTTTTTTTTTGTTGACAAAACCACGTATTTATTAGCTGCCAGTCTGTCCAGCATATAATATTTCAGATTTTCATAACGTAGCGTTACCATCTCCGAAATTCGTACCAGTGTTGCCTTCTGGAAAAAATCCATATTAAAAATGAAGCATTTTTTTTAATATAGAGGATGTCACTGAAAATGTTGCGTTACTGTCCCATCCTGATAGTGTTCGGTATTTAAGTAAAAACGGCTTGCCTTGATTTTTATGTGTATTATGAGAAAATCTAAAGAAATTTCCAACAGGTGGCAACACCGACCATTTGTGGAGTTTGCCAAAATCAGTACTATCTGAGAATTTCAACTTAAGAGGATATTTTCCTAATTGTATGGACGAATTACGTAGAATTTTTTTATCGAGTTTATTAGGTCTTTTGACATGTATAAGTTGTTTATTATAAGAAATGTTCCCTTGTGTACAGCGTGTTATTTGGAAAAATTGCTCTTAGTGTATGGAGCGAAGCAAAAGAGTCAAAGACCGTGTCCTAATTATTCGACAATATGTTTCTTCTGTATCGATTATACGATCACTAAGTGTTTTTTCACTCGTCTTTCACTCTACTACAACAATAGTCTTTGTGATACATCCACAAAACTTCGGGTATTTACTGCTGCATTACCGTCACTAAGAGCTCCTTCATAAGTAGTAAGCATATCGGATATTCCCGAATGGAAAACGAAGTCATCACGACAAATATTTCAACTTACCGACTCAAGTTATCTGTCATATCAATGACACAACTGAACTTCAGAGATGTCGGTAATAAAGGCATATATTTCTTATATCATATATGACACTCATTTTATACATCAAGTCAAATCAAGTCAGTTTCTGAGACGGTCTTACAATCCTAAAAATCGCGTCATATTTTTCAGTTCACTAGGAGGTTCTTGATTTGAACTGCTGTTTGGACTTTAACTTTCACTATAACTGAAGTTTTCTTGGCCCCATTTGAAAAATCACTTTTTATGTATTCGCTTTCGAGTTGACTCTATATCAGGTCGTTATGGTTCTGCGATGATGATCTCTTCCAGATCTCTGGGTCATGAGGCTTTGGATGGACAACTGAAGATTTTAACCTTAGAAGACGACAGTTTCTTCGATAATCTGCATTATCAACTTCAACTACATTCGATTCATATTCTCTCAATGGCTCATGGTTTCCAATAAAGGAAAACAACTACTTCTCCGGCTAAAACACACGCTGGTCTTTGAACTACTTCTGATATATATTGAAAAGAGAAAGAATCTGAAAGTGAAAATTTGCATTTTCATTCGGATATTTTTTATTTTTCAATCCAATTTTAATTTAATGAGGGAAGTAAAATGTTTTCTATTTACTAGGTCTCCAGTATCTTTTTGTCAACGAAACTCTATATCATGATTCTACGATCACGAAGAATTGAGAATGTTTCCCTTTTCAAGTGTCACTCTGAAAGACATTTTCATAACATTTTACATCGTTGCAAAGTGAAATTACGGTAATCTCACTGAGCAACCTTGTACATAAGGCTCAGTATCAACAATATTCATTTCATTTCTTGAGCGTACCCATCTGTCATGTTTATAGAATAAATATTCAGGCAGCGCATTTGTTACAGCTACGGTTGAATAAATGTTCCCAATAACAGCGTAAAAAAAGTCTAAATATATCCATACACGTGTGTTTGGAATATTTCTTCATAAGCTTATATGACTCTTCTGTAAGCGATTCTTTTGGCGACAATACTGTCAAAAACCCCATGACAGAACCGTACTTTCTGTTTACATTTATCCCTGAAAGTACGAAATCGAAAACAAGTTTTTTGTTGGGAAAAGTGTGGAGCTCACAAAAGGAGTCATGGTACAGGCTGCGAGTCAAATCGTTAGATATAGGTACGGTCTAACGAGACATGACAATGCAATATTCTCTTATCGCGATGATATACTGAAAATACGCATTTTTTACAGAATATCTAAAAAATTATCTTAGTCATTTTCCTCAAAAAATGGGTATATCTTCAGATATGAAAAAATGAAAATGCTTCATTATTTTCATTTTTTCATAACTATACTGGTATATTTCAAGTTTAAAAAATAAAATAAATGGAACTAGCTCCCAGGTAGTACTGCATGATAATCATAGCGACTTTTCCTTTTCCCACCACATCACAAGTATACTAAAATCCGCCAACCGGTTGCTAGGATTTATAATCAGGCAAGCCTCAAATTTCACAAATATTGAATCCCCTCAAATTCTTTACTATTCTAATTCGACCCAAACTAGAGTTTGGTACACAAATATGGTTTGCTGAACATCGAACCAAATTGGGTCAGTTGAAAAAAATACAAAATAAATTTCTGAGATTAATTTACTACAAGAAATGTAATAAACGAGCTGATTTTATGACATAAGAACACATCAACTGAGGAGTGTATTTAAAATACTATCGCTAGAAAATAGACGAACTCCCACAGTGTTAACTTTTTTGCATAAATTTTATCACTAGTAAGATTCAGCGTACCCCCAAGAAAAACTCGGTCTTTCTCTATGTTCAATATTCCTCTTATGTTAATTACTATACCTCCGCTTGTGGCCATGTTGCGACTAGCTAATGAACTCAATACCTTGATAAAACTAGATTGGACAGTGTCGTAATAGTTATTTGTGCAACCAGTTGGGAAAAGCACTAATTTTCGTAATGAGCGAATTTCTGCGGAAAGAGCGAGCGAGCGATTTAGGCGTGGGTATTCGAACCCACGCTAACTTTTGTCTGGCGCCTTAGACCGCTCGGCCACCGGACGACGTTAATTGTCAAACCATTACCATACTTTAACGTAACTAAGAAAGTTTTTTATGTACTTTTATACCTGCTACCCATAAAAAGGCCTCGCTTTCAAGCTAACAAGTACGCATACCTTCTCAACTACACTCATAGTCAAAATTTCAGTTTTGCTAAAATGACGTAGGTTTGCCGGCTCTGGTATCTTGGACTATTCCAATTGATTTCGACAAAGCACCCCACGCTTTTTGGCATAGTCGTTGAATATTGAAATTATTTTTCACTTTTCAGTGCAGTGAAGAAGTACTTCAAGTAGTTAAGCCTTAAAATTATAACAAATTTTATTCCTGTATTTTTCGCAACTGGTGGTAAATTTACTTTCATCACCATTGCGAAAATTTTCTTTGTAACTAGTGATGAAAAGTAAACATTTGATAACGTCAACGAGTTTTAAAAGTGTACTTTAATGTCAAAATTAGAAAAATACATTTCGCACATCAACACTGCATTACCTCATACAACTCTCTGTGTGATTCAACCCCAATATATGTATATGTATATAGGTTAATGTTAGCACACACCTTTGGATTTATTCTACTATAACTGATGTTACTTTTTTATCTTTGTGATGGACCTTTGTCATAAATAAATGAAAAAAACCTTTTTCGCGTATTCAACCTGAAATGTATCACTTTGATTTAATAAAAAATTGTTTTTATGCTAAAATACTTTCAAATTTAATTCCATATCTCATTATTGAAAAATTTTAGTGTTCCTACCCTCAAACCTCCCATATACAGTAATTTTTCGTTTGGTTTTCGAATTATGTGGTTATACTAAGTTTTTGGGAAAATGCCATGATTTTTTTGTAAGGAATATCGATATCTACAAAAAAATAATTTCTTGAATAATGCGTTTTGTTATACGCTAAAAGCGCAAAAACCACCGGAGGTGACGTATTTTGCAGAAATTTTTGCCGGCCTGGACTAAGCAACTCAGTGGCAATAAGTTCCTTTATATTCTATCATGCTAACTCCTCTAATAAAACTTTTGGTATAAGGGTATCCTGCTGTGTGCGCTTAGACTAGTATTTCGAAGTGATTTAATCGCCATCTTAGTTTCCCTACCAACGCTCATAAGCTTTGGTGATAATTGTTACGAGTCAAGAAAACGGAGTGGAAAATATTTACATGAATTACTTGAATTGCCCCATAAAATATTCTTGCTATGGTTCAGTTGTAGGAAAAAAATATAGAGTGTTAAGAGTATTCTGATATGTTAATTTTCTGAACTGATGAGTGAGGAATGTGTATGAACAATTATTGGCACAAATTTGCGAATTATAATTCAGTGTGTCATCAAGATGTATGCCTGGCCATTTCATTATTCTACAACTAATGACGTTTGTTGAGATGTACTTTTTTTTTTGAATTTTTCCTTGTTTTATTTCAACATGTTAGCATTGCACCATTTTTCGGTATGAATTTTAATCTTATTTTTGCAGTTTGTTGATATTATTTTCAGATAAACACATACACTTACGAGCAAAAAAGTCGACCCACTTGCTCTAATGAAATTATTATTGCTTACAATCTTTAGTTATTTAGCGACCATAATCAATTACACAGGTACATGAATATGCATTTAGAGCAGATATACTATGTTTTTTATTTTGGAAACATATATCCTAAACTGAACTTGAACTTAAACTGTTACGGTGGGTCGATTTTTTTTATCGTTAGTGTAGTGGCATCGTCAGCTTAGTAGGGAAGTTTGTGGAACATACTATAAGAGCAGGGGGCCCAGGACAGAGCCTTGGGGTTCTCACAATGTACTATACTATAATATTTGGTTTTGATAGAAATTCATACTTGTTGTTCTTTCAAATAATATGCAATAGATGAGAGTGGTAGTCCACGGATTTCATGAAAATCGAGTTTTTCAATCAAAATATCGTGAAAAACACAGTCAAAGGACTTACTGAGGTCACACAACATTTCTGCGGTGTGTTTTACTTCCTCAAGCACCCTGACTATGGACACTCACAACATTGAGCATTGTATCGATTGTTGAACGACCTTGTCCAAAACCAAACTGACAATCATGCAATAAAAAATTTCAAATATTGGAATGATCGATATAAGCCTATCCACAGAGGTAATTTTTGCAGTCAGCGTGATATTCAACTAAGCTGTACGATTTTTCTGTTCTGAAAAAATATACAATAAAATATATACCTAACAAACATTAAATAAAATACATTAAAAAGTTGATCATAATATGAGCGTAAAAGTACTGAAATGGTTAATAATAAATATCATATTTGGGCATTTGAAGCAAATTCCTTTAGTACATTTTTGAAAATGTTTAGCGATGGACTACTTTTAATTACATTCGGTAATTCATTGAACTGATCAAAACCTTTGAAAATCAAAGAGTTCATGGTGTTTTTGGGATTTGTTCTATTAATATATTAATTACTATTATTTCGAGTGAAGTGGTGGTGTGATTGAAGACAATGTACTGTTTGAAATAACATGGCCCTAAATTGTTTAGTATTTCGTATACGAATATCAGGGTGAAATAAAACAGCCTTTGGGAAATATATTGCCAATTTGGAATATTGAGCATAGTATTAATAGGATTATCCCTACCGCACTTCAAAATGATTCTCGTACGACGATTATGAAGTTTTTGGAGTTGAGACAATTTATTCACATTGAGGAGATATAGGATAGAGAAACAGTAGTCGAAGTGTAGCCGAACATTTGTCTTATAAACTGTGATTCTTGACTCAGATCAATTTTTTATGAATATAATCAACATGATCATCAATGATAAAATGTTTCATTGGAATCCCAGATATTTAGTTGTGTTCACTATTTCAATTATTTATCATCAATGTTGAGATTGATATTTTTAGGTCTATTAGGCTGTATTTAAATTTGGTAGTGATTATCATTCTTTTGTTTCCAATACATTCAGCTTGAGTTTATTCATTTTCAAATACTTCTTGACACTTGCTAATGTAGTATTCTTCTTTCTATTGCAATTTCTCATGAGTGCATGCCATTAGTGTATCATCCGCAAAGAAGTTCACAAACAAACAATGGCATGTAATTTAATAGGGAGCTCCAACATCATTTGCAATTTCCAGGAATTATATCATTCACGTTGTTTTCTATTGGTAAAGCAATTAGATAACCAATTGTACACTTTGCCCTCTATTCCATATCTATTCAAGTTGGCTAGTAATATAGACTTATCAATGGCTCAAATGCTTTTTTTGAGGTCAAGGAACACAGCCAAAACAAACTTATTTTCATCCAGTTCGGTTTTGAATGTATTTAGGGATAGTTGTACTAAGGATTCTCACGAGTGCATTCGACGAAATCCCGATTGGTTATTTATCAAAATATCGTTTTTTTGAACATATTCGATCAGTTGATCATATAACACTGTTTCAATTACCTTCTCAATCGGAGGTAAAATCAATATGTCTACTCATAAAAGGAATATGTCTGCTCATTACATTGTGATAAAACATTCGTTACAGTGAGATAAAACACAGTCGATAAACATCCGCCAAGTATAGACGGTAAATGAATTTTCATAAGAGTAGAATTTTTCCAATGAATTCAGAGATTTGTACATATGAAAAACCCCTCACATATTATTTGTCGATTAAAAAATAAAATAACTAATAAACAAACTTTTAAAGACAAGCTTTTATTAAAGCCTTGTACTAAAAACGTATAAAATAATGATTTAATTATTTTTTGTTGAATTATTTGGTTTCAAAAAGCTTGTCGCGCGAAGTGTTCATAAAAGTAGGTACCAATTAATTTGATTGGGCAGAGATTGGTTGGTAAGTAAGAACTTGTTAAAGTAATTAATTTTCACAGAATATTCATAAAAGTAGGTACCAATGAATTTTATTGGACAATGATTGGTTGGTAAGTAACAACTTGCCGAAGTAATAATTTTATTACAAAAAATAATTAAATCATTGTCAGCGATGACTTAAACTTATTTTACACGTTTTAGTACACGGCTTCAATAAAAGCTTTTCTTTAATTTTTGTTTATTAGTTATTTTATTTTTTGCTTTTTAGTTAGTTCTACTCAATTTTTCCATTTTTAATAGAACATCGTCATTACAAGGTCTTTTCCCTGTTAGTTTTGAGCTGAAAGAAATCATGATCTCCGACCTCAAAAACTCCCACACACCAATTTTGAAAAGAATCTGGCCATAAACACAGAACTCTTCCTCCATATTGGGGCCGCAATCTTGAATTCGTGAATTTCGACAAAAAAGTCATTATCTCCGACCCCGAAAACCCCCGCATACCAATTTTGAACCGAATTGGCCCATAATCACAAAACTCGTCCTCCATCTTAAATTTATGAATTTTGACGAACATTTCATAATCTCCGACCCCGAAAACCCCCACATTGAATCGAATCGGACCATAATCACAAAACTCGTCCGTCATCTTGAATTTAGGAGAAATTCATAATCTCCGACCCCAAAAACCCCACATACCAATTTTGAATCTAATCGGACCATAATCACAATACTCGTCCGCCATCTTGGAGCCGCCATCCCGAGTTTATGAATTTTGACCAAATAATCATAATCTCGGACCCCGAAAACCCCCACATACCGATTTTGAATCGAACGAACGATCGAACGAACGAACGAACGAACGAACGAACGAACGAACGAACGAACGAACGAACGAACGAACGAACGAACGAACGAACGAACGAACGAACGAACGAACGAACGAACGAACGAACGAACGAACGAACGAACGACACGAACGAACGAACGAACGAACGAACAAACGAACGAACGAACGAACGAACGAACGAACGAACGAACAACGAACGAACGAACGAACGAACGAACGAACGAACGAACGAACGAACGAACGAACGAGACGAACGAACGAACGAACGAACGAACGAACGAACGAACGAACGAACGAACGAACGAACGAACGAACGAACGAACGAACGAACGAACGAACGAACGAACGAACGAACGAACGAACGAACGAACGAACGAACGAACGAACGAACGAACGAACGAACGAACGAACGAACGAACGAACGAACGAACAAAATAAAAACTAATGAAAAACTAAACAAACGAACGAACGAACGAACGAACGAACGAACGAACGAACGAACGAACGAACGAACGAACGAACGAACGAACGAACGAACGAACGAACGAACGAACAAGTGAAACTAAATAAAAGCTCGTGAAGAACTATTGACGGCTGAATGGCTGTTATAAATAACCTGTCATGAATTAGTAAGGTTGGATTAGAAATATTCATAAGTAAAACACGAATAAAACTTCGTCCCGCAGATTAGAAAATATTCCATAAATCTATTCACGTCAATCCTAGTTACTTCTGAATACGTCCCTGGCTATATTCTTCTTAGGTCGCTAGACAGGTCAAAATATGTATTTTTTCGTAGCAGTCATCAGGCCCCGCTTTCCTATTACTTTTACTTATGATGACACATGTTGTGATCAAATATCACTCGAGATAAGCTTCACAAAACTTGTTAATGGCACTATGAGTTGGCCTCAAATTACTGTCTTAATGGATGAGTTGTTTTTGTGGAGTGCCTTCAAATTAATTATCGGTAAAAAATGTCTTCCAACCATTAGTTCTTGGAACTAGCTGTGTTTTTCTATACTCGTCTAGAGATGGCTTCACCTTTTATGGCGTATTCGTGAACACTTGTATAAATATGTCCCATTTCCAATGTTACAGTATCCAAAAATGAAAGGGGAAGACTTTTGGGTTGATACGTATCGTGAAAGTTTTTGTCTCTATAAAAATATTTAGAATGAAAACTATAGAAGACATCTTTTAGTTTTCGATATGGTATCAAATCATGTTTCATATTAAATCCCACTTGGTATATTGCCATCATGATTAAACTCTGTACAAACAATTTGATTAATATGTGGGTACAAGAAAGCTCTATGTTTCAAATCTGATTGATGTCACTTCGTTTTTATATTTCAAATATTCAACGTAAAGATTTACAAAAATAAGCAATCGGAAATTCTCCTCAGGTTCAGATTCTGAATCGGAGCTCAAAACCTTTCTTTTAACTGTTTCTATCCCATCTTTGTTTTTCACTGATTTACCCTTGTCTTTCCCTTTTTCCTTGCATTTCATCTTTGCCTTTTCCATATCTCGTTCTTTGTAATTTTTTTTTCTGTTTTTTTTTTAATTTTTTCTTCATATTCCATTTGTAAAGCTTCCTTTTCGGGTGTATCCGTCAAAGCAGTTGATTTTCTTTTGCGCCGGCTATTTGTGTTTTGTTTTCGCGGTGGCGCCTTTGGTAAAGAAAGGTCTAATCTTCGATAGGGAAATAATATATTGTTTTACGAGTGACGAAAGTAACATATTTTGAAGCGAGAGAACAGTTTACCAGCCGAGGCTGGTAATGTTTACGAGCTTCAAAAAATGTTTTCGACGAGTGAAACACTATAATTTTTCTACAACCCTGTTTATATCATGATAATATGCTAAAAAACAACGATGAACAAATATTTTATTTTAAATTAAATATAACAGAATTTTTTTAAACATTATTTATGATTTAAATATTGGTTCATTGTTACATTGGAGCAATTATTCAAAATTGTGGCAGTATTACAATCAAGATTTTTATGTATTGAGGTAGACGATGCCACATCTGTTATGTTGTTAACCGATGCCACTCCAGATGAAGATGCGCCGTAATCGGATAGCGTTGTATTTTGCATGGATTGTTAAATTTTGGTTTGTATTTGATTTTTGCTGCTAACTGATTGATCAACATATCCTTCCGCAACCTTATTAGATTTCCAGCCTCCATGATTTTTTAATTGAAGTAAATATCTCCTGCATCTACTAATAGCGTTACGGAAGTTACGCAAACAATGCCCAGTATATTTTTGGGGATCAGGCAAGTTTAAATATTGACCTATTTGCATTTGCAGCTATTTGCATAGGAAATTTACTGAATTTATTTATTCCCACAACCAGTCTAGGACACTTTCCGTTCTGGTAGTTAATAAAGAATCTTGAATTTATTTTGTCCATATCTAGTGAAGTTCATATATATTTTAGAAATCTCGTAGAAGAACCCAGAAATGTGGAAGGAACGCGGTACTTTTGTTTTTGTATTACGTATTGTAACTGAGAGTATACTGCTGGTATCTTTTACATCATTTACTGTCAAATCTATTAATTTATGGCAACGACAAGCCCCCAAAATTCCAAAAACTGAGGCTCCCTACAAACGTTATTATTAATATCATTAAGAATTTGTCGCAATAAAAAATTATTTAACTTATCTTAGTTATTAAGTATTTGGAGTCGGGTGCATTCTTTAAGAAAGTGTGTGTTCGGAGACTATATCTGCCCCCGTTCTCAAAATCTTCCAAATCTCCTTTAATTGTTTGAATAATTTGGATTTTTCTTGCAGAGTCTTTTTCGCTTTTTCAACTGACGGATATTAATTGAGATCTGCCAAAAAATTTGAGACTGACGTATTGCTCATTTGATATATGGGGTGTTGTTTAGATCAGTTTATTAGCATTCTACCATATCTCACTTTCTCTCTGAGAAGAGGTAACCATGTATGGTCCATTTGAACAGACTTAGTTGAAAAGCAGTTGTTATTGGAAAGAAGAATACAGGCCGTTTCTTTCAATTTTCTCCTCTCTTGATGTGGTTCTTTCATCAAGATTTTCGTCCTATTCCATTCAATCGTATGATTGCCATTGGATGTGAGGATATGTTCTGCAATTTTTGATCCGGTTATTTGTCGATTTCTGATGTAACTCTGATGTTCACTTTGGCGCACTTCCAATGGTCTTGACGTTTCACCTATATAACTATCACCACATGAACAAGGTATGTTGTAAACACTGTTTTTGGTACTTTCTTCTGCGTTTTTTTGGTTTTGTTTGTGTTAGTTTAGATCTCAGTGTGTTTGTTGTTCTAAATGATGTTCTCACATCATACGTATGTCCAATTCGTTTGATCTTCTCGAATAATCCGGGGACATAAGGTATTAATTTGGTTGTGGTGAAAGTACCCCTGTTGGTTGTGTTAATTGGTTGTTTGATGGAGATTTGTTTTCAATATCAGTGATTGTTTTTTCCACGAACGGATCCGGATATGCATTTTCCTTGAGAACAGATTTTATGAGGTTTATTTCTTCCTGTAGATTCTGGTTGGAATTGCAAACTGTTTGGGCTCGATTATAGATACATTTAACTATGTTTTTTTTTTCACACCGGCATGATGGTTCGAGTTGTAGTGTAGATATAGATTGGTATGCGTCTCCTTTCTGTGTACAGATGTTTCCATTTGGGATGATGATTTTTGGATCATGACATCTAAAAAGGGGAGTTGGTTGTTTTGTTCTGATTCTAACGTAAATTTGATCGTCGGTTCTTGACTGCTTATATGATCCAAGAAAATGTTCCATATTTTTGGACCATTGTGGAATGTTTCAACGAAGGATTCTTCAAAGTATTCGATGAATATGTTACTTAAAATGGGTGACAAAGGAGAACCCATCGTCATACCAAACTCTTGTTGATAAAATTCGTTCTTGAATTGAAAATATGTTTTTTTCTGTGCATAGTTTGAGTAATTCTATGATGTCACTGACATCCAGTTTTGTTCTTGTCTTCAGTGATGTGTCATTTTCTAATCTTTCTTTCACGATTTCCAGAGTTTTATCAATAGGTACATTAGTAAACAAACTATCGACATCAAAACTTACTAGGAGATCTCCATCTTGAATTTGTAATTCATTCAATTTCTCCAGAAAGTGAGGGGTATTCCTTATAAAACTATTTCCATATCCATAGTGGTTTCAGAATGTTGAGTAGGTATCTAGCGAGTTTTTGTGAAGGAGATCCAATGGAACTTAAAATAGGGCGTAGAGGATGAGATGGTTTGTGTATTTTTGGTAATCCATAAAAATGTGGGGGTTTGCTGTGGTGTGATACTAGGTCTCTGCGTTCTGTTTTCGTGAGTTTGTTTTTGTGTTCAGCTAAAGTTCGGTATATTTTGCTTTCTATTGATGGGGTTGGATTTTTGTTTAGTTTTTTGTATACTTTGTTTACTGATATGGTAGTGTCTTGATTGAGTGTGTGATATGTGGTGTTTGAGATCATTTGTGTTAGTTTGTCCCCATAACCAGTAGTGTTAATGATGACTGTGGCGTTACCTTCATCAGCTGGAAGTATTTTGATCTGATTGTCTGATCGAAGAGATCTCAATGCAACTCTTTCGTATTTATTTCAAATTACTTCTAGGATGATAAGGCTGTGTTGGTGCGTTTTTGCAGTCAGATCTGTAATAACCTGCTATTTCAGGTGTAAACGTTGGCTGTTGCTTCGATGGCAGTGATCATTTCTAGCGTTGGAACCATTTTGGGTGCAACTGCGAAGTTCAGTCCCTTCGCTAACACAAGTTTTTCGTGTATGTCTAAGTTTTTTGATGATAATTTGATTACAGTTTTTTCAGATTTTTTCTATTGTTTGATGTATGTTTTGACACAAAAATTGTGTGAATTAGCAGAACTTTGGAGAAGGTCTCAAAACAACTCTTCATTGTGGCATTAATTGCGATATGGTCGAGTTACAGCCTGAAATTTGCATCATTATGGATGAAAATCCGATATCGTAATCATGGCCTATTGTTCGAGGTGTGAAATTCGGGCTGGATATTCCATATAAATGCTGATTGAAAATGGGGTCAGAACATCTTTTTTTAATTTTTTTGCAGTACCCGTTAATGAATACTGTATGTAGTTTTCCATACCATCTTTCAAAGTGAAATGATCCTCGTAGCAAAACAATTGTGTTTTTGTCAGTATGTACTCCGAGGAGCAACACAAAACCACTTTTTTTTATAATTTTTGTGGTGTTTTTCTTGTTGAATTCTCACAACCAGGCACATAACACCAACGGTTACTCATTTATGGAGTAGACATTTTGAAAATTACAGAATAATGACGCGAACAATAAACACTTCACAATATTAGCGGCATCAACACGTGCTCGCTGCCTACTGCAGAACAGTATTGTGACGTCACGTTCTTTCGCCAAGGTCATGGAGGCGATTTGAAACTCGGCGTATTCAAAACGCTGAAGTATTCTCAAAAACTGTTTTAGAAACGAAGGAATTTTGTTTTATAATAAAGTCGTATGCGTAGATTATATTCAATATTCAATAAGAAAAAATCATGTCCCAATCTAATTATAGTAGGCATTTCAGTAACAGATGGGGGTTACAAGGCAATCAAAAGTTCTAATTAACATTGTATCAATGAACAAATTCATTTTGATAGCCTAAACTTTTTAACTCCTTAGTATTTTGATTTCCCATCTCTAGATCGACTTTCATGACATATCTCTACACCACACTCAGCTACTTCTTTTTTTCGATTCCATGTCACAGTCACAAACATTTTAGTCCAAGATCCCAGAGCGATCAGTGATTTATTTTTACATGGATGAAACCTTAACTACTCAGTAGCGTCTAGTGTACTTTGAATACATGCGTGCTTGTGAAGCTTGCCCTGTGACACCTGGGCAGGTACCAGGTGAGAAAGGTAACTAAAAATAAGAGTTATTTAACTTAAATTTGTATGGCTGATTTTTATATATATTTTGTAGAATATTATTCGAACTAGTATCATAAAGTGTCAGACACTTTCCATGGACCAGAGCTTTTGTCAGACGCTTTAAAGCTCGACAAAAATTTAATGAACTTTACTTATTTTTACATGTCTGCTTTTCAAATATGTTATTGAAGTAACTATTACAAAGTTATATTTCATCAGTCAGACAAATTCGAGTGACCAAACATCCCCTAAACACAAAAATTAGTCAGCCGGGAGTGCGAGCGCGAGAGCACTATGCATGCATTTCAGAGCGAGTGAGACGTCCACAACAACTTGGTTCCCCTTCTTAAACTCACCTCTGCTCCACTCTACTGTGTATTATGTGGGAGCCCGTAGACAAATGTTTGCTTAATATTGAAAAAAAATGGTGAAGCTAAACGTCTAACGTCCATCTCTGAGTGTGAATCGAATATTAGCAGATTCGAAAAAAGTATTCAGAAAACACCTCTGGAAAACTTTACACTGGATTATTCCAAAAAGAATAAAAACAAAGTAGGTGGTAAAGTCGAAGAGATACGAATGCAAAGAGATTTTTTTGGGCTTATTCTCGGCATATCTCTAGATTACAAAGTAGATATAGACATTTTTTCATCATATCCTATTACTCCAATACCATTATCTATGTGCCATATTGATGGGGCAATTTGTAAAACCCAAAAGTCAACTTTGATGAAATCTTTGGAGTAAAATTTAGAGCACGATTCACCTGATCAAATAGACATCTCATGGTTTCTTTTGCTTCACTCCATGAAAAATATACCGAAAACTTTTGGAGCAATCTCAAAAAAAAATTATTCTAATGGTAACGCAGCTCAAAGCGACAAGATACGACGTTATTTTTTATTAATATTTCTCTCCTTCGATCAAAGACTATGAAAGAGATCTTTGCAGAGAGTCTACACAACTAGATTTCAACATCACAGGCCCCGATCAAGTTCGACCGTCAGATTTTTTAAAAGAACTTAAAAATATTAAATTTAAACAGGCCCTTGTTGATTTTTTTATTCAACACTGGGCATCTGATGAAATGATACCATTTGTTGAAAATAAACGAATATTAATTCATTTTAAACAATGTTATTCTTACATCGTTGATAATAATAATAATTGTCTCAAATGTGGATGATAATTTATCGTGTCCAGAGCATGAAGAAGCCGATACTAAAATTGTTTTTCATGTTTGTAATACAGACGTTCAAGGAATGCTCTGATACTGACATTTTGATAATTATGCTAGGACATATGCATAACTTGAAAAATGATGATTCGAATGTATGGTTAAACGCAGGCAGCGGAAATAACCAAAGATATATTAATTTGACAAAGGTCTACGAGTATTTAGGACCATCTTTGTGTAGAAGTTTGCCAGGATTTCATGAATTGACTGGATGTGACTTCAATCCCGCCTTTTTTAAGAAAGGGAAACAAAAACCATTCAATTTATTAGCGAAGAAACATGAATATCAGCGAGCTTTTATGCAGTTTGGAGATCCAGAGTCGTTGACTGATGAGCATAAACAAGAAGATAGTTTCCAAAAAATTTAGAAATTCATCTGCGAAATTTACCGTGTTCCTGGTGTACTCGATGTTGATGCTTCAGATGTTTTTAAATAATTACAGCGTAAATAGTATTAACGAAGAATTCATTAAAAAAAATCAAAAAAAATTGATGCTAGCAATTTACCACCAATGTAAAACTGAATTATTTCAACAAGTTCTCCGAGCTAATTACATTTCTAGTATATGGAATAATGCAAATGGAAAACTACCAACCATTTTTACTCCTGAACTCAATGGGTGGAGGTTAGAAGAAAACCAATATCACTCTCATTGGTTTGATGGTGACCAATTACCGGAGACATTATAGTGAATTTCTTAAAAATTCAGGTACTTTACTTTGCCTTGAAGTTTTAAATTTATTGTATTCATAATTTTATGTTTTTGAATTCTTCAAACGGTTTTTTGCAGAAGACGCTGCCAGCAACGACAACATCACTGATGACGACGAGGATGACTTAAATGGACAATATCATGATTGGATGAACGATGAAAATTCTAATGACTGTGTCGATGATTGCGATGATTAAGAGATAAACAAATACTTGCTGTCATTAATCATAGTTATATATTTTTTAATAGAATAATTTTTTCTTAAATTTTTTGTAACTGGTATCTTTTTAACATTAAAATTAAGATAATTCCTCATAAAACAAAATGGCTCCTCAAATATTCACTATCCCAAATAAATTCACTTCAATATTTATTAATTAACAACTTAATATTGAAGCTCATCTTATTGAAATAAGGATGCGAGAATCCTGGATTGAAATTAGTAAGTATTTTCAATATATTTAAATTTTTTACTCTGAGACGCATGCGCATAGTGCTCTCGCGCTCGCACTCCCGGCTGAATAATTTTTGTGTTTAGGGGATATTTGGTCACACGAATTTGTCTGACCGATGAAATATAACTTTGTAATAGTTACATTAATAACATATTTAAAAATCAGACATATAAAAATAAGTAAAGTTCATTAATTTTTTGTCGAGCTTTATAGCGTCTGACAAAAGCTCTGGTCCATGAAAAGTGTCTGACACTTTATGATACGAGTTTAGAATAATATTCTACAAAATATATATATAGGAATCAGCCATACAAATTTAAATTAAAAAACTCTTATTTTTAGTTACCTTTCTCACCTGGTACCTGCCCAGGTGTCACAGGGCAAGCTTCACAAGCACGCAGGTATTCAAAGTACACTAGACGCTACTGAGTAGTTGAGGTTTCATCCATGTAGAAATAAATCATGTCTGATCGCTCTGGGATCTTACTCTATTTCTCTGTCACTTTGAAACTTGATGTTCCATAGGTCAAAGTCGTTGTCATATGTCACTCATTAACCTATTTTCTATTTCCATCCATGTGTTTTTGATGATGTTATAAATCCTTAACTCAAAATGTTTGTTAGGACCAACCACTGCCCCTAACACTAGTGAACCCGCACTAGATGCGGACACTTTAATGTCATTATAGTACACACATATTTTTTGTGTCATGTCTTCATAATTTTTTCCACCATACAATGGTAGGTTATATTTTTCTCTTAATGTTTGCCCCCTTTGTAATTGTAACATTTTGCTTCTCCAGATCTGCTTGTAACCCCTTCCATTTTGCTCATGATGAAGGAATACTCCCTCGAAACATGTCCTGATGTGAATCTTCGTGCCACATTGGCATTAATTATTTTTTGGTGGAGTTCGACTGCATGATTTCTCACCTACCTATTAATATCACCTCCACTGTATGAGATGGATCGCCTACGTTGGATAAGTAGGAATGCATTTGGTTTTGCTTATATTTGTATTTTTTAATGTTCGGATTTGTAGGAGTCTCTACCTCCGCCTGAAAAAACAAGATAGTCTTATCTACATCCGTGATTTGTTTGTCGTCTTGCTGGATACCGAAACTATCTCTCAACCGGTCGCCTCCTCCTGTTTTCTCCGCCCCCGCCCCAAGGCTGACGGGCAGGGAAGCGCGTAATGGATTGTTGACGTAGCTGACCGATGCAGGTACAGAGACGTCGAAGCGCCCACATTTACATATTGGCCGTGTTTGGTTGTGATGGGATCCGGGCATAATGTCCGCCGCAAACTTACGCCGAACTTCAGAAGGTAAACTCCCAGAAATTTGAATATTGATGTCATTCGCATCGATATCTGACTGAATTATCATTGGAGAGGAAATTTATTACTTGTATATCTTCGACGATGAAGTCGTGCTCGATTTCAGAAGAAATAAGCGGAAAATCTGCTGGCAGTGGTGTAGACGTGCGTGGGCGTAGTTTATTTAGTAGTTTCAGAATCATCTGCCAGTCTGAATACAAAACAGTTATTGAACAACATATTTATAAATGGAGGAGCACGTAAAGCCTTTATTGATATAATTATCATAATTTTTAAGTATGTTTTTTTCTTTAATTTTTTTGTGGCGTACCTGTCCGTGCGCCATCTACTATTCATTTAAAATAATGTTTTCTACAAAGTAGTTTTTTATTCATATTCCTCAACCAAAATTTAGATGAACTTACAAAAAGCGTTTTTAGAAATGTTTCTGATATTTTTCTCTTGACTTTTATAATACGTAATTTCCACACTATGATTTATGTCACACAATGATGATTTATTACTTTTATTAATATTTCGTTGTGTTTGCAATTTATGTTCGGTTGTTTCGAAATTTTGTGGATTGCTTGCAATGACTTTGAGAGGGATATCCCGATCTCTCGACTTAACATTTTAAACAAAATAAACAAAAACATCAGTGATCCATATTCATCCAAAAAATTTTTAAACATAAATGAAATGTTTATTTCTTACACCATAATAGATATAAAAAGATTCCATTAGGATTTAATTGTGATTTTACGTCCGTTATCGTCATTAATATATATTCTCTTTCCTCTCTGAATATATCAAATTCCAATTTCCCGTATATTTCTCGAAAAATTGCATATGCCATAAATTTCCAAAAAACATAATTACTCAAAATTTGGGTAATTTCAGAACATTGACAACAATGCTTGCTTAATTCTCAACGGTCTTGTTAGTTTTATTTCAAGAATGTTACTTCCCATTCTTGCCTCCCCAATGTCAATCGGGAGAAGATCCAGTAGTGCTTCCATGGCTGCTGTTGGTGTTGTTTTCATAGCCCCCGTTGTGCTGAGGCAGGCAAGTCTTTGTACCTTGCTCAACTCAGCCGCGGATATTTTTTGAGTTATCTTTGTCCACCATACCGAAGATGCATATGTGATCATGGGTTTCACCATAGTAGTATATGTCCAATACACCATTTTGGGACTTAGCCCCCATGTTTTTCCGTGTGCTCGTCTGGCTACCATTGATATCACCTCGGCTTCCTTCTTTACTTTTAGTCTAGTCAACAAGTGCTTTTTGGACCAACTTTTTTCAGCAGTCTCCGAAAATTATGATCGAGGTGTTATTCGATTCGGAATGACATCTAGATGATTTTTGGAAAAAATGAAGTTCCGCTTGCAAAAATTGTAAAAGTTATTAACAATTAACTAAAAAAAAAGGGGGCTTTGGATTTTTTGTTTTTTCCCCTTGAAAAAAAATTGTATCACAATTTTTCAATTAGTTATTCATTAGTTGATTAATAATTTTTTCTGCTTGAACATGAACATTGCAAGTGTGATAACTGTTAAACTATAAATTTAAGATTTTTTTCCTCTCTTGGAGCAATTCTTGAAAGGCTTCAGAATAGAACCCCGTTGGAAAAATTGAAAAAATGTCATTTTTCAGTTTTTTATTAATAATTTTCGTTATTGCAAAATTAAATACTTAAATTAATCATTGAAAAAAATGTTTTTTTTCAAATAATGATTTCTAAAAAAAAAATTGTTCCATAAAAAAATTTTTTTATTGCTTAAAAACGCATTTGTTTATTAACAATTATTTTCTCCAACTTCTAATTAATATTAAGGAACCGTTTTTCCTTTAAAATCATTATTTGTTTTTCTTTTTGATATAAAAAAAAAACATTTCATTTAATTTTTCATTGTTTATGCAATAAACAATTTGTTATAAAAAAAAAATTTTTACCTCATTTTTTTTTCTATTCTACTTTCTGTCACAAAAACAGACATGACAGACAGGTAAAAATGAAGTTACAGAGAACTTATATTTAAAAATTAAAAAAAAAAAAAAAAAAAAAAAACATGTCTGTTTTTGCGACAGAAAGTAGAATAGAAAAAAAAAATAAGGTAAAAATTTATTTGTTTACAACAAATTGTTTATTGCATAAACAATGAAAAATTAAATAAAATGATTTTTTTTATATCAAAAGGAAAAACAAATAATGATTCCTAAAGAAAAAATGGTTACTTAATATTAATTAGAAGTTGGAGAAAATAATTGTTAATTAACAAATGCGTTTTTAAGCATTAAAATATTTTTTTTATGGAACAATTTTTCTTTTTAAAATCATTATTTGTATCAAAGATTGAAATTCCATGAAACAAATTTCAATTATCTTATAAACAACGCATTTGTTTATAACAATTTTTTAAACAAAATTTGAAAATTATTTCTATGCAGTTTCTGATAACATAAGAACGAATCGTTAATAATATTTAAAAAAAAAACATTTTTTTCAATGTTAATTTAAGTATTTAATTTTGCACAAAGAAAATTTTTAATAAAAAACTGAAAAATGAATTTTTTTTAATTTTTTCAACGGGTTCTATTCTAAAGCCTTTTAAGAATTGCTCCAAGAGAGGTAAAAAATCTTAAATTTATAGTTTAACAATTATCACACTTGCAATGTTCATGTTCAAGCAGAAAAAAAATATTAATTAACTATTGAATAACTAATTAAAAAATTATGATAAAATTTTTTTTCGAGCGGATTATTGTTCATGCATCTGTCCAGTTAGTGTCTGAATTTTTTCAATTTTTTATTTTCATATTTAGTATGCTTAAATAATTTTTATTGTTAAAGTGTCCAAAGTGGGCGCGGCTTGCCCAAGCCAGAGTACCCGTTTTCGGCCGTATTTTCATCCCTCTGGGAAAATTATAAATATTGATCCTACAATTCCGGGAATCGGGACTTTTCTAGGAAATTTCCTCCTCTTTTTGAATTTTTTTTCAGATTTGAAAAATCTTTATTAGTTTTTGAGATTTTAGTTAATTGTTAATGTTAAAAGTTAAATGTTAATAACTTTTACAATTTTTGCACGCGAAACTCATTTTTTTTCAAAAATCATCTAGATGTCATTCCGAATCGAATGACACCTCGATCATAATTTTCGGAGACTGCTGAAAAAAGTTGGTCCAAAAAGCACTTGTTGACTAGACTAAAAGTAAAGAAGGAAGCCGAGGTGATATCAATGGTAGCCAGACGAGCACACGGAAAAACATGGGGGGTGAGTCCCAAAACAGTGTATTGGAGATACAATACTGTGGTGCAACCCATGATGACTATTTTGCCAGTTGTTGGTTCCAGGTTAATTTCTAGTCTAGGATTACCTCGAAATATTTAACTTCCCGCACAGCTGGATGTTGGTCCCTTGGAGGGTTAGAGGTCCCAGGCCCTCTAGCTTCCTTCTTCGAGTAAAAGCCGTTACGTCCAATAGAAAACTTCCTTTGAGCAGAAATCCGCATAAATAGAGGAACTTCTTGCACATCTCAAAATTTCTTTTAGTGGAAGGATATCCATCTAAAGAGATTATATTTTCCAAACAAATATAAATATTCATTCTCTCCAGAAATATTTCTCTTGAAGTTTATGTAGGATACCCGTATATCCATACTTGTTTTTACTATATTGGAAACATTTATGAAATAAAAACAACTTTTATTGTGGTATTTTTAAAAGGTTTTAGGATATCAAAATATTCTTTATGAAGAAGCAAATAACTTTTCTTCATGTATATATTCCTCACAGAGCCCAAACGGCACATCGTATTGTTACAAAAACGGTAGTACACCATTGAATTAGTTATTGCACGCCAGACGACATGATCACGTAATGGTGAGTCCCGAAAGTTCGATGGTTTTCTAGAAGGTTACGACCAAGAATTTTCTGGTGTCAATTATCTCTGTATCAGGCAGCGTACTCGAACGAAGTACAGTAGAGTTCTAAAGAAGGATTGATTCAGATTAGTAGTGCGGTGTCGCGCACAATATTTTGGACAGTGAATTGTGATTTATTCATTTAGTAGTCGAAGTGCATGATTGTGTTGTGTTTTCTGAAGATGTTCAATTGTCACGAACCCCAGATTCGTAACAGTTGGTATCAGAAGGGAGATTTAAATGACTTTCTGAGAACAATTGATGGTGAATACGAGAACTACGGCGATATGGAGTTTATATTGGAAATTATCAAGCAGAAGTTTGCCGAGCAAAAGAAAGAGGAAGAGGAACGACGGCAGAGAGAAAAACAAGAGGAGGAGGAACGACGACAGAGAGAAAAACAAAAGCAGGAGAAACGACAGCGGAGAGAAAAACAAAAGGAGGAGAAACGACTGCAGAGGGAAAAACAAGAGGAGGAGTTACGTCGACAGAAAAAAATGGAACGACAAAAAATAAAAACAAAAGAAGGTGGAGGAACGTCGGCAGAAGGTGGAGACACAACGACAAAGGAAAAAAAAGAGAGAAGAGAAATCAGGGCAGTCCGGGAAGAAGCAAAGAAAGGAGTGTGTGCGGTTAGTGAATGAGAAAACAGCACAATAGAGCAAAAAACTAGAAAATAAAATTCAAGACCATCGTGAGAGGGTTGCCACATCGAAAATCTCCGGCATTTGATGAAAGTCACCATGGTCCCTATATCGTGGAGAGTTCGAAGCTGTAACAACAGCCACTGGATGTAACGATGAAGAAAAGATGTATGCGCTCATAGTGGTCTTGAGAGGACCTGATTTAGAAACGTTACAAACTATCTACAATCGGTAGGACAAAAAAGCTACACATACTTGGGCTGAAACTATTCAACACTTGTCTAGTGAGCATACAAAATGAATGCAATTCAAAAATTCAAAGAAAACTATCCCTTCATATCACCTGTCTCCCAAGAACATACGTCATAATTAATATAAAAAAACGGAGCAAACCCTTGTCGATGTTTCATTGCCATACTCTTACCAGTGTTTTGTCTTTGAACCTATTGTTTTTTCCCAACATCATTGTACCTTATCTTTCCATGGTTTATCTTAACATCTATGATTTTATCATATAGTTATCTATATACTTGTTACTATTTTATATTATTCATTATCATATTTATAACTATTACCTATTACTATTATTCAATTTATCACTATTAGTAATTCATATTCTTATACTTGGCAGTCTTATACTGATTACTATATTTATATTTATCACTATTCTAGGATCCGCACAAGCATTATTAAATTCTTCTGGATCACCCATTCATTCTCCAGTGTATATTATAACTTTACTGCTGGAGCAATGAAAATTATTAATTGATTGATGAACCAGAACACCAGCAGCGTAAAGAAACCTGATTCCTGCCGTAGACCAACGGGGACCAACATCGGGAACAGCTGTAACACAATTGAAAACATGGGATCAGAAGTTTGGCGAAAGCCTACAGGACTTTGGAGCAGACGTGCAGAGGCTAATCCAGCTTGCCTCCAAGGGTAACAGAGGATTTTAAAGAACAGTTGGCGGTGCTGGTAATCATTTTGGATTAAGAGACAGTGGAAAAAAACACACTTTGAGAAATACAGTGAAGCTTTGGTTTGTTCTTTAGACGAGAAGCATCTTTCAACATCTCAAGGTCGAAATTATGAGAGGTATGGATTGAAGCCACCCTTGGAAAAAACATCAAAAGGACTGGAACAGACACCTTTCACTATTTCTGATGGCATACAGAGGAGCTGATTCAACCAAGCTAACCTGGCTAGCATTATCCGCGGAAAGGAACTTCGATTGCCATGTGACTGAGTGTTCGGATCACCAACCAACGAAGAAGTAGAGGTGTACGACTCTACAGACAAACTAAGGGACACTATGTTGAAACTGACAAGTGATAGAATGAAAGTTTGTTATGATTCGAAAGACAGTTCGGGAGCATTAAGTGTTAGTGACCAGGTTGGGCTACAAATGTAACAACTCACGTATGGAGAAAGGTTTATTCCCAACCGTTTAGAAAAGACCGTACGGGGTGAAGAAGATGCACGACGTGGTTTACAGTATCCAACGCAGCCCTAGAACTAAGATGAAAGTTGTTCACCTGGAAAGACTAAAAGCCCTATCATGGTGAACCGATGGCTTTTGATCCTGACGATTAAAATAAGGGGGGCAGTGTTACGGCAACAAATAGTACGCCACTGCATTAGTTATCACACGCCAGACGACCAGATGACGTAATGGCGAGTTCTCGAAAGTTCTATAGTTTTCTAGATGGTCATAATCGAGAAGTTTCTGGTATTAATTATCCCCATATAAGGCATCGAACGCAAGCGAAGAAAGATTGATTCAGATCATCAGTGAAGTATCGCGCGTGGTATTTTGGAACGTGATCTATTTAAAAGTAAGACTGAATTATTGTGTTGTGTTTTATGAAGTATTAATGAACGGATAATAATTAAGTTCAGTACTTTTAATGGTCACGAACCACAGATTCGTAAAGTATATAGTCAAAGAATCGCATTTGCACAAAAAGGATTTGTTAATTCAACCAAATTTATTTGGTAATTCTTATTGGCTTGACCCGACTGAATGAAATTAATTCCAAAACACAGGTGTATTCGAAAATTTGTTTCAACACAAATATAATATTTATTTGAATCAACAACGGAAATAAATTAATTCAAATAGAAGAATATTATATTGGTTGAATTATATGCGTTAATGGCGAAGCGTCGCAACTGACCCTACTAGATAGCAAAGCTAACTTATCATCGTTGCGACGTCTGGATTCAAATGTCTGGTGTCTCATGCTCGGTTGTCATATTTGTCAATTCAGTGAATTAACAAAATGATTACTCATTTGAATAAATATTTTTTGTGAAGATATCAGCTTATTTTGTTGAATTGATATTTTATTGAATTAATCAATTTGACATAAATACTTGTTTGAATGAATATTTTTGTTAAAGCAATCAGCGAATTTTGTAGATCTAATTATTCGATTCAACGAATTAATTGAATGATTGAAACAACATTTCTGCCAAAACGAGTTACGAATAGAGTTGGTCGAATGAGATATTTGGTTCACGAAAATTAGTTTCAGTTGAATGAATCTTCAAATTTAATCCAAAACCAAGAAATAATTTTACTCATTTTGAAATTATATTTTGTCGTGCAAAACACACTTTTATTTGTTTGATTCAAATAAATTTTTTTCTGTGCACAAATTGGGTGAACAAAGATACATATTCTAGCAAAAATTTTATGGTGATCATTAGACTTATGTGTCACTTTTCAGTATACCTGTTTTCATATCGGGATCTGTTTTTACTTATTAACCATTTGATCATCTTGAACGACTTTTATCTGTTATTTGTTTACTGCTTTCTACAAGCCTGATGAATTATTATTATTATTGCATCTAATATTTTTTTATTGAGTAAGTTTCTTCATAAAGTATGAAAATTCAAACATGGAGTTAAAGTAAGTCAAGAATATCCCATGTAAAAAACTTATTATGCGATTTTGTGAAAAAAAACACGATTGAAATGTAGCTCTATCTATCATTAATGTGGGGATTTTCAGAAAGCCTTTCTGCATAGTCGTGTGAGGGTTTTTATATGAAATCAACAATCAAAGGAATAATTTTCGACAATAAACTGTTAATTCTTTCCTTTTGCTCCATTAAATGAAATGAAATATAGAAATCTTACAACTGCCGAGATCAACATTGTTTTCTAGTATTACAAATTTTTATTAACAGTGTGTTGAGTTTTTTATTTTTAATATTGAAACACGAACAACTGAAGATGTTTTTTTTTTCATGTTTTAAACGCCAACTTTGTTGAAGAGCAACCGGCGAAAGTCAGTCCTAAACGAGTTGAAAAGATTAATGGATATTTCAAAAAATCGAGGTTTATGTGAAGTTCCTGGTGGAATGTTAGATACAGCGCAACTGGGGACTCTTTCAATTTCCTATTCAACTAAATCGAGGAAAATATCTGAAATCTCGAACTACTTAATTATACTATCTCATAATTATCACATGAACAAAGTCCTGGTAGTGAGTTAAATGTAATATAACTTTTTTATTTATGAAACAGTTTTCAAAAAGGTCTGACCTTAAGCAACAAAGTGACCTCAATGGCATCAATGTTATTCAAAGAAGTACGCGTTTCCCAACTTTTCATATATTTCTTTCGTGGCAATACAAAAAACTTCGAGAGGTAAACTTTCCAAAATTTGAATATTGATGTCAAACACATCGATATTGAATTGAATTATATCTCCACTAAAAACACCCAAACCGACAAAAGAACTCCCAAGAACTGGACATCACAATAACATTATCTCGGACTCCTTTTCAGCATCAAAATCAACGGAGTTGTGTTTGTGAATTTTTATGCGACCGTTGGAAAAGTTTCTAGAATAATATTTTTCATTCCCCTGGACGGTGACAGGAATCTCTCCTGCGACCAGAAGGGATTTTATGGGGGAGGTTTTGGAGTGTCCGAGTTAACAGAATCTAGATGACTGGTCCACATAAGATCTAGTTTGTTTATGAAAATTAAGTAAGTAGGCAGGCGACGTTCAGAGCAGTTTTTCAAGAACTGACAAGGAAAAACATGCATCCACCGGAAACTGCTTCAGAAAATACTTGTTAGATATATCGAATCATATGAAGATTGAAAAAGTAAAGGCTAACAACTAACAAACTAATAATATTGACATTCGGCTTTACAACTTAAAAATACAAAACATCACGCAACACTTGGTGTGTTTAAAAACACAGTTCCTGTTGAATATAATAATCATAGATGTAATATACAGAGTGGCCACTTTTTTAATGGGATTGTATTGGAAACTTTTAAACCATAAGAGTTAGAAGGTCGGTCAAATGGAGAAAAAGTTGCATTCATAGAAGCATTTTCAAGCAGTTCAAACAAATCGAAATTATCAGGGCCGGTTATTGAGATATCATAAGAAAAGTAAATTCTGTCATTTTCATTTTTCTTTTTTTCCCACTTTATTTCGAATATTATCAAAAAATGTTACAGGAGTTTTTTATTTGACAGTGAATTATTCTCATTTTGACATAATCAGATTTTGTATCCAACGTTTCGTACGCTCTGGGCCACCCTCAACCTCATTTTTTTCAATACGGACCTGCATATTTTCAAATAACTTTTAACCCTAAATTCAACGATATATCATACAATGTCATTCGAAGTTGATTTTCAGGTGATTTTGACCCTAATCCAAATTTCTTTGGGTCGGATCTGTATTACATTTAGTTTAATTAAAAAAATAAAATTTATAAAATTTATATAAAAAACCTAATTCATAA
This sequence comes from Gonioctena quinquepunctata, assembly GCA_018342105.1. Taxonomy (NCBI): domain Eukaryota; kingdom Metazoa; phylum Arthropoda; class Insecta; order Coleoptera; family Chrysomelidae; genus Gonioctena; species Gonioctena quinquepunctata. The sequence goes on from JAFIRS010000614.1 coordinate 179,406, forward strand.
TAATTAAACGAAACTATCATTTAATGAAAGAAAAATCAAATGATTATTCGAAAGTAAATGATGAACATTAATGAAGTAAGTGTTTGAAATGTCCACCATTTTGTAAAATGCACTTTGCGGTTCTGGAACCCATACTTCTTATACATTTGCTTATTTCGTCTCCTTGAATACCTTCCAATACATTCTCAATCTTCTCGCGAGGAATCATTATTGTTGGATTTGTCATTTGTTCCGTTGAAACAAATTACAGAATCAAACTTTATTTTGAGATCATTACGATATGATTTTTGCAAGGCTTGGTATTCAAATTTAAAATCATTGTATTCGCGTTTCTTGACTATTTTATTAACAGCAGTTTTTGATAAATTGCATTCACTGGCCACAGTTCTCGATTTTTTTTCTGGGTTCAATTGAATTTGGGTCAGAACATTGATATCGTTGATAGACTTGTTTTTTCTCACATACACACAACTCTAGGTTTATTGAATGTATTATTATAAAAAAGAACATAACAAGAAATGTCATATTATTTGTCACTTCGTTTATTATTGTGTCACAAGAACTTGTCATTAAATACTTTTCTGAGTAATTTCAATTTAACTTATTCGATATGGTAAGATGCACAAATGAAGAGAAGAGAGATATGTACGAAGTGTACATAAAACTAGATAGAAATTCGTTCAAAGCACAACAAAGGTATGGTGAATTATATCCTGAAAGAACAACACCAAATATTAAAATGTTTCGACGTTTATCTACACGTTACTTGCACATAATTCATTCATCAAACCTAGAGGTCCTTATGTACGACGAAACGAGCCTATCAATGTTCTGGCCCAAATTCGAATGAATCCAGGAATAGGATCGAGAACTATGGCCAGTGAATGCAATTTATCAAAAAATGCTGTTAATAAAATACTCAAGAGACACGGATACCATGACTATAAATACCAAGCCGTGCAAAAACTATATCGCAATGATCCTGAGAGAAGGTTGCAATTCTGTAATTGGTTTCAACGGAAGGTGCGGAATACCAACAATTTTGCGCACAATATCATTTGGGGAGACGAAACGACATTCACAAATTCTGGCATGTTCAATCGAAAGAATAAACATTTTTATGCCACAGAAAATCCTCACTTAATTCATGAAGTTAGACATCAATATCGTTTTTCTTTGAACATATGGTGCGGTTTGTTGAATAATAAATTACTGGGACCCTATTTTATTGACGACAACCTAACCGGAGCAAAATATGTAGAAATTATAGAAGAAATGTTGGATGATCTTCCTATACGGTATCGGCGTAATAGTCCATGGTTCCAACAAGACGGATGTAGTCCGCACAACTCAAGAATAGTCACAGACTATCTAAATCGAACTTTTCCCGATTCATGGATTGGAACAAGAGGACCAGTAGCATGGCCTGCCAGATCTCCGGATTTGAATCCGCTGAATTTTTATTTGTGGGGATATCTCAGAAATAAAATTCATGATACTACGAACCCGACAATAGAGATTCTTCGCGAGAAGATTGAGAATGTATTGGAAGGTATTCAAGGAGACGAAATAAGCAAATGTATAAGAAGTATGGGTTCCAGAACCGCAAAGTGCATTTCACAAAATGGTAGACATTTCGAACACTCACTTCATTAATGTTCATCATTTACTTTCGAATAATCATTTGATTTTTCTTTCATTAAATGATAGTTTCGTTTAATTATTATGAATTAGGTTTTTCACCTCTTGAAATTTGTAAATAATTATTACTTGTTTCTTGCTTTGATTTTGTTACGTTCCATTCAGTTGAAGATGAGTAAGTTGATTTTCTTATCGAAATGTATTGCATGTTGTTAATTAAACTAAAGGTACCTGAATGTAATACAGATCCGACACAAAGAAATTTGGATAAGGGTCAAAATCACCTGAAAATCAACTTTGAATGACATAGTATGGTATATCGTTGAATTCAGCGCTAAAAGATATTTCGAAAAGAGTCATAAAATATGCAGGTCCGTATTGAAAAAAATTAGGTTGAGGGTGGCCCAGAGCGTACGAAACGTTGGATACGGAATCTGATTATGTCAAATTGAGGATAATCAGTGTCAAATAGAAAACTCCTGTGACATTTTTTGATAATATTCGAAATAAAGTGGGAAAAAAAGAAAAATCAAAATGACAGAATTTACCTTTCTTATGATATCTCAATAACCGGCCCTGATAATCTCGATTTTTCTGAACAGCTTGACAATGCTTCTATGAATGCAACTTTTTCTCCATCTGACCAACCTTCTAACTCTTATGGTTTAAAAGTTACCAATACAATCCCATTAAGAAAGTGGCCACTCTGTAGGTGTTAATATCATCAATTCCTAAAAACAGTGCTCTGAGAAAAAATGCTTGAAGCTGGTCTTGAAAGACTCAGGGCATAGATATTCCACGTTGTCCGATATGTGATTGTGAAGATCGAAACAGGTCTGGATCTCCTATCACTGTTAATAAGTTAATAATCACTGTTAAGAGCCTTAGGGCTACCCTAAGGCTCTTACTCTTTAGACTTCAAATAAGTGGGCCACAGCCGTTCACGAATTTAGAATTTGGTTGATCAAGAATTAGAGACCGGTCTCTAGTCCTTGCCATGATGACCGAGAGGGAATTCTGATCGTAAAAATTTGGAAAAATTGTAATTTCTATTGAGGATGCAGCTTCGCTACCCTGTATGGATTAGTAGGTAACTCATCACTCGAGAGAGTGCCTGGGACGTTTAAAACGCGAGGGGTCGTCTATATTGTAATCGGTGGCTTCCCTCACGAGCGGATTCTCGTGAGCTATTGCACAATCAAATACTTTCTGATTGCGTTCTCTAATGATACTTCTGATAGAAGGCAGATTTAGGTCTTCGATATCGAAACAGGGTTCAACAAGGCTAGTACAATTTACCGTATTGTCACCGTTGATTTTCTTGTGTATTGATATTTACAAAATCTGAGATGAGAAGAAGGGGTATTACTTTATTTTATTTCAAGTTGCTGTCAATAATTTTTTGGAAGAGAAACATTTCTATATCTAATTTTGAATGAAATAGTGCAAAATACGCATTGAATTTATCACAACCCGGACTTGGTCTGAAATATTTGAATCTGTTAGTTACCAACCGGAAAATGATATCTTCACCTATAGTTTAGTTCGAATATTTCTGTTCAATATCTTTGTTTGTAGATTAATGAGTTATCGTAGCGTAATATATAATGCAGTTCTTTTTCCAATTTAAAAAAATATATTGCATATTGAACAGAAATTCACGATATATGGGGAATATAAAATTAAAAAAAAATTATAGACTCTCTCATATAAATGTACACCCTGAAAAAATCTTTGGACATTTTTCGCAAATTTGAAATTTTTCTAAATTTACAATACTTTAATGGGTATATTTGCACGAAGTAACCGGATGATAGTTTTTGGAGTAAACCTATTGAAAATAGATTGGCATAGATTTCATATTTCAACTATCCCAGTGGTGTACGACTGATTTTATCAATAAGCGACATTTTGTGTCAATCTCTTTTATCTAGGAAAATATATTTCATGGAAAAGTTTGGTTGATAATCGATTTATTGTTGCAATATTTCAATACCAATTCCAAAACTGTTCGATTTAAAAATATAGTAGTGTTACGAGCACGAATACACTACTCCAATAAGCAATCGCATTTTAACTTGCGTGATATCAGAATTCCATGAAAACGTTCTGGAATAATTTGTAGCCCCAGTCGGATGGATTTTTGGGATTCCACACCATTTTTGGACATGGTGGTAGGTTGTAAATGCATGATACCGTGCAGTGTCCTTCGCTAGGTTGCATTTGCTTTTTATTGTCGAATTTGCGAAACGTTGGTAGCGGACTTCTTCCAAGGTTTCCTCTTCCATGTTGCCACCATTTAAAGCAACGAGAAAACGGGCTACAGCGTCTGCGATGTCTTCTGGTTTGGCATTCTGATCTTTGAGGATGCCAATGACGTTATTGAGTCCATTGTTGTTTTTTTTTTGGACAAGCGAAAACTATTTTTTTCCTTGGTTGAAGAGGGATGACGTCGTGTCACAGCCCTAACCGCATATTTGGATGTTTTTTGGCTGCTTTTTTAACTCCCAACCTATAAACTCCGAAAAACAACTACATTTCCCAAGAGATAACTACACATATTATTGACAAGAGGGATAAAGGAAATGTAGATGTGGTATTGAAAAAGAATTGATATTTGAATAAAGCCATTTCACTTCTATATGATGAGTCAACTTATGACATAATAAATAAAGACCCAACTAAACGAATTAATGAAAAAAAATAACAAACAAAAAAAATTGTAGATTAGAAATATTCAAACAAAAAAGAGGCTCAAACTGCGTCTTTCCGCAACTTAATTTTTGCCAAAGATACACAAAGAAAACACTCCATTACGTCCAGTTGTTATTTTCATTGGGTCACCCATTTTTACCTACGTATTTATCAAGGATGACCATCACGTAGGAAATTCTTTCGAGTTTGTCGAATAAATAAAAAAGGTCGTACCAGACGATTACTTTATAATTTCAATGGAAATAGTATTTCTATTTACTAATATACCGATAGACAGACAGTCTCATGAAAAAATGGCACCCCATTCAAGCTCAAATCACTATTCTATTGAACGCGTTTATTGAGCTCTTCCAGTTCATCACAAACAGCAGTTATTTTAATTTCAATGATGTTTTCTATAAACAGATTTTTGGTCTTGCAATGGAAAATTGCCTATCCCCTATTTGCTCTGATATTGTTATACCGGACTTACATTTATCCAAGTCAATGTAATTTTTCTATTATTTTCTTCGGAAAATACGTCGACGATATTGGTCTATGCTTACATAGATAATTGAATTTTCATAATTATCACAAATACATTAACGATGGAGGAGAAGAAAATAATAATTATAATGTTAAAATCAAATAAAAATTATAACTGATTGGTATCACAAACCTACGTACCTAAATACCACATACTCAGGAAGATTTATCAACTACCACTCTCCACACCCGATGACAAAAAATTATTACCAATAACAAACTTAAGCGCAGAGCCACATCAAATATTGAAAGTCCATCAATTGAATCAATATTACTAAAGAACTGCTACCCGAAATATTTAATATATCTTTTATATTTGGGAAATACCCCAAAAAAGGATATAAACCACCTACAAACATCAAGCTACCGTATGTAAAAGTTTGACACCACTATGCAAGATTTCAGAAAATAAAACTTGAAAATCAGAAATGTGGAACATCAAAAATCATCTTCACCCAGGGTTAGAAACCAACACAACGAAAGATCAAATATCCAATATTATTTACAAAATAGGTATCTATTTGCCGATTGTGAGAAATTATAAACAGGGCAGACAGAAAGGTTCTTGAAAACCAGGATGACTGAACACAAAGAGACTTCAAATATATCACTGGTCAACAAACTACTCAATATAATGACTGAATTATAAAATCGTGAAGAAAAATGCATGAAAAACCTAAACACATCATATTTCAACCTGATAGGAAATACTAAGCATAAACTGTCAATTGGAGTATGTAGCAGGTGGTTTAATTCCATTTTAATATATATATATATATATATATATATATATATATATATATATATATATATATATATATATATATATATATATAGTGCTGGAGAGGAAAAGTAATAAATTCATTGAAAAAATCTATGTAATTTACTTCAGCAATTTTTCTGTTTGTGTGTACGTAAAACATTCTGAAAATTGTGGAGTCCTATAAAATAACATGTAGATTACCAATAACGATATGAAAATGGCACATTTTTTTTCAATATGTCAACTGCTGGCATTTCGACACTACCGGACCGAACTTACATGTGTTTTCAGGTAAATTTCATTGGAACTTTCCTCATATTGAAATAAAAATGTAAATTTTTTAAAAACTAAGACGAGCTTTTATTAAATGCGCTAAGAGGAAAAAATTATTGTTTGACCTAGGTTATTTGGGAGTAGCAGATTCAAAATTTCGGCGTGCAAGAATACCTTTTTTATATTCGCGGCAAGCTTTTGAATCTGTTACTCACAGAACATTTCAAACATTTAAAAACATTATTTTTTCCTTTCTAATGCATTTATACAGAGTAATCTTCAAAGTATGCACCATATGGGAAACTTATTTATTGAGGGTTTTTCGACAAAAAGTTGATCGTGGTAAAAGTTTGTGCATCCCCTAAAACTGAACATACCAACAAAATATAGTAAAATACACGTAATATATAAGGAGGCTTTAAAATTTAAGAGTAAAGTACCCTTATTGAAGAAAAGTTGTTCAGCTTTAAAAAATACATCTTGATTTGAAGTCATGGCCATCTAAGTGAAGTTTTATTTTTTTACCCATTTTTTTAAATGTGGGGACTATGAAAAAAACTTTCAGTAAAACATTCTGTATACGACGGTTTATTTGAAAAGCCTGTAATATTACAATTTACACAACTATTTTGTTTTTTTGAAGAGTAAAATAATTTTCAAAGTTTTTGGTGCAAAGTCATTTTTATTTTTTGTTAACACCGAAAATTGCCAAAATTATACAGTACTGTAACAAGAACTCAATATTCAATAATATCAAATCACAAAACATCAAATAAATTAGTATTTCGGCACAAACTCATTGATTTTCTGGAGAGTTTCTTGTCCAAAATAATTCTTATATTCGCTTTGGAAACAAAAGTATGTTTCCGAAAGAAGTATTTTACATCTGAGTATGATGTTTATCCCGCAACATGCACAGTTCGGTTCTTCTTACACAATCGTTGACTGCATTAGTAATGTGCTCCTGTTGTGTGGCCCTCACACAATTAGTAATCACAGTTTTCAAATGTTCTCTATCCCTAAAAGGACGATGTTTGTGAACTTCGTCCTTCAATAAACCCCAAGAAGAAATCCATTGGGGTTAAATCTGGTGAGCGCGCTGGCATTGGATACTCTGAGTAACGTCCTGTCCATTTTCCACTAGCTCCATCTAACTGATACCAAATTATGTCTCTTTGTCTACGCGGCATTTGATTTGAAATTGATAATAAATCTTGTTGTAAAAATTGCAAATATCGGTTGGCATTAAGGTTTCCATCAATGAAGAAGGGACCAATCACAGAATTGTTTAACAGTCCACATAAGACATTTACTTTGAATGAGTATTGGTCCTTGCACTCTATAGTGAAATGAGGGTTTTCTGTAGCACACCATTTACAGTTCTGTGAACTTATTGTTCCATTAGTTGTAAATGTTGCTTCATCAGTCCATAAAATATTTATTGGGAACCGTGCGTTTTCTTCGTATTCTCCCTGATACCAAATTTGTACAGCAGTAAAAGGTACATCAAGAGATGTCGATATTTGTTTAATTGATGTCTTTCCGATAACTTTTAAACACACTTCCTCTTCCACTTCCATAGATACTTTTGCAGCTATGTGAGGTTTTTAGAAATTGTTATTAATACTGCCTGTTTCTTTAAATTTATTCAAAATACGGGTTACTGTAGTGTGATTTACATTGCGATTAGGATGCCTGGCATTATAAATGTCGGTAATTTGTCTGCTTGGAGTATTTTCCCCACACAACAATATAATCTCAACTTTTTCTTCTTTTCTAAGCATCTTAATATTATTTAAATAGTACTTATTATCAAACGTTAACAAAATAAGCAATAACAATAATACGTAATTAATATTTAGCAAATATGTCAAGTACTTAATGTCAAACATTTGTTTGTTTTCAAAGCCAACTGAATCTATTATTTTGGTCAAGAAAAACTCCACAAAATAAATGTAATTTTTTGTGCCGAAATACTTATTTTATTTTGATGTTTTGTTATTTGATATTATTGAATATTAAGTTCTTTTAACAATACTGTATAATTTTGAGCAATTTTCGGTGTTAACAAAAAATAAAAATAACTTTGCACCAAAAACTTTGAAAATTATTTTACTCTTCAAAATAATTGACCTTGGTTAACACAATAGTTGTGTGATTTGTGATATTACAGGCTTTTCGAATAAACCGTCCTATACAGGATGCTTCGTATTTATCGTTTTTGCACAAAAAAATTTTCGTAGTCCCCATTTTAAAAATCGGGGTGAATTATAAAACTTCACTTAGATGGCCATGACTTCAAATCTAGATGTATTTTCTAATGCTGAACATAACATTTACCGAGATTTTTCAAAATAAGGGTTCTTTCAAAAATTTATGAATGCTCCTCGTATATAACGTCTGTTTAAGTATATTTTGTTAATGCATGTTTAGTTTTAGGGGATGCACAAACTTTTACCAGGAATTACTTTTTGTCGAAAAACCCTCAATAAATAAGTTTCCCATATGGTGCAGCTTTGAAGATAACACTGTATAAAAGTTTGTCTTTTTTTTTCAAATAATGTTTATTTAATTGTTTCTAGTCATTCATAAAATCCGTCATCTTATTGAGTTCTGACAAAAATTTATAATATCTGACTCCAAAAAAATCCACATACCAATTTTGAATGGGATCGGACCATAATAACAAAACACGTCGCCATCTTGAATTCATAAATTCTGACAAAAACATCATGATGTTTGACTCCAAAAACCCCCACATGGAATTCGGCTATAACCACAAAACTCGTCGCCATATTGGAATGTATGTATTTATGAAAATACCGACCAGAAAGTATACAGTGTCTTGTTAATTTATCTTCCAGAAGTCTCTTTGAAATGTAGAAGGGTCCTGAAATCCAGAAAAATATAAATTTGTTTAGAGAAAGTTCAGTAACTATCATGAGATTCATGAGTTGCGGTGGTTTTTCAAAGAGAGCCTTGTTTCTAAAGTTATTTCAGAGCTTTTTTATGGAATTTATGATCAAACGAGTGATTTTGAACAAAAAACTGTTGATTCTTTCGTTTTGCACCATGAAATGGAAAGGAAATCCAAAGCTTCCTTGAAGTTCTGTCCATGTAACAAATAAAACTAGAATATTTCAATTATCAATCGTTCCTGCGATTGGTATTCAACAGTGTGTTCGCTATCTTGCAGTGACTGACCGGTCATTGTTTGTGATATAATTGACAAGTAGAGCGTAGCGAACAAGCGATATTGTGGTAATTAATTTGGTTGTCCTTTACAAAGTAAATCGATGTCAATGGACGTCGGTCGGTAGGAAGGAGTACATTGAGATATGCCGCAGGCGACTCACTGGTTTCTATAAAGTATGTAAATGCTTGTTTGTCGGTATACAGGAGATTGATCGGTTCCAAACTTATAAAAATCGAAGCGATTTGAAATATCAAGTTAACAAACATACCTGTGGATTTTCCATTAGTTCGTTATTTTAGTATGTATGTAGTACAAATTATAATTTATCGCCGATTTTCCCAAGTTTCCAAAACCAACACTTACTCAGATTTTTGCGAAGAAACACTTTTAAACCCAATAGTGGATTATCAATGAAAAATAATTTCAATTTCATTTTGGGTGCTCTTAATTATGAGTTCCGCAGGTGGATGTTGCTGCGAAGAGCTCTTTGGTATGACGCTAAAGATATCGAAGATAAGAAAATTATGTTGATGGTATGTATCTCTAAAGCCAATATAATATCACCAAAATCAAACGAATATCACCAGATCGTTTACTGAAAATCCAAAAGAGATTTTCAAGTTAATCACAACTAAGCCACCGCATATCATACATACACAGCTATTTATATTTAATTCGTATAAAATAAATAAAAAACAGCAGATATAAAAATTTGGATGTCAAGAAAATCTAGACATATTCAAAACATGGGTTGCCGAAAATAAAATACATTAACCACACCAAATATTCCCCAGTAATGATGAAGACGAACTTAGTAGGGATCCTAATATATTTTGGTCGTATAAACATTCAAACGATGATATACAACGACAAAATCATCTAACATATATTAATACATATGTCAATATATATACAGTGTGTCACACTTAAGATGAAGACACCCCCGTATTTTAGTCATTTTTGAAAGCAGAGATTTGATTTTTGGTAAAGACGTAGACCTTCATGAGCCGCACTTTTCGCAATACTCAGCCCGAGTGACAGCCTCGAACCCAGCCTACTGCGATCCCGCGAAAAGGGCAAACTCTCGATATTTTGCTTCGCGTTGGAGATACCGAAAAAAATCATTTGAAAAAGTTGCAAGGCAAAATTCGAATATTGAATTTTTTTGTAATTTTTGTTTTTTTTTAAGTCAGATTTTCAGTTAATGGTTCTGAATAAGAAGCTAGGAAAACAATAAATTCGTCATAATGTAGGAATAAGAATGAAAAACCTAATATTAATTATGAAAAAATTCAAATTTTGATTATTAGTTGTTACTAAAAAGCCACAGAGACGATAAAATCGGTCAAAATTAAATGACAATAATGAAAAACTATTTATTGAACCGAATTCGAACAGGAAATGAAATGAACACTGATATTGGAAGTCAGTTTTAAATCTGGTCCGCCCTCAATTCTGATACATTTTTATTTTGAAAGCAGAGATTTTGACTATTTTATCATTTCTGTAGCTCGTTATTCAGAAACATTAATTGAAAATCGGACTTGCGTTTTGGTATGTAGGGTCAAAATCGATTTCTTAGCAAAATATCGAGAATTTGCCATTTTCGCGGGATCGCAGTAGGCTGGGTTTGAGGCTGAGTATTGCGAAAAGTGCGGCCTAAGGTCTACGTCTGTACCAAAAATCAAATCTCCCTTTCAAAAATGACTAAAATCATCTTAAGTGTGTCACACTGTATATATATATATATATATATATATATATATATATATATATATATATATATATATATATATATATATATATATATATATATATATATATATATATATATATATATATATATATATATATATATATCTTCTTTTATTATTATTTGCGTTACTCTAAACGCACTAGAGGCTTGACATATGGTGTTGTGGATTGGCCTATGCTGACAACTGTTGGTGACCTATCGATGTTGCACGAAATTTCCTGCCTCCGAACTTCACAGCACTATCGTTGAGTTTCACTCCGCAAAGTATAGATGTCGCATCTATAATTTTGTGCAATATATATGTATATATATATATATATATATATATATATATATATATATATATATATATATATATATATATATATATATATATCAACAATTAGAACGTTCTGTAGATTGAACCACGACGACGGAAATAGACTCAATAATTTCTACAATTCAACTACATCGTGATAGGTACTTGTTAAAAATACATGAGACATATATTGGATATACTTCACATTTAATTTTAGTGATTTAGTGTTTTACAGAGTTCAGTTAATTTTATCTGATTTGATTTGTATTACAAGTGAAATTACGAGTAGATCTAACAACATACATCTTCTGTAAATTAAAACTGTCAGTTATTTTCCAAACACCATGTTCATATCTGCAATGTATTCATGTATAGTACAGTGAGATATTGAGATAATATGCTCATTGAACTTCTGTTATTCTCTTCTAACCTCCAATTATTGTTTTCATTATTTCCCCTAATAATTTTACTTATTTATGCCTACGATACGTTGAGAAACATATCTTGATATCCAATTTTAGACTACGTTTCCTAACATTGGTAAATAAGACCTAAAATTCACTTCCACAAAATTGGACAACATCCAACAGTGTTGGTTGTGTTTTTAACCAACAATAATTAAAAAACTGCAAAAAATATCCCTCCAACAATTCTGAATTCCTGGTCAGTTTTCAATACAAGTTCCGCTCTGAAAACTTTTGTGTATCGAATATATTCATCAACCTTCATGCACAGAACAAAATGTTTCAGGCAGGTCTATTCGAAGCACCCCATCTTGGGTAATGACCACCCACGGTCGATAGGTATAACGTAACAGACCTTCCTTGTATCCTCATGTCTCTAAACAAGCCACATCATCAATCAAAGCTAAGTAAAATGTCCACCTCCGACAGAGACTTTAGTGAGACTTCTCCAATCAACCTGCATCAGACCTGCTTCATTCTAGAAACTACCTCTCTATACATAACACACACATTGAAGTGATGGATCCAGTGGTGGATCAGCCAAAGTGCGGGGCCTCCAAAAATCATTTATCTTATTTTTTGGGTTTTTTTTTTCCTGGATCTGAACATTAGTTTTTATCTATTCTGAAAAGACAAATCAGGAAATATGTCTCGATACGTTTTTCATACTTTGAATATGGCAATTAAATTTACAACTTGTTAGTAACGTACCGTGAAAAATGATTCGCCCAAGTAATCCATAACAAAATATATATAAAAAATTAATTCTGTTTTCTATTTTTACAAGCTTTTATCTAGTTTCCCTTGTCAGTTAGTTCGTTAGTTAGGGTTAAATCTTGCAAGTGAATTTTGACCGACTTCTAGTCGTCCGATTGATTTGAAATTTGGCAGGTGTTCATAACTCCGGTGATAATGCATTATGAAATTTTTGTTAAGGAAAAACAAAGTGGCGGCTCCAAGATGGCGGACGAGATTCGTAATTATGGTCCGATTTGATTCAAAATTGGTATGTGGGGGTTTTCGGGATCGGAGATTATGAATTTTTTGTCAAAAGATGGCGGCTCCAGGATGGTGGACGAGTTTTGTGGTTATGGTCAGATCCTATTCAAATTAGTGTGTGGGAGTTTTTGGGGTCGAAGATCATGATTTCTTTCATCTCAAAACTAACAGGGAAGAGACCTTGTAATAACGATGCTCCACTTGAAATGAACAGATTAAGGTGAACTAACTAAAAAGCAAAAAAAAATAACTAATAAAAAACCCGTTTAAAGACAAGCTTTCATTTATGCCGTGTACTGAAACGTATAAAATAAGTTTAAGTCATCGCTGACAATGATTTAATTATTTTTTGTTGAATTATTTGGTATCAAAAAACCTGTCGCATGAATTGTAATGAAATTACTTACCAACCAATCATTGTCCAGTGGAATTAATTGGTACCTACTTTTATGAATACTTTGTAAAAATTAAATACTTTTAGTTCTCACTCACCAAACAATCATTGTCGAATGAAATAAATTGGTACCTACTTTAATGAATACCTTGTAAAAATTAAATACTTTGAGTTCTTACGTACCAACCAATCACTGCCCAATCAAATTAATATAGGTACCCACTTTTATGAACAGTTCGCGCGACAAGCTTTTTGAAACCAAATATTTCATCAAACAAATGCAGGAATATACCAGTATCTTTGTATATTCATGGATAACGAAGAGAATGCCTTCACATTCATATACTTTTTTTCAAAAGGAGTAGTTTAGAATGAATGATGAATTTATTTTCACAAGCTTTTATCTAGTTTCACTTGTTAGTTCTCGTTCGTTCGTTAGTTAGTTTGGGTCAAATCTTGCAAGTGAATTTTGACCGACTTCTAGTTGTCCGATTACTTGAAAGTTGGCAGGTGTTCATAATTTCAATGACCATGCATGATGGAGTTTTTATTAGAGGAAAAACAAAATGGCGGCTCCAAGATGGCGGACGAGATTTGTAATTATGGTCCGATTTGATTCAATATTGGTATGTGGTGGTTTTCGGGGCCGTAGATTAGGAATTATTCATCAAAATTCATAAATTCGTATTGGCGGCTCCAAGACGGTCCACGAGTTCTGTGATTATGGTCCGTTTCCATTCAAAATTGTATGTGAGGGTTTTTGGGGTCGGAGATTATGAAACTTTTGTCAAAATTCATTAATTCAAGATGGCAGGCTCAAGACGGAGGACGAGTTTTCTGATTATGGTCATATTTTATTCGAAATTGGTATGTGGGTATTTTCAAATTCGGAGATTATGAATATTTTCTCAAAATCTATAAATTCAAGATGGCGACTTCAGGATAGCGAACGAGTTTTGTGATTATGGTCAGATTTTTTTCAAATTTGGTGTGTGGAAGTTTTTGGGGTCGGAGATCATGATTTCTTTCAGCTCAAAACTTACAGGGAAGAAACCTTGTAATAACGATGCTCTAGTAGAAATGAACCGATTAAAGCGAACTCACTAAAAATCAGAAAATTAAACAACTAATGAAAAACCTTTTTAAAGACAAACTTTTATTCGAACCGTGTACCAAAACGTATAAAATAAGTTTAAGGCATCGCTGACAATGCTTCAATGATTTTTTGTAGAATTATTTGGTTTCAAATAGCTTGTCGCGCGAATTGTAATAAAATTAATACTTCGACAAGTTGTTACTTACCAACCAATCAGTGTCCAATGAAATTCATTGGTACCTACTTTTATGAACACTTCGCCCGACAAGGTGCTTGAAAACAAATAATTCAACAAAAAATAATTAAATCATTGTCAGATATGACTTGAACTTATTTTATACGTTTTAGTACACGGCTTTAATAAGAGCTTGTGTTTAATAAAAACTTTTTTACAAAAAAATAAACCGACGAAATACGGAACTGAAAAGTAAAAAATAAAATAATCCTTAGGCTCAATAGCTAAGCTCCTGAACTAATGTAAGTAACTAATTTTGAGTCGGCGCCAAACAAACAATCAAAAGAATTAGGTAAGGCGTAAAATGATGGCATCGAGTTGCGCGGTGACATTCTGATAATTTTTTTGAAGTAATTTAATGATTTTCGTTGATTGTTCGTCTGGCGCCGTCTCAAAATTAGTTATTTACATTAGTTTAGGAGCTTAGTTATTGAGACTAAGAAGGTTTATTTTTATTTTTTACTTTTCAGTTCAGTTTGTTAAATAATTTTTATTTTTCAATTTTTTGTGGCTGAAATCTACTAATTACTACCTACTTGTTTTTTGATTACTTCCAAAATACTTACTTACCCACCTTACTTCAACTATTACCAGTTAAATAATATGATTATCTATTTTGACTATTTGTTGTAATATAAATTATTGTATATCATTCCATCTTCTCATAGAATATAATGATTTTGACGGATGTGGAATAATGACAGTAGCGATCTGTCATTGTCAACTACATATGTGTGTGCCAATGTTCACAAGTGAAAAATCAATTATCCCCTATTTTTCCACCCGTAAGGGTGGATAATTCCATTCAAAATCCAAATATGAGGTATACCCTATCTATTAAAAAAAGAATCATTCGAATCGAAGATTCCAGTACAAAGTTATGCCTGATAGAATCGGTTAACGGACCAGAATTCAGAGGGTGAGTGATCAATACCTTCATTTTGGGGTGGATTTCATCTTTTAAATTCAAATGGGACCAACTTCAGAGTACACCCTATCCAGTGAAAAAAGAATTATCGGAATCGGACGTCTCAGTAAGAAGTTATGTGTGATCATACATTAAAAAAAAAAAAAAAAATATACGCGTCGACTAGAGAACCTCCTCCTTTTTGGTTTCGTCGGTTAAACATGCTTTTTATTAGTTATTTTGTGATTAATTATAATCGAATATGTGTGCATAAGACATTTCTTATGCTCTAATTTCAGTACCAAGTGAAATATCTCAAATAGATGCAGGTGCAGGAATGGCCTTTTGCCATGGAATGTTTGGAATTGGGAATGAAGACATGAGTGGATAAAGGTGTTGTTACAAAATTTTTGAGTAAAGTAAAATCAAACTTTTTTTTATATATTTTTTTTCATTCATGATTATCTGAGCAACGGTGTATCCAAGTGTTTATCAAATATCATACAATTTCGCTCACTAACGATTCATTAATGTGAAATACATGTGTACGAAAAAACCTTCATTTATCCAAAAAGAAAGAGATTTTTAAGGATTTAACACCTTGATCCACTTACTCGTGTCTTCAATTTTATTTTAATTAATATAAAAACGAGAATCAGTGCATCACAGATCAAAATGTTTTCAATGCCTTGAAGGTTTGTGATATTGACCGTGGATATTGAGAGAAATAAATGTGAACAGAAGGTTTTGTGTTACTTAAACATGATGAAAAATTAATTATTGAAATCGGCGACTGGGTTACCATCATATGAGTATAAGATAGTACAGAATGCCCCTATTCTGAATACCTGTACCGGAAAACTTCAAGTTTGAGACGTGTTATTGTATAATTGAATAAAATCGTTATATGTGTGGAATTTTCTTGGTGGTGGTGATTGTTAGACTTCAGGCTGTAATTATGCCACTTGTTTTCTCGAGTCCTTATCAGATATGCTATCAAGTCTAGAATGGCAAATAAAAATGATGAAAAAAATACTACTTCTACTACTAATACACTAAAGAGGAAAAATTAACTTATTAAATTGTTTGACATAGGTTATTCTGTGAGTAGCAGATTCAAAATTTTGCCGCGCAAAAATTCCTATTTTATATTGGCGGCACGCTTTTGAATCTGCTACTCACATAATAACCTAGGTCAAACAATTTAATCAATTATTTTTTCGTTTTTAGTGCATTAGTATAAAAGCTTGTTAAATCACGGGTTTAGGATATAAGTATGAAAATTTCGTTAGGTTTATGAAAATCAACTGGGGCGTTATTTTCTTTTATTATGATGAAAGATATTTAACAACGAATCAAATATTTATAAAGAATATTGTCTGAACCGTAGACTTAACAATCATGATTATTACTAAATGATGTGGATAATGAAATGAAGATGATTATAACTTAATCTAACGGCTGATCATAAAACTATCTAACTGGCACCCTTATATTTGTGCGTGGTCCGCGGAATCGTATGAAATCTCCTTGGATTTGTTTGTCAATGTCTATTATGTAGGTATTCTTCTATAGCAGAAAAGAAACGATCTCACCATATATATAATACAATTAATATGTATCAGCCTTGAATTGGACAATATTCGAGTGATTATATCGATTTGATTCTAGGGACTTTGAATTTCTCTCACAAATTCTTAGTTGCTCTCACCAACTCTGCCCTGGTCGTGGACGTACTATTTACAGGTTCAAATTTCAACCACGTAACAACGTGGTTGATGGAAATTTCAAAATCGAAGATTATTGTTGAATAAGAGAATCAAATTTGCATAATTGAAAATTATTTCAATGCAAAAGTCAGAATGACAAACATATTTCTTTTGATACTACCAAATCAAATAAAATTCTAACCGATATAAATGATGAAGGTTCTATTTCAAGCTTGTCTCAACATTTTTATTCAATTCTTTTTAGTCATTCATGAAATTCTGACAAAAATTGATAATCTCCGACCCCAATCACAAAACTCGTCGCCATCTTGAATTCATGGATTTTGACAAAAATCATGATCTCGGACCCCAAAATAACACATATACCAATTTTTATTGGAATCAGGCCATAACCACAAAACTCTCCGCCATATTGGAGCCGCCATCTTAAGTTTATTAATTTTCACAAAAAATTCATGATCTCTATCTCCGAAAACCCCCACATACCAATTTTTAATAGAATCGAACCATAATCACAAAACTCGTCGGCCATATTGGAACCGCAATTGTTTTTTTCAAAAATTCCATAATGCATTGTCACCGGAATTATGAACACCTGCCAAAATTGACGTTAACTGGACAACTAGAAGTGGGACAAATTTAACTTGTAATATTTGATAACAAATCCACAGATACCGGGACAGGTAAAACTAAATAAAAGCTTGTCTATTATTCTCGCGTGACCTTTTTCCCAAATGAATCTCATTCAGCCAGAAGAGTTTGTGTCATGTTACAAGGCAATGATGCCGAATTCAAATCTGAAAAGATTATTGATTCACTTATTAGCTTGTTGCTCTTTAGCCAAACTAATGGCCCCTCTGTCGCGTACACCTCAGCATTATTTTGAATCTGAAATCTCTTTGGTATAAAGTTAATCGCACAACCGTACCTCAGTTTTGGAGTATCATTCTATATATTTCTGATTTTGATTAGAGCTACTCAGTAAAGATTTGATGGGGTTATAGTCTAATCGACAAGTTGAAAATGGTCTAAAATAGAGATACTGCTCTTAAAATTATGTGTGATAGCTCATTGGATCCGGAATAACGCCTAGAAAAATGTGCCAAAAGCGTGTATTAGCACATAAAAAATTGCAAAAGTTATAAACAATTGAAAATGAAAAAAAATGGCATTTCGTTTTTTGCCAATATTTCATAAACTGTTGATATTTAAGAAATTTCAAAAAAATATTCTGAAAGAGGGAAATTTCCAATAAAAAACTCTCTCCGGAACTCTATCTCCATTATTTATAATTTTAATTTAACGCTGAAAATGGGTCTCCGCGCGACATTTTTAGGTTGCGCGCGGCGTCAAAAGCGAGTACGACACATTAATTAATTTATTTAAGGTTTTAAATATTTTTTTTTATTAGAAAAAATCATGGTGTATTCTGACACTATAAATAATTCATTCCCGTTGGAAATTTTACTTAAAGTTAATTTTTCAGCAAGTTAAACGATTGTTAACTAACAAAATTTTCTCAAACTTCTGTCTTAATTGTAAATGAAAAAAAAAGTTTAGATAACTGTCGTAAAAAATGTTCGCTCCGTAGAGCCTTTCTTATATACATACTCAACAAGATCGCGCCATAAAAGTTAATAAAATAGTCATACTTTGTTTATAATAATTTTTGTACTTGATTAAAAACAAAAAAATCCAAGTAATGTTGTTAAAAAAATTTTTTTTCTTAATCGTCATATTATTGTTTTTTTGTCAATACAAGATATGAATTGATTTGCAAAAAAAAAAATCCCGCCTTTTGTTGATAATTTTTTTATAAACAAATTGATTATTTCAATATTTTTGTAAATTTTTTTTTTATAGCTTCATTATATTTCAAATATTATGATTTTTGAAAAAAAAAATTCCTTAATAATAATTTTTGATTGTTTATAATAGTTCTTTTTATATTTCTATTGTTTCAATAATTAGTTAAGAAATTATTTTTCTTCTAAAAATCATAATTGACTTATTAAATTAACAATTTTTATAAACAAATTTTTAACTTTGTTGGATTTTTTTTTTGAAAAACAACCATATATAACAAAGTATAGAAAAAAAAAATCCCAATTTTTCCCAATTCCAATTCAAAATAAAAAAAAGTGTTTATAACAAATTGGTAAGTTAATAAACAATGGAATTGTTGATAAAAAAAATCATTTTTCTGTTACTTCATAGAGGACTGTCAATTATGATTTATAGAAAAAAATTATCCTTAAATAATTATTTAAACAATAAAAATAAAAAAAGTAATATAATGAAGTTGTGAAAAAAAAAATCCAAAAATATTGAAATAATCAATTTTTTATAAAAATTATCAACAAATGACGGGAAAATTTTTTTTTGCAAATCAATTTATATCTTGTATTAAAAAAAAACAATATGATGATTAAGAAAAAAAAATTTTTAACAACATTACTTGTATTTTTTTGTTTTTGTTCAAGTACAAAAATTATTATAAACAAAGTATGAATATTTTTTCAACTTTTATGGCGTGATCTTGTTAAGTATGTATATAAGAAAAGCTCTACGAAGCGAAAAATTTTTACAACAATTATTTAAACATTTTTGTTCATTTACAATTAAGACAGAAGTGCGAGAAAATTTTGTTAGTTAACAATCGTTTAACTTGTTGAAAAAATAACTGTAGGGGAAATTTCCAACGGGAATAAATTATTTATAGTGTTCAGAAAACACCATAATTTTTTCAAATAAAAAATAAAAAAATTAATACCTAAAAAAAATTAATTAATGTGTCGTACTCGCTTTTGACGCCGCGCGCGCAACCTAAAAATTTCGCGCAGAGACCCATATTCAGCGTTAAATTAAAATTATATATAGAGTTCCGGGAGCTGAAAGTTTTTCATTGGAAATGGAAATGCCATTTTTTTTTCATCTTCAATTGTTTATAACTTTTACAATTTTTTATGTGCTAATACACGCTTTTGTCACATTTTTCTAGGCGTTATTCCAGATCCAATGAGCTATCACACATAATTTTAAGAGCAGTATCTCTATTTTAGACCATTTTCAACTTGTCGATTAGACTATTATTATTATTGAGTACTACTACTAACAAGTTGGAGCCATAAAGTGGATACTCATCGGTTGTTGTCAAATAGTCGGAAGGCCTGTGTAAGAGGTGGAGTATTTTTTTTTCTCTAGTATTTATTAGTTGATTTCTCTAGTAAAATTGTGAAGCTTGCCTCTGAACTTATCTGCTGGGAACTTCTTTTTCTTACAAACATCTTTCATGCCAAAAATTGTGGCTCAGTTAGAATTGCAGGGCATGATGAAGATCGAATTGCCCTAAGCATATTCAAATTTCCCGTATTAAATTATGTCTGCAGTAGTTAGATTCGTGGAAGATGATAAGCCATACAACACACATCCATAATCGATGATGAATAGTATATACCACCAATAAAACATTAGTGCTCGTGCTTACTTCTTACTACACACTTTTCTCACATTTTCTCTGCACATGTCCAGATTAGTTTTCTGTCCAGAACTATCACTAGATATTTATGCTCGTGCTCCATTGGAGAGTCCATAACATATAATCTTATAGAATATAGAGTAGAGGGACGAAGTTTGGTTGAATATGTGATACTGGATTTTTCAGAGGACAGTGATATTCCATGCTGTGTAAGCCAAGTCTTCAAGCAGTATATTGTGTATTTTAGGTCCTATATAGACTAACCAAACTACTTATTAACAGCGTATTTACATGTACATGTATGTATTTTTACTCACCATCAAATGAATACATACTACTCAATATATAATTTTCGGATTTTGAGAATTATTTGTCAAATATCTCAATTTCTTGTGCGAAAATCTTCACTTCACGATAATCACCCTGTAATGCGATTTTTCCATTGCGTT
This sequence comes from Gonioctena quinquepunctata, assembly GCA_018342105.1. Lineage (NCBI taxonomy): Eukaryota > Metazoa > Arthropoda > Insecta > Coleoptera > Chrysomelidae > Gonioctena > Gonioctena quinquepunctata. The sequence continues at coordinate 200,325 of JAFIRS010000614.1, forward strand.
TAACTTCCGAGAAAATATATTAAACATAATGCAAGCGAATTGATTGATCAACCAGAAAAAATCTGCAAGGATATTTTTTTTAGTTCCAAGTTCCAAAACAAATTATGCCTAAATTGGGATAGAATATATCTCGGAACATCCGGTCCTAATCCGCCCCTGAATGGGTGTAGTTTGAAAGTCAAACTGTGAGTGAGGTCCGCAGGGCTGGGAGATTTTCTACCTGGCCGACTATTATGGCATGTCAAATTATTGAGAAATTCGATACACAGGAACTAAGATATTGGTTAAGTAATATTCGAAGGGCTGTTCACCATCGTGTAAAGTAGCAAGAATTTCATGGTTGACCTAACTTCCATCATGAGAAACAAACTAAATCACCAGCTAACTTTTGTAGAATGAAAACGAATGGTATCGGTAATTTTTACAATTAAACTTGATATTTATACTTTTTTTCGACGAATGATCGTGATGAAACCTTTTATTGGTTTTGAATATTTAACAATAATTTGAGAGCATTATATAATGATATCCTCTATCGATTGTCCAGTTATGGTATGAGAAATAATGTTCTAGCGTCGATCATTGTTTTTTGAAATCTTAAAGTATGTGTCAGAGATAAACAAAGTTTGGTAAATACAAAAGAAATTACAATATATATTACAAAGTTTGGTAAATACAAATGTGATAAAAAGAAATAAAATTGGATGAATATTCATGAGATATAGTCTGGAATTACCTGTATTACGAGAACTTAAAATGAGCCACCTAAGTAAGCTATAATAGCTTGTGTTGTGGAACTCGAATTTAAGATATGAAAATGTGTTATAGGTACTTACAATTCTATATAGTTTAAAATATAACATAAAAAAATGGAAGGAAAAATCTGTACAGCTGAAACATTCAAATTAAATTGAAAATATACATAAATTATCCATCCTCATTTTTGTATGAAGAGAGTGAAACTTCCTTTCCATTTACATGTTTATGAATTAATTATTTTTATGAAATTTTGGAAGTTGTTGTTGATGAAGGTTTTAAGTTTAAGTTTGTTTGTATTATTGTTTTTATATTTTTTTAGATTAATGGGTAAAATGTTATAAAATTTTGGGCCGTAGTAATAAACGAATTTCTGGGTGTGTGTCTTTTTGCACAGTGGTATTTCAACAGTGAGATTTTCTGTTGTGAGTGTGGAATTCAATAGGGAGTGGATTTCTAAATATCCATAATACACTTTGGAGAATAAAACAAAGTAATGAAATAAGTATTACCAATTACCTTATATAAATTGACATTATTGAAATATATGTGCAATATGAATTTGTAATTTATTTTTTCCAATAGAATACTTACTTAATATTGTTCTATTCATTTAATAAGCTTTTTTTTTTTTTTTTTAAGAGAAAATACGTATTATTAACTTTTGTTACATGCATATGTACGTCGTAATCTAAGATGATTCATCTTTACTAACTTTTCCTTTCACATTTTCTAGTGATTTCCAAGTAAATTCATTTTGTTTCACAGTTGTTTGTTGCATTGCGATATGCTTACTCGCGATTAGATCAATTCCACCCACAATGTCAAAAATGTTTTCCAACCAGTGAAAATCTGTAGACACCATTGAGATACTTCCTGCCTCAAAAACGAAAAATATGCTTCAACAATTCGAAGATCACTAACCCTAAAAATGTTTTATTTAAACAGACTGTGCTAATCGTCCATTTTGAAAAAAAATACAACCGCACGCACGCCAGGTAGACATTCAGGTGTTTCTAATACGCATAAACCCTCCCCCTGTGGGAGTGGAATCGAACAGGTGGTTGGGAAGGAGAACAGGTGGAGTCAGGTGATATAAAACTAAGTATCGGACCATTGGCGTTCGAGCGTTTGTTTTCCACCGCAGCATAGTGGTCCCCGTGAGGAAAAAATCGGAACTAATTTTTTTTTTGCTCAATCGCCTCTTCGGGTATCAAAACTCATGAAAAAAATATTTAAAAAAAGGCACAAAGGGGTAGTTTGTAAGAGGGGGTAGTTGAAAAAAAAAACAGTTCTGATTAAAGCCTCTTTTTTCGCGGAATTGCTTTTGAGGCTGACGAGAATCATGGGAAAAATATAAAAGAAAAGTGTTACACAGGGGTGGTATTTAGAAGGGGTGGTTGAACAATAAAATGAGATTCAAGTCTTCTTTTTGCTAAATTGGTTTCAAAGCTCACGAGAACCATAGAAAACATTGTCGAAAGAGATCTTTGGTATTAGATCGAATGTTTTGAATAATGACTTTTTGAGTGTTTCACTTTATTTAGCAAAATCAGTACCGAAAATCTTTTTAAAATATCGTTTATAATAAAGGTATGCACATTCTACCAAAAAAGTCGTTTTTTTTTCAAAAAATAATGAGGTGTTAATTCATTGTGGGTCAAAATATTGTAACGTAAATTAACTTAACTTGGTTCTACTAATTTATTTCACACTTAATCTACAACTTAATTTATATTACTACGCTACTGTATAGCTCGATCGTATGGGCTCGTTCAGACTGCCCGTGCCATCTTGGGGGCTACCTATTTATCTCCGTCACAGGATTCCCGATCTTTCGAATTCCGGCAGTTGGCGACGGCATGTTCCAATTGTTTCCAATATTGACCGTTGTTTTCCGCGGAAGAGCGACTGGATGGTTCTCGAATATCTCCGGGGATGATCTCATCGCTGTCGATGGCAACGTGTGAGGCGACAGGTCCGGCCTAGGTTCGTTACATTGCCCCCTTCTTAAAGACATTTCGTCCCGAAATTTCATCCTTGGAGTGTGACGATATCTGCATGACTCCCCATATCTGCACCGTGAAGTTCGATGGAAGTAACACTCCACGGTCTTCATGATCGGTCGTGGAAGAGGGTTACAGCAAACCAAAATCCTGACGCCGCTGGATCTGAATATCGCCTCCAGCATACTTCTTATGACCCTCCAGTCCAACCCATCAATACCACAGGATAGTTTTGGAATTGCTAGATCCGCCAGATTCTGGTCCACCATAGTATCTCTTAGTTTGGTGAGACTCTTCCAGACATCTTCATAGGACGGTTTATCTTGGGAATGCCTCTTGGTAACTAGGTAGTAGATGTTTCTCTGGCCTTTCTTCAACTGTAGCACCCCACCAACTTCTGGATTCTGCTCCCGCAGTGTTTGGAGTTGACCAAATTTCTTGGAGAACACTACGGCGATGCCCTGGACATTCGAAGATCTTCTGCCACACAGTGCGCTAGTGCGTAGTCAGCAGGCACCTCGAAAGGTCTCGTGACTCCTCTCTAGTAACCCCATGTGAACTTTCTGCCCGTTTGAATACAAGGACATAAACTTCTCGAACGTCATATCATCCTCCGGTGGCTTGAGGGTGCGAACTTGGTCATGGTTTCCAGCGTAAGGGGCCAACCTGTTGAAATGGACGACCCTTGGTTTCCCTCGGGGTGGCTTATGGATTCGGTACACAAGGTCGTTTATCCTTTTCACGATTTTATACGGGCCTTCCCACGAGTTCCGCAACTTTGGTGATAGTCCACGACGACGTTTGGGGATGTACAGCCAAACCAGGTCATCAACCTAAATCCTCCAGCGCGGCCTTGATTCATAGGTTTTCATTTTATCGCTGGACTCTGGATGTTCAACCGGACTCGTTCGTGGATGTCGTCCATTCTCTGCCGAAGTTTGCTGACGTAGTCCTCTCCCGCAGTCTCTTGTCCTGGCGGTATCCCAAACTCCAGGTCACAAGGCAGTCGCAGTTCTCGGCCCATTATAATACTAGCAGGAGTTTGACCAGTTGACTCGTGTACTGCGGATCGATAGGCCATCAGGAACAAATGAAGATACTGGTCCCAGTCTCTTTGATGGTCAGAGACAACCTTGGACAAGTGGCGGTTGATCGTCCTGTTCATCCGTTCCACCATTCCATCGGACTGCGGATGTAGGGCCGTGGTTCTTGTCTTGCGGATGTTCAGCAGTAGACATATTTCTTGGAAAAGGTTGGATTCGAAATTTCTGCCTTGATCCGAGTGCAGCTCCATTGGAATACCGAATCGACATATCCATTCTTTCACCAAGACGTCGGCGACGGTGATGGCTTCCTGGTTGGGCAGGGCATAGGCTTCCGCCCACTTACTGAAGTAGTCCATTGCCACAAGGATGTATTTATTCCCGTGGTCGGATACGGGAAACGGGCCGGCGATGTCAATGGCGATTCTCTCGAACGGGCTGCCTACGTTGTACTGACGCATCGGGGCCTTGGGTCGTATTCGAGGTCCATTGCTAGCAGCGCATCAGCGCACTTTCTGCACCAGTCCTGGACGTCAAGCGACAATTGGTCCAGTAAAACCGTTGCCTCACTTTCTGCAGGGTCTTCGTCACTCCCAGATGTCCTCCAGCGACTCCATCATGGATTTCCCTCAGCACTTCCTCTCTTCTGTTCCTGGGAACAATTATTTGGCGTCTGTCTTCCCCATCAATATCGGCCTCCAACACACGTTTCAGGATCCCATTGTCCAGAATAAGAGAGTTCCATTGTGCCCAATAGGACTTAACAGCCGGCGAGTAACCTGCGACTTCCTGCCATGATGGTCTTCGATTGCCCTTCTTCCAGCTGACGACTAAGCCAAGGTCGGGTCTCTCTCTTGGTCTTTCTGGATCTTGCTGTCATTCCAGTTGTCATCCATTGCCGCGGTTCTACAAAGTGTTGCTTCTTTCTCTTCTGCTCGTCGGCAATGTGAGCAATCATCTGGACATGGTCTTCGCGACAAGGCATCTGCATTCTTATGGCTAGTTCCGGCTCGATGTTCGATCTCGAAATCGAATTCTTGGAGTCTCTCGATCCAACGTGCTACTTGACCCTCAGGATTTTTGAACTGTAAGAGCCATTTGAGAGCTGCATGGTCAGTTCTCAACAGGAATCTTCTTCCATACACGTACTTGTAGAAGTGTTCCACTCCCTTTACAACAGCTAACAGCTCTCGCCTGGTGACACAGTAATTGCGCTCTGGTTTGCTAAGCGTCTTGCTGAAATAACCAATGACCTTCTCCTGTTCCTCCTGGATCTGAGATAGGACAGCTCCAAGTCCCACGTTGCTGGCGTCCGTATCCAAAATGAATTTCCCTTTGGGTAGGGGATAGCTCAGTATAGGTGCGTTGATCAAAGCTCCTTTCAGCTTCCTGAATGAGTCTTGACATTCTTCGGACCACTGGAACTTTGTTTGGCCTTCCGTGAGCTTGGTCAGTGGTTTAGCGATGTTGGCGAATCCCAGCACATATCGGCGATAGTATGTGCATAAACCAAGGAAACTTCGAAGTTGGTGAATGTCTTTTGGGATGGGCCAATCCTTAACAGCTTTGATCTTCTGGTCATCCACTGCTACTCCTTCTCCAGAGACAACGTGGCCGAGGTATCGTACTTCTTTTGGAACAGATGGCATTTCTTGGGCTCAGCTTCAATCCGGAGTTCCTCAGTCGCAGGAATACTTCCTCCAAGTTTTCACGTGGTCCTCGAACGATCTGCCGACCACAATGATGTCGTCGAGATACACTAGACACGTGTTCCATGAGAGTCCCTTCAGCACTGTCTCCATCAATCTTTCGAATGTGGCGGGAGCATTACAGGCCAGATGGCATAACGGTGAACTGCCACAATCCTGAGCCGATGGTAAAAGCAGTCTTTTCTCGATCTTCCTGAGCCAGTTCTACTTGCCAATATCCACTCTTCAGATCAAGGGTCGAGAAATCGTGGAACCAGCCAACGTGTCTAGGGTGTCATCTATTCTCGGGAGAGGGTAACTGTCCTTCTTCGTGACATTATTAAGTTGGCGATAGTCTACACAAAAGCGTGTCGATCCATCCTTTTTCTTCACCAGTACGACTGGAGGGACCAGGGACTGTCAGATGGTTCGATAACTCCTTCTTTTCCCATATCGCTGACTATTTTGTCAGCCTCTTCCTTCTTGGCAAGAGGAAGTCTTCTTGCTGATTGCCGGATCGGTCGGGCACCCCCAGTATCAATCTTGTGCTGGACCACATTAGTTCGACCCCCTTTTCCTTGTCCGGTATCGAAGATGTCTTGGTACTTTTTGACTAAATCTCTTAGTTTGGGCTGTTGAGCTGGTTTTATGTCTTTGGAAGAGACGGCAACTAATTTTTCTAGTTCTGTGGGCAAGGTGTTGGGTTGGCTAATCGTACCTCGTACGCCCCGGATCAAGATGAAACAGACGAGCAGTGCCCTAAAATTGTTCCTTTCTTTAAGGTCACTGGAAAGTAATTGCATTCATGACCCTTACCGGCACAAATTTTCAGCACGTACCAGGTTTTCCCTAGGGCAATCCCTCGTCCAATTTTCTCATCATGAAGTTTGGGCTCGAACATCACCACGTCTCCAGTGCTCGCCTCCCGTCCAGGCGAGCCTCCAGAATGGTTTCAGCCCTCTCAGGTACGCTTACATCTTCAGCCAACAGCACGGATCAACTCTTCACTTCTCCCATGAGTACCAGCTCTTCTCCGTTGACACGTAGGACGCCGTCTTTGAAATCCAATTCAAACCCTCTGAATTCATGATGTCAATTCCGATGATTGCATCGTCTTCGATGTCCGCAACAAGGGCCTGATGTTTCACTTAAGTGCTGCCCAAAATTATTTCAACCGGTAGCTCGCCATATACGTAAGCTGGCTCCCCCGTTGCTGGTGCGTAGCTTCCAAGCTGTCGGTTAAATGCGTTCCGGTGTTCTGGAAAAGAAGGTCCGAGAATTGTCCTAGTCGCACCTGTATCTAGCAGCATGGTGCAAGGCTCGTTATTGATGAGACCGTCTACGAAAACACCTCTGTTCTGTCGTTGCAGGGTAGCGACATATGCGTTGATTAACCGGGGCTTGCTGGACACAGGCCGACGATTGCCTTCTCGTCGACCTTCTTTAGTTTTCCTGCATCGGGTCGTGTTTTCGAATGTTGGACATTTGCTACGCACATGTCAATTTTGCCACAATTCCAGCATCTTATCTGTCTTTTCTCAGGGAACACTTCCTTAATCACTTTCCTTATGGCGCTTCCAAATTAGCAGGCTCCTGTGAGTCTTCCTCAATCATTCGGACTTTACTCTGGCTTTTGCAAGATTGTTTCGCTGCCTCGAATTCCAAAGCGCGTGCCAGTGCGTCTACGAGATGTGTTGGACGGGCTAGTGTCAACGCTTGTCTGGTTTCTTGGTCACGGAGTCCATCCAGGAATGCTTGAACCGCTAGTCGCTCCATTACATTCTCCGGTGTGGCTGGATATGCGAGACGAACCAAGCGTGCAATGTCAGCTTCGAATTCTTGTAAGAATTCGCCCGATTTCTGGCAGCGATTTTTCAGTTGGGAGTGGTATACGTGTTCCAAATGGGCGTGGCCATATCGTAATTCTAGATGTTTAATCAGCTGATCATAGTCCTCCTGTTCTTGGGCGGTGAGAGTTTGTAGAATATTTGTCGCTTCTCCACGTAATGCAAGTGTCAGTGCTACAGCTCTTTCCCCTGCATTCCATCCGTTTGCTTTGGCCGCTGCTTCAAACTGCCGGCGGTAATTTGCCCATGGAGTTTTTCCGTCGAACTGAGGCGGCTTCATGGAAAGCTTTCCTATTTCTGAAATGACCTTGACATCTTTTATACCCTCTTGAACTTTATCCACGTTCAAACTCAAGTCCAGCATTGCATTTTCGTTAACCATCTCTGTGGAGGACGCACTATTAATTTGTTTTTGCAGCTTACTGATCGTTTCCTTTATTTTGTCCATTTCTGCCTCGACCCCATCTTTGATTTTATCTACCTCCGTGTTCATTTGCTCCCTAATTTTATCTATCTCTGTCTCAACGGTTCCCATTCTTTCTTCTAGAAAATTAGCCACACCACACAATTCTTTTTTTAGGCCTTCTGTGTTTTCCAGGAATTTCTCTTCCAGGCTTCTTGAATTTTCTAGAAGCTTCTCTTCCAGATTTCTAGAATTTTCTTGAAGCTTCTCTTCCAGATTTCTAGAAAGCTTCTCTTCCAGATTTATAGAATTTTCTTGAAGTTTCTCTTCCAGATTTCTAGAAAGCTTCCAGATTTATAGAATTTTCCTGAAGTTTCTCTTCCAGATTTCTAGAATTTTGTTGCAGTTCTTCTTTCACGGATTTAGTAGTTTCTTCGAGTTTATTCATTACCAAACTTAAATCACCTCCGGGAACTTCGAATAAAAATGTTTCGGGGTCCTCACCTTCTTGTATAAGTCCTTCTGCAAGTCTTTCCTGGAGTACTTGCTTTTTACCTGTTGTTTCCAGTTCCCTTTCCTCCAATTCCTGTTTCAATTCCGCTACCTTCAAATCCGCCAGGCGCACTTTTCTTGAACACATTTTGTCTTTGACGAGGTATCAGTCTTTTTTACACGAAAAGTTATCAGTTTGTTAAAAATTCACTTCACGAATTCTTTTCCACGGGCCACCAGTCTATTGTCTGTTTCACGCGAAGAGTGTATCAGTTTATATTCCCACGCACAATTGTCCACTTCGCGAAAACCGGGCCACTGTCTATTTTCTGTTTCACGCGAACAGCGTATCAGTTTATATTCCCACGCACAATTGTCCACTTCGCGAAAACCGGGCCACTGCCTATTTTGGGCGTACAGAAAGGTCTATCAATTTATTTTTCTGACTATCCACTCCACGATCACTTGTTTATTTTCAAAATCTCACTTCCGACACCAATTGTAACGTAAATTAACTTAACTTGGTTCTACTAATTTATTTCACACTTAATCTACAACTTAATTTATATTACTACGCTACTGTATAGCTCGATCGTATGGGCTCGTTCAGACTGCCCGTGCCATCTTGGGGGCTACCTATTTATCTCCGTCACAGGATTCCCGATCTTTCGAATTCCGGCAGTTGGCGACGGCATGTTCCAATTGTTTCCAATATTGACCGTTGTTTTCCGCGGAAGAGCGACTGGATGGTTCTCGAATATCTCCGGGGATGATCTCATCGCTGTCGATGGCAACGTGTGAGGCGACAGGTCCGGCCTAGGTTCGTTACAATATATTTGATGCGTTTTTGAGACACTCTTGCAGAGGCTCACAATTAATTGAATATTTAAAAAAGTGCAAGTATGAGCAAGCAAATTTTTTATATGTTTTTATAGAGACTTCAGACTATCCATTAGATATTTTTTCAGAGCGGGGACTCTTGGGCATTTTTTGTAAGTCTAACGAAAGGTGGAAATGTACGCACATTTATCCTGATAACAGCACAGAAAATAACTATTAATAACTGAGTAACTAATCGACCAATTTATCTCATCAAACATGAAATGAAAACTACATACTTTGATTGCCTGAGTTTCACAGGAATTATTCACACGATGTTCTTTCTGGAGCTAATCGAACTCGGAAGAAAAATTACATGTATGACTTCGATAAACGTAAACGATTTCTACTATTGTTTTTCTATTGTATAATTTATTTCTTACATCTTTAGTGTGATATATTTGTTATACTTGTGACTGTATTTTTACTTTGACAATGTGAAATTAGCTTTATGTGCTAAATAAATAAATAAATAAATAAATAAAAATAAAAATAATTATAATGGTCGTCTTTGAGGGGCTGAACATTGCAAATATTTCGCAATAATTACCTGCAATTTGGAGGAAAGGTTATTTGGTCTTCTGTTGGCCCTCCCACAAAGTTGGGAGCATATACGAAAACTTTAGTTTGGACCACTGTGGACAGTATAAGAATTTGGAGTAAGAGACAGAGTAGAGAAATAAATCATACAACTACGAAAAATTAATTAATTGCAGTAATTTTGTTAGATTAAGATATTTATTAGACTAGTCGAGAATTGAGTTTCCTGCGAAAAATAGTTCCAAGTCTCCAAAAAATATGAGCAATAGCGCATTCGATTTGGGATGCAATTCTGAGAAATACATTTTTTTTTTGCTGACGAAAATTGCAATTGTTATTAACAAAACACAAAAACAAAAAAAAGTTGTTTAATTTTTTTTAAATAACTCAAAAACTATAAGCGATAGCGAAGATCGAAAAAATAGTTTTAAAGAGGAGGAAATTTTCAATAAAAAGTCCTGACCCTCGAAACTCATTATTTATCAACAAGTTAGCCATTTGCTGATTATTCCTTATTTTTCGGACCTCGGTTTTCATAAAAAACGGCATAAATGTTCAAATAATAGCTCTAAAAATGTTTCGCTCCTTGGAGCCCATCTTTTATATATATATATATATATATATATATATATATATATGAAATATATATATATATATTGTTATGTTATGAAAAACCAGTTATATATTAAAAGGAAAAAACCCACAAAAAGAATAATTACTTAATAGATATTAGTTTCAAGAGATTGTTTTTACATATTTTGAAATTCTATTTCCTTTATTAAGCCTCTGTATAATATGAATAGATAAAAATATTCAACTACTATAATACAATCAATTTCATACACTGTCATAATGATTACAACCCATAATTATTCAAAAGAAAGGTCTAGATTTACAAAATCATCCTGAAGAAAATGTGATAAACAAAATGATAAGCTTGAAACATACAGTATATGAAATTGTATGTAACTAAAAGTAGCCAATGGGAGAACAACAAACTTCTTGAGGGAACAGTATGGTCAAATGTAAGATTTAAAATTGTGAGAAAATAAGAACGGAAAAGTGTCAGAGACAATTATGATTGAATATTGTAAATAGTCTGTAAGAAAGGAAAAATAGATTCATTTATAAGTTTTGACAAATAACCCCAAACAGTGAAAATGTGAGAACATAGTGCGCGAATTCAAAAATTCAAATAAAAAGGACTGAGGAAAAATGGTATCCAAGTAACGGAAAACAAAGCCACAAGGAGACCGAAAATAATTTGAAAACGAATGCCAGGTTTTATTTGGGAGAAAGAAAAATTCAATAATTTCAACATTATAAGCAGAAAATCAACATTACCTTATTTGTACACCATATACAAATATTCCAAAGCTGATTGCTGAATTTGTATGGTTCCTTCTTTTGGTATTGGAGTTCCTGAGAGCATTGGATTGAGAGAGAATCCAAATTCTGGGTGTATATTGAACAGCGACAGTTCCACCGACAGGTATAAACTTTCCTAGTGCACGTCACGAACTGAACAATTTCTCTAATAACTCATATCCCCTTCTGATGGGATATGAGTTTATTTCACTTGATTTTGAACTATTAAAGACATTTTCACTTTCAAGGTAAAAGTGAGGTTGTGTCTATTAATCCATAACCTGTTTCTCATGATTATCCATGCATATTTGTAGATTCACTTTACAATAAGTTATCTATCGTAGGCCAGGTAAAATTAAGTTTTCCTGAATAAAGGAAATAATTGCTTTTTGATACTATCTCGTTTCTTTTCCACAATTTATCAGCAATCGTATTTAAAAACATTGAAAAGATTGAGATTGGACATCAAGCAGTGGTTAGTGGCTCAATTGCCTGAACCGGCTATCTGAGACAAGAGGCGTACCAACTGAGTTTAGTCGTGGTAAGAAAAATGATAAAAATTGGCAGCAACGTGACGAGAGAACTGTGACGTTAGCTAGCAATTATTATTACATCACAAAACATATTATACAGGGCGAAAATACTTATCTATCAATATTTCATAACAAAAAACTATTATCATAACAACTATTGTTTTACAATTCAATATTTCATTACAAGATATATATATATATATATATATATATATATTTATATATATATATGTATGTATATATATATATATATATATATATATATATTAGGGTGCTTCATTTTTGGGCAACATTTTTTTTCTTCAAATCCCGCCTGAAAATCTTGTAATTTATAGAGAAACAAAATTTTTGAGCATATTGCGAACACTTAATTTGAATTTTAACCCACTGCTAGAGAATTTTGAGTTTTATCCATTAAAATAACATTAAACAATGATTTTTTATACGTTTTTCCTTCCGCTCACCCAGAAAAAATTTTTTTTGGGAATTTTGACGCATGGATTTTTGTTAAAGGTATAATTTCCTACAAAAAAGCCCATTGCGTCGAGTTTGTGACTCCAACAGGTTCGACAAAAAATGTCATTTAAGCTGAATTTTCATAAAAATAGCAGTAAATCGTGTTTATTTGCTAAACTATTGAAGATAGAAAAAATTTGTAGGGGGGCTTATGCCCTACAATTTTGTTTCGAGATATTTTTTCGTAGCTCTCATGGTTTAGCTGTTAAAGCCACTTAAAACTTAAAACTAACGAAAAAATCAATTTTTTTCAATAATAACTAATTTATGAAATCCAAGTTGAAAATTGAATGAAAAATTTGTTTGTCATTGTATTTTTTGGAATTTTATGGCGGCAATTTTTTTTTAAATCAGTAATTTCACAGCTATTACTACTTTTTGGGGTTCAGAATATTAAAAAAATAATTTATACGATTTTCATAGATAGATTATTTATGTCATACTTCAAAGTTATGAACAATATGTACGGTTTCGTTAGTTTGCCAGTAGTTTGCTTCCATTTGTATTCAAGAAATCTTTGCACACCTAATTCATTTCTCATTATCAACGTCAAAAATTAGTTTAGCAAATAAACGCGATTTACTGCAATTTTTATGAAAATTCAGCTTAAATGACATTTTTCGTCGAACCCGTTGGAGATACAAAACGCGACGCAATGGGCTTTTTTGTAGGAAATTATACCTATAACAAAAATCCATTAGTCAAAATTCCCATAAAAATTTTTTTCCGGGGAGCGGAAGGAAAAACGTATAAAAAATCATTTTTTAATGTTAGTTTAATGGATAAAATTCAAAATTCTTTAGCAGTGGGTTCCAGTTCCAGTCGCATCCCTGTTCGCCATGCAGTTAACAGTTATTAGTAAATAAATAGTTCAGTTCAGACAAACGGTTCAAAGTATTATTGGTATGTATTGACAATATGCTAAAAAATTTTGTTTTTCTATATATTACAAGATTTTCAGGCGGGACTTGAAGAAAAAAATGTTTCCAAAAACTGAAGCACCCTAATATATATATATATATATATATATATATATATATATATATATATATATATATATATATATATATATATATATATATATATATATATATATATATATATATATATATATATATAATATATATATATATATATATATACAGGGTGTTATGTAATAAGTGTCCGATATTTTACAGGACAATTCCTCAGTTATTTATAAGGTGAAAAGTTCATATAAGCATGGGTCCGCAAGGCCTTCATTTTTTTATACAAGTGTTGAAAATTTATTTTTATTTTGGTTTTTCGTAAATAATTTTCAAAATGATGTCGATATCTGGACAAAAATTGGTATTTGGGAATTTTTTAATATGAAAAATTCAAATTTGTTCTTAGTTTGGCACTTACTTGTAGGGGGCGCCGCCTACAAGTCTTTGTCTCTTTTGGGGAGTCGCAACTCTATCGTGCCTGTACTTATCACATTTTCTAAAAAAAAATCGATTTCTCTATCATTTTTACGTAAAAAAGGTATGCCTTTCAAAAGTCGCTACAAGCAGCCGTTTTCGAGATATTTTGATTTAAATTAATCGGTGCATCCAATCTTCTTCTCATTGATTCGCGAACTCTTCGAAAATATAAGTATCAAGTAGGCTAGTGAGTTTATTCCAATCTTTTTTTTGTGCTGTCATGTCAAAAATAATATCTTGACGCATAGTTGAATAGTTTTATTTATTATTGTTATTATTTGTAAAAAATGGTAGACTTCACCAATGCAGATTATGCTGACATACATTTTACATACGGACTTGCTAACGGAAATGCATATGAGGCTAGACGTTTGTATCAGGATCGTTACCAATCCAAATCCAAATCCAAAAAATATTTATTGTCCGATTCTTTTACATAAAGCCTTAACTAATATATACATTTGTTATATAAAAACAGTTCTTCTTGTCCTCTTCGGGAAGGGTGGGGAAGAGGGTAGGAACTGCTGCTTATATGTGGGCTTATTTAGAGCACCTACTTGCCCTCCCGAGGGGGCGAAGGGGTGCTCCCTGCTGATGTTAGCAGTAGCATTGGAATATACCCGTTTTGGTTTTTCTCAACAGTTGTTATAAGAGACACCTCCTGCATTTGCTTATGTGTCTTTAATCATTTTGTTTGTTTTCAAAAATTAGAATGTTCGTTTTCGTTTCGTATATTTATTTAATGCCTTTACCTGGCTGGAAAAATTCGTTACCCGAACCGCACAACTCCTACTTCAACAACGTTTTCAAGAATTCACGCTCGGTTAAGGGAAACAGGAAGTTTTGAGAAAGCTAGTCATCTGTCGGGTGCAAATCGGACGGTAAGAACCCCAGAAACCGAGGAAGCAGTTTCTAATCTGGTAGGAGAACACCCGGAAACAAGCTCCAGAAAAATAGCGCTGACGTTAAACATTTCTCATGTTCTGGTATGGAAAATTTTAATTGATAATTTGTTATATCCCTACCATATTCAAAGAGTTCAGGCACTATTCCCTCGTGACTTTCCGTTACGTATCAACTTCTGTCGTTAGTTTCTCCAATACCTTATTCTAAATCCTTCAAGTAACAAAAGTTACTTAAAAAATCCGTTGCCGCTGCAACTTTTATGAAAAAAAAATTTTTTTTTACATATGGTTGTTTTTGTAATTTTTGATAGTTTTAGAAAAAACATATATGATTTGGAGTTTGTTATAAAATATTGATAACTTGATTGAGAAATGCCAATTATGATTTTTAAAGAAAAAAAACTTTCTTAACTAATTATTTAAATAATGGAAATATAAAAAAATTATAAACATTAAGATTTTTGTTTTGTTTTTTAAATCTCTATATTTTCTAGATAACAAAATGGCAAAAAAAAAAATTTTCAAATATTAAACTAATCAATTTGTTTATAAACATTTTATAAACAAATGTCCTGAAAAATGTTTTTCGAATATTATTAAATGCCTTTGTTTGAAGCAAAAACATCAATAGCAAAACATATAGATAAAAAAAAAATTTTCATTGTTTGTTAACTTAAAAAAATTATAATATACAAAAAAAACAATTTTTTAAACCTTTCATAAGTGATATTGTTAATATATATATATATATATATATATATATATATATATATATATATATATATATATATATATATATATATTATAAATAATGGAGATAGAGATCCAGGAGTTTTCATTGGAAATTTTCTCCTCTTTAAGAATGTTATCTCCGATTTTCGCTATCGCTTATAGTTTTTGAGTTATTCTCAACTGAACTGAAACCTTTTTATTGTTTTTGTTTTTTATTAATAACAATTGCAATTTACCAAATTAAAAAAAAAAGGCTTTTTCAGAATTGCATCCCGAATCGAATGAGCTGCTATTGCTCATATTTTTTGGAGACTTGGAACTATTTTTCGCAGGAAACTCACTTCTTGACTAGACAATATATTTTCATCTGTGAAATGGAACGGTAAAAATGAATCCATGTTCAGAAGAGAGAGAGAGAGAGACGCAGGTAACACGACGTAAAGACACCTTATCCTAATAAAGAGAATACATTTTCCTCAAAGTTATCTTTATACTTTTCCCATACGAAAATTATCGGAGAATGGGGGAACTAATTTGGCCACCAGTAAAAGATATTTTGAACTCAATTTGTGATATATCCAATACGTGACTAAAAATCCGCGAAACTACAAAACATTGTTTGCTTTTCCTTCTTTATCCTAAAGAGGGAGTTTCTGTTCCAAGTGGTTATTTATAAATACGATACCTATCGCCATAAATGTCTCTTTCGAACGATTTCTTTCTTACTTCAAAAATGCCCATGATTTGTCACAATTATCCAATACCACATATTCTTGTAACAAATGTATACATTTCAAAGTTATGAACTTAGTATATAGATCTGAGACCGAAATCGATTGAAAGCGATAATAACTTTAGATCATGCACACATGGTATTTGTCGATTGCGGACACGAACTTCCTCTTAAATATGAATTGAAAATATATAACATTTTATTGCAAGCATGTCATGTTATCAACATATAAAAACTTTTTAATAAAAAATTAAACCGACGAAATACGTAACTGAAAAGTAAAAAATAAAATAAACCTTCTTAGTCTCAATAACTAAGCTTCTAAACTGATGTAAGTAACTAATTTTGAGTCGGCGCCAAACAAACAAGCAAAAGAATTAGGTAAGGCGTAAAATGATGGCATCGAATTGGGCGGTGACATTCTGATAACTTTTTTGAAGTAATTTAATGATGTTCGTTGATTGTTTGTTTGGCGCCGACTCAAAACTAGTTACTTACAGTATTTTAGAAGCTTAGTTACTGAGACTAGGAAGGTTTATTTTATTTTTTACTTTTCAGTTACGTATTTTGTCAATTTAATTTTTTGTTAAAAAGTTTTTATTTTTAAAATTTTTGTGGCTGAAATCTACTAATTACTAACTGCTTGTTTTTTTATTACTTCCAAAATACTCACCCACCCACCTTACTTCAACTATTACCATTTAAATAATATGACTATCTACTTTTACTATTTGTTGTAATATAAATTATTTTTGTTCTGGTTAGTTTATTTCATCACTTTGTATATTATCCCATCCTCTCATAGGATATATTGATTGTGATAATGACACTAGCGATCTGTCATTCTCAACTACATATGTGTGCCAATGTTCACAAGTGAAAAATAAATTATCCCCTATTTTTCTACCCGTAAGTGTGGATAATTCCATTCGAAATCCAAATATGATCAACTATGAGGTATACCCTATCTGATAAAAGAAGAATCATCCAAATCGAAGATCCCAGTACAAAGTTATAGCTGATAGAGTCGGTTAACGGACCGGAATTCAGAGGGTGAGTGATCAATATCCTTCATTTTGCTACCCTTAGGGGTGGATTCCATCTTTCAAATCCAAATGGGACCAACTTCAAAGTACATCCTATCCACTGAAAAAAGAATTATCGGAATCGGACCCAGTAAAAAGTTATGGTGACCTACATTTAAAAAAATATTACGCGTCGACTAGAGAACCTCCTCCTTTTTGGTTTCGTCGGTTAAAAATGGTCGGATCATTATGGGTTGAAGTGAAAAGATAATAATTGGGCGGTAAAAAGTCATGAAGGAAACTTCTTACAAATGTAAAATATTCTAACATATCAAGTCATACCCCAGTCATTTGGTAGTTTCACGTGGAAAGTTTTCCGGGAGTTCTGAAAATTGGCATTTTTATAGATTTCGACGTGCTCTTTTCGAATGCGATGCTACATTGAAAAAATTGTGCCCAAAACAGTTTTTTTCCTTTACGACTCAGTTTACGATGAAAATAGTTATGTGATAAATTGAAATAGATAATTTCCCATAATTTATGTACCAACCTTTATTTTTTTTTGAAAAATGAACAGTTTCGTGGGCTGCAAAGTCTAGTACAACACGCGTATTGGCGAAAAATCTCATTTCCACACCACCATGAGGTGGATTAAGTGCAGCGTTTAATTGCGGTATTCCTAGTAGGCCTGATCCAAATGTAATGCACTAATTACGATTGATTATTCTCAAACAAAGGACAATTATAATAACGTTATTGATCAAACCTGATGAAGAATTTATAAAAAATCTTTATGAGAAGTGTATCCTACTCAAAACGAACAATCTAATTTTGAAGTTATTACATCCTACCGAAGAAATGTCACTTTTTAAAAAATCGAAATTGCATACAAAACAGATAATAATTTAATTAAATTTATTAAAAACAATGAAGATAAAACTGAGAAATCTGATGAAGTTTTTACATCCGCCACCAAACAGGCAGAACTTATTTCGTCACTGGAAAAGCATATTCAACTTTTGCTGCTCGCACCTCTTGACCGAAAAACATTGTTTTTTTAACATCACATATAGAATATAAGGATTTTAAACACGACCTTCTAGAAAGTTCAGAAAATTAATAAATGGCAAATAATTTGATGCCTAGATCAACTTATATAATTCTCATTATTTAAATTTGTTTGGTGGATATCATTTAGTGAAGTGAGTGTGTTTTGTTTGCTATGATTTTCAAGTATCGGCTGCATCAATTCAAAACTCGTACTGAATATTCAGGCAGTTGGTGTAGATGTGTGTTGGTTTCCGGCACTCGTATACTGAAACTATTCATTTTACAACAAATTACTTTCATAAATTATAGGAAATTTTCGCTAGTTTAATTCATTATATAACTATTTTATTCGTTAAATTAAACGGAAATGAGATATTCTCAAAAACTATTTTTGGGCGCCATTTTTCCAATATGGCAGCGCGAGCGGCGAAGATACGAAGTGGCAAAGTGACAATTCGAAAAACGCACGTCGTAATCTATAAAAATACCAATTTTCGAAAATCTCGGAAAACTTTCCAGTTAACCTCATTTTGAGCACCAAATGACTGAAGTATCAATCGTAAAAGTATTCACACAGCACTAGGAGAATGAAATGATGGAAGTAGAATTATGTTGGGTTCATAAGCTTCCTGAAAATAATTTTTCAACCTGTCCGCGTTTTTCTTTAAAATAACCCCGAGCAAGCAATAAGAGAGCAAATGTGTAGTCTGGAAAACGCGATAAAAAGAAGCCTCTGCAATATATCTTTCTGTTTATAATACCTTATGTGTTATTTTCAACCTATCCGACCTGTCAAGCCAAATTGCATTTTTCGGTTTTCTGACCGGAAATGACCGTAGAAACCTTACTCATGGGTCTCCACCCACTGAATCAGTGGCGTGGCTACTAGTTACTTTTGAGGATTGTATGTTGCAGGCATATAAGCAATTGAAGTTGATTTGAATTAATTTTGAGACAACGCCGATTATATTCGGCGAAAGTTTGAGGAGAAATTCGAGAAATTTGGAATATATCTGTGCATGAAAATGACTGGAAAAAGATCGAATTATTGTTCTCCAGGTAGGAATTGTTTTCGAAAGCGACTGACTTTATTTGCGTGATCACCTTTTTCGAAAGAGTTTGGTACTGGAGATTTACTTAAAAAAGGGGAAAAACCAATCAAAAGCTGAAAAAATATGGAAAGGACTATGACAAATACACAACTCGACAATTGAAAACTGGTGATAGCTCTAGAAAATTGTGTTATAAAAAGTAAAAGTGATGTTTTGTGTGGCAGGTATGAAGAATGGTAGACTACCCCTAAGAGAGTTCGACTACAATCGACATCCAATGACGACAATTTTTCGCAGACATGTTTTTTGTCCAAGCATACAGATCTGACGTGAAACTATGAAATATAATCCCAGTTAACTCAACTCCTTCAGAGAAAAAGTGAAATACGTTTCCATGGTAATAGAAAAGGTTGATTTTGACATCAAACATAATATTATGCATTTATATGGTTTGGATATCAACTTATTTTTTAAGTTGTTCAAGAATGAGAGGGGTATCTTGTACATATCGTAAATCATGATCGCCCTAAAAAAACAAACATATATAAAACTTGTTTCTGTTATTATCAACAATATTAACTATTATTTTTTCGATTTCTAGTAAGACTAAGGTTCTTTATTGTCAGACAGTTGTTTCGTACCTTGTCTGAATTCGCCACTCTCCAAATTTTTCAGCATAAAAGAAAAAATTCTTATAGCGCTGTTCAACTCACTTGCATCAACCTTTAGATGTTTCGATTTTCCGACCTTTAAAGAATGCATGGAAAAATAGAATACAACAGTGGAGGATTGTGAACAATGGCGAAAAATTAAAGAGAGGAGATGTTGCAGGTCAGCTTAATATTTCATTGATAGAAGTTATCACGGAAAGCACCGACAAAAAAAGGATTTAAACCATGTGGCCTTTTTTCGTTTGATGTGAACAACGTTGACTTTTCTTCGAAGGGTTTTTTGAGGGAAGTAGAAAAAATAATACACCCAGAGACTCTAATGAAAATAGCGGCATTGAATGGGGAGGTCTCGAGGAGGACACAGGTTTATTTGATTTCGGGAAACAAATATCCAACGTATCTGAAGCTACTGGTACTTTTAATGATCAAGATCACGATGAAACAATAACTGCCAATTTATCTGCTTTCTAAATAGATAACACGGACATTAATACTGATGCAAAATTAAAAAAGGTTGTGAAAAGATTTACACCTACCGTAGTATTCTCAGACGAATATATTGAGTACCTACCAAAAAAGAGTTGATGCTGAAAAAAATATTACAATGCAACGTTAAATTAAAAAAATATTTCAAGATGACTTAACTAGTTTTTTACTGGTCGGTGAAATGTGCACACGTGGTCGGTAATAGGAAGCGGCGTTGAATTTGTATTGGTCGGTAAAGGGTTTACCGTTTCAGAAAATGGAAAATTCACAATTAATTTAAAGTTTATCATAGTAAACTTGTAATAATAATCAATTGCTAATTTTAAAATATCAGCCAGAAAGTTCAAAATGTGGAAGAAAGTAATTAGCTACTGATGCAAAAATAAAAAAGGTTTTGAAAAAATTTACACCTACCGTAGTATCCTCAGACGAATATATTGAGTACCTAACAAAAAAGAGTTGATGCTGAAAAAAATATTGCGACGCAACGATAAATTAAAAAAATATTTCAAGATGACTCAACTAGTTTTTTACTGGTCGGTAAAAATGTGCACACGTGGTCGGTAATAGGAAACGGCGTTGAATTTGGTCGGTAAAGGGTATCTACCATTTCAAAAAATTGAAAATTAACAATTATTTAAAGTTTTATCATAATAAACTTAGTAATAATAATTGATTGCTAATTTTAAAATATCGGCCAGAAAGTTCAAAATGTGGAAAAAAGTATATCGATTAATGAGACAGAAGTGGAAAGGTAAGGTCATAGATAATTTGTGGATACCTTGACCCTCCTAAATATTTTTTTGTTAACGCCAATGGCGAAACCTTTACTAATTACTGTATCGTTACCTAGAAGCCGGCTTTCCTCTTGTTATTTTTAACGAGAAACGATTTTGTGTTGCCACCCCACTTTCAGATGAGAGATGGTGGCGCTGAAATGTTTAGAAGAAACAAAATGTGTTTCGGGAACAGGTATATTTTTAACATGATTTATATTTCTTCGAAGGTATCTATCATCTGGAGGTTTATTGGTTCAGTTGTAGCAGTGACAAAGCGGGACCCTTCAGGTTTTCACCAGGAATGGGATCATTATTGTTTAAAAAAAACGTAATGGATATGTGAGGTGTCCAATGAATAATGGAACTGTTCATGTGTTTTGGATTATCTAAATTTTTTTTATAGTTGGCCGATGGCAATGAATTCATGATTGATGTGAACAGATTTACACAGCAATTGATTGTAGTCGAAGTTTTGAAGAGATCTGGGAGTTTTTTTCTATAGAAACCATAATTTTCTTCTAAAAAACTTTCTGGGATTGATATATGAATATAAAGTTGGGTTGGTTTTGTGACATTTTCTTGAATCCGAGTTAATATAAAAAAGCATACCCGTTCCAAACCACATTAGGTGAAAAACAGCCGCTGGTTGTTTCAATCATACATACTTTTTTGTTTCCTTTATATTCCACACAATTGACGAATTAACAATTTCAGTTATTTGAATGAACATAAACTAAAAATCTAATTGAATGAACATAATCACACAATCCTCACGTGATAAAACCTGAGGAGTAGTTTATCTAGAAAATAATCAATTCCTTCATATTTTAAACCTTTTTCAGTTCTTGAAAACGGCTTCAAAATTAAAAATCGAAAAGTCAAATATTAACGAATTCCAGATTGAAAATTTCAAAAAACCTAGAAAATGAATTGATCTAAACTAAAACAAAAACGTACCGTATATTTCACTTTGTTTTCCAAAAATGTTCTTCACAAGTAGTCAACAAAGTTGATATTCAGCTGAAAGTATTTTTTTTTGAATTACTCAACCCGGAATCACAACTGTTTCCGTCGCTCGGCAATACCTTAACAATTGCACCTTTTTTTATAAGTAATAAAAATATTATATACTCAAAAAATAGAAATAATCAAAATAAAAAAAATTACAAATTAATTTTTATTACAATTATATTATATATATATATATATATATATATATATATATATATTTTATGTTATGTTATGCCAGTTAAAGGTTTAAAAGAAAAAAACCCACAAAAAAAATAATAATTACTAAATAGTTATTAGTTCCAAGAGATTTTTTTTTTAATAACTTTTGAAGTTCTATTTATTTATAAGCCTTTGTATAATATGGATAATGAAAATGTCAAAATAATATAACACAATCAATTTCATACACTGTCATAATGATCATAAACCATAATTGGAAAAAAGCCAACAAAAAGTCTAAATTTACAAAATTTTCATCAATAAAAGGTGATCAACACATTTGTAAATTTGAAACATACAGTATATGAAATTGGAGATAACTAAAAGTAACCAATGGTAGAACAGCAAACGTCTTCATGATAATACCCAATCAGAGAATAGATGGTCATAGGTAACAATTGGAAATTGTGAAGGAATAGCAATTGGTTGATATCATAAGCAATTATTATTAGAATTTGTAAATAGTAATAAGTATGGAAAAATAGTTGGATATATAAATTGAGTAAGATAAACCTAAACAGTGAAATGTGACAATTTAGTGCGCGAATTCAAAAATTCAAATGGGAAAACAGGAAGGGAAACTTGTATCGAGGCAACAACAAACAAAGCCAACGAGGAGATTGAAAAATAAAATTAGAAGGGAATGGACGCAACATTTTGATAGAACAAAAATTGAACGAATTCCAACATTTGAAGAGCAAAACTAGTATTACCTGGATTATGTATCATTTCCACGTCTCCAAAGCTGATTTCCGCATCTGGATGGTTCCTGAGTTATGGTATTGGAGTTCCTGATAGCGCTTGTAGTGACAAGGTATCCAGTTTCAGGGCATATCTTGAAACACCGACATCTCCAACAGGTATAAAAACTTTAATAGTGCATTTTCGGTCCTGAACTATTTCACCAATAACGTATTTCACATCTGAAGAACTTTATTTCACCTTATTTTGAACAATAACAGAAAACTTTACTATCACGGAAAAAGTGAGGTTCTGATTATCTATCCATGATTTCAATTTTATGATTATCCGTGAATATTTGTATATTCCCACTAGTATAAGTTATTTCTCGTAGGCCAGGTATTTTAAGTCTTCCTGAATAAAGGAGATAATTGTTCTTGATATTTTGTTGTTTGTTCTTTCACAATGATCAACAAACATACCTACGACCATTGAATAACTTGAGTTTGACATATCAAATAAGGGCTAAATCGCTTTGAACCGGCTATCTTGAGATGAGGGCGTACCAACTGTGCTAGCTGTGGTGAGAAAAGGAATAACAATTGTCAGCTACGTGACGAGAGAACAGTGACGTTCGTTGGCAATTATTATTAGCACATACAAATTATTATACAGGGCAAAAATATCTATCTATATCATATCAATCTGGCTCACAAATAATACCAAAAATAATTAGCAATTTCAATATACAAAAACAATATACAATTTATATTTTTCAATTCATCAAAACATAACAAAAGGCACCCAAAACGTGGGGCAAAAATATTACAATATTTATATTTAAAAAATTCATCATTACATATCAATTTGGTTCACAAAGAATAACAAAAACTATTAGCTATCTTACTACATAAAAACAATTCATTTTTTTTTTAATTATCAAAATATTACTACTATATATATATATATATATATATATATATATATATATATATATAAACATAATGAATTTATGATTGGTGAATTTGAACAGCAACTGATGGTTGTAGAAATTTTTTAGGAAATCTGGGAATGTTTTTCAATGTTACATATTTTTTTTATATCTTTGATATAATCTAAAAATCGCACTTCTAACAAGGCGAACATTTTAAGAATATTTATGTATGAAAACAATTTATTGATTAAATATTATATAGTAGATAGGACGTGACACATCTGCATGATAACATTTTTCATTTGTTGCTGATATTTATATTTGAATATAATTATAGATTTTGATAAAATTTCAGTTGGTAAGGATTTTTTTAAATTACTTGGAAGCCATCAGTAAGAAGCGGAAGCCATCGGCAAGAATTGAAAATCTTGAAAATAAACCGTATAAGAGACCTAGATAAAGAATTGATCCACAGTAAAATTAATGAGGTTTTCAAAAAATACCTGTGGCACAGACAATCTATTTTGAATTTTTTTAAATAACAAAAAAATGTTCCTAACAATCATCAACAAAGTTGCTATTAGGCTGAAAGGTATTGCTAATATTTTTAGTCGACGGGTTTATTTTATTTTTTACGTATGGCCACCCATAATTTTTACAGAGCAGTTCGATTTCCGATGATTCTCTTTCATTTTGATGATAAACATTCGACATATATTTTTCGTTAAATCATGTTTTGTTTTCAAATCTTTATTCTGACATTTATGCAACAAAGACAGAAACCCAGTTTTCTCTTTAAATATTGAAGAAAAAAATGTTTGTTGATATCCCTATGAAATTTTTTTCGTTTTATTTTTTAGTTCCAACTATTTTCACCCGATGAAATTCGACGTAATGTATATTAAAAACTGTTTTTTGCGACACTTTTGTTATAATATTTTTGAAAAATTCCAATACCATACGAAAGGTCTTCCAACTCTGTGCAGAGTCGTCCTAGTGTTTGAAACCCCATGTGAATCTGACTAGTTTTGAATTTTCAGTGAATGAATCGAAAGAATTATTAAGCGTTCACGCAATTTTCTATATAACTGGTACTACTACTACTGTTTTGAAAATTCCGTACATCACAATGGAAAAACACTTATTCACTTGTTGGCTTGTCTGTCTTTCTGTATGTATATTTCCTCAGAGACTGTTCGACGTAGGCAGTTAAAATCTGGCATACTGATAAAGCAACTTTTTCCCATAGTTGAACTTAAGAATTATATATATATATATATAAAATTTTTTGGAGGGAGGAAGTTTGCTACACTGTTATTGTTTGCGGTAGACGGAAACAAAGCCGTGGAAAAAAAGCAGCCAGAAAAAAAGGAACCGAAAAAAAGGCCGCCGGATTAAAAGCCACCCAAAAAAAGCCATATAATATAATATCAACGATAAATTTGTAAAGGTGTCTAACATTTATCAGTTTCATTTTTGTGAAATTTATAAAACTAAGTACTACTTCATACTGAAATATTGAGGAAGCCTTTTTAGAGTGTGGAAGGCTTTTTCGAGCAACTCCAGTTATGAAAATACAATAAAGAAGTTTATAAAGTAGATGAGAACGTAAGAAGTAAATTCCATTAGAGGAACATGCCAAACGTACGTTACGAAATCAAAAAGCCAGTGGAAATTCGAGATATCCAACTTCGTTACAGGATTTAAAAATTAAAGGAACGTTACATACTCTCATTTTTCTTTATAAGTTATATAATTAATAGCGTATTTAGAGCAAATTTTACTATAAACCTGTATCCTCTTTTAAATTGCATTTTTGTTCCAGGTTGAAACAATAGGTTCAGTCATTTAGTAGGAATGAAAAGCATTTATCAATCTGGGAGCTTATTCATAAAATGAGGAAAGAAGTTGCGGTAGACTATACCAAGCGCAAACTAGACAACTATCAACTCTCAAGAAGAGGGCAACCTACGATACAATGCAAATGAGACTGAAAGCCTTTTGGACAGAGTTTGTAGAAAACAGGAGAAATATGGAACTTTTCAACAGCCATTAGCCACAACATAAGGATGTGCCCAAATTAAATATATACTACTAATAATCATAAATAATAATTTATATTTATTGAAATTTTCTTTCACCTGCGAAATCCGGAATAGCGGCGGATTTTTTTTCCGGACGGACTTCATTTGAAACAATGCACAAGGCTAGTTTTTCCATATAGGTAATAAAATCTTTAGAAACAAAAAGAAAATGCAGCGATTTATACTTAAAAAACAAGGCAAATGAGTGGCATTCCTAGTGAGACATAGACATGCAGAATGGAATATAACGAGGATGGAACTCGCTACGTATATCCTATATATTTTCTGTATGAATCTTATAATTAATACGGACCAGTTGCGGCCGGACCACTTGCGGCCCGATCGAAAATCGTGCCAGTTGCGGCCGAAGAGAATCGTACCTGTTTCATCAGGACCACTTACCGCCGCTCATTAGGCACGATTAGGGATACAAATAATAAGTACCTACCTAATGTACCTAAAAGAAGGCTATAATGACTAGCGATGTGAAAAAGTATTTTAAAATGCATGAGTCATCAATTATATTTTACTAGTCAGTTTGTAATAATCGTAAAGAAAACTGTTGTTAAATTTCAAGTAATATGGAGAAATAAAAAATCATTGATGGCAAAACTTGGGTTTGCACAAAAGAGAAGAAGGATAGGTGTCGTGGCAGAATTGTTAGTGATAACAGTGATGACTTTAAATTAATGGTTACCGATCCTGCGTGTAAACCTGATGAAGCCCCAAATGAAGTTCATGTTTGCACCTCGAAAGTTAAAAAAAGGGCCAGAGAAGAAGAAAATATCGGACGTCCTATGTCT
The DNA here is from genome assembly GCA_018342105.1 of Gonioctena quinquepunctata. NCBI lineage: Eukaryota > Metazoa > Arthropoda > Insecta > Coleoptera > Chrysomelidae > Gonioctena > Gonioctena quinquepunctata. Next base: position 227,006 of record JAFIRS010000614.1, read on the forward strand.
AAAATATATGAGGCAGAAGTAAGAAAACTCCACGACCGTGGTCTGGATTTCATCACATCAATACCCAAATTTTAATCCGTCAAGACAGTCTTAAATAGACACAGATTCAATGCAATTGGTACAATTAGAGATCCAGTGGATTGCGAAAATATAAATTGGCCCGTAAATTATTTAATTTAGAAGATAATTATTCAATCAACACGTGTCGTGGTTTTGTAAACCCAATTCGTAAAGTAAGGGTATTTTGTTTGCTTTAATATAGATTTTCATGAATTATCGGCCGCGTCAATTCGAAAAAGTCAGTGGTAGTTTTGAGCTTTATCATTTATAAATGCTCTGCAAATATGCAACGATCTTCCAGGTATGAATGTTCTTACAAAAGTAAAAAATCATCATCGTTCAGAATCCATTATGTCTGAGAGTGCAACACAAACAATTCTATTTCAGTCATAGAAAAATGAAAAATAAAGTATCTAATGAATTTACGGATCATTTGTCACCAGTCATATTTCAAAAATTCACTTAGTCCCTACATACAAATTGCATTACATTTTCAAAGAAAACAACTGGCACCTTTCAAATAAGACATATCTCAAGATAAAATTAAACGACAGGTTGATTTAAAATGTTATATTTTTTTGTCAAGTATCAGGTGTAGTTGAATACCTATTAAAAAGTTGGGACTAAGCCAACATGGATTACATATTTCGTTATTTTTGTAATTTCCTCTATCATGCATGCAAAATTCCTTCTTGGCTACCTATAGACAATTGATTTATGAATTTTTATTTTGCATATGTGAATACAATTTCGTAATAACATGGAAAGCTTGCCATTTCATCATAGAATATATGACTCCCATTATTGAGTTCTGAATATCATTTTTTAAATGTATTCCATAGTGATTTAGCAATTACATAAAAAGTAACTATAAATTGTAACGAAAATTTGTATCTCATGTTTGACTGCATGGAACTAGGATTTCAACGAAAATATATAATTCTGGCTCACCAAAGAGAGGAGCGTAGACACCCATAACCTGTTTTTTTCAGCGAAATAATGCCAAAAATAGGCTTTTCTCTTTTATTTTTGGTCTCGTACCCAACCTAGAGTTCCTTATACGAGTTTAAGGTTAGCCAAGCAAAAGAGGGCCATTTTATTATTTTCAGTGCATTTCAATAAAAGCGTACTTTTTATATACTAGGTGTAATTCAACTTGTTGGATTCAGCCGAGCCAGTGAAGGTTTTTCCTCTAAACCACCAAAACAACTCTGATTTTTTGAAAATATTTGTTATATTAAATTATTCAAAATGAGAAATACTTCAGGTTGGGTACTTCACTATATTATTTAAAGATAACACTATTATTATTTTTAATGGAAATTCAAATAATACTTGATATTTTCGGAAATTAGTATCAAGAATAATTTTTGGATAAAGATGTTGATGAATTTTCATTGATAAATGTTAATTTTTGAATGATTGACACGCAAAAATATAATATACAAACATATAGGCATATTATATGAATTTTCAACTGAATAAATAAATATTTCATGAGAATATTCAAACACGTTCAGTAGAAACCGACCTTTTGTAGTGCAGATAGAATCTACCTCGTAGAAGAACTCAATGTCAAACTCCAGATGTTTCTCCGTTTCTCCTCTCTTGATGTTGAAAACACGCGTAGTAGTCTTATGATTTCAGAAGTGAACGCATGTGTTTTGTGATAATTCATGTTTCAAAAGACTTTTGTCGACATTGACTGTTGAACTTACGAGCGAGATTTGTTGACAAAAAGTGAATTATTGATTACAATTCAAGAAAAAGCGTGAAGAGATGGGTGAAAACAATTGGAACATGTGAATGCCATTTTTCCTCATTTTGTGACTAAAATAATTTGATTGAATGTGTTCGAAGAATTGAGTTCTTATCAGGAAACGTCCAGATGCTGTAATATAATTCCTATTTTTTATCACGTTTTCATTAACTCGCTTTCTTGTCTGTCTGTTCGGTACAAATTTTGCAATGGATTTTAAACTAACCTCTCGATAAGCTAGAGGCTTTAAACTTTGGAAATAGCTCAGAACTGGATGACAATGCAATATTAACGCGCTTCCTCGTCTGTCTGTTCGGTACGAATTTTACAATCAATTTTAAACTACATTTTCGATGAGCTAGAGACTTGAAACTTTAAATATTTCTCAGCACTAGATGACAATGTAATATTAATTCATTTTATGGTATATCTGTTTGTTTGTTGTCTGTTCGGAACAAATTCTGCAAAAGGTTTCAGATTTGATAACTAAGTGTGCGAAAGAGAGAGAGACACAGAGAGAGAGATAAAGTACAAAATAAAAATATAAATAAAGAAATAAAAAAGGGATAAAATAATTTCTCCTAAGCCCCATACGGATTTATAACCCCATACAGATTCATAACCCCATACAGGTTATCCTGAAAATTAGTGATTGTGAATTTTCAATACATATGAAAACACTTGTAAGAACAAAAAACGTGGGGGCATGCAATAGATATAAGTGTAGGAGTGTAGGGAGTAGCTACGACGGCGTATTGGCGCCATCCTACCAGTATATTTTTTCATTGAATTATCAAAATTGTGCCATTTTTTCTCATTATTTTAAGATTTTTTCTCAATATTTTGAGATTTTTTCTCAAAATGTTGACTTTTATTGAATAAAAGTCAACATTTTGAGAAAAAAAGTCAGAATTTTGAGAATAAAAAAGTCTAAATTTTGAGAAAAAAAGTCAACATTTTGAGAAAAAATCTAAAAATGTTGAGAAACAATCTCAAAATTTTGAGAATAAAGTCATTTTGAGAGAAAATCTCAAAACTATTAGAAAAAAGTCAGAAATTTTGAGAATAAAAGTCGAAATTTTAAAAAAAAAACTCAAAATTTTGAGCAAAAAACTAAAAATTTTGAGAATAATTCAAAATTTTGAGAAAAAAGTCAACATTTTGACAAAAATTTTGAAAAAAAAGTCAAATTTTCAGAAAAATCTCGAAATTTTGAGAAAAAAAGTCAAAATTTTGAGATTTCAAAGGAAAAATTACTGGTAGGATGGCGCCAATACGTCGTCGTAAGTAGCTGTCGTTGAGAAAACTCATGAAAACAGTTCATATAATTTGCAGTGCAATAAAATTGTTAGTGACTTAGGTGATTCAATTATCTATTGCATGCGCCCCCACGTTTTTCATTTTAATTATTTTCATACTAGTCCCCATTTCTTCATTGAAAATAATATAATTTTTGAAATTGGGTTGTTATACATATCTTACTTTGTCATTGTACATTCCTGGTGACATACTCTAATAGTACTTCTTGCAAATGTTGCACACAATGATCCACTTACTAGAAGAAATTTTCATATATTGCAAACTTCTTCATGTTTTATCTAGTGAATACCACATTGTGAAAATAACACACCATTGGGTCACTGAGTACTACTATTTGTCCGGATTCAGGGATTTTATCTATTTTGAGATACCAACAATAATCATTAAAAAAACCTAAAGGAAAAATAATTGTTGAAAAGGGAAACATTAGAATATTGAATTTTCCTGATCATCGGGGAAGCGTAAAATATATTTTCGTCGACAAAAATATATTGAAGACCTAGTGGATGATGCCACTCTTGAATCAATGTTACAAATTATTTTCTGTGAGTACCCCTTTTTGGAAAACATTCTTATTTGCCCCATTCATCTATATGAGTTCTTAATTAAGATTGGAATAGAACATCAAATAACTGAATAAAAATGCAAATTTTCACATTCAGACTTTTTTCTTTTGAGTTAGGATCCTTTCACAATATATATCGAATGTAGTTGTTTTCAGTTACAAATTACAAAAAATAACTAAATTATTTTCGTAGATTTCTCAATTTTCATAAAAATATTTCTGGTCGTTATTCAATTGAGAATGTTTTCCTTTTCAACATGAATACCTTCCAAGAGGTTATATTGAACGATGGAAGTTAGTTCATCTCTCAGTCGCAGATGATTTCACATCTGATTTTATAAACACCCTGTTCATATTTCCAAACAAATTAAAATAATGGTGTTATTCTCAACTATGTCAATTGCTTTATTTTTCAGATACACCCTTTGACACTTGGTCGAACCAAGTTATCAGGCAACTATAAATAGCAAATTTGATTGGTATTTCTTCACACTAATAACATCAGAAATGACGACAAGTGACTTAATTCTCATTCCAAGTGAATACAATTATTGACAGAAATTTAAAACAAAAAATATGTCCAGTAGTAGTGAATCCCTATGTGAATTCCTAAATCTCTCGACGTTTCGTAGTAAAGTGATAGAAATTTGGCGTTTGAACTATGACAATATTCGGAACCATGGTGTATTATATATGCATGCCCCTTGTATAATAGAGGTAATAATGCAGTCAGTTGAAATCACATCATATCCATTCAGAGAAAGTCGATAATCACCAATAAAATTAATTTGAAAAACATATTAAAACAGAGCTACAGAAATGTTACTGCAGTGCATTGTCAGAGGCTAGGAAACAATATAATGATAAATTGATAATGGGAGCAAATAATAAATCGAAAACTGTATGGAAAATTATAAATAACCTGCACTACCCATAAAAATATAGTTATCAACATTCACAATGAAAATAAAAATCAGTTGAGTTCCTTTGAAATGGCTGAAGCAGTCAACATCCACTTCACCAGAGAACCATCTTCTGTAAATCAGCATGATTTTGATTGGTAATTTAAAATCTTCCAACTTAAGTGGATCTGATCAAATATCATATAACTTACTAAAAAAATCGATTGTTGAAGTTTATGTGAACCACTGGTTTTTCTCATCAATCTTTGCTATTCTGAAAGAATTTTCCCGGATTGTTTGCAATCGACAGTGGTTCTGCCATTATATAAAAATGGTGATTCTGATGACTTTTCCAATTATAGATCCATCAGTTTATTGTCAAGTCTCTCTAAACTCATTGAATTGGACATCAATAATCAACATGATTTTTGTGGGGCCAAGGACTCTTATCCAGGAATCAGCATGGATTCTGTGAAAATATGGGCACAGAATCTACTCTGTGTGATTTCCATAAATGTCTTGGTCTCTTTGTCGACTTTTTAAAAACTTTTGACCTAGTAAATCATAGTATCTTATGTAACAAGTTAGCATTGAAATTATTTGAATCATATTTGAATGGTAGAAGTCAGGTTGTTACACTGAATGATGTTCTGAGTAGGCACCGTACAATAAATCAAGGTGTACCTCAAGGCTCTGTATTAGGACCCTTATTATTTAATATTTTTGCCAATGATCTAATCAATCTTATGGAGAAAAACACCAATTTATTAATTTTTAAAAAAAGCATAGGCGTACTACTGGTTAAAACTGAAAAGGTTCATGATGAGACTATTCGGTGGCCGGAAAAAAAACAGTCTTTTTTGGCCGCTCCAAACAAAGGCCACATGTGCTATTCGATAATACAGAAAAAGAAATAAATTGTAGTGATGAAGTTAAATTTTTGGGAATAACTTTCGACAAACATCTGCAAAGGGCAGATCATATAGAACTATTTATTATCCAATATGTTGAGAAGCAGTTGCTGTAGCATAAAATATATGAAAAACCACTACAGTAAAAATGTCTTGCTTACTCTGTATTTTGCACACTTTAACTCACACATGAAGTATGGTATTTTGAATTGGGGAAACAGTGCCGGTATGAATCGAATCTTTATTCTTCAAAAGTACTCAATTCCAATTATTGAAAGCATTGATATGACTACCAGTTGTCGACAATACTTAACATCTCTTGGTATACTAACAGTTCACAGTTTATATATTTTATATATTACTTACATCTATAAGAATAAACATAAGTTTGCAATAGTTATTACTCACTGTTATAAACCCGCCACAGAAATCTATTGCAACCTGATTATCATAGCACATCGTTTTAACAGAGAAACTTCTATTGTACTGGTTGTAAGACTACTTGATAGACATATAGAATCATCCTCCAATGTTCATATTTTCAAATCAACTCAACTCATTAGATGATTTCTTTTTGTGATAATATTGTTTTCAACTTGTGTGAACTGTGTGAACTATTAGTAAGCAATTTTTTTGAGTTAATATTCCTCTCAAGACATGAAATTTGTGAACAAAATGTCTTAGTCATTTTGTAACATATAGAACATGTTCATCCCACCGCATGTGTTCATCCCTTAATATCGCACCCCTGCAATAATAACACACAATTCAAAAATGCAAATTGAAATAAAAAAAAAATAAGTAAATTACTCAATTCCTAACTAATAATGGTATATTTTGCATTAATTGCCAGTTTCTGAGATATTTGAACTTTGATTTCACAATGTGAGTGAACTTTACTTTTGGTGTACTGTAAACTGAGGTTTTTGAGTTGTGGCGTTATTCTCGCCGGGGTGCGATATATTATCTTGTTTGTTTGTCCAGTTTCAGCACATTATTATTGTTTCTGATTGAAACTAAATGTGTGAATTTTGATTGGTTTATTTCCTAGTCGATCGTTTGAATATACATAACTTTTTTCATATAAGATATATAGGATAGATGAAAGTCAATCATTAAAATATATATAGCCAAATGGAGGGTCCTAATACCAATGTTGATCTAAAATATATAATTTTTACTTCTGACTATATGCAAGTACATTCTTCGGTTAAATCAAACCGTATGTATTGTCCAAAGTTCGGGAAAACAAACTAATTATTTATCGAAAAACAGGGGACTCAGTGAAGTAAATCCATTTTTCTACCTACCCTGTATACAATATGAATGTATATGAGTAAAAAAAAAGGATCGAATGATATAGGTACCCCGTCTCATTTGGCTGAAAAACAACTGAAATACTTACCTAATAATAATTCTTTACCAAAAACCAACAAATTGTTTTACGTAATATTGGATTTAGACGACATTCTACTACCATTAAAGCATCAAAGGAAAAAAATCCAGTTCGATTTTCAAGAATATTAAAAATATATGATAAGAAAACTGAATATTTTCTTTCAACACCATGTAACTCCAAAACTAGTCGACCAATTTTGTATGTCTATCGAAACTCTGGCTGGGAAAGTAAAGATTCAGCAACTAAAACAAAAAACCATTTTGCTAAGAATTCAACATTTCGATGCAAAAATCTGCCATACATCCTTTTAAAAGTATGACACCCTGTAAAACTGCGAATATCTAAGGTGATTTCATAAATGGTCACAATGTTTATTTAACAAAACCTAATAAATCATGTTAAGAATAAATGAGATTTTTCAATTTATGAAAATCGTTTATTTCTCCAATGACATCATTCTGTTCAACGGTAAATTCCAAACCTAATTATAAACGAGAATATTTCTCAACGGATATTATATACTTTCTGTTTATTTTCACAACAAACTAATCACAAATCATTTTGTTATATTATACCGCGCTAAATGACGCCAACACCGTTCCCACTATCTTCACCGCGGTGTTTCCTCAACACATTTTTTTTTAAATCATAACCTAGTTATCCAACGGAAAGTAGTACTTGATATGCGAAGCGAAATTCCAGATGTGTTTATTTTATCTTTTGTTCCTGTTCTCACGGACTCATTACCTCTTTGGTTATATGCGGAATCTGCAACACATCTGTTGCTATTTATAAAACAAACCTTTACAAAAATGTCACGTTTTTGCATTGAATGCCGTGTAACTAACTACGTTCTCGTTGGCTACCCATCTGGCGAGCATATTCAAAAATCATTGTTTGTTTCAAGTTTAGGTAAAGTTTCTAGTTATATTGTCGCTGTCCAAGAACTAACATGTGTCGATTGAATGAATACCGAAGAGAAAGGTAGACCTGGAATTTGTTGTCATCTGTTATTTTTCTCCGTGAACATTTCGTTTTGAATACCTTTTTATAGCTATCTTTGTTACATAAGAATTGTCATGTCAGGTCGTCTTTACAAAAATTTCTCAATATTCAGCATGTTTCATAATGGCCCAATCACCAATAATATCTTTAGACCCAGTATTTTCACCATCGGTTGTACTAGAAATAAATTAACCAACGGTTAGATTATGCTTTTGTGTAACGTCTAATGATAAACAAAAGCACATTCTAACCATTGGTTAATTTATTTCTAGTATAACCGGAGGTGAAAATACCGGGCCATAAACTGATAAATATTTATTTCCAACGAAATTTGTTTCTTTCTATCAACCATCCTCTCGAAACGATGTCGACGCAAGGGTAACATTGTTCGCTATGCCAGTGAAAATCTTTCACAAGTTCTCTGAAAAAATAATTGAAATTTATAAAATTTTATTTATTTTAAAAGATTTTGTAGTTTCAATTGATCCCATTTTGAAAACCACGTCTTTATAATTGGGCTTAATTCCATTTGATAGAACTGATATATGTCTTAGATTTATAGTATATTCACGTTAAGAAGAGGATGACGTCACCAGATGGCAGATTGTAACGTTCAATAATTCGAATTCTCCAAAGTTTATTATTTATTTTATCAGTAGAACTGCATCAAAAACAATATTTCTCTAGTCTTCATTAGTATCCTCTTGAACGTCGAGTTTTTTCCGATATACCCAAAATAGGTTAGAAGTTGCGTACTAGAGTTGGCCCCTGTGGTGGACCTAGAGAATGTGTGGGAGCCCGGGGCTCTCTTCGACTACGTCCTATAGCGTCACCTCCACCGAAATGGGAGCGATCTATAGCGGGCGAAATCTAATCTAACCTATTTCGCACATGGAAAACAAAGTATACATACAGAGTGGGCCATTGAAAACGAAACAGCGGCTCTGTAGGTCGGCAGAACCAAATTATATAAAAACGCTCGGACACGTCAACTACATTTTCGAGGGGGACATCGTTCGCGATGAAATTCACCCGAAATACATTCCATCCCTCGGAGCTGTGACCGCCACCCCTAAATTTTTAAATGGCAACATATGGCAAGTGATACCTCATTTGAGAGGTATTTTCCTTCTTAATATCAAACAACAAAAATAAATTATGCACAGCCTGTTAGGGCGTTTTTGGATAGAATGTTTCCTTGAAGTTGGATTGGAAGAAGAGGCTCTATAGAGTGGCCAGCCAGATCTCCAGATTTAACCCCACTCGACTTTTTCCTGTTCAGTCCATTGACAATAATAATTATTGCGACAGTTGCTTCATCAGATATTAGTTTTTATTGATTGAATAAAAAGTGATTTCCCAACTTCAAGTTCCTATATCTCGAAAAGGAATCGATAGAATTGATTTATTTTTGTTGTTTGATATTAAGAAGGGAAATACCTTACAAATGGGGTATCACTTGCCATATGTTGCCTTCTAAAAATTCAGGAGTGGTGGTCACAGCTCCGAGGGATGAAATGTATTTTGGGTGAATTTTATCGCGAACGATGTCCCCCTCGAAAAATGTAGTTGACGTGTCCGAGCGTTTTTATATAATTATGTTCTGCCGACCTACAGAGCCGTTGTTTCATTTTCAATGGCCCACTCTGTATATGTGTTACAAGCATGTGTCACTTGTAATTGTAAGAAAAGAGGTTGTCTTTGCTGAATTTTTGAAATGTCAATGGAAGCTATGAACCTCATTTACTAATTTTCTGATGAAAATAGAATCACTGGGTTTATAGTATATCTATTCTTAGTTGATTAGTCATCTTCCACTCAAAATATAGGGTTCGTTCAAAATCGTACATATTATAATTTTGAATTATGAAGAAATCCGCAAAAAGAAATGAATATGATTTCCTGTATAAAGTATATAGTATACTAAATTGAGTGAAAACTATTCCCGCGTAAAAACCAGTCGATAACACTTTGTTGACCGCTCATTCAATTTATTACCGTAAACCATCACAGCCTATGTCGGCATGTTCGATAAAGCGGCAAATCCTATTTTGTTTATCATCCCGTTATCATTCCATCGAACTGAGAATGGATATACTATAGTGTATACCAATCTTAGGAGAAGTCGTAATGGCAAATGGCATATTTGATCAAAATTCGTTTATTTTAAGGTTTTTCATTATCATTTTCGTCATCACCATGATCATCATTATCGTCATCAGAATCAAACTTGATAATAAGGTGCAGAATATGTATCAAACTCAACCAGACCAGTATGATTTGAATTTTGTTCAATATGTCAAAAGTTTTCAGCCTATATATCAGGTGTTTGCTTCTGTCCATATATTCAGTGATTTTTCAGATGAAGTGCCATCGTTACCCACATTATAGCTATAATAAGGTTTCGTCAATCCACAAATATTTTAGACAGGATTGAACATGCAGTGATACGGTGGAAGACGAAACATTTCATGTCAATATTTTCCTGCAAGCGTATCAGCTTCATACACAGGTGGTGACTCATTCCTACAAAATAAATTATTCATAAATTCAGCTTAAAGTACATTGACAATAGGCGAGTACACGAGAAATTATGATCGCTTTGAATATGCTTCAAAATAACATAACGCATATATAAATATACCCAGAAAACATTTTTTGAGTCGAATTTCAATTACAGCAGTTCCCATTCGTTTTTGAAAATCATCAAATTTTTAAGCTACTAATATTGGCGCTCTTTGTGACGTAAACGACCGAGCAGCCAATAGGAGTAATCGGGTTGATTGTGACGTTAAACGGCAATGTTGCCAAGTTTCTTAAACTCTAAATGTCAGAACTAGAACACTATTCGCAATGCCAAGGGTGATTTGTCATAAAACAATTTATTGTCGATACTTCAGTGTACATAAACCTTGTTATTTTTGATATTATGAATCTTTGTGGTCCATCTAAACGATTTCTGAAAAAGAGAAAGCCAGTCATTTATTCTTGTTGAGATTTGAAAATATGGCAACGTTGCAAAATTGATTGAAGCTATTAACTGTGTCCATTGCGTGATTACGTCACAACAATTTGCACTGGCGCTAGAAAGAAGCCATTCGAATTTAGCCGACTTTTAATATTTTTTTTTTAAGTTTTAGAAATTAAAAAAAAAGAAAACTAACAACAGAGTTTTCACAAGCTGTAAAATCAATTGAAAACATTTCGAAAATTTCGTTTCCTCTGTTACTAAATCCAACAATTGTTGATTCAAAAAGGTATTTTCAAAACGAATGATCTTGTTCGATAACTATTCTTGGATATCAGCCTTCTTCAATGCTTTTGTAAGGGATTCATAAATAACAGTGGTGTAATAACTTCCATTATCCGTAACTAGTATTGAAAGCTCTCGTGAATTTGTCAAAAGCTGATATTTAACCCTTTGAAGAGAAGTGGTTCCGCTGTGTAACCATAAATTCTAAGTGTTTTTCCGGGCGGCAATGTGGTCAGACTGCTATACCACATATGCCGTGACATGCGTGGCAGTGTCCTCTATCGAACGAAACCACAACCATTTGCGTAACTCATGTAGACCTGTACTTATCCACAAAATACGAATGAGACATTGGAATTTCGACGTAAATTATTACAGATAACCTAATTTTAGGTGTTTCTTCGAAAAATATAATAATTACAGGTAAGTTTTCACTTATTATTATAAATTTCAGTTATTCATGAGTGGAAAATATGTTTCCTCACAAGTATTGTCAAATTCGCATCAGTAATTAGTATTTTTGTTATGGTATCGTTCTGAAACCACTTTGCAAGATAGTTATATCCTCATTTTTTTTAGAATGGTTGATATCGACAAAATAACTTCTGATGAGGCTTATGCTCTTCTGAGCACAATTCCTTCAGATGTGGAATCTGAAGCAGGTGAATCAGACAACTCCGATTCAGATCCGGATGAAGATTTTCCAGCCAACGATGACCTAGTCGAACCAGCAATAGTGGTGTTTGGTGAAAGTGAAGGTAAATATAGAGAGGGTGGTTATGGAAAAAGCTGATGATGATGCAGGGCAAAATATTATTGGAAGTAATAGTGCTCATGATAGTGACTGCTCGGAGGATGATATACCTTTGTCGCTAGTAAGATGGATCAAAAGATCATTCACTCCTGATATGATAACTTTTACTGAGGATTTGGGTCCAAAAAATGTTGATGGAAAATCTATACCGATTGAGTTTTTCCAGTGTTTTTTTGACGACATTTTTCTGAATGAATTAGTGCATCAAACAAATTTATATTGCACACAATCAGGAAGAAGGTTTGAACCTACAACTCTCATCGAAATGAGAATATTTTTAGCAATCAATATCCTAATGGGGATAAAAAGCCTTTACAGCTACACGGACTATTGGTCATCACAACCAGAACTTCGAGATCCTTATATTCACTAATGAATGTAAATCGGTTTGGTTTTCTACTCACCAAGATTGATTTGAACGATAACTCGCTCATGCCAAAAAGGGGTCAACCTAATTTCGATGTATTATATAAAATTCGCCCTTTTATTAATGGTCTAAAATCAAAATTTCAACATTATTATAATCCAACTAAGATACAGTCCATTGACGAGAGTATGGTGAAGTACAAAGGCAGGTCGGCATTCAAACAATATAGGCCTGAAAAGCAAATGAATAGGGGCTACAGGGTATGGGTTCTAGCAGATTCGACAGGCTATATTTGTAACTTTGAAGTATATACCGGAAAAGCTGAACGAAAAAAAAAATATACAAAAAGAGAAAGAAAAAGAAATCGAAAGAAAGATGAAGAAGAGGCTTACAATAGAAATGATCTTGGCATGGGAGAAAGGGTTGTCCACACAATTACTGATGGTTTAGAGGGTAAAGGATACCACGTGTATTTTGATAACTTTTTCACTACAGAAAGGGTAATGCAGGACATGTATAAAAAGAAAATATATTGTTGCGGAACAGTGCGACAGAATAGAAAAAAAATTCCTAAATTGAAAACTGATAAAGCTTTGGCTAGGGGAGAATGGGACTGGTCTACAAGAAGGGCAATGCTGAGCTGTGTGAAATGGAAGGACAAAAGAGCAGAGTCTGGGGCTTCTACTATACACAACCCGGAGGAAAATGCACCTGTAGGAAAAAAAGAAAAGGATGGGAGCATCACACAAATAAATTGCCCCATTTCCGTAAAAAATTACAGACGCTGTATGGGCGGAGTACATCGAGCAGATATGCATAAATCATATTATGCGATCGACCACAAAAGCCGAAGATGGTGGCATCGCCTTTTTTGGCATTTCACTGATACTGCGTTGGTAAATGCATTCATTTTATATAAACAATCAACAAAAAGTGAATTGAAAATCAAAGATTTCCGTCTTGAAATCGTAACATCTTTAGTCGGTGCTAATTCACTAACAAAGAAAATGGGCGGATCTATGTCACCCTTGGTTGAAAACAGATACAAAGTACAAATACCAAAGGCGCTACGGCATGAGCAAGCAAAACACCTTCCTGACAATGAAACTTCTAGGCGTTGTGCAGTTTGCAGCACTGCAAAAAATCATCACTGAACTCGTTGGTCATGTAGCGAATGCAAAGTAGGGTTGTGCATTACGGATAAAAAAAGTTGTTTTGAAACATTTCAGTTGAAACCCTGATTTTGTTGTAACTGGTTTTTTGCATCTGGCAAAGTGGTCACGCCATGTAACCACATAATAACCAAGAATAAATGAATATATTTAAGTAAATTTTTATTTTATTCCCTACAAATAGCGCTCATAATAGTTATTCATGTATCAAGGGCGTAAAATAGGCTTTTATGGACCGCAGCGTGTGAGTAATAGCCCGAGTGATACCGAGGGCTATTAACACGCCTAGGTCCATGAAAGCAAATTACGCCCGAAATACATACAAAATTTTATGCACGACCGGTATATTTGATGTCATGTAGATAGATACCTCTTTATGTCTAGAACATGATAAAAATACATCAAGGCTGCCGTGAGGATGTATATTCATATCATATCGGAAACAGAATAAATCAAGAAGTGATGGAATGAATGTTACCATGGCAACTCAGTCAATTTTTCGAAATAAGATTATATAGACTAGTAGCCATATTTGCTGTCAATTTTTGTGATCACAGATAATTTATTACTGATTTTGAAATGGATTCAAGCGACGAAGAAAGTGTGAATTGTACTCCACCAGAAATAAGTAAAGCAGCTGAGGATGCGAAATTGAGTTTATTGCCAACTAAATCCAAGAAAATATACGACAAGGTGTATGAAGAATTCGTGAGGTGGTGCAACGGGAAAAATGTGAAAAATAAGAAATAGATAGATAGATAGATAGAAAAATCCAAATATTGCAAGCCCTCTACCATGGGGTCATATTATTCCATGCTGAAAACTACTTTAAATGTACATGATAATATAGATATCAGTAGATACGCAAGATTGATAGCTTTTTTGAAAGGAAAATATGATGGTTATAAACCAAAGAAATCGAAGATTCTAAGCAGAGAAGAAATCGAGTTATTTTTGAGGGAAGCACCAGACGATTTGTATCTTATGATGAAAGTAAGTTCTAATTTCATGTTTTCTCAATGTTCAGTATGTTAATCTGAGAATTTATTGTAGGTAGCACTGATTTTTGGTATTTGTGGAGCATGTCGCCGCGAAGAATTGGCAAATATCACAGTGGACGACATTCAAGATTTCGAGACATTCTTACTCATAACTATACGAGAAACCAAAACGAAGATAGATCGAGTATTTACTGTAATCGATGAAGAACAGAAATCGCCAAGTTATTTGATATTTACAGAAAATATTCTTCCTTGCGAGATCAGAATGATCAAAAGCGGTTTTTTTTATATTATAAAAATGGCAAGTGTACGAGACAGGTTATCGGAAAAATACATTCGGTCAAATACCATTCAGAATAGCCACTTACCTAGGTATTTCTAATGCGAAAGAATATACTGGTCACTGCTTCAGACGTTCCTCAGCAACTATGTTAGCAGATGCAGGCGAGGATATAATCAACATTAAAAGACATGCTGGGTGGAAGTCGACGACTGTTGCGGAAGATTATATTGAAAATTCAGTTGCAAATAAGCTGAAGATTGCTAAGAAAATTGTAGAAAATGATGAGCCTTCTACTAGCCATTGCAGACAATCTGAAAATATTGCTCACTACTCTGAAACACCAGATAATAACATGCATTCTCTTCAGACTTCTAGTAATGAGGAATCAGTTGAAATCAGTAACTATCTGCAACAACAGAAAATAACAAATCCAAATATTTCCATAAATAACTGTTCTAATTGTATTGTCAATATTAAGTTATAATTCATTTTTTAAATTAATTTATGTTCATTGTTTTTGTTATATTATTGTTAATAATGTTTTGGGTTTGATTATATGATCCATCGGAATATAGATTTCTATCGATATGAGATTGAAATTCACTTTAGCGCCTGTTCAACGATTTTATCGCCCGCGGGGCGATAAAGTAGTCCGCGGGCGCTAAAGTGCTACTTTACGCCCGCAAATCCGGGCGCTAAAGTGCTGCTTTACGCCCAGTCGTGCATAAAATAAATTTGGCGATTTACATTAATTACCAACATTTAATTTTTTTAATCTGTGCTTTAAAATGTTAAACCGATGCAGATTGTTTTTTTGGTTCATTTCTTTATGGCAATCAAAGTTCTTTGCTCTCGAACAAAAATTTAAGTCGGCGCCACAAATAAATACAGTACTGCATCCAGCATATATATCTTGAAATAAGGAATCAACTGATCTATTGACTGACTGACATAAACCCTAATCCTGAAGTTTTATGTACTCATGAAAAATATGTATACGTTGACTAGCGATACTGGGCAGTTCCATCAGACCCAGAAGAATAATTTCCTTTTCTGTGTGTAAAAACATGTGTGAAAGTGTTAGACTTTCAAGTGATATTTAAGTGGTACAGGATGGTTACCGCAACGGTTATTTTCCACTTTCAAGTTTGAAAACTTTTAAGGTGATTCTGCTTAGTGGCCATAACATTTCGGACACCTCAATTGACACTAACGAGTTATAAAACTGTGGAATTGCTACCAGAGATGGGAATTACGTGACTACAACCATGCACCAGTGGTGATTACGTAATAACATAATGGTTTTCATCACTATGATGCTACATGAGATATTTTCTAGTCAAATAATTATCACCATACACAAAATAAAACATTGTAGAAAAAATAAAATGTATTTATACCTATAATTAAAATCTATTGTGTAATTGGGCCCTACCTGTATGACATACATTTCAGAAACTCAAAAAAAGTTATAACATTTTGTTTCAATAACAATATCTTCCCTTTTATGTAATCTTTCTCCCTTTTATGTAATTTTTTGATACTTCTAAAAATTTGAAAATATCAAGACGGTAGTTATAGAAAAACGAATTAAATTTTGAATGAAAACCTTCGCATGCATTAGTTGTTCTATTTGAAGGGAAATTATATTCAGCGCACATTCGGTGGAAAATCGGCTTCTTCAGAATTGTCTGTCTACCGGGTAGTCTGCGAATTTTCGAACCGGACAAAATATATAGCGAAAAATTCGTCAACTACGCTAGGATCCAAAAATGAGAATCCAAATACGTATTTTAAATATTTTCCAGCCTCCGAATCGGTCGAATATGCTATCGTTAACCCTAGCTTCTGAATTTTACGCCACCTGTAAGGGAATAAAGACAATTCTATAAGGACACGGTAGAGTGGTAGCAAAAATAGTGATTACAATAAATTTTCAAGGAAAACACAAAATACAGTTTACCAGACTCTCGCAGATGAAATCGTTAAACGATAGGGGCAGCATTGTGAATCGCCTTCTGGAAATCCGCATTGAAAATTGTAGGGTTGAAGTTAAGTTCTAGTTCAAAACACTCCTCCTTAAGTCATCTCAATACTTTGATGTATGAATTGATTTCCTAATTTGGTAATAGAACGGAAACTGAAGATATAATGTTGATATTCCAGCCCACGAATCGTAAAGAGTTGACGAAAAAATTTAGTGCAACATTCGAATGTTCCATTAGCATAAATAGTTATTGATTTACAGAAAAACTTCAGTTTTGTTTCTCAAAAAAATACCACATAATTATCTTCGGAGTTATTTCTGAACAAAAATTGTTCATCTTCATTTGTTGTGATATTTCAAACGTCTATTACATCATGCACTTCCTGCAAAGTAGTTGGTAGTTTTCGCAACACCTTCATTCTGCTGTTGTACATGTTTTTCCGTATTAAATGCACGTCGCTCACTGCTAAAGTATTTACATTTATTGTAATTTAGATTCAATTGGGGGAAGGCCAAAACAACTAGAATCACTATCAATTGGCTGCCGACGTTTCGACTTTTAATAGGGACATTTAAATATAAAGGGTTGTGATTATTACTAAATAATTAATAGTACACATTAATAATAAATTATTTAGGAAGCCCATAAAGTCGATAGAATACATACACATTTTACTGTAGATGGGTGAAGTTTTCAGTAGGTTCCTTGTGGAAATAAAATGTATATTCATAGGGACATTTAAATATACTCTGGATTCTTCTTTATTGTATACATGGAATTTTTATGTGTTAGTGACGGAAAGAGAGTTGGTTTCTTATTGAAGATATCTAGTGTGGATTGAGATCGTTTGCGTTTTTTGTAAAGAAATTCGTGATTTCTTTTAGTTATTCATTGATAAGGTGTGCCTGATTTATGTTTTTTTATGTTTATCATCTCTTGTATGCTTTTTTTTTCTATAGTTTAGTTGTTTTTCAGCAATTTATGTGTTAATGAAATCGAACTGTTTATGGTTTTGAATCTGAGACTCACAATGCGCTACCCGTGGCCTGAAATATACGTCATTCATAATATCGAAAATATATTTTGTAAGACGTCTTTATTCACAAAAATATAGAATGAATGCAATGTTTCTGACAAATAAAACAGAATACATAAAAAATAAACATACAAAACATTTTTTGTGCCGTTGGGCACTTAAAAAAAAGAACCTAAGGCAGAATTATTTTTCATATGAATTCTACTTTAGTTTTGTTCGAGGAGCCTTACTTTGGGTTTGGGCTCGTCCAGTTTCTCTTTGAAGTTTTTCACAATAAAGAACGCATCGACTCCGTTGTTGGTACCAACATCTTCCAAAGAATGTTGACGACATTCTGCCTATGTTGCACATACTCTAAACCTAGGAGACTGAACACAATTTCCTCTTTGAACTTTTGATTGTGACAAGTTTGGCTTCTTCTTGATAAATGTGCATTTACCATTGCATTACCAAATGGCCAGCTTGCTGTACCACTTCACCCTCTGCGTAATGATTTGGTGTAAGATTTCATTCGATCTGACAAGTCTCGATGTACCCTTAATTTTTATTGTAGTCAACTTCACCAGCAGGTTTTTGCAATTCTTCATCATGGCCAACTCTAATGGTCAATAATTCATCGGTGTGTTTTGTGGATAAAGTAAGAACGTCTCTTTTTTCTTTCCATGTCTAGACAATTATACCAGAGTTGCTCTCAGCAGCCTCTATCTCTCCTTTCTTGAGTTTTTCACCCATAACTTGCTTAGGATTCATTTTTCGATTTGACCGGAGAGTACCAACGAAGTGAGTGTTCCCGTCCGGCCCGACTTTTTCATTTGGACGATACTTGCATGGATGTGTCGACAGTAACAGGCAAGTGCAAGGTGCAGGCAGATTATCGCCTGATTCTCATCCCTTGGAATCACGAACCGAAGCGAATTCACCTTTACATACCCCTTTTACAGGAAATGATTAAAATTCGGCCGCGGCTGCCAACTAACATGCGACCACCTAATTATATAGATTGTCGATATAGTATATTACATTACTAGTGCGGAATGTGACATTTTTCACACGAGTGGGAAATATTGTGGCACGAGGCGTAAGCCGAGTGCGGCAATCACACGAGTGTGAAAAATCACTTTCGCGCGAGTAATGTACGCTATTTTTCCTACGACCACCTATTTCATTAAACAATATGTAAATATTAGATCGTGTATATTGAGTTTCCTGACTAATCTTACGTTTTATATGTGACAGACTATGTTTGAATATTGTTTCTATAGAAAGTGCATATTAATTTAGAATTACTTTTATAGTGAAATAAAGAAATAACGATAATTAACGTTCATTTGAAAAAATTACAATAAGTAAGTACTTATTAGATACAACTGGGGAACAAATTGAATTATTTGGAACCATAAAAATCAAAAGTAAATTGGTTATTGTTACAATTTGTAAATTGTAACGGTGTTTGCGAAAAATTCGTTTCAATATTTTCTCGGATGCTGCTTGTAATTATTGTGCTCATCGATGAAGTTGGGGGTTTTAAATTTATGTTTTCTAATATGGCTGATTGAGTATCAGTGTCTTCCGAAGTTCTACGAACAGCGCTGACAATTTTAGTGGCGGTGTTCATTCTGTTGGTGTGAGAATTAATAATAACATCTGTAAATCTTACAGGATTCACGGGTTTGACGGCTTATTGACAGCCGTGCGGAAAGTTACTTTCCGCACTAGTGCGGAAAGTACTTCCCGCACGCGTGGGAATAAAGGTCACTTTCCATGGGAGTAGAGAGTGCGATATGTGTTACTTTCCTATGTGGTCGTAGGAAAACATATATTTGTATAGTCCATCCAATATCAATTGCAGAAGCTGTTTCTATAGGGAGCAAATGAAAACTCACTTCGCTAACACGAGCGTATATGCGGAGAAACGGAACGAAAAATAATCTGTACTACTCGTAAACATTTTCCGTCGGCAAACGGTAGATCAAAAGAGCCGATAGTCAACGTGGACTCGAGTGACGGCTGTCTGTTGTACAACCGATTTGTCTGGGCCAATGAAGTCGGACATCAATGCTGGCAGGTGTGTCTCTACGATGGGAGGTCATAAATCACGCGTTATATTTGTGTTTCAATAGCTCTGAAAGATTAAAAACCAGTAGCATCTATGGTCTTGGTGTGTGCCGATCGAAATACGTTTTAGGATATAATAATAACCTACATCAAATAATGAAAGAAATTATTTTTCTTTCTTAATGTATTTGTATAAATAAAAGCTTGTCTTTAATTTTTTTTCATTTTTCATTATTTATGAAGTATTTTTAAAATCTTAAAATATCTGAATAAAATTAGTTATCCGCGCCACTGCTGCTCACACGATTTCGCCGCAAGACTTTTTTATGCTCCTGCAATTGATATTGGGAAAACTATAACTCCAGTGATTTTTTTGTTGATGAGGATATCGCTATTGGTATGGATACATTCCGTAGGAATTCTTAGCAAACGATGTTATTTTCACTTCGCATATTTATCGTCTTCAAGAAAAAAATATTTTCATTTCCAGTTGGAAATTATGTACTACGGCCAAGCAATTCTAGCCAACATGCCAACTCAAAAGCTATTATGTCATTCATGTATTGTATAAGGACAACGCCGGCGATAGAATGTCAGTGCGTGTCATATATCGATCGTAACGTGGGTAAAAAGGTCAACGCAATCGTTACCGATTGACAGCGAAGTCCCTGAACGGTTCAGGTTTCAATGAATAAGTCAACAGTCGGCAAAGTGCGAATGAAAACCTTGGGGTGGAAATGATTTTCTTTGTGACAGAATAGATATTGATATCAGGAGATTGGAGGATTCAATTTTTGATAGTTGAAAAGTAAGTAGATCAGGCTAGTTTACATTATTAGAGTTAGATTGAGTGGCAGTGGGAATTGAACAAAAATTGGTGACAAAAAAAATATTTTGACCATTTTTGGCTATGCCTTTATATTTGCGATAGGTGTCCTTACAAACGACGAGAGATGGGACGAGACTAGGAGATTTTACGCATAGCAAGTTGAAGAAGGCCCCACTACAGTATAACGTAAACAAATTTCTCAGGGATGAGGGCCGAGAGCCCGAAACACGTGACTACGGTTAACACTTCTCTCTGAGGGCTATGTCCAATAAATTCCTTCCGTTTTATTTAACAGTCCCCTCGATATTCCTCTCTTTCATCTCTATAATCCTGGACTCGGATGTCACGCAGGTAGCTATAGCTGCCTCCGTGGTGACGTTGGTAACCGAAACCACAAATGTGCGGCTGGCTTCTGTTTGTTGACTCCGTTGATTTGTCGTTTTCTACCAAGTGTTGTTCATCTTTGCACTTCTTCACCGTACTGATGAGGGCCGAGAGCCCGAAACACGTGTTTACGGTTAATAATATCTAATATTGCACAGACTGAAACATTGGGGGATCCCAATTCAATGATAGAATATTAATCTTGTCAGGCACATTAATACAATGTATATTTTTTGCGTTCTCAACCTGAGTATGCATCCTACGAAAGTTATTCTACAAGAAACTTGATTTTTGTTGGCACCCAACAGAAATTTTTCGAAGTCAAAATGACTTTGGCTGAAGCGAGACCCATCACAACTGAAAACAGAACCAAGCTTACTCGCCAGTAGGCACGCATTTCAGCCAGAGGTCTTTGGATTTCTGACTGGTGACTACTCCGTACTAATGAGGGCCAAAAGCCTGAAACCGGTATACGGATTATTAGACGGACCTGACACAATAAGAACATAATCAAGTTTATCAGAAAGGAACATTTGCAATTAATTTGTATTGGATATGGAAGTTTGCATAGATTTCAGGAGGATATCATTCAATGTTCTGCGTAGTATTTGCCAGGAAAGTAGTTGTTTTCCGCTTGTAGTCTACCAATTGTTTCAATTGATTTTACTTAGTGAAGAGATTTCAAATTTTTTCTCCTAATCTTTATATATATATATATATATATATATATATATATATATATATGTATAATTCTACTGTACATGTGTGACACTGAACTCCTCCTAAACGGCTGGACTGATTTGAATGAAATTTTTTTGTATGCGTATGCGCCCTGGATGGTTTATATTCACAAATCATCGCCTTAAATGTTGAGGGTGGTCCACCCCTTAATTTTTGTATTTATTTCTTAAAAAAAAAAAATGTGTTTAAATTTTTTTTAAAATACATACACCGTAAATTTTCACCCTTCTACGATCAACCCCTATTTTTTTGGCAACATTTTTATTTTTATTTTGTCATGAATACAAAAATTCATATTACTCTTAATTTTCACCCTTCTACGATCAACCCCTATTTTTTTTATAGAAAAAACGGGATAACAGGAAAATGGGATAACAGGAATAACGGGATAACGAAAAAACGGGAAAACGGGATAACGGGATGACAGGGATAAGGGGATAAGGGGAAAACGGGATAACGGGATAAAGAAAAAATGGGATAAAGGAAAAGATAACGGGATAACGGGAATAACGGGATAAGAAAAATGGGATAATAGGAATAACGGGATAACAGGATAAGGGGATAAGGAGATAAGGGGAAAACGTGATAACGGGATAAAGAAAAAAGGGATAATAGGAAAGGATAACGGGATAATGGGATAACGGATTAATGGGATAACGGGATAATGGGATAACGGGGTAATGGGATAACGGGATAATGAAAAAACGGGATAACGGGAAAGGGATAAAGAAAAAAAAGGGTAACAGGAAAATGGGATAACGGGATAACGGGAGAACGAGATAACAGGAAGCGGAAAGAGTCAAAAACATAATCTAGATGGAACAACATAAAGGGAAACATAGAAAAAAAGAAATTCTACGCGGACGAGAGTTTTCGGGAAAAACATTTTAGGGAACATATAAATTTGGACAGGACAACGTCTGTCGGGTCCGCTATATATATATATATATATATATATATATATATTTACAAAAATATAATTACTATATACAGATATGGTAACATCCTTGCGAAAACTCCCAATTCGAAGAGAACTGGACGGTTGCCCCGGGGCACTGTTTCCAACATCCCACACGAACGCCCCAGTCCAAAGACGGACTGTAACCCTTGCTAAGGAGGAGGCACTGGATACCGTTTCGGCAGATTCTAGGCTGTTCTCTTGTATAGTGAGTCAGTGATGTTGTTGTAAGTATTGTTCTTTCACCTCCTAGCAACATGCTCCCATGTTAAAATGCAAAGTGTACTTGTATCTGATAGTGTAACGTGCTTAGTTTCGAGAAATACGGTTTGGCAAGAATCGTCCCGGGAAAAATACTAGCAAAAAAATATGTTCAAAGGAGTGCGTGATTTGTTGTGTGGTTTGTGCGTGAATATTTGAAGTTTTATTTGAGTATTGTAGTTTTGTGGATGTGGATACTTGTTTGATAACTAGTATATGGCTTGATGTCACTGTGAAGAAAAAGTGGAAAATTAGTTTTGTTCGGACCTCTTTCTGTTCCCGGCTACAACTGAACTAACCATTTCCGTGTGGGGAGGGCATGTTAGTATAGGTTAGCTATGATAAAAGGTCTTCTACGGGAGGCGTTCCTCAGGAAAGACATTCCTTGCCTACGTTATGCAGATAGTCGTTGAAGGACAATCTGCAGGCATCATATCAAAACGCATACAGTAGTTTTGAACATAATCGGCAGTTGGTATGACCAAGAGGAACTATCACTGAATTTCAAATCCCCAAAAAATCAGTATGGTCACCTTTACCAAAAAATAGTTGGTTTTTCACAGATCACTGACTCATTATCTACGCATTTCTCAAAAAACGCACTGTGTACAAATTGAAAGAGCATTTCATTTTCTATATCGTTCATGTTAAGTGGTTAGTATGCGAGAAAGTGAGCGGCCGTTAGAGCGTTTGGACTTGGAGGCGTATTTTGGTCGTAGCTGCTACAGTCATGTTAAACCCTGTTCATCCTTTCCACTCGTTTGATTTGTCTAATTAACTTATATTTATTACAGTACTAGAACATATTAACAAATGATAGGCTTTTGTCGTATTCTGTGGGGTATGAGGGTCATACAAATTGATTGTTCTGTATGTTGTATAATTAGATGTTATGATGGAACAACTCTGAATGATTTAATCTTGAATAATTCTAATTAAAAACGTATAATAATCAAACTATCGAATCAACTATTTTATAATAAATAAGCAATATGAATTATATGATATTATTTCGCTACATAGTCCTTTGGCAAGTGACTGCTACCCTGAAGGACACGGTTCTGGAGACGGTGGTGCAGGTGGAGCAGATGGTGGTAGCTCCAGAGTGCCCCATATCCTCATCATTCATCTGGTGGTCTGAAAGAAAAATGCATGAACATTACCACAAGCAAGATAACTAACCTGGGAATGAGTTCAATGAAAGTGTGATTGTAGTGAATGTTGAGATAAGATATAGGTAATTTCCTCAAGTGATATTGTGATGGATGACACGTCGTCGACATTGTTATCGTCAAAATCCTGGTCGTCTTACGAATTATACTGCACGAGATTGCTGTAGTTGCCTTCACAAATTGTACACATATTTGTGCTTTCTTGCAGCCGCAGTTCTTCAAGCAGAACTTGCGGCACCTGCTTGACACAAGATGGAGAAGGTTTTCAGGAGCAGGGAGGTAATGGTAGGAATGGGCTGTAGACTGCTGACAGTGTTCATCCATCCCAACTCGTCAGGTTTCTTCGTAAAGGTGTCCTCCCCTAGCAACAGTTACACCTGCTGGCAAACGTCTCTACATAGTCGTTTGGCGAGAGGCTGCAAACCACCAACGATCAATGGAGGAGAAACTTCATCCGCTACGTAACCTAGCTGTTACTTTTGACTACAGCACACTCCTATTGTAGACTAGTGTGGGACTGCCTTACCTCATTGGGCGAACTGAACAGCACCAATATAGTCACTCTGGATGGGTCGGCTGACGCACTAACCAGGGAAGCGACAAAAGCTCTAGTGGGTTACAAACTCTTCTGTGGATGCAAATCACACTCCAGAATGGGACAGGCGGGGGAGTTCATTTCACAAATTTACAACAGACCTTCTGATCGACCTTGGCAAGGCTGTGAGAATATGGTTGGTATGCCAAGGCTCAAAATACACATGAGCCAACTAAGTCTGCCAGGAAGATGAAAATAGCACATTACATATGCTTTGCTACTAGGAATGCCTCACAAGGCCAAGGTACATGCAATACGGAGAAGGAAGAGGAGGAGAGTATGAAACAACGGCATTCAAGGTTGAGGGGTCTCATGAGAAAGATCAAGCTAGAAACTATTCCTCTGAAACATATAGTAAGTCTTACAACATATCTGCAAAGGTTGCAAAGAAACAGGCCAAGGAGTCGAGTCCTTCTTTTGAATCAAATTTAATAGATGTATGATCCAATTTTATTTTTTTGTGGATTAATATAGTGGTTATCGTACACAAAGAAATATTCTTGATTTATGTGATTCGGTGAAAAATTTACTTTTAAAGAATATCGGAAAGTCAAGATTTTTGGACTTGTTGGAACCTGGAACGAAGTCATGACTATATACGATAACAAAACCCCTATAAGAATATATTTTGAATATATCGAATAAAGAATATATGATTTATGAAGTGTGTACCAGATATATCCAAATTAGATGCAATTAATAGAGGAACTGATGTGGAGTACCATCAACCCGCAAGCTCAAATTCCAAAACCTCTCACTGCCAAACCACAATTCCCATAGGAAACCAAACCGAATTGAAAATAATTTTCCAAATTATCATGCCACACGCTGGGAATACGTTAATCAAATTTTTAATTTCGACATTCGGTGAGCTCTCACCTTATCTCAATTTCAGATAGAGGTGTCAAAAATAATGAACTGTTAAACTCCAGATAAGGTAACTTTTTAGTTATTCAAATTGAAATGTGTGCGATTGTCTGATATCACTTAATCCTCTGCCATTGTGATCGTCATGAGTAATGGTCGAATACTGTTTTATACCTCTCCCGTCATGTTTTCACCACACGTATTCCGAAGCGTTTCCTCACGGTTCAGGTTACAGAATCAACGGAGCACGAACAAAGGGCAAATTGCATTTTTTACGTACGTCAAGATATACGTGAAACGTTGTGATTTATGATACCTCTTGAGGAGCTCCATTGTCGTCGAAACCAGGAAATACAATTAGGTAGATAAATGCAAAAAACTGGAATAATTAAAGCGGTACAAAGCTCGAAATTTATCATATTAAAAATAGCGTTAAAACTGTGACGGAAACGAAAGAAAAACAAAAGGGCGCACTGGTGTGAACGGGTTGTCAGTCGCGCTTCTGAATCACGCCAAAAACAATGAAAGAGTTTTCCATTGTTTCGGCAGGGCGCTTACTGCCTGAATTCAGCTTCTTCGTTCGACGATCGTTCATTCTTACGTCAACTTTGATAGCTGAATTTCACAATGTATCCTCATGCTCAGTTTCTAATTTGCGACTTACTTTAAGACGCGTTATATCAATTTCGAAGGAAACTGTTCTTGCATCCACTTCGTTTTTTTGAGTTCTTTGAGTTGAATTGTTTCCATGATGTAATCAGCAATTCTAAACATTTGTTTAAAATATAAATGACCATTCTTTTTTGAGTAAACGAAAGTGGTTAGTTTGGGTTTATGAAATTTGCTGAATATTCCGAAGAATGCTTGTTTACTCTGATACATAATAATAATAATAAACTTTATTGGCAATATGAATACAATTTAGGATGGTTACAATGAATAAAGTAATCATAACGATAATTGTAGAACACTTGTTTCGCAAAAAAATAGGGAGTTTTAAGAAAATATATGATTAAATAAATGTACAAAAATAACTAGTTAAAAAGTTCATAATAACACAATGTTATAAAACAACATGCACTAAATAAATTAAAATATATGTAATAAAACAATGTAGTTCGCATTCCTCACGATACAATAAATAAAATTATTCATAAATAAATAAATAAGAGCACAGGATTAAAAGTTAATGAAACACATATGACTGATGATTACAATAGTATACTATGAGTAAAGGTGTTAAAAATAAATTCAAAATGAGATTAAAATGTGGACATAAAGGAATAAGAGAAGAATGAATCAAATAAATACACGCATGGATACATACATATATATATATATATATATATATATATATATATATATATATATATATATATATATATATAGCTGGACTAAACAAGACATATTAGAACGTTACTAAAGTTTCGGAGTATAGGGTTTTAAAATTAAAAATCACATTACCATGTCGGCAACTTTTCCCCTAGGTTGGCTGTGAATGAAGATCTTCAACCTTCAACTCTTTCTTATATAGAATCAAGTTATCAATTTTTTGTATATGGAGAGGTATGGAGTTATACATTTTTGGAGCCATATATTGGTATGACCGCTGGCCAATAGATTTTTGCATTTGTGGGATTTTGTGATGGTGTTTTTTTCGAGTTAGGTGATTATGATTAGGTAGGTTTGAATTGATAGGTTTTTCTCGCTGGTATTTCATATTGATATTATTATAAAAAAGCTGACGAATATCGAATACATGTGCTTCATGAAATAGTTCTTCAGATGGATATTTATAGTCTTTGGACATAATCAGCTTGAGGAACCTTTTTTGCAGTATTTCCAGAGGATGAATATGTGTTTTCAATGCCCCTCCCCATCCGACTATACAATATCGCAAGTGGCTCTCAACTAATGCAAGTTACAGTACTTTGAGCTGATGGAAAGGTAATATGTCTTTCAGATATTTGAACTTGTAGAGAATCATACGTAACTTATTACAGACATAGTTAATATGGGAATCCCATTTGAGATTCGTGTCTTTTATTACTCCCAGATATTTAAAAAAAATTTAGGCTGGATTATATACTGTTGACTCATTGTGGTAACCGTGAGACTATCGAATGATGGCGTGTTGGACCGATTACAGCTAAAAGGTAGGTAGTAGGTTTTTTGCAGGTTGACAGTAAGTAATTTGTTTTCTAACCATTTTTTTATTGAAGGAAGGTCTGTCTCTACTGTGTTTTTCAATTCTTGCCAGGTGTCTGCTTTATAAAATATTGCGGTGTCATCAGCAAAACCTAGTATTTCTCCATTGCTCCTGATAGAGAACATGCTATTGATGTAAATATTGAAAAGGATTGGGCTCAAAACAGTCCCTTGAGGAACTCCATACTCAATTTGCATTTGATCGCTTTGTACATCATCCACTCTGAAGACTGGAATCTATTGGCAAGATAACTTTCGAAAAGTTTTAAACAATTATTTCTGATGCCAATATCTTCCAATGTCTGTGAGAGGAGACTATGTCTTACAGTGTCGAAAGCTTTAGACAGATCAATAAATACACATAGACTTGGCATGTTCCCATCCAGAGCAGAAGAAATCTTCGTAGTTAGTGCCAACAACGCGTCTTGGGTGGAGATATTCTCTCTAAAACCATACTGCATACTCGATATTAGATTATATTTAGATATATAAGAAGCTAACCGTTTAAAAAAAAAATCGAAAATTTTCGATAGATGCGTTATTAGAGATATCGGTCTATAATTAGTGATCGCTGTCTCATCTCCTTTTTTGTAAACTGGTACTACTATTGATTCCTTAAGCGCTCTGGGCCAGATACCTTGTTCCATGCACAAATTTATAATGTATGTAAGAGGTTCTAGAATATATGTAGAAATTATTTTAATAGTTTCTGCTTTGATATCGTCTACACCTGCAGATTTTTTTGTTTTCAGTTCACTGATGATGCTCTCAACTTCTTTATTATCGGTTGGTAATAACACAAACGAGTTCACAGAAACTGCTCTATGTGGTTTGTAATTAGGGTCGTTTTTCACTTTATTTGCCATTTTTTTACCTATTTGGGTGAAAAAAGTGTTGAATTCATTGGCTATCTGCTTTTTATCATCTTTCAATTCCCCCGATTCATCTTTAATTGTTTTTATGTTGCGCTTACTTTTTTTGGTTTCTCTTATTTCTGTACCTATTTTCCATAACATTGGTGCATCGGTTGAATTTAAGTTGATTTGTTTTTGGTAATAGTCGAATTTGTTTTTTTAAATTAAATTTGTGAGCTTATTTTTATAATTTGTATATTGTGTTTTCAATTCCAAGTTATGGGGATCGTTTCGGAGACCTTTGAAGAGTTTATTTTTCGTATCTGTTGATTTAACAAGAGCATTTGTTATCCATGGTGTAATCTTTGTGTTTCTTCTTTTGGCCCTCCTTACGGTTGTGCGATCGTTTATGGCTCGAGTGAGGATATCTATGAATTCATTAGTTCCAGCGTTTGGATTTGTTGTAGAAAATATGTGTAGCGTATTCTGGAGTTTGTCGTGATCAATATATTTTTTGAATTTATCTTTATTAGTTGCCACATGTTCATCCTGGTTGAGTATAATCTGAAGTGCAGTTGTATAATGATTTGTGATATTACTCTGAATTATTAAGGGAATGATTTGCTTCAATATGTAACTCTCGGTTTTTATGAAGATATGATCAATGCAGGAACCACTATTATTCTGGACTCTTGTTCCACTATTCATTACTGATATATATCCGACTTCGTTCAATGTATTTAGATACTCATTGCAATGTTCATCGCTTTTCAAAATATCGATATTAATATCTCCAATGAATATAGAGTATGCGGCGTTATTTTTATCGTGGTTTTGTAAGTATTCCTGCAAATGTTCATTAAATTCTTTTGGATCTGTAGAGGGTGATCTGTAAGCATCGGTTATCACTATGTTTCTATTGTTTCTGTAGTTGATTTCAACTTTTATGGCTTTAATATTGTTTATTCGAATTATTTGATAAGTATAGTTGAATGTAGACTTGATGTATAATAAGACACCATCATTTTGATTCAACCTCCCTTCATTGTATAGTCATATCCTGTAATGTTATAAAGCTCAGGGTTTTGTATAATCCATGTTTCCGTCAATACGATACAATCAATTTTTGGGTTTATAATATTTAAGAAGATTTTAAATTCATCGAATTTTTTTTTTATGCTTCAGATATTATCGTGGATAATAGTAAAATGTTTAAGATGTTCATTCCCTGTTAAAATTTTATTCAGTTCATATTATCCTGTAGGGTAAATGTTTCTATTGTTTCTATTGTTTCTATTTCGAATTCTCGGATGAACTGTTCTATTCAGATCAGCATAAGTAATTGGGGAGAAAACAAAACAACTAGGGGTTCATGGGACAGGAAACAATCAAAATGTTTTTTAACCTAATTTCACAGAGCGTGTTCTTGGTTTGGTTATCTCATCTTGGATAGTTTGATTCGGATGCGGAATTTTTTTATTGGTCGAAGCTTTCGGGATTCCTTGTAATTTGTCAACTGACGTAAGTTGAGGATTTTCTTTTGTTAGTCTTTTTTCTCCCGGCGTTGGAGTCGCAAGAGCACTATTTGTTTTTTTTTAGTGTTCTACCATTTGCAGTAAATCATCTACTTCGTTGAGAACCGTTCACGAATAACTCATTTCTTTTTATGTAGCAGTCTTCGTATTCATCTTCTTTGGCAAGAAAGAGATATTTCCTGAGAATGTTATTGTCACTCCTCTGCTTTTGAGTTAGATCGTGGGCAATGGAAATATTCCTTCCTTTTAATTTCTTGCAATTTTGTAGGACGTGTCTTTTTTTGAGGTTCGACAAAAATTCAATTTCAATGGGACACATAAGTCGGTATAGTGATTTGGACAGGACGTAATATAAGACGGAAATATTTATTCGTCTCGTTCCCTACAGAGAAGCCATGTCATAATTTAGTGCGACTGAAAATATTATTTTTTAAATAATCTTGATTAACTTCGAATAGGTGTTGAATGAATGTGTTTTTTTGTGGAGGAACAACGTTTCTTGGCATGTTTTTTGGGTAACCTTTTCTATAGGAAATATAATTTGGTGAACGCAATAACTTATCGGGGTGAACTCATTAGTTTGCCCTTTCTACACTTGTATAGATTTTCCTGATTATATTTTCATTCTCAGACTGTGGAAGGTTACCCAAAAAACATGTCAAGATTCGAATAGGTGGTTGTGTGAAAAAATTATTCGCGCGATAAAATCATAATTCTACCGGTCAATCTCAAGCAATGTGCAAGCCTATATAGCTCGTCTGTATTTCATCTATTTCAATAAATTGTATAATAATAATAATAATAATAAACTTTATTTACAGGAAATACACAGTAGGGTTACAGAGTATAAAACATAGAATATAAGAAGGTTTACAAAATACAGTTTTTAAGAATTTTGTAAAAAAGATATGTATAAAATATGTGTAAAACTCGTACTTAACAAGAGTTATTATAATTTGGTACTATATTTTTCATAGATAAGAGCCAAATTCAGGTAAACAAATCATTTTCCACAAAGTCAGAGACTGTCTGTGGAGGTAGCCACTAGGATCTACAGGGTGCACTATTTTGACATATGAACAACATCTGTTTATATATCAAAATAATTTTATTGAGAGGGATTTTCTTAGTGTCACTTCAACATGTATTGTTGAGAGAGTACAAACAACGCGAGAATGCTCTGGTTAAACGCGGAAATCGAGAACCACGGTAGGGTAAGGTAGAAAGCTATTGAACAAAGCAAAGCGAACGAAAGTATCACTCATTGGGAAGAATACAGGTCTTTTCAGAGAGAGTATAAAAAAGTAATCTTAAAGAGACAACTGGCGTGTCTACTGCGAGAATATTAACACAATGCTCTCAACAGCAAGGCTCTGCAAAATTATCTCCAAAGATCCAAGGAATACTGTCTGGTGCCTGATGGACAGAGACTCTGCGACATCTGATCTCCACACACTTCCCAGAATCAGAACAAATTATGTAGCCACCCTTGAGGACGTGCCCAATGAGCTACGAAATAGCCTCAAGAGGGGTAATGTACGAAATGGGCCGTAAAGACCTTCTCACCATTCAAATCTCCAGGAAGATGGCATATTTCGGCTTCCTCTAGCATTATTATCTTTTCATAAGAATACTTGATCCTGTCTGGCCTTGGGCTATGTACTAGAGGCATGTAGATCAGATCGGAATCGTCTTCGTTACAAAACCTAGAAAAACTGACTATTCCTAGGCCAAGGCGTACCGACTCATCAGCATAACGTCCTTTCTTATGGAAATGCTTGAAACAGTGGTGAATCTGCAAATCAGAATACAGAAGCCGCAGAGAAATCCACTGAACAAGTAGCAATAAGTCCACAGACCCGGCTCTCCACTATCTCATCTATGGGATAGATGAAATACTTACTAGTGGGCAATCCGCAATGGGAGTCTGCTTAGATCATATATGCTACGCTGGATACGGCATTCTGTATTGTTTGTTTGGTATTAGAGGGGTACTGATGAGAGGGGGTGAAGGGGACGTTGGCGTACTATAAGTAATAGCCAGTACCGCGTGTAACAGTCAATAGCTTGAGAACGCTGATCCCCCCCGGATCTATCAAAACGATAACTTAGGTGCCGTATCTAGCGTAGCATATATGATCTAAGGGGTCTGCGTCATTTGAGTGTATATGCCAAGTTGCTGCGCCAACCTTAATTAGTAGACCAATCAACAGAGATTTTTTCGAGACTAAAATGCTACCAAGCGACTGTGCCATTATGCGAAAAACGGTTTGTAGTTATATCATGTTATGTTTCCTACTCCCGACTGTCATTGCTTAATTTGGTATGAACATTTAAAAGCATTTCATGCAAAAAATGAAACACAATTGAACTATTTTTAGTGAAAAAACTGGTTCTTTATTGCACTAGTGCAATAACATGTTTATTGCACTCATCTGTCATTCTACTACAGCGATTTGTGATCATGACAAACATAACGTCAAATCGACGCCATTTTAGTCCATTTTCGTGATATTGTATTACATTTTAAACAATTGCATATTTTATATTAGTTTCAATCATATTTATTGCAAACTGGATTACGGAATTACTAGAAAATGCAGTTTATCAAAAATAAATTTTAGTTAAATTGTTCTTAACATAGGTATTAGTTCCTAACTTTCTCAATGCAAATCGATAGTGCTAATTAATTATTAAATATTTTGCTATTAAATTACGCTTTTTATTTTCCCACACTTAGTGCTCTAAATAAAACATTTTTTGATTTTTGCATGAATGTAGAAAAAATATTGTATGCAACTCGTGCAAAAAGTGTTTATTGCACTCGACGTGTCGAGTGCAATAAACGCTTACTTTTTGCACTTGTTGCATAAATTATCTTTTTTAATTTTTTAAGGTTTTTTAATTGTAACTTGAAAACTGATGAAGAAATCTCGATACTCTCAATGGACTAATTGTAGAGAATTGAAAGGCAAAGAAAAATCTGAAAAACCGGAACCGTTATATTTAATTCATAACACCGTCATTTTTCAAGTTTTGAATCAGGCTCTCCACGATATAGTAGTGATTGATATGTACTTTATGTGTGAAAAACGCAGGCATTGATGGATTATTAGTTATGACAATTTGATTTTTTCAATGCACTTCATTGCAACAGACCTGGATGTGCCATAAATGATCCGATTTCAGTTTTTTTTAAAGAATTCGAGAGTTGAGGTATATGACTAGTCTTATTTTGCGTTAAAATGCTGCGAAATACCTGCAAACATGACCGAAAACCGGCGAGTGCAGATTCATAACGGGCGCAGCGCGCTTGTATTACTATTTACTATACATACGCTTCCCCGCGCTTGCTCCTCTACCCACATTACTCAGCCGCTTTCATGCACTCGCCCATTGTCGGTCATGTTTCCAAGTATTTTTCACCTATTTCGCAGCATTTTAACGCAAAATGAGAATAGTCATTTTGTAGTACTATACTTCATCTCTCAAAATCTTTTAGAAAAATTGAAATCGGACCACTCACCAGGTCTGCTGCAATAAAGTGCATTAAAAAAATCGAATTGCAATTATGCCAAAACTAATAATCCAACAGTGTCTGAGCTTTTCACACATAAGGTACATATCAATCACTATATCGGGGAGAGCCTGCTTCATAACTTGAAAAATGGCTGGTGTTATGAATTTTAATAAGAACGCAGATTTTTTCGGGTTTTTCAGTTTCTCTCCGTTACTGATAATCCGATCGAGTCGTGCTAGGGCTCATTTTCTAGCATTTTAATGCTCTACAATTCGTCCATTGGAGTATCGAGATTGCTCATTATTTTTCAAGTAACAATTCAATAACGATAAAAAATTAGAAAAAAAGCTTTTTTCTAAATTTGACACTTTTTAAAACTCGTTGGAGTGTTATCAAATGTTTTACTTTCATCACCATTTGCGAAAAGTAAATTTTTCGCAACTGGTGATGAAAAGTAAATTTCACCACCAGTTGCAAAAAATTTGTTATAATTTTGAGGCTATTCAATACATAATATGTATGGTAAAAACTTAAGTATAAATATTAATAATTTGAACAATTGGTGATATTGACCCCAGCTGACAACGTAGTTTTCTATTAGCATTAATTCCCGTTTTTTCCATGGAGGTCTCTCCAAGGATGAGATACGATTTCAAGCACTAAAATGTAAAAAATAATTGTAATATTCAATGACTATGCCAAAAAGCGTGGGGTGCTTTGTCAAAATCAATTAAAGTAATCCAAGAACGCAGAGCCGGTAAACCTACGTCATTTTAGCAAAGCTGAAATTTCGAATATGAGTAGGGTGGTTGAGAACGTATGCATACTTGCTAGCTTGAAAGAGGGGGCCTCCTCACTTACGTTGAATATGGTAATGCGTTTGACAATTATATCGTTCAGTTGGCCAAGCGGTCTAAGCCGCAAGATCTGAGCTCTGATATCAAAAACTGGCGAGGGTTCGAATCTCTACGCCTGACGATATTTTTTTTATTTCCGATCGAAATTGAGATATGTTTTTTTTTTCAATTGGATATTTATCCCAAAATTAAATTATTTCTCAATTTCAAAGTGAAAAAAAATTCGTCAGACGTGGCGATTCGAACCCTTGCAAACTTTTGATATCCAGAGCTTAGATCTCGCGCTTAGACCGCTCGGCTAACTGGACGATATTAATTGCCAAACCCATACTTTAACGTGAGTAAGAATGTTTTTAATGTACTTTTGTACCTGCTACCTGTAAAGGGCTCCGGTTTCAAGCTAGCAAGTACGCATACGTTCTCAACTACATATCACACTATTCCATACTTGAAATTTCAGCTTTGTTAAAATGAGGTGGGTTTGTCGGCTATGGGATCTTACTCTGAAGTATATATCTCAAAGATACGTAACCATGAAGCACCCCATGCTTTTCGGCATTGTTGTTGAATATTAAAATTATTTTATAATTTTTAGTGCGTTAAAAGCGTGTTCTTCTTTTTTTTAAATTTACATTTTTTATATTTTCAACTTGAATTAAAAAGGATCACATATCAAAATTAGAAGAAGTATTGTGTGAAACACGTTGGGAAACCCTATTTTTCATAACTCGCTTTCTTTTGCGGAACTCGCTTCGCTCGTTACGAAAAATTGTGTTTTTCCCAACTTTGTGCAACCAGTAACTATTAAATGTTTATAACAAATCAAGCAATGACAGTGGGGAGTAGGAAACATAACAGGATATAATACGATGATGGAGTATTTTTGTCACGAATCAATAGAGCAGAAAATCCTATTGATTGGCTATAGATGGATAGAGCTATGCTGTCACAGAGATGGTAGAGCAGAACTAAACGGGAGAACCGTACGAGGTATCCTCAAGAACGAGTTTTGTCACCCTGGTACTCAACGAGCTTCTCACGAAGTTAAACGAGTCAGGACTGTACACACAGACTCAGTCATGTCGGCTCAACCTGCTAAAGAAAAACCACCATTAAATCTCTTGGTAGAGTAAAACAGTGCTGTTCTGCCGGAGAGTCAATTTAGAATAAGCGAACTTTTTTAATCTTCACCAAAAAACACATAGTAGGAACCTTCCAGAAAAACTTCCTTCAGGAATATACCCTCCGTCATCATAGACTCCAAATTGACCCGAATGCAGACCGAAGACACTCTGTTATTTGGAAAAAAAAAAAGAAGAGCTGTCCAATCCTATTAATGGAAAGGGACAGCATTCCACCAGTTTTGAATTTCAAATAAAAACTTTTTGACAAAAAATTAAACCGACGAAATACGGAACTGAAAAGTAAAAAATAAAATAAACCTTCTTAGTCTCAGTAACTGAGCTCCTAAACTAATTTTGAGTCGGCGCCAAAAAAACAAGCAAATGAATTAGGTAAGGGGTAAAATGATGGCATCGAGTTGCGCGGTGACATTCTGATGATTTTTTTGAAGTAATTTAATGATGTTCGTTGATTGTTTGTTTGACGCCGACTCAAAATTAGTTACTTACATTAGTTTAGGAACTTAGTTACTGAGACTAAGAAGGTTTATTTTATTCAGAATTACTAATTACTACCCACGTGTTTTTTTTTCCCTTTTTTTATTACTTCCAAAATACTTACTTCAACTATTACCAGTTAAATAATATGATTATCTACTTTTACTATTTGTTGTAATATAAATTATTTATGTTGTTCTGGTTAGTTTATTTCATTACTTTGTATATCATTCCATCCTCTCATAGAATATAATGGTTTTGCCGGATGTGGAACAGAAATAATGTCAGTAGCGATCTGTCATTGTCAACTACGTATGTGTGTGCCAATGTTCATAAGTGAAAAATCAATTATCCCCTATTTTTCCACCCTTAAGGGTATATAATGCCATTTGAAATCTAAATATAAGGTATACCCTATCTATTAAAAAAAGAATCATCCAAATCGAAGAACCCAGTACCCAAGTTATGCCTGATAGAATCGGTTAACGGACCAGAATTCAGAGGGTGAGTGATCAATATCCTTCATGTTGTTACCCTTAGCGGTGGATTTTATCTCTCAAATTCAAATGGGACCACCTTCGAAGTACACCCTATCCACTGAAAAAAGAATGATCGGAATCGGACGCATCAGTAAAAAGTTATGCGTGATCATACATAAAAAAAAATGATGGAAAGAAAATATACGGGTCCTCCTTTTTGGTTTCGTCGGTTAATAAACGGCAGTTTGGACATTGCGGTAATGTCAGCTAGTAAAGGTGCCTTCAAATAACCCTATAAATTGCAAGCAATAAATGGTTACGATATCGCAATACATCAAAAAAGAGTATTTCGGAAAGAACAGATAAATAAGTAAATTCATGTTTTGATGAACGGCGTTATCGCGTTCATTTATTGATTACAATTTCTATCATCATGAAAAAACGCCTTTTCAATTTAGAATTCATCAAGATTGCAATCTTATTTACGTTTATAGTGGGTTAGGGGTGCTTATTACAAGCAGTAAATGGTCGCGATATCGCCGTACATCGAAATATTTTGAATTTTATTGTACCGCAGATTTATGAAAACGATTCTAATATATTGGTTAGAAGTAATGTGCTTACTATGCTTGAGAAAAAATACATTGTTCTCTCATAATAATTGACCAGTTTTTGCAGAAGATTTGTTTTCTGACAAAAGTTAATCGTGATGCAGTCGTATTTTTCATTAATTAACGTGGTTATTGGAATTCGAAATTGAAATCTAAGATTACTTCGGTCTATATTGAATTGAGCAAATTAAATTAGACGTTTGGTTTCTTCCATAAATACATAAAATATCAACTGAAAGATGATATGGGCATCCATTCATAAAGTAAATGAATTATAAGATTAATATAATGAATTTTCTGAACAATATATATGAAAATACAGATAAAGATATTTAACAGCTGAATAAATACATGGCATGGTATATTCAACATTACAATCCAAAAGAGTTCAGATAATATATATATATTATATATATATATATATATATATATATATATATATATATATATATTATATATATATTATATATATTTTGGGAAAGGTTTTCTTGAGTTTTGGATTCTTTGAAAACAATGTTTTAGTAGTTCGTAGGAGAAGACGTTTCGTCCCTGGCCGGGGACATTTTCAATTCTTCATTTATTTTTTTTTATATAAAAACATACATGGTTTGCTAGAAACAAAATATTTTTCTGTAACATACATTGGCAAACAATACACAAACAGGTGACCTACCTTGGCAGAAAGTTCGCTATTAACAACTGTGAGTAATGATCATCGTGGTATTACCACTGAGGTGTTGTAATTATACAGTTAGGTTTTTGGTTTTTGTGCCTCATTATGTTTTGTGGCTATAGTTATCAAAATCGGATATCTTATTCACTCTTGGAAAGTTTATTTTCTTGGTTGTGCGTGCGTTCATTAAATGGCTGACAGAGATGTGGTCGGAAATGACGTATATTTTGTCATGGAGTTCGTGTTTGCTCGTTGATTCGTAGCTAGTTTGATGGTTGGGATTTCGAATCAGTGTATTGGTGTTAGGGGAAATGGGGGCAGGTGGTTCTTCATAACAACTGAAATATGAGTTTGGTTAGTGGTAGTAGATTTAATAGAATATTATGGTACAGTTGACTCAGGTTTCTTATATCTGTTCTATCATTCATGGAATTAGGCTCTCTTTTATATATATCATTTCTTTTTAGGTATCTTTTTTTTATATATATATATATATATATATATATATATATATATTTATACCTTTGTTGTTGAATCTAGCTTAATCATGTGGCTTTGCCCGCTTTCCGTTATCGCGTTTCTTGTTATCCCGTGTTCCGTAATCCCGTTATATATATATATATATATATATATATATATATATATATATATATATATATATATATATATATGTAACAAGCGGATGCTCTGTCACGAGGAACGCTACAGATTGGGCAAGAATCTTTATGCGACCTGAGAAACTCATATTTCCAGGGGAAGCTCAACATAGGAAAGAAAAATCACAGAGAATACTACACGGAGAAAAATATATAGTAGATATTACCAGAAATATAGTAATGTCTGACAAAATTTCTGGTACTATATGGTAAGAATTAGTATAAAATTAGTTAAGAGAAAAATGCTAGGCATTAACATAAATTATAGTTAATGCATTGAAGTATTTTATATAATTTAGAGCATATGTAATTGTTTATACCGAACATACTTCAAGAGGTTATCTTGACGATGGAAGATAGTGACTAAAGTTTATCTTTCAGTCGCAGATGATTCCACATCTGATTTTATGA
This sequence comes from Gonioctena quinquepunctata, assembly GCA_018342105.1. Classification (NCBI taxonomy): domain Eukaryota; kingdom Metazoa; phylum Arthropoda; class Insecta; order Coleoptera; family Chrysomelidae; genus Gonioctena; species Gonioctena quinquepunctata. Next base: position 266,126 of record JAFIRS010000614.1, read on the forward strand.
ACATCCTGTTTATATTTTCAACAAATCGAACATACTTCATTGTAACCTGAACTTAACATTATATTCCATAGTAAAAAATACCTTTTGTTCAATTCAATATGTTTGGCAGTTGCATAAAATTTCTTCAAAATAACGAACTATTATTGTATTATGTAAATATATTAATTTCAAGTGTAAACATACTGTATGTTTAACAGAATATACTTTTATTCCCAGAATAAGACACCGATATTCGCATTCCAAATATTAAGTTTGTTTAATTTCAACATTATCATCTTCTTATCACTTATATATTTTAACTTGCTGATAGATAAACATATGTTACAAAAGAGTCATGAATATTTAATATGAAGCAATATATATATTTTCATATCAAGAGAATTTTGATTTCTTTTCCCTTTAGGAATTCCTGGAATGTTTTGTAAAAATCAAAATACATTTTAAAAGTTTATAAAAAAGTTATTTAAATAAACATACACATTCATATTATCTTTAGAAAATATTCTGACCAAATATTATTTAAATAGAGTGGCCAACTGATATTGAGTAGATTCAATAACATCATTCCAGTTTTATAGCAACAGGGAAAAATAATAAATGACAATTTCATCAGACTACATATTTCTTCGACACGCATCTTGTCAAACAGTGAATGTTTCCAATCTTTGTCGCTCGAGCTCTGGTACCATGGAATCATCATTTGATGTATGGCTCTCATCAACATCAACAGGGTACATTGAATCTGAAAAACAGGTAAAATTACAATATTCGATTATTTTAGTTATACTTTAATTCAGCGTTATCATAAATTTTCATTTACCAACTATAAAAATAAATTGAGGATTTTTTTTTTAATTTTTAGCCGCTAATTTTGAATGATTCATTCTTTGTATATAGTAATAATCAAACACTAACATTTTTCCTGAATGCAAAATACTCAGTGAACTTCTTGAATTTCAATCGTTTTTCCATATTGAGAATCAACTCCTTCAAATTATCATCATCAAATTGAAAGCTTCCTTATCTTCCTCATCTGAAAATGAACTAGAAAAATTTTACGAATGAATTTACCTATGCACAGCTAGTTTTTCCCGTTAAATCTTCCCTTATGCAAACGAAAAATAGCTGGTGCATTCGACCATAGTATGAATGTTTTAATAATCGAACATAACCTTTCTTACACTTTTTGATTATTTCCATGACACATCAAAACCGCTGCTATATTTTAGAGCTTGGATGTTTTCAGGATATTCAAAACATTTACAGCAAATCAACCAGGTTATGTTTATAATTGCTATTAGTAATTTGTGTTCATTGAATGGGCCAAGAAACTATTGCAGGTCAAAGTATGGCTTGATATATGATGAACGGTGTGCCAAAGTCGTTGTCCACAAAAACTACACCAACATAAGAACCATAATTTCGAAAACACGATCATCTGATTGGTTTCGCAAACCATTTCTCGTTGTGACAGTGTACCTTCTGTGGCCAACCAAGGCTACAACCGACACGGACGCTCTTGGTATGTACGAATTTGTAACACGTGATATATGGTGAAATTAGAATATATCATGCAATTTATTGATATTAGGAAGATTATCCACTCAAGCCCGTGACATGAACATTATACACTCTTCTTTAAATTTTCAAAATGAATTGATCTAGTGTACCTACAGTGAAGAAGACACAAACGAAAAAAAAAACAATTATAATACTTACATACTTTAAATAAATCGAATAAATCCATGAAACCCCATTCTTTCAGAGGAAATTCCATATTTACCCTTATTACAACACAACAAATCACAGTTAATAAATACATCATATGCCTGTGAAGAAATACCGACATAGACTCACATCACAACTACAAGCCTGCAACTCAAACTGTGCCACCTGCAGAGGCTTGCAGAGCATTTAGGATCGAAAAGTGGAAGTTTGCATCCTCCACCAATCTTTTTAAAAAACATTATTGTTCATCACCACTTTTCGTATGGTTGGGAATTACTTTTTCTTATGTTCATTTTCTGAGATATATAATATACTAATGTTTAAGATAATATATGTTGACTATGCGGATCTTTAGCATATCATTCTGGTAACAACAGGAAGGCCGTATGTTACAAAAAAAGTTTGTTACCAGTAATAAACAACTTTTGATGGAAAAGTAAAATAATTTCTTTACAAAAACGTATGTTCTGCACATTTTTCTCCGTGTAGTATTATCTCCACTTGAAAAAGCTATTGTGTAGTGGTTTTGTGAACCCAGCTTAGTGAAAATCATTTAGTGAAGTGAGTGTCTTTTGTTTGCTTTAATATGGATTTTCATCGAGTATCCGCCGCATCAACTCAAAGAACTGTCTAGTGGAAGTTCTGGTGGAGTGCGATGCTGTACATCGAAAAATATTGTGGAATCTTGGGATCACGGTAGCAGACAATGGGAGAAATATATCTCATTGTCCCCCTTAACATTGTCAAATTCCTCTGGGATTTTCAGTTCGACGCGCTGCTATAGCAGAAGAAAGATGGACATACCAAGCTCTGATTGGGGATAATTTGTCATCTCACTTGGATGATGGTGTTTCAAAAATGGGTGTTGAAAACGATATTGATTTTATTTGCTTGGTTCCAAATTCAACCCATATTTGGCAGCCCTTAGACGTTGGGTTCTTCAGACCAATGAAAGGGGCATGGCGCAAAACACTAACAGATTTTAAATTGCAAAATCTGCGTCTAAGCACCCAAAGACATGTTTTCATCTCTTCTGAAAAAAAGCCTGAATAAAATCGACACCGTAACCGCGCGAGTTTTCAAACCAAACGAAACCAACCAGATACAATTTGAAACCAGCAAGTTAGAATCTGCAATCAAACGAAACTTGATCAATTCTTTCCGGAGTGCTGGTATTCATCCAGCAGATCGGAAGCGGGTTTTCAAGAAGTTGCCACCAGAACAAGTTGCTGACCCTACCCCTATTGTCGAAAATGCACTGACAGCATTTTTGAAAGAGCAAAGATTCGGAGACGCAGTCCCTTCACAGAGAAAAAGAACATGACTAGAGGTTCAACCTGGATGTAGTATATCCACGGCAGCATATGGACAAGAATCTGACGATGATGAAGATAGGGAGCTTGGAATCGAAGACCGTCCTGCTTCTGTCCCTTCAATTTGCGATGTTGGAGAAGAGGAAGCTAATTCAGAAAAAAAAAAAAAAAAAAAAAAAAAAAAAAAAAAAAAAAAAAAAAAAAAAAAAAAAAAAAAAAAAAAAAAAAAAAAAAAAAAAAAAAAAAAAAAAAAAAAAAAAAAAAAAAAAAAGGGGGGGGGGGGGGGGGGGGGGGGGGGGGGGGGGGGGGGGGGGCGGGGGGGGGGGGGGGGTTTAGTGTGATCAAATTCTCCATTGCATATTATTCCCTTGAAAAGATTTGTAGTTTTTGTGAACCGTTTAGTTGAAAAGCTTTTGGGTGATAAAGTAACTTTTCAGTGGAATTTTTGATCATCAACTCTTTATTAGTTCTCGGGAGTGTTGATTGTCCTTCTATTTTCAAATCTTGGATAAAATAAGACCAATGAGGAGCAAAGTTATTCCACTTTGAACTAAAAAATTGATCAATGTATCCCCATTCTACGGTAATAGATCTAATCCGATTTCAATGCCTGTCACCAACTACGATTACCATAATTATCACCATTAAATAATTTGCTATGAAAACGTTGTCACCCTTTATCTCGAAACAAATCAACTTGAAACATATTTTTATATGGACTTTCAGTTCCGAAATGAGCCAAAAATTAGCTCCTGAAACATGAATACTACATTTAGGATCATAATGTATAGCTCGAAACGTAAACTGTTCATTAGCTGACAAATTAGTTTTATGATTCAATACACCTAAAAATATATATGAAAAACATCACATTTGGCGATGGTATTAGCGGTAAAGCAAAGTCTGCGTATGAACACGGCAGTGAAGTTTGCCGCCAGCTGACAATCCGGCTTCATTCATCATACGGCCCAGGGCCCACAGCCCACCACCGTCTGTTCATCGCTCACGTTCGACAAACTTTTGATAACGGTTGAAGTATTACAACTCGGATGTCAGTTTCACCTAGGGCTCCTAATAGTTAGTCTCCGGTCTGCGAGGAAGGACGACCTGACGACCCCACCCCCACGTTAACTTCATGAATTTTCATTGCAGAGTTTGATATTGGGAAATTCAAGTGCTCCTGTTATTTGTGTATTTTCTAAATCGCTCAATTGAGCTCAATTGAAAGTCAAATTTCATTTTTTTTTTTATTGGGACCCCTGTATATTCTTGAAACGGAATGAATGAAATTAAATGTGATTTGAAGTTGATCATCCTCCGGATCTTTTCATATACATAGGGATGATATTCGATGGGCAGAAAGGGGGTTCTGTTACAAAATACCTAAGAATATCAATAACTTGAGAAATTATATTTTCTCCGTATCTTTTGATACCATCTACATCCAGATCGGTGAATAGAATCGATTATCTACTTCGAAATTAATCCAGCCAATCAAATGCATTCATCTAACCAATCAAATCCTACTTGCTATAAAACGGGTATTTACCATTGTTTATACCAAACCTATCAAAATCTGTCAAATGATGTCCAAGTCACTGTCAAATTAAAAAATGTTGTCCGACCGATTCGGAACACTTCCTTAGAAGAAATTCGAAAAAAACGTAGAGAAAGTAGCACCATTTTTCAAGTGTATGTTCTTCAATAGCTGAGTATATAATTTTGTTATATACAACTTGTGATAGATATTTTGGGTAGAGTATACTATGATATTTTTCTACCAATATTATTGCAAAAATAGCACTTGACCAAATTTGTATATTGAATTTTAAAGAAATTTGGAACGTGAATTTCTACAACAATATTGACACAAAAATGTCAAAGTATACTCACCAAAATATCCATCAGTTGTGATATAACTACTGAAAATTGCATTTAGAGATCAAATATATTTTCAATCGTAGAATTGAGCTCACTCATTGAAATTATCCGATAACTCAAATTATAGTTTTGTAGTTTTGAAAATCCCAAATTTTCCTGTAATTTATTACCGTTTTTTGGTGGTATTGATGCTTCTTGAAATCTACATTCCAAGTGGTTGATTGCGCGACGCAAAGGAGGGTAATATTATTTTGAAGATTCTAACTTCAATTGAATTGTTTTAATCTTGCGAGTGTCACTAAAGACATGGCAGTAATCAAAATTCAATATGGCGACAACCAGACGCCATATTGTGAATGAAGACATGACAGTAATAATCAAAATTCAATATGGCGACAACCAAACGTCAGATTGTGACAAAATGGCCACAACCAGAGCCATATTTTAATAGAAACTCAATTGAGTACAGTCAAACTCGGCAATAACGAACGGCTTATTGACTAGAAATAGTTCGTTATAAAGGGTGTTCACTATGAAGGAAATATGCAGTACGTGCATCCTGGTAGTTTTTTTTTTTTCGCGTAAATTGACGACCCTGTAAATTTTTTGAGACCGTAATTTCGACAAATTTGTGCATTTGCGCACCCACTGTCAAATTTTCTAATTATTTCCAGCTTAACCGACAAAGTAATAGCCTTCCTGCATGCTTTGGTAGCTGGGATATTGGTACAATGCAGTTGAACACGTACTTACACTACGCCATGTATCTAACAAATCTCTAACAGAGAAATAGGGGGATCCCACCGGTCGACTGCGGTGGTAAAATTTCTCAGTGATCGACTTTTGATTGAACAATCTTTCCTTGGTAGTTCGCTTTAACCGAGTTTGACTGTATCTTGTTAGTGACTGAAATTATCCATCTACTTTGTTGTTGTAGTATATTCATTTGTTATTAGTGAAATCGTTCAAGTACTTTGCTAGTGTATGATTCAGTACACATGGTTAGAGTTTGTATCTATTTGTTGTATACCTGAGTATTATATAACTCACAATATTACGAGTTCGAAAACGTCGTCGGTCGTGTGCAAATCTTTCTCGTGAAACCAAAAAAGCCCGACAAGAAAGTGCACGTCGCGAAACTCAGTCTCCGGCATCGCGACCGAAATGATTGCAACACGTTAGAGACCAAATTCGTCTAAGTTATAATAGCCAATCATCCACAAAAAATTTACCGTCTTATAATCCCAACTAAAAAGTTAAAAAATAAATTAAAAAAAAAAAAACCCGACTCGTAAAAGTTTCTTAAAAAATGGAACAAGATGACCAAAAATATTGTCAGAAAATTATGTTTTAAGAGGTTAACTATTAAACTCAATACTGTAAACAATCTCACGCAGTCAGAGGCAATAATATATCTTCATTGTTAATTAAAGAAGATGCCTCCGACTGCGTGAGATTGTTCACAGTATTAAGTTTGATAGTTAACCTCTTGAAACATAATTTTCTGGCAATATTTTCTGGCCATCTTGTTTCCATCTTTTTCAAGTACACTTTTCACGCAGTCGGGTCATCTGATTTTTTAAATTACTTTTTTTTATATTAAATTTTATGATGCAGATATCGAAGTTATTTTTCACCATTCACTCGTATTTATTGAGATGTTATTTTTTATTTAGCTTATGGCGTGTACAAACATACATAGAGAAACAAGATGTACTAACACAACAAATTGAGATGTTATAATAGTCACGTGATCTCGGAGTCTAAAAATATTTTTTTAGTTCTTAACTAGAATATTTAATCAAAATTAGAATATTTACATACATTTATAAAATAACTCATTTTGTCTAACGCTGCAGCATAGGAGAAAGGCTGGCAAGGGATAAATCCTTGGATTTTAAAAATTTATCTCTATTATAAAATGTAATATAGGTAGTTTCCGAGGGTTTTCAACTTCAAATGTCTTTAGAGTGACAACAATAATTGAACTTCAACCAGCTTCTTTTATGTTTAGTGAAGGTGTAATAGTATCCAGAAATTATGCTAGTGGATTGGATTGGATGCAGTGGATTATCACCGCATTAAGCTTATTCTGTATCGTGATATGCTTGTCTAGGGACAGTGTCTGCAAGAACTTGCTGAACTGGTGCGACACGGAATCGTTTCGAAAAAATTCAAATTCAGCATCAGTTTTGACTCGAGAATCTTTGTTGCCCGCTCGCTGTCTGTCGACAGCACTGATACCGATCGGCTCCTGTCAATTTATTCGTCTGCAAATAATATACCAAAAGTGACTTCTGGAAGGGGGCATCGGCGGCGGCCACATCCACAAATAAGCATCGCAAAATCACCCAAACCAGACAAAATTCAGAATGACATTAATCGAAACTTAATTAAACATAAAAACACAACTCAACTACCCGACAAAACTAATTTTTTGAAACTGGTTTTTTTGGTGTTGCCGGAGTGATTAATTCCGAGTCACCCTTTTTCAGTAAGTAATTTCATTGTCAAGCACATTTGGTAAATATTATAAACACTAGAATTCTCGTAATAACAAACCCAAGACAATGCTCTCATAAGCACACGCAGGAGGGGAACCAACAAAAGGAATTATTATAAAAACTAAGGCCTAGTATTTTGCCAAATTATTGCTAACATCAGCAAGACCACCCCCTTCGCTTCCGACACAGGAAAGCAAGCTGGATAATTCATCTAGGATTCTAGGAAGAAACACTGTACATATATTATTGTAAGTTGTGAATAGTAGGTTTAGTTGGCCAGGTTGACGAGAGTCTCATCGATATCTGAGCCAAGCAACGTCGGGCGCGTTTAGAACTTGAATGGGGATCCACCTGACAAGGAAGGTGCGCGTTAAAATCCCCTAACAACTGTAGCGTAGTACCATATTCGCAGCTGCAGGCGTCTTATCAATGATTACCATATAAGACGATAGATATGCTGTCCTTCGGAGGGGACGTTAACATGGCGGTCCCGAGTTCATAGATGTTGAGCTCGTTAAAGAACCCTACGTCTGAAACAACAGAGGATTCGGCAAAATATCCGGTTGGGGGGAGTGTGCTCACCGTCGTCGGTGTTTAGTCCTGGTCGCAGAAATAGGCCGACGTTAACGTCTACTCCCTCGCTCTTCGATCCACACTCTACATAATAAGAGAAGGTCAGTGTTTTACCCACCAAAATATTGCTGCACAAACGAAACTGTTACTGTGGAAGCTCTTTCATTTTGTGGAAAATGTACCGTTACCATCAATACTACTCTCCTGTTCGTGAAGTGTGTCGAGCAGGTACCCTAAAAATTCCCAACTATCGTGGTGATGCCCTGTTAAAAAACCTGGCGGCTGTATCGACTTCAGTATATCGAACGGGAACAAAAAGGACCTCTTGGAAAATTAGTAGAACGAAAAGCTCTTGTAGCTTGGGAAATAGGTTTTGATTTTTTTCAGTCACGCAACATAAGCTCGATTCCAAAATTTTCATCATTGAAAGTGCTTGCAGGACAATGTTCATAAAAACTATTACCGTGTTATCTAGTCCGACTTATATAATTTCTTGATAAATATGAGAAGGCAACCAAGAAAAGACCTGTAATTTAACTCCTTAAAATAATTTATTTTTTCAAAAGAAACAATGTGGCTTTCGATATTGGGGTGTTCCATATTGTTTCAGACAACCAGTAACTCAATTTTGCTCCTTTGACAATTTTCGAAAATTAATAAAAATGATTTAAAAATAGGTGGATGTCAGGCTTCCACCTTCCAACTTCTATCATTTAAGTGGTACCTCATACATTTTCGAAGTACAATCTAACTTTAACACTTGGTATTCAGAACTACCGGAAGTGTTAAACTATCGATCAACCATGTGTAAAGCCAATAAGTAACGACATCAAAAATAAAAAACGTCTCGTTCCTCAAGACAGCTGACTACAAATACCTAAACAATAGGTGTATGGTGATATAATATCATTATAGATTTTGATCGTTCCATTTGGGTTCGTAGACATTAGTCATTTGTTTGCTTGACCTACCCTGTACAGATCAGGGGCAAATACCCCGAATCCGATCTACAGGTGGTAGCCCGAGTGGAGTGGTACATATTTATCCATTTCGCAACAAACATTTGCAAAGTAACCTTGTAGGACTTTGCTGATCCATCGGCTGTAATCCAATGTACGTCGAGGCAATAGCCAGGGAACTAGTTTTGTGATGAATAATCGACAAACATACGTCTATGGTATAGGTATTTGTAGTTGTAGTCATTTGCACAGGAATTTTAGGAGACCATATCATAGGTCCCTTCTTTATCTAGGGTAACCAAAATGTCAAATATCTACAGCTTGTGCAAAGTCGAATTATTCCGACAGTTCAGTAACTTCCTCTTAATTTGGGGGATATTTGGTTCCAACAGGACGGTTGTTCAAGTCACAATGCACGGGCAGAGATACAATTTCTTCGAACTAAGTTCCCTGAACATTTAATATCTACACGTGGTACGATCATCTGGCCTCCCAGATCACCAGATTTATCTCCGCGTGATTTCTTTTTGTGGAGATATCTAGAAGAGACCGCTCATCGACACGAATTTGAGAGAGCTTCCTGAATTAAGGGAAGAAAATTATCCAACTGTGTAACAACGTTACGCCAAATCTACTGAGATTATTTCTGTTTTACAGATTTGGATATTGTTTGGTACAACAGGATGTTTATTTGAATGTTCAGTACATTATATTCGTGATGTTTATTATTTTGTAGTTTTTTTCTGAATTATTCAATTTTCAAAGCGTTATAGCAAAAAGGAAACCACATTATTAATTTTGAGTTGGGATATAATTCGTTGCTGCTGACGATTTCCATGCTAGTAATATACTAAGGAAATAAAGTACTTGTATATTTGTATTTGTAACATTTCTTACAGCAAATAATTTCTCGCAATAAAGAACATCGTGAACTGAATCTCATTCCTGATAAGCCAGTACACCTTCACCCTTCACGCTGACATTTTGTACAAAAGTAGGAAGGGGAAACATGTACAGTGGTCTAGTTGGATACTTGATTATCCATCGGGTATATCCGTTATATTTTGTGCCGGTCCACTGACTCGAGTACCTCTCGTTCTTACCCATTGTAAAACCTATAGTCCGCAATTTTATTTCCAAATTTGTATATGTATGTACAGGTTGAGTGCAATCAAGATTGTTTTGCACAGCCTGCTCAACTAGGGCAGTGGGATTAAGGATGTTTCCTTCTTTGGTGTCGCTCTCATGCTCAGATTTGCTTTTCTTCAAATATCTTCCTGTTTGACCTATATAGCAGTAATTACAGTTTCTGCAATCCATTTTGGTAAATTACATTAGACCGAAACTTCAGGGGACTTTTTTTTGGCGAGAGGAGAAATATTTGCGAACGATATTGTCATTTGGAAAGACAATTTTAGTTGTGGATGGATGGAATACAGCATTTTTCATTTCAATTAGTTGAATGCCTAAAAGATCCATTATTAATTATATATATATATATATATATATATATATATATATATATATATACATATAGCGAGAGGGTAGTCGTTGCTGACTAGTTAGGTGTAAGGCTTGAATATTGGGGTGTGCAGCAAAAGAAAAAGTGTACTCTTTAAAGTTTGTCCAAGCTTTCGGAATGTTTTATTTTCATCTTCAGGGATACTACAATGAAAAAATTTACAATAAGTGTATATTTTGGACCTTAACGTAACAATAAACTTACAGCTTTGTTGAGATTAGTTTCTATGTTGTTTATGAATGTTCTTCATGTATCGTAAGGTGAAATATAAGTTCTGAATTTGAGTGGATATATATATATATATATATATATATATATATATATATATATATATATATATATATATATATATATTATATATTATTATAATTTCTGTTTATAACACATGTTTTTCCTTTCGACATAAAAAAAAATTGATATTGTTTTTATTTTCTGATCAATCAGATTCCTACCCCTGTGTTTGTCTTCGTTGAAAGTATATGCATCCTGTATCTATTATGTCTGATTGGGTTTACAATTTTAGAACATTTGGTGAGTACCTCCGAAATTATGTATAATTTTGGATAGATAATATATTGTGGCAATTTTATTTATATAAAAATCGATTGTACAGTGCCCTGAGGATAAATTTAATAAAATTCGAAACGTGGAGAAGTACTTTTTTTTCTTCAACTCTATGTTGATTCCATTCCCAACTTAATCTCCGAAATAATGTTATACTTTACCGGATGGAATAATTGACACGGAAATGAATGATGAAGGATACCAGCAAGTGATAAGAACAATCGAATAAAAAACCGGGTCCAATATTTAAATTAAAAGGGGATGAGTGTTATGTATGTGGTTTGATCAGTTTCTAACAGCAGCAATTTGGGGAAATTTATTTAAAAATCGAAGAATGAACTGAGTATGCAGGAGTTGGAGCTGCGATTTTATTCATGGTAAAGCCCAATTAAAAGAATTAATAAAAAAAGCTAAAAATGACTGCGTGACTGATTAATATTTCATATCAATTTGATGTTTGGTTTTCTTAAATAAATAGAAACAGTATTCACACAAATAATTCCTTCATATTTCTTCCCGCCGAGTAATAAAGACAATACGAGTCAGAACAATGGCAACCTGACCAATGAAATATAAATAAGTATCATATAACAACTTTTTCAGATACATCTGTGTCTCTATAACGCATCGTCCAGAGACGACTGAAAAAAAGGTCTTTTTTGTTCGCAGCATATGTGGTGCCTGAAGGTTATTAAGGTTATGTTCTCATCTCACTACTCACGGTGTCTGTTTGTTAGTGTTTTATTTTTGTTTGAGTTTTTATTGCGTTTGTGTAACAGTAGGTGGTTTGTTCCATTCCGGACGTACACAGATACACGTTTACCATTCCTCTGCAACTGAACAAGTGTCTGGATTGTTTTGTCTTACAGAGTGAATTCGGGAAGTACGGTCAATGATTTTTCTCGAAGTTCGGACATTGGTAATTTTCATTGCTTCATTCATTTTTGGAGTTATTCGATCATTTAGCATGGCCGGATTGAAAGGTGTGGAGGCCCTGGGGCAACAAAGAAGTAGAGGCCCTAATTAGTTTTCAAACAAGTTAAACAATTTTTTTTGAATGATTTATTGCGGAACAAATCAAATTATTTCAACACAAGCATATGTATAATATGTATAGGTATGAATAATAAAATACAAGAAATAAATCTAATGAAATTACAGCGTTTACGAATGTATTCTTGCGAGCTTTTTTCGACGAAAAATCATTAATTATTTCGATGAAATTCAGATCCCAAAGTAAATCATTCTTTGATAGGCGGCTTTGTCTCATCGTAGTTCGCAGCATATTTTTAATAATTTTAATTTTGGAAAATGGGCGCTCTCCAGTACAATTCAACACTAACAAAACCAAGTACATTCTAGGAGTAATTTCAATGTAATGTGAACTCAGATATCGTGGATTCCCCTGTTACAAGCAGACACTTGCCAACGCCAAGAAATAGGAAAAACAAGTATAGAGAAGCAAAGACGGGCAAAGTGTTTGAGAATCGACAGAAAAATAGTTAACAGAATTTGAAACCTTTGTTCTATTGCACAGAGCTCTAATAAATAATTTGTTGCAATTGTGTTCATAAATTGAAATATTATTTTCTTCTGCTTATAATTATTAAAATCTTCATTCAATCAAAACAAAATGAATAATAGTTTAAAAACTAAAGAACACGCTTTAAAAGAAAACTAAACTGAAAAGTAGAAAATAATTTTAAATAAGTTTGAAATAAGAATACAGTGATTAACAACAAATTTATTTCATCGTAAAAAGCGTGGGGTGCTCGATGTCAATTGTTAATATTTCATGGACAGATATTGGTAAAAGTAGAATCATTATGAAAATATCTTGAAAAGCACCCCACGCTTTTTCACGATGAAATAAATTTGTTGTTAATCACTGTATTCTTATTTCAAACTCATTTAAAATTATTTTCTACTTTTTAGTTTAGTTTTCTATTAAAGCGGGTTCCTTAGTTTTTAAACTATTATTTATTTTCAACTTTTTTGTTTTGTTTTCTATTAAAGCGTGTGTTTTAGTTTTTCAAACTATTATTATTATTATTTAATTTTTTTAACTCTTATTCTCCAATTTTGAATAGAATCGAACCATAATCACAACACTCGTTCGCCATTTTGGAGCCGCTATCTCGAATCCTTCAATTTTGACACAATAATCATAATCTCGACCCCAAAAACCCCACATACCAATTTTGAATAGAATCGGACCATAATCACAAAACTCGTCCTCCATTTTAGAGCCGCCATCTTGAATTTTTCAGTTTTGACAAGAGAATCATAATCTCTGACCACAAAAACCCTCAGATACCCATTTTGAAGCGAATCGGACCATAATCACAAAACTCGTCCTCCATTTTAGAGCCGCCATCTTGAATTTTTCAGTTTTGACAAGAGAATCATAATCTCTGACCACAAAAACCCTCAGATACCCATTTTGAAGCGAATCGGACCATAATCACAGAACACGTCCACCATATTGGAGCCGCCATTCTGTTTTTTTTTCAAACAAAAATTTCTTAATGCATTGTCACTGGAATTAGGTACACCTGCCAAATTTCAAATCATTCGTACGTCTGGAAGTGGGTCAAAATCGCGCCCAAAGGAGTCGGTTATAAAGAAAAATGTTGAAAGTCAATTGTTCTTGTTTTTAAGGAGCCAATTTCAATAAGATATACTATTTTTCTATTTTTCGATGTGGATGAATTCATTCTTAGCGTGTATGTTGATGATTTACTTTGGATAGTTTTCCCATATACACATATTTACCGGATCGAAGATTAATATTAACCATTAATTTTGACAGGAACATGAAACGCGTTTCGGAATATTTAAAACGAAAAATGAGGGGAAAAGTGGAAGAACGGCTCTTTGGTTGTCATATTTTTTTTTATATATTATTTCGTATATCATTCGGTATTCGTTAGGAAATTTTATCTCAAAATTTCTATTGTGGGGGCCCCTCTCTTGTGGAGGCCCCAGCTACCCTTCTCTTAATCCGGCCCTATAATTTAGTATGGGTTGAAAATTATAATTATTTCGGAAAATGCTAAATTGTCCGGAAGATATTGCAACTAACAAATATTCATTTGTTGTCTAGATACAATGGTTTATTTGGTGGTTTGTTGAAATTTTTATAAACTTTGCAGACATTTACTGAACATATCAGCCGATAATAAATTGTAAGTCAAATTTTTCCATTGAATAAATATACTTTTTGTCCAATATATTCCCTGAAGTACATAGTGCTTTGTAGCTCCCCCCTTGGTGGTCAAATAATTAAACGGTTAATATTTGGAAAAGTATATTATAGGTAAGAAGCAGACGAACAAAAAAATTACCTGAAAAATAAAATGAATCTTTTTAGTTTTAATAACCAAGCTCCCAAACTAATGTAAGGAACCAATTTTGAGTCGGCGCCAAACAAGCAAACTAATTACGGAAAGCGTAAAATGATGACAGTGACATTCATCTTTATTTGTGAAGAAGAGCCCAAATACTAATTTCCATGACTCTAATTGATTCCAAAATCAACTATACTCACTTTATCCCCCTTCTCACCCATCTTTTCACCCCTATAGGAATGGAATATCAAAAAAATTTCCTGTCAAAATTTTAGATATCAGATCCAGCGGTTTGGTCAGTCAATCAGTTAGTCACTTAGTCAGGACATGTAAGTATATATGTACTTATATTACCCCAAAGACGAGGTAGCGGTTGTGAACTGTTAAGGAGATCCCTCGACTGTCTTCCGACTCCATCATCAGATTAACTACGGGCCTCCATTATGTTGTAGTGTCATCAGAAGTACATATATGTGCCAAATTTTAACAGAATCGTTCACAGAGGTAAAATCAATAAATCATCCCTATTTCTACCTAGGGGTGTATTTTTAATTCAAATGGGACCAACTTTGAAGAATAACCTATAAATAAAAAAAATCATCTAAATCGGGTAACCCAGTAGTATTAGAAAAGGTAACAAGTAAAAATTCAGTGGGTGAACCAACAATCATCTTCCATTTTCTTACCCTTAGGAGTGTTTTTTTTGTTCAAATCCAAACGGGACCAAAATTGAGGTATGCACTATCTACTGAAAAAAGCATCATCAAAATCGGACTACTATGTAAAAAGTTATGCGAGGTCATACTTAAAAAATATACGCGTCGACTAGAGAACCTCCTCCTTTTTTTAACGTCGGTTGAAGAATTCAAATTGCAATCATGCAAAAACTAACGATCCGACAACTCCTGAGTTTTTTACACATAAAGTACATATCACACATACAGCGCAGAGAGTGCGCTATATATTGAAAAATGGCGATTTGATTAATTTAAAAAAACGCGGTTTTCTCCGGTTTTTTCGGTTTTTTCCGTAAATAATAATCCGATCGAGATGTGCAAGGGCTAATTTTTTTCGTATTTCGGCTCAACAATTCGTCCATCGAGAGTATTGAGATTGCTTCTTTAGTTCTTCATGTTACAAGCGAAAAACGTGAAAATAAATCTCTTAAATGTTTATAACAAATCAAATAATATGATAGTTGCAAGTAGGGAACATAACAGCTTTTAAAATTACATTTAAAATAATAGGGTATCTAATCCTAGTTTATAAAATTCACTAAATTAAATATCTAATCTAATTTTTTATCCAAATTTCCCCAAATTTAAAATGAAAAATAAAATCCCAACCGTTTTTCGTATGATGGCACAGTCGGTTTCCAGGTTCTATTTTTTTCACGGAAAAAACTCTATTTATTGGAAAATATATTTCAAATTATGCTACTAAATTTCAACTGGTTGGTATTTTTTTTTAATTTTCGGACATAAAAAATATATCGCCAAAAAAACATCAGTCCTTTTCTTAAAACCGCGATCTGAGAGAGACAAGATTATATTCCCGAACATGGTGATAAATAAAGTTTTTAGTTTTCATAATACGCCGATCCGAAACTTATCTCTGTGTCGTTTACTAATATTGGCTGCTCGATTTACGATCACTTTCCTACGGCTCAATCCCTCTCCACCTTTTCCTTTGGAAAATGGGAAAGTGTCGTGAATAGCGTGAACGGCGAATGTTTCCAAACCTCCGATATTCCTTTATACACACGCGATAAAGGTATATAAAAAACCTCAGATAAGAGAAACATAATACAAAGGGAAATGCATACGTAATTTGATTTCCTTCCCAGATCTTTACGACAGTAGCGTTAGCGTAAAAGGAAACGGGACAGAACCGATCAGGTACAACCCTGTTGATCAATCCGATGAAGCTTGTGCTACAATATTTATTTATTTCCACATCCAACAGGCTTCCACCCGTATTATACATACGTTAGGTAAACGCTCAATATAAGCTTTTAATTAATTAATTGGGATTTCTTTCACATCTGTGAAATATGAACTTGGCAATTCCTGAAAGTACCTTATTTATTTATGAAGTGATAGACAACGTCAATGTGTTCAATAAAATGCAACAGAAGCACCTCATTCAATTTAAAAATAAAATCAATGACATGAGAGATGGAATGAAAATGTAATATTTTCGATGAATATAATATTTTTGTAGGAAAAAATTTTGGCAATTAAGTTACAAATCGGCATTATAAAAATTCCTAAACGAACGGGACTGGCAAACTTCATATTTATTAGGTAGTGTGGAAATAACCCGCGTCATAACATCTCTTAGAAATAATAAGATCCCGGGTATGGATGGGACTGAAACAGAAACCATAAAATATCGGAGCTATTAGCTTTCATCATCAACGAGAGTATGACTGCTGGAATTTTTCCAGAAAGATTTAAGATCACTACTGTATTTCCAATCTTTAAAAATAGCTACCACAAAAATGTAATCAACAGTAGATCTATCTCAGTCATAATCAACTTCTCCAAAATATTTGAAAAACATTTACAACTGCGTCCTACAATTTGCATTCCGTGAACGCATCTCCGCTCAATATACAATATTGAACCTCACTTCAGGGATCTATTCAAACCTGGACGACAAAGAGATCCCGGATTACAAGGAAAAGAGTCATGCAAAATTCCAAAGGAAAAATCTGAAAAATAACCCTTCATAATGCCATCATACCTTATAAATGAAAAAAAACAGAATAAATCGAAATAACATCACCCTAACTACACATATTATGTTCAACGCACACAAAATATAATCCAATGGAACTGTAACGGATGTATGAGACACTAACCAGAAAACTATTGATATCAGAACATAAACCTACCAGTATCTGCTTACAAGAAACCCATTTCAAACCAGAATATGAATTGTCGTTAGGAGAAGACATCATATATAGAAGAGACGTGATACCAAATATCCGTGCTAGAGGAGGTGTATCTATAATGATCAAACGAATCCTACCACATATTGAAATACCTCTGTGAACACCATTACAAGCAGTAGCTGTTGAAATTACATCATCATCCCCCATCACACTTTGCAGTCTATATCTGCCAAATCCTGATTGGTAAATATAAGATCTTGACGATTCAGTCATACAACTACCACAATCATACAGGATTATGGGATATTTCAACTCTCATTTTCAACTCTGGGGAAGAGAAAAAGACTATCAAAGGTGGGAAGATCAATGCTCAAACGACTCCTGGGGGAGGGAATAGAGTATAAGACCGCTTTGGCATCGGTACTATGGGACTTGAATATCCCCGTAGCTACGCCAGAGGAGGGAGTACCATCCACTTCCAAGGGATCCAAACGATTACTGTCAAACGACAGCTCCCCTGGAGCAGATACGAATAGTAGACGAAAGAACGAGAACTCACATGGGCCAATCTGCAATGGTACACAGACGGCTCCAAAACGGAAGACGGAGTGAGATGGAGTACAACCATAATTCAACCTTAGTGTAACCTGGGCAGTACGCTACAATATTCCAGGCAGAAGTCCATACAATAGAACTATGCCTGCAAGATATTCTGAACAGAAACAGTAGAAATCAATCGATCAAAATCATTTCGGACAGCCAAGCAGCACTGAAAGCTCTGGCATCAAGTCGGATAGAATCGAGAATAGTATGGAACTGCGTGAAAGCCCTTCAAAGCGTAGGCAGGGACTACAGAATAACTCTGCTATGGGTCCGAAGGCACTATGAAGAAGTTCATAGGACCAGAGCCCTTCTTCGGAATATCATAGAGCAGAACCAAAGAAGACTGGACCAAGCGGGGGAAAAACGCGAGTACTGGAATGAAAACAGTGGAACAAGTTCACTCGAAGGCATTTATCGAACCCTTCCTCTACAAAAATGTATTGAAGACCTAGTGGATGCGATGCCACTCTTGAATGAATGACAAATGTGTTCTCTGAAAACATTCTTGCCTCATTCTTCTATAGGGTTCTATTAAGACTGAATAGAAATCAAATAACTATCTAATAAACTTCACTTAGATTTTTCTATATATATATATATATATATATATATATATATATATATATATATATATATATATATATATATATATATATATATATATATATATATATATATATATATATATAAAATTAAATGTTCAGCGTGCTTCAGCCGGAGAAGTAATTGTTTTCTGTTAGAAATTACAAAAATAACAACTTATTCCAACCGCTGAACATTTAACTACATCCGATATATATATAATATATATAATATATATATATATATATATATATATATATATAATATATATATATATATATATATATATATATATATATATATATATATTTATTTAATATATATATATATATATATATATATATATCGGATGTAGTTAAATGTTCAGCGTGGCTTCAGCCGGGAAGTAGTTGTTTCTGTTAGAAATACAAAAAGTAACTTGTAGTAGATTTCCCATTTATAAAATTTTCTGTTCAATATTCAATTGAGAATATTCTCCTTTTCAATATGAATTCCTTCCAAGAGGTTTTCTTGAACGATGGAAGATAGTCACTAGTTACTTTCAGTTGCAGATTACTCCACATCAGATTTTAAACACCCTGTTCATATTTCCATACAAATTGAAATAATTGTATTTTACTGAATTTCTCAATTAATACATTTTTCGAGATAACCCTATGAAGTAATCCATCAGAAATTGCAAATTTGATTGGAATTCTCACACTAATAACATCAGAAATGATGAAAGTCTTAATTTTCACCAAAATACAATTATTGACAGAAGTTTTTACAAAAATATTCAGTAGTGTGAATCCCTATGTAAATTCCAATCTCTCGACATTTCGCAGTGAAGTGATAGAAATTTGAACAATGATAATATTCGCAACCATGGTGTATTAATATATGCCTCTTGAATAATAGACTAATAATGCAATCAGTTGAAATAACATCATATCGATAATCATCAATAAAATCAAACTGAAAAACATATCAAATCGAATCCAATTGGTAGAGAAGTGGTACAAGTTAATGACTCATTTTCAAAACCCTCTGTGACGCTCTAGTTTCTGAATTTTCCAACCCTGGGCAAATATAAATCAGATATCCAGTTCGTTATTATTTTTCACCCCTCAAACTATGATATTTACGGTATCTATCGATTGTAAATTATTATTTCGGAGGGAGAGCTCCTATCGCAAAAAACTCGAATAACCTTTTCGAAATACCCGATAGTATTTGTAATCGTAAAAATAAATTATCTTGTGTCCCCTTTTTTTGATGTTTGTTCGCCCTGGTTTCCTTTAATATCTGTATGTTAATTAATTATTCATGTATATGCCGGAATCGGGATCGGGACTCCAGATAGGGATTACAATGGGTTATTTCTTCTTCCTAACGGTTTCATTATTCCTTTTATGTAAAGGATGGAACTGTTATTGTTATGAACGCAAATTCTTCTTATTTTCGCCAGGATGAATTTTTTAGATTTCGTAATTAGACTACAGAAATACTATTTTCGTTTGATTCAAATGAATTATTTACATCATATCAAGTAAAGTAGGCCACGATGGCCAACAATTCCTATTGACGAAATTAATTGAATGAGCATTAATTGATCTCAGAAAATGATTTCTATCGACCGAACTTCCGGAGGATAATTATATCGATACCCACTGAAAGTCTACTAAAGTTGGATGGAGATATGTCGATGATATTTTCGTAATTTAGCCACATAGCAGAGAATATTTGACAAGTATTCAGTTATATCATTACAGAGAAACCTACCATCTGATTCAGCAAAGATGTATTATTTGAAAGTATTCATTGTGTTACAAATCTGGGGTCGTGTCTATCAAAGTTCCGAAATAATCTTTGTCCAGTTGTTTACACCTCACAAACACAAAATAATAATTCACTCTGATCATTACAAAAATTGATCACAGTTCACTTGTAGAAATATCGCGTATCTGAGTTACTTTTCCCACGAATGGATCAAATTGTAATCATTCTGAAAACAACTAACTCCGTCATTGATGTGGCATGCTTTAATAAAAGTCATCAGCCCTTGAAAATTCATAACGGTAGCCTGTCGGCCTTTTTCGAGTTTGTTTGATGCGTTCTGTTCATTCCAAACAAATTTCTTGGAGTTATGCTTCAGATCAGATCATTCAGTAGCGTGGTGAGTCTTCGCAATACTAACCTACCTCTAATTCTGATCATCCATCATAAGCCAAAGTTTCACCATGATAGTTCTTCAGTCTCAATTCAATATTTTCATTGCATCCAATCTAATCTAATACAAGAGCTTCAATTTGTAGTATATTAGAGTGTCACAATATAAAGAAGAAGGAGGAAACCATTCACTCCCCAGTGAGCTGAGTCAAATAAAGAGAAGAAAAAAAAAACAAGAAAACGGAAACTGCAATATATTTGTGTATACCCAAATATATATATATGATCACACCAGGATATAAATTTGACATTCATGGAACATTTCGTTTGATGAGAACAAATGAACGGAGTTTAAGTACATTCCAGATATGCGAGGACAGTTTTTTTAGCTTCAGTAGGGGCAATATTCCCGAAATGACTGATGAAATTGTTGTAACTGGAAAGATAGTGAATATCTGAAGGTTTCATGGAAGAATATATTGGACAGTAGAGAGAATATATTTCAGATTTTCAAACCCATTTTGATTGCAAATGGTGCATTTTTAATTTGGGTGCATTCGATAGGTACTACCATTGTATGTTAATTTTATCATATATTCACTGGCCATCCTTATTTGAGCAATGATCCTAATAGTTCGGATGGAAACATTCAGAAGTGAGTATCCTTGGGAAGAAGGAGTCATTATGAATTTACGATGCAGAGTAAGGGAGAAAGTGCGAATGACGAGGGGAAAATCAGAGTCATAGAGCTTTTTTGTGGTTAGAGAGAAGTGTGGTCTGACATCATAGTCAGTCTTTCCTGATGAACAACTTTCCTGGTCCCCTTCTTTGAGTCCTCCGGAATTAGCTTTTAAATCATAATCATTCTGTCACTGGCCAATATTATCCTCTATCCGGATGTTTCGTGAATTTTTAACATTCTCTCCCTCAGATTATCTGCATAGTCCTGCACTTGGTTGCTTGGTGATTCGAACACCAGGACACAGGTCAATCGAACTTCCCTTCCGAAGATAATGCCAGGGGGGTGAGCTTGATTGAATTTCGGACAGCTGCTCTGTATGCCATCAGAAAGAGTGGGAGGTGCCTGTCCCAGTCCTTTTCATCGTTCGATTGAATCTTTCTACTATGCCGTCCGACTGAATGTGAAGCGCAGTAGCTCTGGTCTTATACCTCACAAACTTTCTTGAATAACTTCGACTCAAAATTCCTTCCTTAGTCGAAATGTAACTTGGGAGCATCTTGTCCACCAAATCAGATTGATGCGGTTTTATTCTGCTAGAGTTGGCACTTCCTCTTTGTAGGTCCATATCAGTTGGGACGACACTACCTGGCTATATCGATTGCAATAAATTCGAAAGGAGCACCTACGTTGGATTTCTCCATTTCACCTCTGGACCTTGTCTTGGAAACTTCAGCTGCTCCGCACTCAGGGGATTTTCTGCACCAGCTTTCTACGTTGTCCCGACATTGACCCCAGTAAAACCTGTCTCTGATGGCTCATTGACTCCCAGATATTCTCCTGATTTCCACTCATGAATTTCCTTCAAGCTATCCTCGTCCTGCACAAAACTAGTTGAGGAAGTGACAATCTCCCAGCAGCTGGCTACCATACCCGTTAGAGTGGTCCATTTTCTACAACCAGAGAATCCCACTGTGCCCGTATTGCCTTGAAGATGGGATCTCTCTCCTAAACATCATGCACATGTGGTAACACAGCTCCAACAGCCAAACAGGCCTTTCCGCTCTGGCCTTGCACATGGCGGAAAGCTTTATCACTTCCGATGGAACAATGGAAGTTAATCCGATATCCTGTCAACTCATGTAGTGGAGTCGCCGATATCTGCAAATCCTTCCACAAAATGGTGGTAATAGGTACAAAGGCTTAGGTAGCTTCTCACTTCGTGATTATTGTGTCTCGGCCAGACCCGAATAACCTCTACTTTCGATTCGTTTGTTTGAATTCCTTCTGCCGAAAATGTGTGGCCCAAGAAATCCACTTGCTTCTGGAATAGGGAGAGCACTTCTGAAGATTCAGCCTGAGGTTGACACTCTTCGAATGTCTGAAAACACCAAGCATGCCAGATGTTCCTCGGAATTCCTACCTATAACCATGACGACATCAAGTTATACGACGCAAGTTTTCCGAGTCTTCGCAATATTAGCTACATCAATCTTTCGAAGTATGCCGGAGCATTACACAGACAAAACATAACAGTAAACTGATACAGTCCACTAACAGTAGTAAACGCAGTCATTTCCTTATCATCTTCATGATGGCCACTTGCCAGATCCGCTCTCCAAATCCAGCGTTGAAAACCATTGTGTACCTGCCAATGTGGTCAGTGTGTCTTATATTCGGGGTAGCTGCCCTTGGTGATGTCATAGAGTTTCCTATAATCCACACTATTGTAGGTCCACCCTACTTGGAAACCATTACCACCGGGCGGATCATGAACTCGTTGATTTTCCGATTACGCCATCTTTGGTCATTTTCTCGACAAGCTTTTCCATCTTTTGTTGTTGGGCAAATGGTTATCTTCTTGGTGGTTGTCGGATTGGATGGGCTTGACTGGTGCCTATCCTATTCTGTACCAGGTTGGTTCGTCCTGTTGGTGATCCTGCAGACTCAAATACGTCACTTTCTCATAGCTGCTCTCTATTCGTTTTGCAGCCTGCTACACACTGAACTGGCTTGCATACTCCTTGATGTCAGTGAATTCCTTTATAAGCAATTCTGATGGTGATGTCCTGTCCAATGCAGCACTCAGTTCTTCTTCTAATCGAGCCCTAATGAACAATGAACAAAGTATGCCCCCTTTGGATGATGTGGTTAAAATAAATGCTCTTCCTCCAAATTTCATATATTCTGAATGGCGATAGATCTGAATGAGATTTCTGCCGTGTTCGGTAAATACATTCAAAATAAGGAAATCTGAACACAAGAATAATTATTAAAAAAAAGACATTGGAAGATCAAAATTAGCCGAACATACATTAATTCAAAATGGGTCACATATGGTCAAATGTCACAAAAATAACTTCCTATGAACGTAGGGTTTCTAGACATCTTATTATGAACGAAGAAAATGACATCGGAAGATCGAAATTACCCGAATATTTATCCATTCTAAATGGATGGCGGAATGTGACAATACGTAGATCGTTGTAAACGAACTCACATATAACATCTGATTGGAACAAAAATTTGATATGTCAAGATCGAAATATCCGGAAATAAAATAAACTGATAATTTCTAAATTTGCATTTGGAATTGCAATGAAAGAACTAATATCAGTCAGATACAAATTGAAAATCAGTAATTTGAACAAAATTAAATACCAACAGGTCACAGGTTTGCCTTAATAGGGATCCTTTCTCCCTATTCATTGCCCAATGTTAACTATGAGGAATTTAAAAAAAATGAGATTGGAAGCTTCTATTATTATATTTCCACAATTTCATCTACTTGAAAGTCGAAAGTAGGTTGATTTTTCCTAATAGTTTCGATGAGCTACAACCATAATACATTTTCCAGCTGCTTCAATATTTATGGGCTCACAGAGACTTAGACCATAATTTTCGAATCACGTATTTGGAATCGAGATCTCGAGTGGAGTTCAATTTTCGAAATTAAAGTTAATGTGGGAATTCCGAGAATGAAGTATACTAAAAAAAAATTCTTGTGGCTCTCCCAAGCTTCTTTTATTTAATAACTGAACCGTATACCATTTATACCGTATTCTAACGGAGATATTTCTCTCTCACGGAATATCACCAGATACGAGGTCAATCACACCCATTTGACTCTGGATGTTTTAATCATCATCAAGGAGTTGGTATGTGCCATTTAGAACCCCCGCCTTCTTTAATTGATGTGTGTGCGACTCTCGTACATCTGCGTGATTGTTTTTTGAATTCATAGTATTTAAATTGTATGTTGGTTACTTTCAATGTATAATCGCCATGAAGATTTATGAGTTATGTTGCTGGAGAGTGCTACATACAGGGGTGCGCACAAATTTTAATTTACCCACGTATCGCTGGAAATTCCGTTTTTTTATATATTAAGAATATTGTATAGTACGGAATATCCCTAAATGTATATATGACATTCCTGAAAATTGAAAACTGAGATCCGTTCATTTGCTGCTACCTGACGATATTACATGATTTGAAAATTAATTTCAAGCCTGGCACTTTCCAGGTGTTCTGATTGTACGAATTTGAAGATGAATTGAACTATGAAGGGTTAACGCGCTTGGTCATGGTAAAATAAAATGTGTCGTTGATTGCTGATTTTCAATGAGGAAGTAAGATGACAATTCATAATCATTCCACCCCTCCCTAACCCCCTAAAAAAACTAGTTCTATAAAAAGAAGAATGAGGGATGCCTGAAAAAGAAAAACAACTTTTTCAATTACCTGCTTTAAAGTTGGGTCAGAAAAATACACACCATGTTATCAAAATACTCGTGAATCCGGTAATTATCTGCCGATCGGCAACACTGTAAGAGATGCGATGTTTGTTAATTCAGACAAAATTGTAGTTTTTTGAGAACAATGGAATGGCTTTGAAAAATCATCCATATCATGGCCAACTGAAAAAACTGCAGGCCTATCGCTCTATTGCCTGTCCCCTGAAAATTGATGGATCGAGCTTGTGAGATATCTTGAACGATCACTATAGGCAATGTTTGTTACCAGAAGTCATACGTGACAATTGTATAGAAAAACATGGCAAACCTCTTGCTGTAGCTCCAGACATATTAAAATCTTTTGTTAGACTTTAGTACCAGTGTCTCACGTCCTAACTTCCATCCGATGGTCTGCCTCCTCAACTTTGCATTTGGCTGTCTGTTTTTTGCATATTGTATAGTATATGGGTGAGAGTAATGAGGAAACTCGAACAGTACGAAACAGGCATGTGGGAACTTGAATAAAGTTCGGAAAATAAATTTGAAATTGGCATCGAGTCCAATGGAACCAAGAAGATTATTCAGCGCGCAATCGATATATATATATACAGGGTGGCCCACCACATTCGCCTCGGTATTTCTACGAGAAATGAAGAGAGTTAGGGAAAAACATTTAGCACAGTCATATGTGGGTCCATGAGGAGTATATTCCAAAATTATTTTGAAATATATAGGGTGATCCCCAAAAAAACATACATACCAAAGTTATGTTTTTTCTTATGGAACACCCTATATTTTTTTATATTTTTAGATGCTATAGACAAAATAAAGGTGAGTTACTATTATATTTCCCATACTTAAAACTGACCGTTTCTGAGAAATTTTGAGAAATTTAAAAATACAGACCATAATTTGAAAATTGTTCTCACCCTGTAACGTGTAACGAGCTGCTCGTGAATAAATGTACTGCTTAGCTCAAAGGTTGAAGTTAACTACTACATGAAATTTTTAATGCAATGTTATACAGAGTGGCAAAAAAAATTGCCTCAAAATTTGGACACACATTTAATTAAATAACTTCTTAAAGTTGAATGGAACACCCCGTATTTAGTGGCGTAATTTGACGCAGAATGAGATTCCCTTCGAAACTTTATTAGGGTTCCCTATACCCATCTCTTCTGCTTTTTACACAAAAGGCGTTTTTATATTTTACTTATGAGTAATTTTTTTATCTTAAAAATGAAACACACTGTATTGTAATGAAAAGCTCAAAAAGCGTTTTGAAAACCTTTTTATCAAGGAATACGTAGATTCACTAGAAGCAGAAGTTTAAATTTTTAAAATACGGTGTATCTAAAGTAAAATGCAGGCAAATGTAAAAACTCAAATTTATTGCCATTTCTGAAATATTAAAGCATTCTTCAAAATAAGAAGATGCACGTGTCCTAATTATTGAGGCGAAATATGTTAAATTCTCTTGTTTCTTAGCAAATTAGACTTCATATTGAAATAATTACCAAAATTACAATATGGGGTCAATAAAAACATACATTTACGATTTCCTATAAAACCTATTATACTATTTTTTTAATAATAGTAGGCTCTGGCCTAGATGACGTTAATTATTATTATGAAACAAAAGTATTTGACAGTGACACAACTTGTTAATCAAACCATTATCATTGTTTTAACTAGTTTAAAATTATTGTCTTTTTGAAATATTGTAAAATGAGAACTTATCCCCAGGAAGAACGAATTGATATGATTTGAGCATTTATTAAAATAATAAACTATTTAAGATTCTTAATTTTTCGATAAAATGACTTTAAAAATGCTTTTTAAGCTTTTCATCACAATACAGTGTGTTTAATTTTTAAGATAAAAAAATTACTCATAAGTAAAATATAAAAACGCCTTTTGTGTAAAAAGCAGAAGAGATAGGTATAGGGAACCCTAATATAGTTTTGAAGGGAATCTAATTCTGCGTCAAATTACGCCACTAAATTCAACTTTCAGAAGTTATTTAATTGAATGTGTCCAAATTTTGAGGCAATTTTTTTCGCCACTCTGTATAATATTGCATTAAAAATTTCATGTAGTAGTTAACTTTAAACCTTTGAGCTAAGCAGTACATTTAATCACGAGCAGCTGGTTACACTTTACAGGGTGAAAACAATTTTCAAATTATGGTCAGTATTTTTAAATTTTTCAAAATTTCTCAGAAACGGTCAGTTTTAAGTATGGGAGATATAATAGTAATATTTTGTCTATAGTATAAAAAATATAAAAAAATATAGGGTGTTCCATAAGAAAAAATATAACTTTGGTCTGTAATTTTTTTGGGGATCACCCTATATATTTCAAAATAATTTTGGAATATGCTCCTCATGGATCCACATGCGCTTAGCCGTATGTATGATAACGCTAGGTCAACTGTAGAATCCAATATCTATAACAATTTATAAAGTTAATTATTCACTAAAAATATTATAATTATTAACAAAACTTAATTATTTACTAATAAATGAGTAATATTTATGAATATTTGTGATGTTGATCATAAAAGAAATATCTGTTTAATTACATTCAGTTATGTTTTTTTTGTGTTGTTCTAGGTTATGCCTTTTTCCAGTTATCCCGCTTTTCCCTTATCCCGTTTTCCTATTATCCCGTTATCAAGTTTTCCTGTTATCCCGTTTTTCCGTTATCCCGCTATCCCGTTTTGCCGTTATAACGTTTTTCCGTTCATTATCCAGTTTTCCCGAAAAAAAATAGCCAAATCGGTCAGCCGTTCTCAAGTTGTGAGCTACCAACAGAAATATACATCTATTTTTATTATGTATTTTATATTCCTGAAAACTTTTCCAGGACGAATAAATTTCCAATAACTTTTCTAAAAATATTTTCCTAAAAATATTATTCGGAGTATTACGAACATTCAAAAAAATAATTAGCCAAATAGGTCCAGCCGTATTTAATAAAATTTAAAAAAATGTTACCCTGAACGGGATTCGTTCCTGTGACTTTCTGCTTGGTAGGCGACAGTGTATTCGCTGAGCTAATTCCTCTTTGGTTTTTCCCTGTAGTTTCTATTACAATAGTAAATATTCTTCTTGTTCGTCATCGTTTTCCTATTCTGGCGGCTCAATTCGAACTTCGAATTCATTATCTTCATCCTCGTTATCTGTGATATTCGACTCTAGAGCTTCCATTACATATTCACTTTCTTCATCAAGATCAAGTGGATAAATTACTGCGTTGAGGCATCCTCTCCATTACACTGACTGCGAACTGAAGAGCATTTCCTTCATCCACAACTCGAACCACAGCCTCTCAGAACTCCATCTCCATTATTTATAATTTTAATCCATTGCCAAAATATACCACATTGAATATTTTTTTTTAGTATCAAATATCAATTTGAACATTAGAAAAAATTATGCTATCATCTAAACACTTGAAAGAATAAAGTCCCGTTGGAAAGAAATTCTTATGTTTATTTTTCAAAAAGTTATACAATTGTTAAATAACAATTTTTTTTTCGACCTTCGTTTTCACAAATGGCGACATAAAAGTTTAAATAATTGACTAATGAATTTGTTTGCTTCCTGGAGCCTTTATTATATTTATTATATATTATAAAAGTTTTTTATTTTGTGTATTATAATTGTTGAAAGTTAAAAATTAATGAAACATTCAAAAAATTATGTTAAATATTTGTTTATTAAACAAATGTTATTGTTATTGCCGTTTTCGCATTTAAAAATGGCATTAAGTAGCGCCGGGTAAGTTTTTTCACGTCATTTGTTGAAAAATTATTCATAAACAAATAGACAAGTTTACTATAAAAAAAATGTTTTTACCATTTTGTTGTCATGACAAAATAATGATTCAAAAAAAAACTTTAAAACATTTTTAATATTTATAATCGTTTTTTTTATATTTCCATTGTTTAAATAATTAGTTGAGAAATTATTTTTCTTAAATTAAAAAAATTATTAATAATTTTATTGTTTATTAACTTAATAATTTGTTATAATCAGATTCTGACTAACATTTTTTTTTTCCAAAAGTTATTGAAGTTACAGAAACAGCCATATGTAACAAACTTCGGTATCGTATAATATTGGAAAGTCTTATAGAAGATTTAAAAATATTTTTTTCAGTATTTTGTTCCAAGTAGCAAAAAAATTAGAAGTAATTTTTTTTAACTTCTATGTCATTGTTTGTGAAAACGGAGGTCGGAAAAAAAATTTGTTAGTTAACAATTATATAACTTTTTGAAAAATCAACATAAGAATTTCTTTCCGACGGAATTTTATTCTTTCAAGTGTTTAGATGACAGCATAATTTTTTCAAATGTTTAAATTGATATTCAATACTATAAAAAAAATATTTCATGTGGTATACTGTTTTCAGCGGAGGAGCCCAATATTCGGCGTTAAATTAAAATTATAAATTATGGAGATAGAGTTCCGAGAGTTGGGACTTTTTTATTGGAACTTTTCTATTCTTTGAGATTTTTTTAAATTTCATAATTATCAATTGTTTTTGAATTATTACCTAAAACCTAAATGCCTTTTTTTCCTCTTAATTTGTTAATACCAATTGCAATGTTGTATGTGCTGTAAAATCATAGAAATACTTTTTCTAGATGTCATTCCGAATCCAATGAGCTATCGCTCATATTTTAGGAGCTTAATCAATAATTAACACCATTTTGAACTTGTTGATCAGACTATACTTGCTTCATTCTATGGAAGAAAGGCAAAACTCATTATTTGAGGGTGCTAACTTTCAATCCTTTTATCCCGAGTGAAAAAAAAAACAGAAATATGGTGTGAAGGAATCGTGTTAGTATAATACTGAAGTTATTCATGCCGCCAGCTTGAATTTTGCTGGAGGAGTATGTTTCAAATTTGTCATTAGTATTACAAACAAAATCCTTTTCTACCTTGTTCAGAAAAATTATCTGCTTTATCATGAAAATTGACTAACACCTCAAACCCAGAGCAACATCAAGGACATTTGCTGCGATTTATAATGTTCAAGGAGTGTTCCACCCCCCATAAGGGTAGAATCATAATAATTCGAATATTCCCCTCCGATCTTTGAACTCCTGTGCCAAATCGCAGTTCATTTTTCATTTTTGGAAGTATTGGAGAACTATTTGGGTTACCGGAAATATTTCATTTCAGGCAAAGTAGATTAAAATATCCCTCATTCCAAATTTCTGAAAAACAATTTTATCATAAACTAGCTGGAACCCGCGGATTTGTCCGCGTGGAATTTGTTTTTTCCTATGTCTTTCTTTGTGTTGTTTAATATAGCTCATGCTTTGCCCGCTTTCCATTTCCCGTTTTCCCTTATCCCGCTTCCTGTTACCCCGTTTCCCCGTTTCCTGTGATCCCGTTTCCCGTGATCCCGTTTCCTGTTATCCCGTTATCCGTTTCTCGTTATCCCGCTTCCCATAATCCCGTTTCCCCTTATCCTGTTATCCCGTTTTCCGTTATTTCGTTATCCCTTCAAGATTTACTTGAAATGGGAGCTCACCTCATATTGGTTGCGCTTGGTTATGAAAAATGTGGTTTTATTGTTATATCTCTAGTAGACTGGTTCACAAGTGCCATTTCGTTCCAAACCTGGAGGTCACTACCGAAAATAATAATTTAGGGCGCATTCGATTCGAAATGGCATCGAAATAAATGCTTGGCTGGAGAATTTGGGCCGGCAAAAATTGCAAAAGTTATAAACAATCAAGTAAAAAACAAATATATGGTTCGGTTTTTTGAAAATATCTTAAAAACTATTTGAGATATCCGAAATTTGAAAAAAGATCCCTAAAGAGCAGGAAATTTACTAAAAGAAACTGGAACTGTGTCGCACCGACCGAATCTGACACCCGAAAGAAACAAAATGTTAACCGAGTAAATATTGATATTAAGGAATAAAAAAATTCAAGTACTATCTAGACATATCAATAAACAATAATCCGTCGGCAAAAATGGTTTACCTCTATTTCTCAATTAATTATGCCTTTGTTAATAAAAAAAAATTTACTTGTTGAAAGTTATTATAAAAACCCTGATAATTGTTGAACTAAAAACCTAGGATTTTTTTTACTTCTTGGAGCTGTTCCTCAAAGGCTTCAAAAAAGATCCCTGTTGAAAAAATCGAAAAATTTAGATTTTTCCCTTTTTTATCAACAATCAAAGGTATAAAAAAATTAAAAACGTATTTCAAACAATTAAGGAAAGTTTTTTTTTTCTATTATCTCTATTAATTTATTTCCTTATTGCCAAAAGCAATATAAAAATAAGTTCTTGAAATTCTTAACTCTTATTAGTTGAAAAATTGTTATAAACAAATGCATTGATTATTAGATTTAAACAAATTTTTTTTTGGAAATCTAGTCATTGATAAAAATAATGATTTTTAAAAAAAAACATTTCTCAAATGAAATTTTTTTGCCTTAAAACGCACTTGCTAACTGACAAATTTTTGTTGTTTTTTTTAATCATTATTTATCACGTTCTCTCATATTATGAAAAAAAAAATTATTTACTTTTCATTCGTTTATTAAACAAAAAATTTTTTATTAACAAATGAATTTTTGCGCTATATTTTTTTTTAAATACTTAAAAAAATACTGAAAACAAAAAATTTTTTTTTTATTTTTTATATAATTTCGAAAAAAATTGCGCATTTTGAACCGAAACAATTTTTTTTAATGTATATTCATAAATAATATAGCCGAAAAGTTTTAAATAATTGAGTTAGAGCTTCGTTTGGAAGCTCAATTTGTTTATTAACTATCGAAGAATAAACAAGACTTGAACTGATAAAAAAATTATTTCAAGGAAATTATATGAATAATATTAAAAAAGTTAATGAACAATTGAGTTAGAGCTTTGATAAAAATTGTTCATTGATCAATGTAGAATAAAAAAGACTTGAAGTGTTCTTGTCGTATCCTCAATAGTTTATAAGATATTTTATTAGCAATGAAGAGAAACAGAAAGGAAGCGACAAGTCGAAGTGCACAATTTTTTCGAAATAATATAAAAAATAGAAAAACAATGTTTTCCTTAAAAAACGACACATGTTTACTTTCAGTATTTTTTTTAGTACCTATTTACAAAAAATATAGCACAAAAATTCATTTGTTTATACAACATTATTTGTTTAATTTGTTGAAAATATAAACAGTACTCTCTTTTGGAAAACATTCTTCTTTGCCTCATTCATCTTTATGAGTTCTTAATTAAGACTGGAATAAAAAATCAAATAACTATCTGAATGAAAATGCAAATTTTCAATTTCAGATTTATTCTTTTGAGTTAGGGCCTTTTCAGAATATCTATCAGATGTAGTTCAATGTCCAGCGTGGCTTTAGCCGGGGAAGTAGTTGTTTTCTGTTAGACATTCACAAAGATAACTTCATTTTAATCGTGGATTTTTCAATTCACAGAAAATCTTTCTATCAATATTCAATTGAGAATGTTTCCCTTTTCAACATGAATACCCCACAAGAGGTTATCTTGACGATGGAAGATAGTGACTAAGGTTTATCTTTCAGTCGCAGATGATTCCACATCTGATTTTATGAACATCCTGTTTATATTTTCAACAAATCAATCTATCATACCCCATGACAGGTTTAAATGTCAGAAAACACTTATTTCAAAGTGTCTCTCCAAAAGAAATGATTCTAAGTTTTTCCATCTTTGCAAAGTGAGATTGCTTCTTGAAAATGTGTTACCCATTTTTCCGGTCTTCCTGATGATCTTGGAAGCGTGAAATAGATTTTCGTCGACAAAAATGTATTGAAGACCTAGTGAATGCGATGTCTCCCCTGCGTCAATGTTACGAATGATTTCTGGTGAGTACTCTCTTTTGGAAAACATTCTTCTTTGCCTCATTCATCTTTATGAGTTCTTAATTAAGACTGGAATAAAAAATCAAATAACTATCTGAATGAAAATGCAAATTTTCAATTTCAGATTTTTTTCGAGTAAGGGCCCTTTCAGAATTCCTATCAGATGTAGTTCAATCTCCAGGGTGGCTTTAGCCGGAGAAGTAGTTGTTTTCTGTTAGACATTCACAAAAAAACTTCATTTTAATCGTGGATTTTTCAATTCACAGAAAATCTTTCTATCAATATTCAATTGAGAATGTTTCCCTTTTCAACATGAATACCCACAAGAGGTTATCTTGACGATGGAAGATAGTGACTAAGGTTTATCTTCCAGTCGCAGATGATTCCACATCTGATTTTATGAACATCCTGTTTATATTTTCAACAAATCAATCTATCATACCCCATGACAGGTTTGAATGTCAGAAAACACTTATTTCAAAGTGACTCTCCAAAAGAAATGATTCTAACTTTTTCCATATTCGCAAAGTGAGATTGCTCCTTGAAAATGTGTTACCCATTTCTTCCGGTCTTCCTGATGATCGTGGAAGCGTGAAATAGATTTTCGTCGACAAAAATGTATTGAAGACCTAGTGAATGCGATGTCTCCCCTGCGTCAATGTTACGAATGATTTCTGGTGAGTACTCTCTTTTGGAAAACATTCTTCTTTGCCTCATTCATCTTTATGAGTTCTTAATTAAGATTGGAATAAAAAATCAAATAACTATCTGAATGAAAATGCAAATTTTCAATTTCAGATTTTTTCTTTTGAGTTAGGGCCTTTTCAGAATATCTATCAGATGTAGTTCAATGTCCAGCGTGGCTTTAGCCGGGGAAGTAGTTGTTTTCTGTTAGACATTCACAAAAAATAACTTCATTTTAATCGTGGACTTTTCAATTCACAGAAAAATCTTTCTATCAATATTCAATTGAGAATGTTTCCCTTTTCAACATGAATACCCCACAAGAGGTTATCTTGACGATGGAAGATAGTGACTAAGGTTTATCTTTCAGTCGCAGATGATTCCACATCTTATTTATGAACATCCTGTTTATATTTTCAACAAATCAATCTATCATACCCCATGACAGGTTTAAATGTCAGAAAACACTTATTTCAAAGTGTCTCTCCAAAAGAAATGTTTCTAACTTTTTCCATCTTTGCAAAGTGAGATTGCTTCTTGAAAATGTGTTACCCATTTCTTCCGGTCTTCCTGATGATCGTGGAAGCGTGAAATAGATTTTCGTCGACAAAAATGTATTGAAGACCTAGTGAATGCGATGTCTCCCCTGCGTCAATGTTACGAATGATTTCTGGTGAGTACTCTCTTTTGGAAAACATTCTTCTTTGCCTCATTCATCTTTATGAGTTCTTAATTAAGACTGGAATAAAAAATCAAATAACTATCTGAATGAAAATGCAAATTTTCAATTTCAGATTTTTTCTTTTGAGTTAGGGCCTTTTCAGAATATCTATCAGATGTAGTTCAATGTCCAGCGTGGCTTCAGCCGGGGAAGTAGTTGTTTTCTGTTAGACATTCACAAAAAATAACTTCATTTTAATCGTGGATTTTTCAATTCACAGAAAAATCTTTCTATCAATATTCAATTGAGAATGTTTCCCTTTTCATTATTTGTTTAATAAACAAATGAAAAGTAAATATAAAAATATATTTTTCATAATATGAGAGAACGTGATAAATAATGATTTAAAAAAAATTGTTTCTTAATATTCATATTTTGCAACAAAATAAAATTGTTAATTAGCAAGTGCGTTTTTTAGCAATAATTTTTTTTATTTAAGAAATGGTTTTTTTTAAAACATTATTTTCATCAATGATAGATTCCAAAAAAAATTTGTTTAAATCTAATAATCAATGCATTTGTTTATAACAATTTTTTAAATAATAAGTGTTAAGAATGTCAAAAATTCATTTTTATATTTCTTTTGGCAAAAGGAAAACAAATTAATGAGAGATAATAGGAAAAAAACTGTCCTTAATTGTTTTATATAAGTTTTCAATTTTTTTATACCTCTGATTGTTAACAAAAAGTAAAAAATGAACATTTTTCGATTTTCCAGACCGGGATCTCTTTTGGAGCCTTTGAGAAACAGCTCCAAGGAGTAAAAAAAATCTAGGTTTTTAGTTCAACAATTATCAGGGTTTTTATAATAACTTTCAACAAGTAAAATTTTTTAATTAACAAAGGCATAATTAATTGAAAAATTGAGGTAAATTTTTTTGCCGTCGGATTATTGTTCAATGATATGTCTAGATCATACCTGAATTTTTTCATTTCTCAATATTAATATTTACTCGGTAAAATTTTTTTTTTTGTTCATGTGTCAGATTCGGTCGGTGCGCACGGGAGCTAAGCCGCGCGTTTTCAGCCTTTTTTTCGCCGCTAAATTAAAATTATGAATATTGTCGGCCAGTTTCTCTTAGGAAGTTTCCTGCTCTTCGAATATCTTTTTTCAAATTTCGGATAAGATTTTGAGATATTTTCAAAAAACCGAACCATATATTTCTTTTTTACTTAATTGTTCATAACTTTTGCAATTTTTGCCGGCCCTAATTTTCCAGCTAAACATTTTTTTAGATGCCATTTCGAATCGAATGCGCCCTAAACCATAATTTTCGGTAGTGACCTCCAGGTTGGGAACAAAATGGCACTTGTGAACCAGTCTATGGTTCCCTTCATCATAGCTAGACAAAGTACACACCAGTTTTTAAGTCTAATCATGAGCTTTCTCACACCGAAGTTTCATCAAAATCGGTCCAGTAGTTTTTGCGTGATGCTTGAACAAACAGAGAAATACACAATTTTTCTTCCGACTTAATTTACAAATATTGAGATTTTGAACTAGAAACTTACCTATATTCATCAAAATGAATTATAACCTAAGTTACACAGGGATAGTTTAGGTTTTCATTAATTAAACATTTCTCGAAATCGTTTCACCAGTTCCAGAGATTACTCCCTACATACAAACAAAAAACAAACAAATTTCACCTCTTTATAATATTAGTATAGAGTTTTGATCCCCTGTAAACTATTAAAAAAAAACAAGGTTATAAAACTCATCTTCCAAATTTCAATATTTCATGTCTCTTATAGATTTGCAAAATATTAGGATATTTATTATGGGAGTTATTGTTACCTCTTAAGAGTACTCTTCAGAATACTTGGATAAGGTGATATGGGTGAAAAATAATTTGAAATGCTCAGGCGTTTTGAGAACTATTTGCAAAATATAAACTTGATTGATGTGTGACAAATTTATTTTACCACCAATTTATCTGTGTCTATATCACGCATGAGTTCGAAAATCGGCCACGTAGTTTTAATTGTGGCTGTTGAAAAATCTCCAGATTTTCATTTCCATATAAATATTGGAAATATGTGAAACAATCGTGGCTGTTCTCAAATTAATATATAATTTCTGTCTAAGGTTTTAGCAATATGAGTTTGTATCTTTTGTTTCATTCAGCATGCTTTTCGACAACACTTCTAAACCTCACTCAACTCACCAAAAAAAATCGGTAACTCTTTAGGTGAGTGCATACATTTTTCACAATTTTTTCATGAGTTTTGGATTACATGTGAAATTAAAAACAAAATGTGATGGAAAACTCTGTGCATCTGATAGAATTCACAATTAACAATTGGAAATACTTGAAAAACTCCTTTGAAATTCCATTAATAATCAAATAACCATCGAATTAATGGTACGACTGAACAGTTTTCTCAAAAAACATTGTCTTTTATGAAACCCTCAAGTTTTTCTTTCCATATTAATCCTAATTCTTTAATGGAATGAACATTTTCAAACAAAAGATTTTTACAAACGAAATGTAAATAAGATAATTCAGCCGGCAAAGAAACCGAGAACGAAAACAACTTTCAAATTAATTGATAGGCCGCCGTTTCATGATTGAATTTCGTAATTCATTAAATTATGGCAATGAAAACTTTGTTCGGAATGGGTTTTTAAGAAATTCATAATGAGCGGTGTCGCTAACTTCTTTTCAAAGAAATAAAAATGGGTCCGTCGAAAGGCCGTTTTGCCATTCAGTTATGGTAATAAGATCATAAAAAGGGAATTATAAACACTGTAAAAATATTCACCGACTTATTTGCATGTGCTTTTCTTTTAAAAATACTACAGAATAAAGCGGGCCTAGGTTATTCGTGCATTACTTTACTTTGCATAATGAGTGAGTATTACGGACAAAGTTTCATCACTTTATTTTCAACTATCTTCTCAAATTCATGCTTCGTTTATACCTCTGAAAATTAAGTTCCCCTTTTTTTATTCCTTAATTCGTCTCAAGGAGCATTACATTATAACGAGAATTAAAAAGGTGTAAAACTTAATAAGAAGATAAACTCTTTACTGATTAAAAACTCTCGCTGAGTTGCCATAGAGATGGCTGGCTTAGGAATTTATATCTTAAATTCATTGCTATCATAATTCATTTGTAGACACGCAACAGCCACTGGTTCATTATGATGAGAAAGTTGAAGAAGTCTCAGTGTAGAATCATCAGAAAAGTTGATATAATAATATTTTTATAAACTTTCAATTTATTATATCATTTTTGAAAAAGAGCAATTTACAATGTGAAAATTCATAGGTGTGTGTCTCAAGGTAGCACTGAATGATTTTATCACTTCTCAAGTGAAGACAAAAAGCTTGTATAAGGGGAGAAACAGTTTTGATATTCAGAAGCAAATCACCTCTGAAAATACAAAAGCTCACTAAGCTATTGAAAAAAAGCACATAAGGATATAAACAGTACTTACATGGGTTTCAATCTCAATGTCACTTCGAAAAATAGTAACTAATAATTATTTATTCAGAAGAATTGCTGGGTATTGACAGAAAAAGAACTAACATTTTGCGAATTTATTTTCCGCTTCTTCAGAGCTTTAAAATTAATGAAAGAAAACAATACCGGGTGCAAAGGATATCGGGCCACCCCTGTAACTTCTGCATTCGTAAACGGATTTTTCTGAAATTTGGTACAGTCATATAAGCAACCATTTCGGATTTGATCACATTACAATTCAATATGGCGGACTTGTGGTTTTTCTGGAAATGCCAGTAACTTTGTTTTTTCAAATGGAACACCCTGTATATTTTCACATATTCAAGTTCAACAGGTCAAAACAAGTCCAAACCTTATGTCAACTGTAATTTTTTTGAAACAATTGAAATTAAAATTGTTTTTTTATTTTACCTTGTGGATAAATGAGATTTGGTCGAAGCTATTCACAATGAGTCGCAAATAACAGAAAAACTAATTTTTTTCTGAAAAATTATTCTTTGTGTCACTGGTTAATCAATTCAGTCACATCACATTTTGAACAAAAATTAATTTTTTTCAAATGGAACCCCTATGGGCCACTTACCTGTCTCTCTAGAACATACATTAAGGAAAAAAATTACATATTATTTTTGTATTTCGGTGCAGTAACAAATTGTATAAATTCAAAAATCTACAACTAGTTCATGAGTTTCCTTGCAGTTCGAATAATTTTCAACTCAGTAAGCTGTGGAAAATTTTATTTCTGAATATTGTCAACTAATTGTGTAAGTTATACTTATAAGCACGATAATGGTGTTTTTTTTTAATTCTTCTAGCGTTTTCTCGACTTACATTGCATTGATATTCCAATTCCCGCGTCGGAGCGGTTGGATCAAAATATCAACATAAGCAAAACGTTCATTTCTGCCTCCTCACTTACGATCATCTTCTCCATTGTTGGGTTCTTTTCTGGGTAGGTATCGTTCGGCGTATAACTGACAAGCGGCGACATATATATATATATATATATATATATATATATATATATATATATATATATAATATATTTATATATATATATTATATATTATATATATATATATATATATATATATATATATATATAATATATATATATATATATTGTTAAGAAATATTGATAGCTTTTTATTTTCGCTCCGCGTTGGGAGACAAATTGTTATGAAATATTAATAGCTTTTAAATAATAATCGTTTAACATTTTTCCCCACGTTATTGTTATTGCCCCACAAATATTTTCTCCCGGTATATGAAATAATAATCGCTAATTGTTATGGAATAATAATTGCCAGCTAACGTTACTGTTTTCTCGCCACGTTGTTGCCAATTATTATTACTTTTCTTACCACGACTAATCTCAGTTGGTACGCCTTCGCCTCAGGAGCCGGTACTGGCAATAGAGCCACTGCCTGTCTAGATCTCAACTAAAACTATTTCAGTTCAGTGTTTATAAGTAAGATATTGCAGATCATTGTGGAAAATAAACCAGAAATTACCAAAAAACAATTATTTCCTTTATTCAGGAAAACTTATATTAACCTGGCCTGCGTAAGATAACTTATAACAATGATCAATTGACAAATTTTCATAAAATGATGGAAAACAGTGAAGGATATGTAAATATAACCTCACTTCTATCTTTAGAGTTGAAAGAATTCTTTTATAGTTCAATACCAAATCATAGAGTTCTTCAGAGATATGAGTTATTTTGTGAAGTGATTCAGTTTGTGATGTGCACTAAAAGATTATACCTGGAGCTGGAACTGTCGCTGATGCAATACCTGGCATAATCTGAATTCCAATTCCATCCACTCCTCTCAGGAACTAACCATTTCGAAAGGAACCCTCCAAAATCCATGAAATCAGTTGGACAAGTTTCATGTGGTTAACCAAAAAAGGTAATCTTCTTTTATCCTTGTTTATTTTGTGTAGAGATTATTCAGAAGTTGTAATGGTTTTTTATTGTTGAAAAACCATCTTCTCATTAATGAAAGTTCTAAATTTCTTTCATTCAAATTTTGTACCTGGCTTTTCTTAAAAAAAAATTTCAATCTCCTCTCAGCTTTGTTTTTTCATCCCTTGGATACCATTTCTGTTTTGTCCATTTTATTTGAATTTTCAAACTCGCGCACTTCCTTGTCGCACTTCCATTAATTTGGTGTTATATGAGAAAACTTATGAACTAATATATTTTACATTTCTTATAAACTAAATACAATATTTGATGATAATTATTTTTGACATTTCTCAGTTCTTACTTTTCCACAATTTCAAACCTTTTATCTGACCATCTCTGTTTCCTGATTGGCTATTGTCATCAAGAAGTTTCTTGTTCTCCCATTGGCTATTTTTAGTTAGATACAATTCCATATACTGTATGTTTCAAGCTTATAATTTTGTTGATCACATTTAATTCAGAATGATTTTGTAAATCTAGACTTTTTTGTTGTATTTTAAACAATTATAGGTTGTAATCATTTTGACAATGTATGAAAATGATTGCATTATAGTATTTGCATATTTTTACCTATCAGTATTATACAGAGGCTTCATGAAGGAAATAGAATCTCAAAAATTGTAACAACAATATCTCATGAACTACTAACTATTAAATATTTATTATTTTGTGGTTTTTTTACGAAATTATTTCTTTTTCACCTTTAAAATATATTACTGGTCCCTCCTAACATAACAATATATATATATATATATATATATATATATATATATATATATATATATATATATATATATATATATAACTCTTAGTTCATCTCGCCACTCGAATCGATCTGCATTTTTTTCCTCGTTTTCTAAACTTTTCACCACCGTTTCCGACTATTGCAATCCTGTTGATATTTTATTTTTTATCGAAAGGCTTTGGCACTGGGCTATCAATAACCAGATTAATTTCAATAATTCTCCTTTGTGGAATTCATTTTATCGAAGATTAAACAGGCAATGGATATAATTCATGCCAATTCAATCCCCGTTCTATTTATCGATTGTTGAGCTAGTATCATCTCCTTCTGAGGAAGCTATTGTATAGCGAAACACATCGTTCTATAAACCCAATTTAGTGAAGTATTCTTTTTTAATATGGATTTTTATGAAGTATCGCCCGCGTCAATACAAATGAATGTTTCAACGTCGAAGAATATTCTCGATGTCAACTTTCTACAGCCAAAATGATGGGAGAACTTCAACAGTCTCAGAAATTATCTATGTTTACATACTATCTGATACTCCCTGTATATTAATCAATCGAGAATGAAGGAAATCATTCCTTCAACTTTTCCGTTCCAAAGGTGGAAAGAAAGAAGCAATTTGCGAGAAGGAGGTTTTAAAAAGGCATAAAAAGAAAGTCAAGTGCTGCAGATGGAAATAATGGAATGTCTTAATGATACCTTCCACCCTCCTCCTCACGTTTTAATACGAAATTGCAGAGGGATTTATAAAACTCTAACTGAGAATATAGATATACATGACTGGCTATAATATCAAGATTGCGCAAATTGCATGATAGACATATAGCTCGTTCTCTGTCCCACCCATTGCCAACGGGGTTTCCTACAGTATTTTAATATTCACACCTTCATGCGATGTTCTCAAAGAAAGGTCTCATTTTCTGCAGTAGCGTTTTTAGGTGCCTATTAAATTTTATAGCACGATGATTGTATTGGCTTTTCTTTCCAAAATTATTCTTTATCGGATATTACTTGTTTTATAATTGAAAGGAGAACCATATCAATTTCCTTGTCAAAAGAACATCTGATTTCTAGACTATACTCAGTAGGAATATTGAGAATGAATATATATGACTTAAAAACTCATGAATTCCAATCCTCAAAGTAACTATCTGTTAAGTAACAGGTCGATTTTTAAGCTCAATTTGCCACATTTATAGGGGAAAATTAAATATACAGGGTGATCCACGTTTGACTAATGACTCTACGACAATTTTTTCAAATGTAACACCCTATATATAACTCAATTTTTGGAATCTATATGGAAAGCTGATTTCAAAAATATATCACACATGGGGTTTGTATACAGTGCGTCCGTTGAATTCAGTGCTCTCGTAAAGTAGTGGATAACTTCGTAAAAAATCAAAGGAATAATTTTTGGAAAGAACGCTCGAAGCCGTCGAATTTAATTTTTATTTGGGCGTTCCTTCAAATTTAAATAATACATTCAGAATGATTCGTGTAGGAGAAATCACGTTATCGGTATTTTTTTAATGGCAACTCCATTTTTTGTTACGGAATGTGGAAAGGTGATTATGAGTATGGGTGAAATCAAAATAAAATAAGAAAACTATTTTGAATTATGAAAGTACTAAATTGAATGGCAATGTTAGCTTCAAACAACGATCAAATTGTGCACCGTTTGCTATCTGACTATTTCCATTACTTGACAGTAGCCATAGCGACCAGAATTTTGTTTTTATTGCTGAATAGTTTTTGTGAAGGTATTTCTTCAAAGAATAACATATCTTATCGTTTGTCGATACATTATTCAGTAGTAACTTTGTCATTTCATGGAAAATGATCAAATTAAATGAGCGAGACAGAATTGAAATTATGTGCATGATAGGATTTGGAGACAGAATGCGGACCCAAAGAGAAGTAGTTGAATTGTTTAATGCAACTCATTCTGATCGGTAACCTATTAACCAAAGCATGGTGAACAAAGTTGAGTCAAAATACCGTGAATTGGGCATGTCCGTGATCTTCCTAAATCTGGTCGATCGTCACCACCAGAAGACGATCAGCTTAATGTTGTGTTGGAAGTGCATGAAAACCATCACACAACACTCAACCAATTGTCTCCTGATTTCAATATGGCAGCGTCTACAGTCCACAAAATT
Organism: Gonioctena quinquepunctata; assembly: GCA_018342105.1. NCBI lineage: Eukaryota > Metazoa > Arthropoda > Insecta > Coleoptera > Chrysomelidae > Gonioctena > Gonioctena quinquepunctata. The sequence goes on from JAFIRS010000614.1 coordinate 308,813, forward strand.
CTGAAAAAATCAAAGCACCATCCTTATGAGGTACGCCTCATCCATGAGCTGAATGAAAACGACTTTGATCGGCGAAATTAATTCTGCGAATAACTGCAACAGCTATGCAATAATGATAATAATTTTGTAAAAAATTTAATTTTTCTGACGGGGCTACGTTTGTTTTAAACGGTCACTTCAATAGGCAAAATTGTCGTTATTGGGCTACCGAAAATCACCGATGTATGATGGAGTATCACACTCAAAATCCACAGAAAGTGAATGTATGGTGTGGCATAGTCGACGGGAGAATTGTGGGTTCCTATTTCTTTGACGTGAACCTGACTGGTGCAATATATTTGGATTCGACCTTATTCCTGCACTAAAAGCTTTGTGTCCAGATCTAGAGGAACCTGATCTTCCGAGAACTGATTTATTCTTTTAACAAGATGGTGCATTATCCCATTATTCAGCAGCTGTCCGCAACTACTTAGATGTGGTGTTTCCGAATAGTTGGATAGGGAGAAGGGGGCCGATTGAGTATCCAGCTAGATCTCCAGATTTGACACATTTGATTACTTCCTGAGGGGATACTTGAAGAGTAAAGAATATGTTAAAATGCCGGAGAATTTAGTAGATTTAAAAGCAAGAATTCGTCACTAGATACAATGTATACCTCCTTGACAATGTTCAAGAAGAATTAATTCTTCGTCTTGGCTACTGTCAGATAGCAAACAGTGCACAATTTGAACATTTAAAACAATCGTTGTTTGAAGCTATCATTGCCATTAAATTTAGTATTTTCATATTTTAAAATAGTTTTTTTATTTTCATTTCACATTCCGTAATAAGAAATGGAGTTGTTATTAAAAAAATACCAATGACGTCATTTCTGTTACACGAATCATTCTTTATGTATTAATAAAATTTGAAAGAATGCCCAAATGAAAATAAAATTCGACGGCTTCTAGCGTTCTTTCCAAAAATTATTTCTTTAATTTTTTACGAATTTATCCACTGCTTTACGAGAGCACTGAATTCAACGAACGCACTGTATACAAACCCTATGTGTGATATACTTTTGAAATCAGCTTTCCATATATTCCAAATTTTGAATAAAATATAGGGTGTTCAATTTGGAAACATTGTTGCGGACGTCATCAGTCAAACGTGTATATTTAATTTTTCCCTTATAAATGTGGCAAATTGAGATTTAAAATCGACATGTTTCAGGAGATTCCTTAGAAATTGATAGTTTGGCTAAAAATTAATTTATCAGTACTTTACGAAAGCACTGTACTATCCGTAGGGCATTTCTATCTGCTTCGAGGGGGGTGTCTTGGCGACAAATTATCATTATACAGAGGCTGAAAATTTTGTCCTCATAGCCAGTTCGATGTTTTACATAGTTTAATGGAATTATTCAATATTACCATGATGGAAATATTCTGATAAATTAAACAACAATTATTTTCTTTCCAAGTTCTGCAGTCACTCGTTGCAAGAAATGGGTCAACAAAAGTTTGAAGTCATGTAATCTGAATGTAGGAAACGGACACATTTTCAATTGAATATTGAATAAAAATACTTTTCTGAAAATTCACGATGAAAATGAGGTTATCCTACATCTAACAGAAAACAACTACTTTCCCGGAGGGAGCAACGCTGGATATTAAACTACATCTGATAGATATTTTGAAAGAACCCTAACTCGAAAAAAAAATGAAAGGGAAAATTGGCATTTTTATTCAGATGAGTTTTTTTATTTTCTTTTCCAGTCTTATAGATGAACGAGAGAAAGAAAAATGTTTTCCAAAAAGGACTAATCATAAATCGTTTGTAACATTGATGCAAGACTGGCATCGCATTTACTGGGTCTTTAATACATTTTTGTAGACGAAAATCTATTTCACGCTTCCACGATGATCACGAAGACAGGAAGAATTGGGAAACACATTTTCTAGAAGCAATCTCACTTTGCAAAGATGGAAAAATGTTTCTTTCGGAGTGACACGTTGAAATCACTGTTTTTTGGCATTTATAACGTGTCATGGGGTATACTAGATTGATTTGTTTGAAAATATAAACAGGGTGTTCATAAAATCGGATGTGAAATCATCTGCGACTCGAAGATAAACTTAAGTCACTATCTTCGATCGTTCAAGATAATCTCTTGGGGGGTTCATGTTGAAATTCTCAATCGAATATTGAATCGAAAGATTTTTCTGAAAATTAAAAAATCCACGATAAAAATGAACCTATTTTTTGGGAATATCTAACAGAAAACAACTACTTCCCTGGCTGAAGCCGGATATTGAACTACATCTGATAGATATTTTGAAAAAAACCTAACCCAAAAGAAAAAAACTAGAAGTAATAATTTGCATTTTTATTGATATTGTTATTTGATATGCTATGCCAGGCTTGATTAGGAACTCATATTGATGAATGAGGCAAAAAAGAATAATTTGTTTTTCAACATGAATATCCCCTAAAAGTTATCTTGAACGATGGAAGATAGTGATTTTGTGAACATCCTGATCATATTTTCAAACAAATCAATCTATGACAGGTTATAAATATAAAGAAAACCCTGATTTTAAAGTGCCACTCCTAAAGAAATGTTTGTAACATTTTTCCATCTTTGCAAAGTGAGATTGATTCTAGAAAATGTGCTTCCCAATTCTTCCGGTCTTCCTGATCATCGTGGAAGCGAGAAATAGATTTAAGTTTACAAAAATGTATTGAAGACATAGGGAATGCAAAGCCGATCTTGCGTCAATATTATAAATTATTTCTGATCCATCTATATGAGTTCTTAATTGGGACTGCAATATAAAATCAAATAACAATCTGAACGAAAATGCAATTTTTAACTTCCAGATTTTTTTAAGTTAGGGTCTTTTCAAAATATCAGATGTAGTTCAATGTCCAGCGTGGCTTTAGCCACGGAAGTAGTTGTTTTCCGGTAAATATTCGCAAAAATTACTTTATTTTTATTGTGGATTCTACCGTTTTCAGAAAAATATTTTTATTCTATATTCCATTGAGAATGTTCTCTTTTTCAACATGAATACTGTAACAACCTTTATTCTTAGAATCACAAATTTGAAGAATCTGATTAAATTATAAAAGAGAAAATCACTTGGCTGATAGGCTGCTTAGTTTGATTCGGTAAGGTCATGAGTGTTTGTGTTTGGTGGACTGTAACACTTTGTTGAGTTGAAAAATTATATATTTAACTGCTTTTTCAATAAAGTATTTCGATAATGACAATTCATTCGTTTTGACAAATCAATCATTATAAATTCTCTTCTTTCTTCTCCTTTCAACTGAAAATCTTGAAACATAGTTCGGAAACTATTGAGGGAACAATGAGTGAGGTTTAATTGATGACTTTCAATAGTTTTTTGAGATTAGGCCACTAGAAAAGTTATTCATGAATTTACTTGACGTGTTCGATATTTGGGTGCCAGGCTTCCAAAAAGACAAGAGCCGAAGATAAAAAAATATGTAAAATAAGCAAATGTTACCCATTTTGTATGGAAAGGCAAAATAAATATACAGGAACTCAACTTAACAATTATTTTCTTTAGTACAAAATCATAGTTTTTAGATATCTCTGTATACATGAAATGAACAACAAAAAACGACAACTAAAATAAAAAATGGACATGTTTAAGCATCATTTACAATACCTAATAATAATGAAAATATTAAAAGTATTCCAGACTTTTTTGCAGGGCCGGATTAAAAGGTGTTGAGGCCCTGGGATAACAAAGGAGTGGAGGCCCCTAATTATTTTTCAAACAAGTTTTTGTTTTTTTTTATTTATTGCGGAACAAATCAAATTATTTCGGCACGAGCATATGTAGGTATAATAAAATACAAGAAATAAATTAAATTACAGCGTGAACAAAGGGATTCTTGCGAGCTTTTTTCGACGAAAAATCATTGATGATTTCGGTCAAATCCAGCATCCGGAGAGAATCATTCTCAATGCTAAGAAGCGATAACTTTGATAGGCGGCTTTGTCTCATCGTAATTCGCCTATTTTTTCATTTTGGAAAATGAGCGCTTTCCAGTGCAATTTGACATCATCACATTCTCAGTTGTAATATCACAAGAGGGTGAAAATAATTCGATAGATTTTCGAAAACTTGTTGCCAGGCAATAGACAAGAGAGACCAACTGGCTCGAGTGGCTATTGCCAACAAGTTTGAGAAAGAAATCTAGATACTTATTTTCTACTATATCGAACTCTCGTGTGGTATTCTTTAGATTATTTTTTGATGTTACGATCATAAACACATTTCCTTGCAAAGTTATATAATGTACTAAACTGGTTTCGATTCATTTCACACTTTTCATGCGAATTGATGACAGACGTCAAATTAAAAATATAGGTTGTCAGACAATAAAAACAAAATACCTCAAATTATTCCCGCGACAATTTTCTAGGTAGAATATTCCCACTATTGATTGGCCAAAACGTATATGAATTATTTGAATTGAACGTTTCCATTGGTTTCTAGCAATGTCAAAAAATAATCACTGTAATTTCAATGTTTGAGAATGTAGCTCTGAAATTTTGGTTTTCAAGAATTTCATAGTAGAACATCTTAGATATATAGATAGTCCTTTTCAGAAGGATTTACATTTGTTGCGGAATGTCATCCTTCTCTTAGACTCACACTTTCAGATTTCGGGGATTTCTCTGTTACAAGCGCGCCACTCAGCGGACACTTGTCAACGCCAATAAATAGGAAAAACAGGTATAGACGGGCAAAGTGTTTGTAGAATCGGCAGAAAAATAGCCAACAGAATTTGAACTTTTGTTCTTTTATGGAATGCGCACAGGGCTCTTATAAATAATTTGATGCAATCATATTCATAAATTGAAATATTATTTTCTTTTGCTTATGATTATTGAATTTCATTGTGTATCTAGATCGTTTGTGTCATTCGAAGAATACATCGACAGAAAATCCTTCATTTAATAAAAAAAATGTATATTTTTTTTTAAATTCAATTGTTCTTGTTTTTACAGCTAATTTCGATACGATATAATATTTTGTACAATAGTATGATGTTTTACTAGGTGATTGTTTCTCGCATATACACATGATTCATCAGATCGAAGATTAATATTAACCATGGATTTTGACAAGAATACGAAACATGTTTTTTGAATGTTTGAAACGAAAATGAGAGGAAAAAGTGGGAGAACTGCTCTTTCGTTGTCAGATTTTTTTATATATATAATTTTGCATATCCTTCGGTATTTGTTGGAAATTTTACCTTAAAATTTATTTTGTGGGGCCCTCTCTTGTTGGAGGCCCAGGGCTGCACCCCGTTGCCCTTCTTAATCGGCTCTGCTTTTTGGCACACTGTATATGGCCATAGGTAAAGTATAGTACGTAATACGTGTTGTTAAGCAATTACCCATTTTTTTCATTCGTGCGTTATATGCTTTTTACAATACTTGATACGTAATACACTATGACTCTGTGTAATATATTTTTAAATATCAACTTGGATGCATTCTCTGTAATCAGAATTTGATTTCGGTTCGTTTGAACAAATAGTCGATTTTGATTAACTGAAATATCAAAATACCACAAAGGATGAAAATTATCTCATTATTCTCCACAATATTACGATTGAATTATTTGATAAATATGTTATAAAATAAGTTTTTCTTTCTTTCCAGGTAATTTCGCATTTGTGGAGCGGAGTACCTCATCGATCATCTTGGAATAAATCAGGGTAACAAATATCTATCTCAACTCGATTCTCAGCATTCCTACATTCAATTTAATGCCTTATAAGTCGAAGAGAGAGAGCAACGTTTGACTGGGACTGACATCTCCCATGCATCAAACTGTGTAGATGTATTATACAGAGAACACGGAGACAGACCTGGCAGCCATTTAAAAAGTTGAGTTAATGAAGGAGTCGCTAAATGAAGATAAATGATTCCGATATTGGATTAGTCGCGAGTGTTTACGTGAAGAACTGAGAAACAATGATACTGGTTGTGATGTCTCTTAAAGAGATGTCTTCGAGGCTAATGTCACTCTAGTCTACCTATTATATTGAATAATTGATGGTGAATGGGGATTCTTTAATGAAAAGGAATACGCACTGAAAGGCATCACCAGATTTACATTGTTAATTGTTTGTTTCAAATATGAGAAGCAATAAGATATTAGATATTAGATTTAATGCGGTTGACAATATTTGGATTCAGTTATCAAGCCAAGTTATGGAAACTAGTTTCTTGGGAAATAATATTCGCAGCTAATATTCAATGATAGTAACGCGAAATGATTCCGTATGTAATAAAAAAATCAAACGTACATAACAATGTTTCTATTTTTATTAATATGAAATATCCTTTACAAAATTCATACAGTTTTCTTGTTTCAATTATGACTTTTTTTTTCTACGTTTATGCAAAAAAGAGAACTTTATAGAACTATATTTAGTGAAAAAAGTGGTTCTTTATTGCACTAGTGCAATGAAATTTGCACTCATGTGTCATAATAAACTACAGCTCAAACGAAATGGCGGATGGAAATCGTCGACAGTAGCGGAGGAATACCTAGAGGAATCACTTGCAAACAAACTCACTATTGCAAAACAAATATTTCAGACTGAAGAAAACGACGATGTACAAATACATTTGGAGAAGTCACGAATCAAAAAGTAGAATTAAAAAATAATTCACTAAGAAATATTAAATGTCACAAATTGTACATTTACTTTTGAAATTAATGGAAAAAATAAAGTTTGAGTTAAATTGTTCCTAACATATTAATTCCTAACTTTCTCAATGTAAATTGGTAGTACTAATCAATTATTGATTATTTTGCTATTAAATTACGCTTTATATTTTACTACACTTAGTGCCACCTAAATAAAAAAAAAAGTTTTTGCATGAACGTAGAAAAAAATTGAATGCAACTCGTGCAAATAGTTATTCATGCAACAAGTGCAAAAAGTAAGTGTTGTCCAACTCGGCCTGTCGGCCTCGTCGGACAACTTCACGTCGAGTGCAATAAACCTTTTTGCTCGAGTTGCATACAATATTTTTTCTACGTTCATGCAAAAGTCAAAAAATGTTTTATTTAGGTGGCACTAAACAAATTAACTCATACGTTATTTTTGATAAATTGCATTTTCTAGTAATTCCGTAATACAGTAAGCAATAAATATGATTGAAAATAATATAAAATATGCAATTGCTTGAAATGGAATACAAAATCACAGAAAATGGACTAAAAATGGCGTCGATTTGAACGTTTGTTGAAAATATTCGGAACCAATATCTCTCAGGAAGGCTTATTGGGGTATCAAGAAATAGCTGTTACGTACCGAGAAAACTTTATTAACGCAAATACTTCTCAAAATATATATAAATTCAAAAATGTGAAAACTCTTGCCAGCCTCTTCTCTCCCTCTGTCATCTGAATGTCTCGTCCCAAAAACAAAAAACAATATACAGGGCCTAGGGAAAATTGTTATAACGTTTATGTGGAATGACAGATGAGATAGCACTAGTCCAATAAAGAACCAGTTCTTTCACTAAATATAGTTCAATAAAGTTTTGTTTTTTGCCTGAACGTAGCAAAATATGTTACGCGACGTGTTGTCCAACTCGGCCTGGCGGCGACAGTTTCACGTCACGTGCAATAAACCCTCACTTTTTGCACTTTTTGCATAAATAACCATTAATAAATTTGAACTGAAAATGGTGAAATATGTTGGCAGTCGCCAAAAAATATATTATGAATAGATATACTTAAAATATTGAAGTAGGTAACCATAGTCCATACTTGGAAGAGTACATAAAGTATGTATGAACATTGTTTTTGTTAACTTCATTATAACATACAAATCTTCATTACTTTGGTTCTGAAATTTGTCATAGATGTTCTTTTCATAGCGTACGTGCGAGATAACACGCCATTTTAGTTCATTTCATGCATAAGTGGATGATACACCTTCTCAAATATTTATTACTTTCAACATTCGAAAGTGGTTAGTTTTTTTAAAAACTAAAAACGTCAATTTCATTTTAATTCCACAAATTTTCGAGAAAACATTTTGCCTGGAAATATTTCCGAGTGCGATTTGCGGTTTTATTATCTGATTAAACCACGAGAGCCAAGCTTGAGTGGTTTAATCTTTGATAATCTGGCCGCAAGAGTTAAATTTCTTAGAAGAAAAATGCTCGAGGAAAAATTAAAGAGAAATTGCGATGAAATCCTCTAGCACGAATGATATTTGATGAGAATATTTACCGAATCACATTTAAAACTGAATCAAACTACCAGAATTCATGTTAAATTCGAATTTTCAACCTGAAAAGTTACAACAATTATCGTTCCAAATCGAAGAAATCCTTTTACAGTTATATTCATTCATAATGATTAGAAATAAATGTTAAATGCAGAGTAACGAGAACAAGAGCGAGACGGAATTAGTTCCACCTGTCCCTGCAGTTATAAGGTTAATTCGTTTGTCTGGCAGTTAGAAAACAATGCATCTTTCTCCATGTCACGTAACTTATGACTCTTTCTCGTTAAAACTCTGATAAATGCAACAATACAGTTTATTCCTTTCTGTAGCATTTAGGAAATAATGTATCTTTCTCCAACTCGCGTAATTTCCGAGTCGCTTTCTTTAAAAATCTCATAAATTCAACTGAATTTGTGGAATGAGCAATGAACGATCTTTTGAAATGAGTTTTTTTCCGCAAGGAGGTATGTCCATATTGCGCCATATAGGAAGCAGAGGACAATAAATGATGAGAGAGAGAGAGAGAGAAGATTTCGCTCCGCGATTTCAGTGATGTATGATAATACGAAATATTGCTTGTTGATACGAATATGTGAAATGTTCTCTTCGTTGAGTGTAATGTGTTCAACCTCCATGACTTCGTAGAATAGCTGTATCCATAAGTGGATCGTTATATTTTTATAAAAAAAGTTCATGCTGGTGGCACTTGAAGACTCTCTGTTTAACCAATGTGGAAAAAAGTTATCGTTGAATTATATTAGCATGTCATTTAAGTATGAAGTGAACCCAAGGAGACCTACATCTTTGAATTACTTTATAAAAAATAATTGTGTAGGTTTATAACTTTGACAGTATACGTTTCATCGCGAAACAATATCGAATAGACTATGGTTTTATCAGTATAAAACAGCGGGAAGACGGTTTATCAACAGTAAAAACACAAGACCTTTTTTTATCGGATAAATTTCTTTTTGTAACGAAATAATTTTGCCAATCAGTAATTTTACGAGAAAAACTGACAAGACAAAATCGCGAGACCGAAGGTCGAGTGATTTTGTCAAATGTCAGTTTTTCGAGCAAAATTACTGATGGAAAAATTTTGAGTTAAAAAGAAATTTATCCTTAAAAGAAAAGCTTGAGTGTTTTTTGGCAAGATAAATTAACGACCGAATATATGAATGAACAACAACAATAATTATCTTTATTGATACAATCAAATTATTCAAATGAACAGTCATTAAATACACAATTGTTATAAATTGTTTGGTTTGGTGTACTGATTTCAAAATTTTCTTCTTTGGTATTCACACATGTAGAATATTCATTTTGATCTTTCTCACTCGAGGCTCGCAAGGAACTAATAAGATTTTCGTGATGTTCAGAATCAATTTGGAGGTAGGGTGTAATAGAAGATGATGATGAGTGTCCCGTTATCTTTATAAGTTGTTGGTCACTTACTCCTGCTTTGGCTAACTGGGAAACTGTACCAGCACGGTTCGAATGATTGGTAATTTTATTATTTGTAATGTCGAGTCCAATTTTAGTTGCAGAATATTTGGTCCAAGTAGAAATCGTATTAAATACCCAGTGGAACATTTTGTACCAACCTTTAGAATTTTTGTTTTTCCAAAAGGGATTTGGAGTTAAAAAAAGTCGTTCAGATGTTGTTTTCATTTCTTTTTTGTAACAGTAATTTTAACAATGCAACGGGACAAATACCTTCATCCATTTCATTATTTGTTATCCATTTGCTGTCTGCCAATTTTTTCGACCCACCCTGTGTCGTATTTGAAGATATTGTATTGTATTCAAATCTTCTTGTTGAAGTTCCATCTTGATTTTGTTTTTCTTTAAAATGGTAAATTTTACAGTTTGCAGCTTCTCCCCCCCTCCAAGCTAATTCATAAGAAGCTATATGAAAGAATCTTTTTTGTAATCCCTCTGGGTTGTCTATATTCCACAATTTTGCCATGTTTACTATATCTTTCTTGTTCAATGCTACAGAACTTACTTTTCTTTTCTCTGGAATAACTTGTAATTCTTTCCGTTCACTATTTCTTGCATCACGAGCTTCTTCAAAAGTTATATCGGCAAAAGGATCAAATTTAATATTGTATTCATTGAAATATTTTTCTTGAATCATCTTCGCAGTTGAATTCCAAATTGATTTATTATCTTTATAATCTTCTCCATTCCTCTTTTTCATATTATAGGCCCAATCCTTTAATATATCTGCAACTTTTTGTAACGGAGTTATTTTCGACAGTTCGTAATTTCGTACTTGACAAAACTCCATGAATTGTCTCCATATTGACGCTTTAGTATTTTTTGTGGATTGCGGGATTGCTTTTTCTATATTTTTTGTTATTTGTTCAGTCGAAACTTCCCCATAACGACTCATGTTGTAATGTTTCAGTATCAATTATCAACAATACTTAAATAACTGACAGGGCAGACATTGAAGTGACGTAAGCATACTAGATGTAGACGTTTAAGAGGAACAGGCGTTTTTATCGGTGATAAAAAACGATGCACCTTTTTTATCGCTGTCAAAATGACAGAACAGTCATCTTTAAGACACATTTTGTACAGGAGTTAATTTATCACTATAAAACTGATCTGATTGGTTCTCTGTTTGGAATTTCGGACATTTGATTGGTTCAAAAATAATGAGGGAAATAGTCGCTAAAAGAACGACTGAATATGAAAATAACTAGGTATTTTTCGTGAGAAAACATGCACTACTGCATTTTTCAGACAATTCATTGTTTTTGTTTGCTTACATTTAATGTCAAGATTGTTTTTTTATATTGTGCAATGAAATCAAGTGATTCTAGATTCGGAAACTATTCTAGAGAGGAGATGACTTAGTTAGATCAGCTAAACCAGTAAACACAGTTGATACAATGAAAGCTATATGGCGTCAGTTCACCTCGTTCTGTGATTCAAGGAAATATGAACTACAACGGGATACTCCAACTACCAAAATAGCAAAAGAACATGCGGAAATGTGATGCTGAAGATTATAAAGATTATTCTGTCAAAACAATTTGGAACACAACCGCTAAGATGATGCAGGAAAATTATTTTGGAGAATTCAATCTAGGAATAAATCTTTGTTCGGATATTGAGTTTGAAACTGCTAGAAATGCGAACAGACAACAAATTCAGAAAAACGAGCTGCTTTACATATTACAGAATACAACATAATGATTGATGCTTGTGATGATGACACCCCGGAAGGCTTTCAGATGAAGAATGATGGAAGAACTGAACAATGATGGAAGTCAGTCAGGATGTATGCAATATAACCCTATATTTACGAAAACTTGCCAAGGTGGTGATAAAAACTGTGTCGAAACAAAATGACTGATCTAAAACTTAAAAAATCAACACAGATGCTTGGTTAAACTTCACCACAAACTGATAGAGAAACGGAATTAAAACGCAAGTATAACTACTGACCGATTTCTTCTCACTCCCAATTCTTACTTTGATAAATCTGGATCATCATGGTATAAGAATTATCCGATAAGAAGGAATACTTTTGGAAAATGGAATAGATTGTTAGCAAAAAAATGTGGGGTGGATACTGAAAATAAGAAAATCACTAATCATTCCAATCGCTCAAACAATTTCCCACCTGGCCCAGGTAGGAGTCCAAGAACAAGAGCTGATCCAACTTAGTAGTCACAGTAGTGCCATCGTCACTTAAGCCATATCTACAGTTGAACAAAGGACATAATTCTAATATAATTGGAAAAATAAAAGCTGCAGCTACGATAACTGCATCGACTACGATAACCGATTCACGGTATGGACATGATAATAATATAATAATAATAATAAGCTTTATTCATGTTAGTTAGATTAAATATACAAGAAAATGTGATAAAAAATATCGTGAGTAAAGAAAGAAGAGTGATAAATGCTAAAGCACTTGTTTCACAATTATTCGAACAATAAAAAATTGTATAAAATAATATCTAAGCAGAAGTATGAGATTTTTATGCAATAAATAATAGTAATATGTAAATGTAAATAAAAAAAATAAAGTTAAAATGTTGATTATGATTCCGTATAAAATTATAAAAAAGCAGTGGGTACAGAGCATAGACAAAATGGGTAAAAGTCAGAAATAAGTATAAAAGTAAACAATAGATAATTAAGAATAGTATAGTACGGTGTATAAAACATTTAAGTGAAATTATTAAAAAATTGTGCAAAATAGTGATAAGCAAATGACACAATCAGTCACCCACCTATACACACATATACATATTATAAATATTAAAAGTTCGTTGTGAATCGATATAATATCATAAACAAGCATATTTTTATATTATTTATCGAATTATTTTTTCAAATTTTTTTAGTCTTAAAAAAAAGAACGAACTATGTTTCTTGGATTTTCATTTATGAACTCTCTCAATTGTTGTTTAAATTTTCTTTCGATATTTATACATTTTAATTCATCAGGAATGCTATTGTATAACTTGGGTGCTAAGAAGAGGAACATTCTCTGTGTTGTAGCTTGGACCATTAATGGAGGTATATAATGATTTTTTTTTTCGTGTATTGTAATTGTGGATTGGTGGTTGGTTGAGGTGCTTTGTGTCGTGATGTCTCAGGCAGGTGATGAAGGAGTGTAATTGTTTCACGTCCAAGATTTTAGATTCAGAATGAAGTAGGTCAGTTTTTGGAAAATATCAATTTTATGAATCTTCTCTGGAGTACTTCCAACGGATTCAGATGAGTTTTTAGTGCTCCACCCCATCTCAAGAACACTGTACTTTCAATCATTGTGTTTTCAAATAATTTTATGAAAAATAATGCAATTTTTCGGGCATTTGTCTTGACGATATAACTCGATGTAATATTCTGACGGCTAAATTTCGGCTGTATAATATACTGAAGCATTGTCGCCTGGGAGCGGAAGCACTCCACATATTTTATCTATGCAAATGTGTCGTGCTATTGCTGAGCACCAATTCTTTCGTATAAATATATTGCCAACATTTCTAGCCGGCAAAATATTTGGTCTTGTTATATTATATTTGGTTGATTTTTCCAATGGCTTCCCATGGTTTATAAAGCTCCCATGTGACTTATTCATCGCAAAATGACACGTTTCAGTGGGTTAGGGGAGGAGGAGGGGCGTAGGGAACATGTTTATCATAATGCAAGGCTTCCTGCAATATAGGTCGTTTTTTTTGTTATTACAGCTCTATTACTAGCAGAATGTAAGTTTAGTGTTCCTGTCTGAAGAATATCGGACCAAACACTAACACCCTACAGACCTTATCCCTCGGAGGCTCTTGCGATGCTGTCAGATTGGTACGCGAGAGATCAAATACTCAGCGAATGACCACTTGATCCTCGCCAATGCGTACCACCTCAGAAAGTCGACAGACCTGAACAGGTTCCTTTCTAGGTCGCTTGACGACCAAAAAATAGCAGTGCCAATTTCTAAGACATCGAGGGGTTTCCAAAATCGCCTCCACGAAATCGATAGTGAATGTTCTAGAAAAAAGGGTTAACTATTCTCTATTTGCCAGTAGATCAAAGCAGTGCTAAAAAGAAGGACGATAATGACCCTTCGAGTGGGGAAGGACTGACCTCAAAGAGGCGTCTTATCACATCCGTTTTGAGCAAGCCTGGTCGCCGGTTTCCTCAGAAAAGTATGCGAAAAAGGCTTTTATTATATATGATACGCAGATGACCTAGCTGTAGTCATCAATGGCAGATTTCAGGCATTAAATTAGAACGCACACAACTATGTAAGCAGATGGTGAACTATCAGTAAATCACGAAAAAAAAACACTATCGTCACATTCACCAGAAGAAGAGCCTCGTGAGGCCTCGAACTACCAATGTTCAATGGAAAAGAGATTCCATCGCCACACCTAGGAGTAACTATCAACCACATGGAATCTCCTTAAACGGCACACAAAGCCAGGAGGGCATTCGGAGTCTATAGAAGAATGTGCAGTAGAAATAATTGGAGGTCTTAACCCGAATATGACCCTATGGCTATATATACTGGGGACTCATGAGTGTGTATGGCTCGATAGCGTGGCCGGCAAAGACACAGCAAACGGCAACAATGAGGCTACTAGGTATCCAAAGGCTGGCATCGGAGTCATGAGAACGACCCCGACGGCTCTACTCATCTTCATTCGTAGAGAAGCAAGCTCCTTAACGCACAGGCTTATGAAGCAACAATCCCTGAGCCAAAGACACGGACCAGAAAATCAAAAGCTATACGAAGAAAGACAGATCCCATCCTTGGGATCCCAGTGTATTACATATTTCCAATGTATAGTTTTCACAATAACTTCGAAGTGGAAATACCCGGCAGAACGGACCAGCAGGAGGCCCACCTGCGAAAATGGAAAAGGCATGTTTTACAGACGACTCAAAGACGGAGGCGTGTGAGCAAAAGGGACGACTCAAATATTATTTAGTCTGCGACAACATGCATAAATGTTCCAGGCCGAAGTAGCTGCCCTAGATCGCTGTGCTAGGGAGATACTGAGGCAGACGGTAAAAATAAAACTATTGCCAACTACTCAACTAGCTAAGCGGCCGTGAAGGCGCTCAGTGCACATCAGGTTAATTTCCCGGCCGGTATGGGATCACATCGCTGTATCGAGAAAACTGTGCAGCCTCACAACAGAGTCACACCGGTCTGGGTGCCTGGACACGAGGGACATCGGGGCAACAAGGAGGTTGACGCACTAGCCTGCAGAGGAGCAACAAAAGCTGTATTGGGCGCTGAACCTTTTTTGAGATTTTGCAAGTAATCGTGAAAATATCGATAAACGCGTGGATGTACGCTAAAGAAAGATTGTTGAAATCAAACCCTGGAATGAGGCTGACGAAAGAGTTCATAGGACACTCGGCCAAATTCACAGAAGAACTACTCAGCCATTACCGCAACTCCATAAGAATAATGATAGGCCTGAGTTTTGCCGAAAAACGTTTTTTCTTGTCTAGGCCGATTACTTTTTAGTCTTCCTTTGTATTGACGTTATTTTCTATAGGACACATAGACGTGAGAAAAAATTTGGTGAACCTCCCATTTCACACATTTTAGAAGGAAAAAGGATTAATAACTTTTTTCCATAATCAAACGTCATGAAAAATGATCATATTTTCTAATACTAAATAATTTTGTTTCATAATACCATAACTCCAAGCAATCCTACAGAGACTCCTTCTGAGAACAAATTGGAATCCACTTTTGAATGACGTGTTGTTTGGAAAACATTTTATATTAATAACTAAATATTGCCCATGCATATTCCATTTAATCGTTTCGTAGGTGATGAGAAACTGACGACCTTAATTACTTCTCATCAAGAAGCAATAACTTAAACATAAACTAAACGAATTTTAACGTGTGGAGTTTCATGGAAGTTAGAGATAATATTTTCCTTTTTCTCGGCTAACCTCTCACCGCTAAAACTTCCCAAGTACAGTCGGAAGATATATTTCTGAGCAATGCGGTATAATGACATGGTGTAATTGCCTCTAATTACTTGTAAAATTACCTTGTGGCATAAAAGATGTCTGCCCGAATGCTCGGAAGTTTTTCCGAGGGTTGAGGAAATGAAGCGAAACCCTTTTCGACGCCTGGAATCCGACTTTGAAAAAGTAAATACCCGATGTGTATTATTGTTTCATTAGGGAGAGCCGTAAGAAATATGGTAGGCTGCTAATTAATTTAAGAAAGTTTAGGCAATTTACGTTGAAATAATATCTGTTTGCGATATTTAATATCCAGGCGTTGCGACGGAACGGATTGCTCGGCTAATTTCTGGAATTGGTTCCACATGTTTTTCATCTGAGAAGCGCCGGAGCATTAATTTTTTCGCAATTTTCGGAAGCAATTATGTGGAAGTTTTTTGTATCGGAGTTCTTTTCAGAGAATAAGGACTTGTTTCTTGTTGAGTAGCTGTATCTTCTCAATTTTTAATATGATCCATTTATACGGAGTTGTATTCTGAAAAAGATTTGAAAAAGTTGTGCGTTGATACAACACACTTTCACAACATAATAAATATTCACAACTAAAAACTTGTTTCCGTGTCAGTCTCTTCAAAATTATGTAAATAAAAATCCGACGTTGAAATTGAAAAAAAATACACGCAAACGTTATATCTCATCAATAACCCAAGTCAAAATGTTTTCCATGTGTTAAATGAGCAAACGCACGACACTCTAGAAAAGTTCTGTTCCTGCCTATTATTTTTTGTTGTATTATCTGTGAAAAGAATTATTATGATTTGGATTGAAAAAAAATACTGTGCAACTGAACCATGCTCCTTGTTGTTTCATGCCCACTGACAAATCAAATTTATTACAAGCTTTCATTTAGTTTCACCTGTCCCGATGTCTGTCTGTAATCAAATCTTTCAAGTTAAATTTGACCCACTTTAAGTTGTCCCATTAACATGAAATTTGGAATGTGTTCATAATTCCGCTGACAAGGCATTATGTGATTTTTACCAGAGTGAAAACAAAATGGCGGCTCCAATATAGCGGACGAGTTTTGTGATTATGGTTCGATTCTATTCATAAAACCTTTTCAACAAAAAATTAAACCGATGAAAAAAACAAACAACCAAATTAATTAGGTAAAGCGTAAAATCATGGCAGCGGGGTGCGCGGCAACGGCGCGTCCCTTCGCCGGAAATTGCCGAGCGTTCTCGAAGTCAATATCAGCAAGACAGCTACCCGAATGGGCTCACACGTGAGGCCCACGTCGTTGCGAGTGGTCGTGCGGAGAGCGCAATTTTGGAATATGATTGTTTATCGCTGGAGATGTCACCTTGCATTTTCTTGTTTTTTTGATCATTTCTTTAAAGTAATTTGATGATGTTCGTTGATTGTTTGTTTGGCGCCGACAGAAAATTGGTTACATCAGTTTAGGAGCTTAGTTATTAAGACTAAAAAGATTCATTTTATTTTTTGCTTTTCAGTTTCTTTTTTGGTCGGTTTAATTTTTTGTTAATTTTTTTTTGTGGCCAAAATCTACTAATTAATACCTACTTAATTTGGATAACTTTCCCACCTCACTTCAACTATTAACTGTTATACACTATAACTAGCTGGTACCAGTAAATTCTCCTGCGTTGAACTTTGTATTTTTTGTGACTACCATTTCCCTCATTATTTTTGATCCAACCAAATGGCCGAAATTTCAAACAGAGAACCAATCAGTTTTATACTGACAATTCAACTCATTTATAAAAAATCGCATATGCCACAGTGCAATTGTCAGTTTGACAAAAGTTAGCTGCAACTTTTACAGCAACAAATGCACTAGTGGTTTTTTCACTTATTCATTTGTTTATCAAGTATCGCGGTGTTGGATGTTTCTAAATTTCTTATTCATTAAATTGTCCTGCCGAATTACACTCGATGTTTGTATTGATATCAGGTAAATTTGTGTTGTTCAAATTCTAAACTGTTTCCTTTAGCAATTTGACTCGAAAAACTGTCAACCTAAAAACGCTCCACCTTCGGTGTCGCATTTATAATAGTTTACAGTTTTTCTCGTCTTATTACTAGGCAACAGTTTCTCATTAAAAATCCCGAATTCACCCGATAAAATACAAACCTCTCGTACAAAAGTGATAAAACCACCAGTAGATTAGATATTGTTTTGCGATAAAACTATACTTAGTTAATTAAATATCAACGCATTCAATTCCAATATAGGAAAATAGAAAAGCAACATTGATGAAATGTGGGATTTTGAACTCGCTACATACAGTGATTTGATATTTGAATTCAAATATACCTTTTTCAGTATGTTAGAAAGCCTCAATTTTTTAAGTAAGGCCATGAATAATTCAATTGTGTCATTTTCAGTATATCAATGAAAATCCCCGTAGAGCAGTGGTAAGCATGTGGGTCCATCACTTGGTAGGCTCGGGTTCGATCTCATACCAACTTTTTTTTTTATCGGTTCCAGATACAAACTTATTTGATCAGATAGTGAAGAATTTATACATATATATATATATATATATATATATATATTTATACGTATATATATATTTATATGTATATATATGTGTATATATATTTCAGGTTTTTGGGTGAGTTCAAGAGCAGTGAATGATCAGTGTGGATGAATGAATCGATAAAAGGAAGCATGTAGAAACGATAATTATTCGGACACGATTCCTTCGATTTTGAATAGAAAAGAATTGCTGTTACTTTCCCCGTTGAGAATTATAATGTAACATGAATTCTGGTACTTTTATCCAGTTCTAAATGTGATTTGGGAAATATTCTCATTGAATATCATTCCTGCTAGAGAATTTTATCGCATTTTTTTTCCCTCTACCATTTTGCCTCTAGGAAATTTAACTCGTGCAATTTGCGGCCTTATAATCAAAGATTAAACCACTCAAGCTTTGCTTTCGTGGTTTGATCAGATAATAAGACCACAAATCGCACTCGGTAAAATTTCCAGGCTTTCTCGAAAATTTCCCAAAAAAAATAGCGATAAAACCCCTAGCACTTATGAAATAACCCCCGACTATTAGAAATTCACTCACTCCTTTAGGGACGGAATTTCTAAAAATACTGATATACGTATTTTATCATTTGTTACAAAGACCTCAAATATCAATTTTTATGCCCCTTACTTCATAACTAACCGAACGCTCACATAAACTTTCACCCCTACCCCTTTCAACCCCCGAGAGGTTGCATTTATAAAAACACATGTATTTCTTTATCCCTACTAATGACAATGAAATTAGGAAATCAAGACATTTTGCCCGATAGGTCGAAGGAATAAATAAGTGAATTTATCTTAATAGTTGTCCTTTTTACCTATTCATGACCTGAAATTAACAGTAAGGAATCAAGAAATTTGAGGTTGGAAGAAGAATACAGAAGGTTTATGTGTATTTTATCTGAATCTAATTCCTATTATTACTTCTAGTCGTAATTATAGTTGCGATACAAACTGTTTTGTTGTAATGTTGATTTCTAGTCATGTCAAACAAATGGGATCTCCCAAATATTTAATTTTCTGAAGAACTAACTATTTTGATGTATTTGACATCAACGGTATAGAAAGTGACAAATTTGTTAACATAATACCTTCCGAAAATTCTCACTGCTTATGAACCGCCGCTGGGTGCCTTTTACTAAAATAAAAATTCTTATTTTGAACTATAAATATGATTGAAAAGTACGTATTTTTAGTAGGTTTTGTCTGAAATAATTTGTCACACAGTAAACTCATTACGTTGCGTTTGTTTTGTGGAAATTATTGTTTGTTTTAATCAATAGCGGAAACAGTGTCAGCCAACAAATATAGAGTCCGTTTCACGATGGACCTGTAAGTCTATAAAAATGTCTACAAGTATCTTTTCCTCTTACGGGTTGAAAAATAGATGAAAGAAGTACAAATCTATAATTGAGAATAATTTATAAAATCACGCCTCAGATGTGAGCCAAACATATTTTCTCCCCAAACCTACCCAGAATACATATATAATAAATACGTATTTCATTATGGACTATGGTAAACATGTAAAAATTATATAAAAAAAACAAAACGAGTATAATAATAATGACATAAGCTGGGAGTAACTCCACGCGGTATATTACATAGGTACATGTAAAACAAAACCCGAACAAAAAATGTAAAGCGGCAATGTAAATATAAAAAGTAAGTTCAAACCCGACTACTGAAAAATCACGCTCTAAAAATTATGAAACAAGAAAATATTGTCATTTGAAATTGTTAATAACAATAATAATAATAATAATAATGGTTCTTCACCATTTCAGAATTACAATACAGTGCATATGACGAGTTAGTCTTAACAATTTGGGAAAAAACATTAGAGATATTCAAAAAAGTTCCGTAGAACTTGTCTATGAGAAGTTTCATTTTGTGTGTGTGTGTGATCTAGAGATAAAACAATGATTAATGAGAGGGCAAAGCACGAACTATTGATGGTGGTCGAGGGGTGTACCTTATTTTTTCAGTTTCCATTTTTTTTTCTTTATTGAATACGCTAATATTTAATTTGTAAAGTGTTTTTCAGGAGGTTTCAGGGACTATGGCATGGATTGTTTGTCTTTCAACAGTGAGTAACCATTGCTTTACATGTCTCTTAAAAGCAGGAGAGAACATACGGTTTTTCAACGTTTCAGGTAATATGTTCAGTAGCCGTGGTCCAGTATACGCGAAGTATCTTTGGCCGATTGATTTTCTTGCGCGCGGTAAGTGTACTTTTTGCGCTCTCCTCGTGTTCTTCGTGTGGTGAACAGTTTGGTTTTTTCGTTTTCTCTGGCTAAAAAGCATTAGGTATTTTTTGCATACAGCTGTCTGATGTCCAAGATGTCCGTGGATTTAAATGGTTGGTCAGATGAGTATGTTGGTGGGACTCTAATTATTAGTTTCAGAAACCTTTTTTTAAGAATTTCTAAAGGTAGAAGGTGATATTGTCGAACTCCTCCCCACCCTATGATTCCATATTGGAGTTATGAACAAACTATTCAATATTTATCTTCTATTAAATGAACAACTTACTCGTAATATATTTTAATGTATTTATTACATATTCATAGTGATAGCCGTGGTAATATGCTACCTACCCTAACAAAAGGATACATTCTAACAGTAGTAAGCGATCATAAGCTTTAGAGCAAAGTGGCATATGACCACGGCTATCCTCTGAACATCACTATAAATATGAATTACATTGTTGTTTATTTAATAGACTTTATTTAATAGACGATAAATATTAAATAGGTAGTTTGTACATAACAATTTCAGGTGATAATATTTTCTTGTTTCATAATTTTTAGAGGTGATTTTTTGTAGGTTTTCTTTTTGAACTAATTTTTTTTAACCTTTTATGACTATAGTTGTATGGACATCGAATTAAAATAATTATTCAGAAATAAGTCAATTCGGTCTTCCTGAGGATATTTTGTCGCTCTGCTTAGTATAGATGTTCTATAAGTCAAGAGTATTCTCATGAAAAATCATTTGAAGAATAGCTTGAAAGCAATGAGTGGATCGTGAGAGTAAAAACACAGATATAATAATAGTAATGATAATTTATTTGTCGGGAGTAAAAATAATAATACATAAAATCAATTTATTATATTTTTTGAATTGATGTGGCCGATACTTGATGAAAATTTATATTAATGTAAACAAAAGACACTCACTTCTTCAGGTGGAGATGATACTAAGTCAACAATCACGATGTGTCATGTTAAATAATCAAGACAGGTAGTAGTAGATATGTGAATCTAATTAAGAATATTGAGGGTATTGAGGATACTAGGGATACTAAGCATATTGAGAATAATTCAATTTATAATTAATAGGATGAAATTATACCCATTCCGTTGATTTTAATAGAACAAATTCGATAAAGGAATTTTTTTTTGGAAAAATTTATGTATCGAGTTTAAAACCTTTCTTTTCTATATGTGATATTTCGAAATCGTTAACAAAACAATGTTTTCCAGTCTAGAGGTAAGTTGAAGTTTTTGTAATGTAAATTATTTTTTTCTAACTATTTTCGTGAGAATACCAGGCGTAGCTATGAAATTATTCTATTATCATCGTTTCTAAATACCTGTTACATACACACATACATATATAAAGGTAAAGCTAATAAAGCGTGTGTAAAAAAGAAATAAAGAAGAAGAAGAAGTAGTAGCAATTTGGAGGATTATGTTAGGAGAAATATATGAAATTGTTAGAATATATTTCGAACATATAAAATTACTACTATGTACATGCATATGATAAATTTTTTTATAACAATTGTTAAAACATTCCTTGAGTGTACATTAAAAATATTATAAAATGTTAAATATTGTTTTAGTGGATGTAAACTTTTTTATTGATAAATTGTGAATATTCAGATTGTAATTCGAACGTTTATTTGACATTCGATATCATTGACATTACTACAAAAGTCTCTCGTTTCCATGATTATGAAAATGTAGTAATAAAATAAGAACGAAACGAATATACAGAGAGTTCTTAACATACCGCCGGGCATTGACAGGTATCAAATACCTTCAATAAACAAAATATTTTAAAGTTCTAACCATAGTTTGGTATCGTCTAGTAACTTTTTAGAAATATTTTCACTCTGTTCAATAGGAAGTACACATAGTTTCGACACAACTCGTTGTATTTCACTTCCATTGGCAACCCTTATGGTTGCTACTCGAACTATATTGTCTTTTCCTGGATGAAGTTTGACTACTCTTCCCATTTTCCATTTCAAGGGAGGCAAGTTATCATCTTTGATTAACACTATTTTCCCAACTTTCAATAAATTACTGAAATTGGTTTTCCATTTGATACGTGTCTGCAATTCTCCAATATATTCTCGCTGCCACCTTTTCCAAAAATGCTGAACAGCCTGCTGCAGTTTCTCATATTTTCCTAGTCTAGTTTCTTTAACTTCCAGTAAATTTGTTTCTGGAAGAGTCGTCAAGCTTTTTCCAATCAAAAAATGTGATGGGGTCAATGGATTATCATCTGCAGGATCTGATGATAACGGGCTTAAAGGCCTTGAATTGAGTATACTCTCAATTTGAATTAATACCGTCAATAGATCCTCATAAGTCAATTCCAAATTACCTACAATTCTTTTAAAATGATACTTGGTACTTTTAATACCCGCTTCCCAAATTCCTCCAAAATTTGGAGATCTAGGTGGAATAAAATGCCAAGAAATACCTTCTTTAGACATATTATTACTGATTTCATTGTTTGATAATGTGAGAAACTTATACAAATCTTTCAACTGAGCACTTGCACCAACAAATGTTGTAGAATTATCCGAATATATATTGTCAGGTCTACCTCTTCTTCCAATGAATCGTTTTAAAACAGACATGAATGCATCTGTTGATAAATCTGTTACAACATCAAGATGAAAAGCCTTTGTTGACCTACAAATAAACAAGCATATATAGGATTTTATTGATTTGGCACCTCTTAACTTGCGATCTTTAATCATTATAGGGCCACCATAATCAATGCCTACATTAGAAAAGGATGAAATCCTGTTCACGACATTTTGGTAAATTGCCCATCAAATTTGTTCACCAGAAGGCCTTGCACGAAAACAAATAATACAGTGACGGGTAATTTTCAGAGCTATATTTCTCCCTGAAATAAGCCAATACCTTTGCCGTATTGAACTTAACATTTGTTGAGGTCCGCAATGTAGTAATCGTAAATGTTCATTGGACAGAATTAATGCTGTCAACTTATGACTTGAGCCAAGTATGAAAGTTTTATTGTTTTCATCTTGGCCTAATTGTAAAATACTATGTTTCGAATTGTCAGAGATAACAATTTCATCGAGTAATTGTGAATTATTACTGAGCCACTTCCGCAACTCGAAACCTCCAGATAATAAAATAGATGAAATATCTTTTTGAATGCGCAAAAGCTCATTTATTGAATTGGAACCCGTAAGTAAATCATCTACATAGAAATCATTTTTTATGGCATGTGAAGCTAGAGGGTATTGTAATTCATTTTGAACAGCCAACTCATATAAACATCTGATAGCCAAAAACGGAGCTGAAGCTGTTCCGTATGTAACGGTATTTAGTTGAAAACATTGTAACTCGTCAGTTGAATTTTCCCCAAAATATCTTTGTAGATTTCTCTGTTCTTTGTGAATCAGAATCTGACGATACATTTTAGAGATATCCGCACTAAACGTATTTGTATTGCCGAAATCGAATTAATATTGAAAATAAATCAGATTGTATCGTTGGGCCACTGTATTGTAGATCATTGAGTGATATCCCATTGTCGGTTTTAGCACTAGCATCAAAAACTACCCGGACCTTGGTGGTCAAACTTGACTCCCTTACCACTGCATGGTGAGGTAAATAATATGAAATACTATTATCATCCGATTGTTCATCAATTTTAGTCATGTGACCTAAGCTCTGATACTCTCTCATGAATGCCACATATTCCGATTTCAAATTGTTATTTTTATCACGTTTTCGCTCCGAGGTGAAATATCTATTCAATGCCATTTTTCTTGAATCGCCTAATTGACTGAAGTTTTCTTTGAAAGGCATCTTTACTATAAAACGACCATCACTATTCCGTTCGAAATTATCGATAAAATGTAATTCACAAAAGTTTTCTGAATCGGATAGATGTTTCTTTGAATCATTCAATTCTTCTATTTGCCAAAACTGAGTTAACATATTGTCAATAGAGGATTCTGATTGAATATTCAAACAGGAAATGGAATGATTCACCACGTTAGGAAAAAATAGACTTCCTGAAACTATCCAGCCAAGAACTGTTTTTTGAAGAACAGGTTGTTGCCTGCCAAGATGTAATTGACCAATACTGAGCAGATCCCAAAATAGATTTGCTCCTAAAAGAATATCAATTTTACTACGTTTATAAAATGTAGTATCAGCTAATTGAATATTCGGTGGAATTTCTACTGGATTGAGTGCAAAAGATGAACATGGTAATTGTTCTGTGATTTTTTGTAAAATGAGACAAGTAGTATTTGACTTGAAATAACTATGACAGGACTTGAAATTGATTGTGGCTTGATGACTTATACCAGCTAATGATTCGCCTACTCCTTTGATGGCAATATTGACTGTTTGTTTTCTCAGACCCAACTTATTGCATAATTCTTCAGTAATAAATGAACTTTGTG
The DNA here is from genome assembly GCA_018342105.1 of Gonioctena quinquepunctata. Taxonomy (NCBI): domain Eukaryota; kingdom Metazoa; phylum Arthropoda; class Insecta; order Coleoptera; family Chrysomelidae; genus Gonioctena; species Gonioctena quinquepunctata. The sequence goes on from JAFIRS010000614.1 coordinate 333,832, forward strand.
AAGCACTATCCAGAAGAGCCCTTGCTTTATGAAATTGACCACGATAGTCTTCAACTAAAATAATTGCAGTAGGTAATAATATTTGAGAATTCATTGAATTATTGACATGTGAAGTCAGTATTTGTGTTTCACTCTGAGAAATCGGTTCTTGAAAATTGTCAATTGGATCTGTATCATTCGAATTTGCCTCAGGATTGTTTAAGTGCAGTAAAGTATTATGTTTACGATTACATTGCTTGCACTTAGAATATGTACAATCAGGCACTATATGTCCTGGTCGGAGACAGTTTAAGCATAAATGTTTCTTTTTTATTTCATTGATTCTGGAAGCTACAGGTAATTTCAATAATTGATCGCAACTATAAATAATGTGTTCTCCATTGCAAAAATAACATTTTACCTTATTTACACTAGCAACATAACTATTATCGTATGATTTCTTAATTGATTTTTCACGATATTTAGAAACTTTATTGTTTTCAGTTGAATTGTATTCCAGTTTTTCTAATAGTTCACATTTACGCTTCAAAAACATGTTCATATCATTTATAGTAGGCAATTCATTCGAAAAATTGTATGATTCCCACTCACGCCTAGTACGAGAGTCAATTTTTGAGGAGAATATGAAAATAATTAGGGAATCCCAGCTATCAACTGGTTGTTTCATGTTCTTGAGTGAACGTAAGTTTTTTGTTATATTGTCAAATAGTTTTCTCAAATCAGAATGACTTTAAACAATTCATTTGGTTAAAAATTTAATTTTATTTTAAAAATTCAATCTATGCTCTTCAATTGACTGAATTATTTCTCCTGCTTCATTCTGCAGAGAAGATTTCAAATAATAGAATTTTTCAATGTCATTCATTGCTCTATTGTCATGAACCAAGGCTGTAAATGCATCTCTGAATTCAAGCCATTTGCCGTAAGTACCATCGAACGTTGGCAATCGAATGGCAGGATACTTTACTTTATGAATATCTGATTGTGATGGTATATTCAAAACTTGTGATTGTATATTGTCATTATCAACAGAAAATTGTTACCCTGTATAATACTGTTGGTAGATACATTATTAATTGATTATTGTTTGAAGAGATAGTATTATTGAGTATAGAACTTGAAATTGTAGTTATTTTTGTATTGGACAGGGCATTATCTACATTGTTGGTGCCAGTAGTCACTGTTGGAGATTCATCTTCAGATTTTGAATAGTTGGATATTATAGTTTCTGCCTTACTGATGTAGAGAAAATAGGAATTTTCAAAGTTATCTCGCTCTTTTTCCTCCGCATCAGTTATAGCATCACCCAATTTGATTTCTATCTCACACTGAATCGAGTCAAATAGATCAAACAAGGGTTTTGCTTTTTCCATGCGACATTGCAACTCCCGTATCAATGTTTCATTTAGATTAAATAAATCAATGGAATCAATAAATTTCTTGAACCTAGTACTAGAAGCCTTAAGCTGACCTCTTTTTATAATCAAATTACTGATATTCATTTCAGACATTCAACTGTATTGTTCGATAAGAATTGGTGATATTGCTCGAATTCACAAATGTAATGGAATTATATAATTAATAATTGTTATCTTTGCTAATTATTGTATTGGAGAAAACTGTTCACCAGATCTGAACTAAGAATGGTATAATAGAATCGACATATGAAGATCAAAATAGCATGAACCCCAATGAGTTTTTATGCAAGTACGATTCAAATCAAGTATATAGACAAGTAGGCGTGTTCGAAGAACCGGGCTTGTATGCAGGAACAAATGAAATGGAAGAGACTCACAGTGAATTCTAGAATACTGAATCTTGTTATCGTATCCAATGGCCTCCTGACTATTGGTGATATACTCTTGCTGTCGTTGGTTGGAAACAGGTTACTTGTAGATTGCTAATATTTCCTCAATTTTCGGAATATTTCTCTAACATACCTCAACTGGATGACCCGAATCGATGGACCATGTTAAATATTGCTTTTAGTGGACTGTAAACACTTTTTTATTGACTTAATTGTGAATATTCAGACTTGTAATTCGAACGTTTATTTGACATTCGATATCATTGACATTACGTACAAAAGTCTCTCGTTTCCATGATTATGAAAATGTAGTAATAAAATAAGAACGAAACGAATATACAGAGAGTTCTTAACAATATATATATATATATATATATATATATAGAAAGCTTGCACGGTCAATCATCTCTTTTTTCATTAATTATTTGAATAACTGAAAATAATTTCTTTTATCGAGGAAACGACCTAAATAAACAAATCGAAGATAGGTCTAACTCACGAAAATCCTCGAATGAGTCAAATTGTAAGGATGTTTGTTTTTTTCCTTCTTACTCGGCTATTTATGAGCTGATTCCATTAGTTTTTTTTCAAACCACTCCCAATCGACCTCATCAGACTCATTAGTAACATAAAATTTATGCCACTATCATTTTTCGTTGGAATGTTCCAGTTATTTGTTGTCTCTTATTGAACATTTATGGTTTTTTAGGTAGTACCGATAATTTCAATTGAATCACAAGGAAGTAGGGGTTTCTCTGTAAATTATTACAGATATGGGACCAACAGTCAGATCTCACAATTTTATTAATAATCCTGTATACAATCCGCTATAAATTGAATGAGAAAGTAATTCCATGAATCCATAGGACCATTGTTAAATGCGAATTTATCCTTTCCAATTACAATTTTTGGCTCCTAAAAGCTTCTTTTGTGCTGCTTCATTAAATAATAGGAAGTCTGGAGGGAGATATAATACAAACCACAATATCATAACATAATTTGAATGCACTTTATAGCAACATTTACGTCAAAAAAATTGCAGTAGAAAAGCGATTCCACTAATCGTAAACAAATCCCATGACATGATATTATTTCAGGGGTCATGGCGGTCTTGATCCGAGTTGCAGCATGTTGGAATGCAGCCAATTCGATGGCTACTTTGCACGAGAGTGGCGAGTTAATGTTCAATTCGAGACGATTTCTTTTATTTTGACACGCTTTTCGTTATTATGAAATAATTTCAATGAGTTCCATTTTATTCCATTTTTTTTTTCAGGGTAATTTTGCTTATGCTTTCTATACAGTGAGCACGTAAAAGTTGGAATAAATTCGTTGATGTCCTTCAAGGGCCAGAAGAGAAAAATCACCCGTACACGTCAATTTTAATATTTGTACGGGCACGTTTTAACATATAACTCTTTGGGGTGATCCCATAATTGTGCCAGTTATGACGTCATGCCGAGAAGAAATCAATTGAATGCTGGGCCTGTAAAGACTTGAGCTAATGTATTTCAACTATTACGTGCTCACTGTATTAGAATTGGGAAAATGATGATCTTATACAATTGTAATTAAGAACGAGAAAGTTGAAACGTGTGGCCATGTCTAAAGAAGAAAGGGCAGGGTGGGCAACAGCCTAGGAAGGCCAATTTGAAGGAAAAAACCAGTAAACCAGAAATGAAATAACAGAAATTCTCAATTACAGCAACGGAGGATGTTCTGTTGATATTGTTTGTTCATAAAAATTAAATAATTGGATCGAAAACATTTATTTGCCTACAGAAAAAAAAGTAATTCTACTAATTTAACTGACCGTCAATTATTATTGTGATTAATCGGCGACTCCGGCAAAAAGGAAAGAAAATATCTTAAAATAATAAATGAAATATATATACCTATATATGTCAAGCTTTCGAAATTAATTTTATTTCATTTTCAAGACATCTAGAAACAAGAAAACAATTGCTAATCACAAAAGAAACTTGGAAAAGTATAAGAAACTTACCAACGTGAGACTGTTGCAAATAAAAAATAGCGAGAAACACATAATATTAAAACATACTTAAAATGCAATTCACTAAAACACAAACACTTTTATTATACAGATACTTAATATTTCGAGGGACAATGAGACCTCTGTCTACTTCGACTATGGAAGAAAGAGATTGAAAACAAAGGTAAATTCGTACAAATATATATATATATATATATATATATATATATATATATATATATATAGGTAGATAAATTCTTGAATCCTGATAAATTCAATTAATTAATTTAATAATAACACATTTTTTCTGATTTTCTACGAATACCCAAGAACACTCCAAATACAGTGTCCGGCATAAATTTCGCAGCATATGAAAAACTTTTTTATTATTGATTTCTACAAAAAATCATTCGTGATAAAAACCTCTGATTCATCCCAAACCTGAATTGCAAACACCAAAATTGAATTTTATACGACCCTATACGAGGGAGATAATAAAATAGTCTTTGTTTTCAAAATAGTATGATCGCATCACTTTATTTCTCACAGTAGAATTCAAATCCATGGGGACATATTGTTCAAAATCGAATGTTGATCCAGAAATTCGAATCATAGCCACCTATGACCAATTTCATATTTCAACTTTTTTTCCCATTTTTCCCCATTTTGTACAACATAAGGAATATTATGCTAGACGAATGGTATATTGTTAGATATGATGATATCACTCTCTGAATGTTTTCTCATTTCTCCCTCCTATCGGAAAATCACATTAATTGAATGATGTGACGGAATTTCATAAAATATTGCTGCAAATAGTAAATAAAACTGGATTGTCTACAAGGTATGATGCCAGAATGCCAATTAATTCATTTTCACAATACAAATAACATTTTTGAAACAAATATGTTCTCGATACACTGCATAGTACGGCGGTGCATTGCATCATGAACATTTCTTAGTAACTGGGGAGCTATATCCCGAATACAATCCCTGATAATATTCTCAAAATGACGTATATTTTCAAATGGTCTTCTTGAATATACCTTTTGTTTGGGATATCACCATAAGAAAAAATCCAAAGGAGTGAGGTCCGGTGACCGGGTGGGCCAAGCGTTATTGGAATATCTTCCAATCCATCGATTTGGAAATATTCCGTTTAACCACCTTCTAACTTCTAGCGTAGAATGCACCGTCTTGTTGAAAATACATCCCAGCTCTCATGTCGAGAGGAATATCATCTAAATAATAGAGAGAAACGTCTGCAGCATTCTTAAGTATCTTGCAGAATTCAGTAGTTGTCTGAAAAATACTGGTGCAACAATAATGTCATCAAGAATTCCGCACCAGACGTTAACTTCAAAGTGATATTGGTCTCTTCATTGTATCCTAAAATGGGGATCATTATCTGTCCTCCACCTGCAATTCTGGGAGCTGACTAGTCCATTTGATCGTAGACTAAAACCAGAAACAGAAATCCAAACGATTATCCGGATCTCTCGGTTTCAAAGTGTGTATGGATTTTGGTTTATACGGTTGGAATTTATTATTACCTAGAATTCTTCTCATTGGATATACCAAGATTTTCACCTCTTTGCGATCGTAGACAGCATAATATTCATAACAGTTTCTTCATTTTCAGTTATCGGTCGTTTATGTGTCACTTTGTATTTTTTCGAAACCGATCCAGATTCCCTGAATGTTTTCAAAATTCTTGTAATTGTCGACTTATGAACGTTTTTACCTGGATGTATTTCATTAAAAATATTGGCAGTGTCTCTACAAGTATGATAATTGTCACCATGTATCATTACAATCTCCATTCTCTCGACTATGTACTTAGTCGAGCAGCCATGATTGAATTGAAAAATTACTGAAATAACTCTTCAGATTTGTGAGTTCTAGTTGATGCGTCAAAAATGGTTTGTTTACAATTAGAAATGAATTTGTTTTCAAAGCCAACTGTGATCGGCAAATATTCTGTTCTCAATCATTTACAGTAAAATTCAAAGAACAAAACTATGGAAGCTGTGTATTGCTATCGAAGTCGAATGTAACAACTTACAATATTTCGAAATTCATAAATAATACATAAATACATTTTTTGAGTGGATTAAAACCTTAATTTTGTACGTTGAATGCTGCAAAAAATTTAATAAGATATTGTAGATGCATTCTGATGTTTTGCTTGGAAAAAAAACTATACAAAAATTATCATATTTTACAATTCCTGATTGTCTTAAAAAATGTTATACGTAGTGTGAAAATAAATTCATTTTCATTCTGGCATCATACCTTGGAGACAATTTAGTTTTATTTACTATTTGCAGCATGATTTCGTGAAATTCCGCCACATAATTCAATTAATGCGATTTTCCGATGGGAGGGAGAAATGAGAAAACATTCAGGGGGTGATATCCTCATATCTAACAATATACCATTCATCTAGCATAATATTCTTTATGTTGTACAGGGCGATGAGGAAAAAATGGGGAAAAAAGTTGAAATATGAAATTGGTCATAGGTGGCTATGATTCGAATTTCTGGATAACATTCGATTTTGAACAATATTCCCCATGAATTTGAATTCTACCGTGAGAAATAAAGTGATGGGATCATATTAATTCGAAAACAAATCATGCTTTTCCATCTCCCTGGTAAAGGGTCTTGTAATATTCAATTTTGGTGTTTGCATTTCAGGGTTGGGATGAAGCAAAGGTTTTTATCACGAAAAATTATTTTTGGGAAATCAATGATCAATGAAGTGAACGAGAACCGAAGTCTCGATGAAGCTGCACATCAACACCAAGGAGGATTGGACTTATAAGTGATCTGCTTGCACCTAAGCTTGCCCAATGGAAATATTTTCAAATCACATGCTTTAGTGCCAATGATGATATCCAAAAAATGTTGCAAAGCAGATGGCAAGAACTTTTTATTTTCCTATTAAGATGCAATTTCTAATTTTACTGTATACCTTTAGTAGATAACTCAACACACTTCGCTTTTACTTTCAGACTGCAAGGTACAGTTTTTTTTTGCCATTTTCAATAGTTTAGACGTCAATACTTGAAGTAGTCCTGGAAAAAAATGGAATTTAATAGTAGTTTACGGAATATGAAGATGATGTCCGTCAAAGCCATTTGCGTACGTGTTGCATACAATTTTTTTTGTATTAGCTTTCCAAATAAACAGAACAGAAATGCTACACATATTTCCTCGCCGTGTATACATTTTCAATCACAATCCACACGGTAGTGTGAGGGAGTTGTACAAAAATCTAGCAAGCGATTGTTTATCAATGACACATTTGTCGGATACTTGTCAAATATTAGTTTTCATTTTTTATGAAATGAGCATTCCAAAAGAATATTTCGAAGGAAACGTGCTGTCACTACAAAATTTCAAATAATCTATAGTTCATTGATTCTCCTGAAACGTTTTTAGGATATTAATTATAAGTTTTCTGAATAAACAAAAATAGTCCGATAATGTCTTGCTATGACGACTTTACCGGCTTAGTCGGTAAAGTGTATTTTGCGGACTGTTTTCATATCCAAAGTAGGCATTTGTGGAGTGTGTTCAAACAAATATTATACCCAACACAATCTAATTTTATGAATAAATTAATTGAGTAATAGAATACTGAAAATGGATTATCCTGTTATATTATTATGAGTTATAAGTTGACAGGATATACGGTTCGAAAACCAATCTGGAACTGATTTGAAATTCAGATGCGTCACCAGTTGACGGACAGTCTGATCTCGTGTTGGCAATGTAACAAACATTTCGCCACCTTAATTGCATTTCAAAAGAAAAACAACTCCCACGAGGGTCCTGCAGAGCTGATTTGCTTAATGCTTTGTCATGTGTAACGAAAGTATAATACTTCAATTTAGTTGGCTGTCGTCGGCATGCATTTTTCAAGCCACTACCTTTCAACGAGACGTCCGTTTAATAAAAATGCGGCGAAACAATTTTGCAGCACGTCGGCTGAAAAAAATGTCATTTTTCTATTCGCTTTTTCTTACAAACTCGACTAAAGTTATTAATACGAACTAACTGGTTATGTCAAAGCCAAACATCGGCATCGTTAAGAAATGCCGTCGAGATGGAATACTAATAAGGAAAAAGCAGAGCACCAAGTCCGTACTTTTGATTGATATGGACAGAGAATGATAATAAGCCCGAATTAAAGAAGTAGATGCCTGTTATATCGAGAAAGGGAAGGAACAGCGGTTGAGGAGTCTATTCAGGATGGTATTTGGTGAAGCGGGAATATCGGCATAACGAATGCAAATGGAATAGAATATCATACGAATTACTCATTACACTGATCATTGACTGATGCTGAATTGACATCCTGGATTGAATGATATCTGGGACATCAATTAGCTTTGCGGGAAGAATCGTTACATAATAATTCATCAGAAATTTTATCATATACCAATGAATTTTTCATTCCTACTGAACTGGAATTTCGAGGAACTGAATTGAAAAATTAGAAAATTCGGGAAGTGCTCTTTTTTTAGGATTTTTTTTATGAACTCGAGACCATAACTCAAGATTCGAACGATTGATGTGCGTAATTCTTTTTTGTTTTTTTCGTTATGGTCTGGACAAGTTTTGAAAAAAAACAATCGGGATAATTACAAAGAAAAATTGGAAAATTCGGACAAATCGCAAAAATCACTATTTTTGTATGAACTCTCATAACTGACGATAGGAACGACATATTTGGTTGTTTTTTTAAGTTGGCACATCTAACTGTTTTTACATGGAGAAGATTTCAATGCTATCCATTTTACTTCAACTCGCCACTAGAGGGCGCTGCAGCGCATCAACTTCTATACCTTTCAACCGATCGCCATGAAAATTGCTATATACAGCTATTTGTAGTATTTTCGCGAAAGCAATAACGGGAGAATGGGATAACGGATAAAGGCATAAAGGTAGAACGGGAAAACGGGAAAAGGGTTAAAGGAATAATAGGATAACGATAAAACTGGATAACGGGAAAACGGGATAACGGGAAGCGGGCGTAGTCAGAGGCTTAACCTAGATGGAACAACTCAAAGAAAAACATGGGAATAAACAAATTCTACGCAGACTAAAGCTTTCAAGAAAAATAATTGGGAGTAATTATAGAAATTTGGACAGGAGAACGTTTGGGTCATCTAGTACTACAAAATTAAATTCGAATTGAACTAGGAACATTCATCTGTGAAATGTCTGAAATATCAAAAAGGCACCATTGACAACGAAATAATTCCATCACTTTCCTAGATTACCAGAGAAATTATGCTAATCGAAATTAACGAGCAAAACATAAAAACATCACGGTGAGTTGAAGCGTGTTAATTCTGATATTAGGACGAGGTGATGACGGATATTAAAAGCGAATTATTTCGTACCTCGATATTTCGCCATGTTGCGGTTAGGGGAAATAGGTTGAAAATTTGCGGCAGCTTTGTAGTGCTGAAAGATAAAAGAGTTATCTTTTTACCGTTGATGGACCCCTTTCAACGATTTATGCTGCTCTCTTTCGAATGCTTTATCATTAACAATCGGTATTCGAACATGAGATTGAAATACTTTATACCACAAATATGTATTTCAAAGGAGATGAAGAGGTCAGAAGACAAAGCTTCCTCCATTGAGAAGGAATAAGATTTAAACAACAATATTCAGAGAAATTGGACCTTGATTTCATGAATCGATGCCCCCACACTGATTGATATAAGTTGTAAGTTTGTTCCATGAAATTTGGACTCACCATACGTAATAAATTGGGAGGTATGTAATCAGATAAGTAGTTTTGAAACTTCTATTATTCTACCTGTAAACCGCACACAGAATGCAAAAACTGCGGATCAAACTTCGGTCATGTGTCTCTTGCGCGTGGCGATAAAAAATTCATGCAGGTAGCAGAAAATACCGGTCAGTTACGCGCCAATAACCCCGTCTTTTCCTCTGTGATTAGACAGTTGGCACCTAACTCCTAAGAGCCTAATTATACCCAATTTATTATTGCGATATCATGCATAGCCGGTTATTTTTGCAGTGACCAAGAGTGCATCGCTTTGAAATCTGTACTGCATGAAGTATGGAAATGGAGGAAAACAAATTAGTTTTGGTCTTCTTCTGTATTTTGAATGATATGATTGACAATGTGATGATATTCTTGATGATAATTTTATTAGTTTTGTAAAAGTTAACGCTTTGTAGCGATAGAGGGTAAAAGTAAAAAAAAAATGTTCAAAGTATTAAAGTGAACGTCATTTCAAATGATATAGTAATGTTACCGAATTAAATAAATAGTGTCCTTTATAATAATAATTGATAGGAAGGAATAAGTGACGTTCTGATTTTCGGCCAACGTTTCGTTTATTCAATGTATAAATTTCATCAGGGCCTACAAGGAATAACCAGTTGTGGTTTTCTACAACTCAGCACCATTTTCATTAATATTTGGCTTTTGTAAGAAGGCAATATCAGTGTCCTATGTTTTTTTAGTATCAAGTATGTATGAAACCACTGAAAACAGGTGAAAATAAAAACAAACCCGAGATTTCGACTTTCTACAATTGAACAATAAGTGGCGTGGATGTAGTACATATATGGTTTTCCATCCATTGATGATTGTAGATTGTATTAAGTGTCAATTAATATGACAAATACTATTTGCAAAAACTGTTCGGGAAAACTCAACACACATTACATTTATTGTGTTCTATTCAGAGGTAATTTGATACATTACAAGATTCATGCATTGGTGTTTCCAAAACAGATACGCTACCAGCACAAATATAAAAAAAATATGGTCAATGGTTAATGTCCAAAATTCATCATAAGCGCTTGTATTGATGAGGGTGTTAGATTTCCTAATCTATTGCTATAACGTTCTCACTTCTTCTTCGTATGTCACAGATTCAGCTGACTTTATAATATTCTTTTCCAACAAGGGAAATAATAAGGAGTTATGTGCGTCAAAGTAACATAAACTGTTGTAAATATCGTTTTAATCAACACGGTGCGTACATGCAATATTCTTTTCAAATAAAAATGTTAAACAATAATAAGCCTTAATTTTCAAGTACCCTCAGATTATTCTTTGAGAAATTATAATTTATTGAACTCAAATTCAGTAGATTTTCATAGGTCTATTGTAACACTTGATTCCCCGATATACCGGGTGTCAACGAATCTATTAGACAAGTCATAACTTCTATTAGAATAATAGGTGTATCAAAATGAGATTTAGTATAGGGAAATGGAGAGTTCTCGCATATTTTTCACTTCACACTTTTTCACCCTGTATATTGAAACATTTTTTAATTTCTGAGACAGTTCTGGATCAGAACGTGACATTTGAAAAAGTTTTTACGCCAACTTAATTTTTTTAGAGTCACTTTTAATATTGCCGTCTAGGAGGCTATGATCGGACGTAAACTAATCTGAGGACCTCAGATGATGTCAGAAAATTACAATCGCAAAGTTTTAGTGACTAGTATGATAGTTAGGAATGACACAAGTTGGAAAAGTTACATTTTCGTGTCTAACTATTATTTTTCAAATGGCGACAATTTTTTGACAAGCAATTTCCGAAAAAAGGATTTTTTTGGCGAATCTAACTATACTAATTTATGTGCGATTGGATAAAAAATTAGAACATAAATTTATAGTCCATCCAATATCAATTGCAGAAGCTGTTTCTATAGTTCTGTTAGTATTAGTATTAGTATTAGTAATAATTTAAGTATAAGTAAAATTAAATGTAATAATGTAGGTACTTTAGTGGACTTTTGTCTGTCTGTATCTTTCATGACCATTAAATAAATAAATAAATAGGGAGCAAATAAAAACTCACTTCGCTAACACGAGCGTATATGCGAAGAAACAGAACGAAAAATAATCTTTACTACTTGTATACAGTCTCCGTCGGCACAAAGAGCCCGCTGGTCAACGTGGACTTGAGTGACTGCTGTCTGTTCTACAACCGATTCGTCTGGGCCAATCAAGTCGGACATCAATGCTGGCAGGTGTGTCTATACGATGGGAGGTCATAAATCAATCGTTATATTTGTGTTTTAATAGCTCTGAAAGATTAAAAACCAGTAGCGTCTGTGGTCTTGGTGTGTGCCGATCGAAATACGTTTGGAAAAAATTAAAAATTTTTATGCTTCTGCAATTGATATTGGGAAAATACTGGAAATAATTTATTTACTTTTGTCAAGTGTGCCATGGATAATAATTTATTTACTTTCCCTGTATAAGTTTTCAAAGTGCATTCCTCCTTGTTCAAGACACATTTCAGCTCGTTCAATTGTTTCTCTCAATAAGTTTCGTATCATTTGAGGCATTATACTTCTAAATGCCTGTAGCATTCTTTCTTCTAAGATTTCAAGAGTGGCTGGGGCTGTTGCATAGTAAACCTTCTCTTAACATATCCCCAAATAAGAAATCGAGACGTGGTTCGGTTGAGCGGCAGGCCACGTCTGGACCATTGTTTGCAATAACTTGATTATTAAAATGATCTATTGAGTAATTGAGAACTTTTCTGGTATTATGAGGGGGTGCTCCATCATGTTGGACGTAAATTCGCCGTAAAACTGCTAAAGGTAGATTATTAAGATGATCCTCGATTTTATTTTGGAGAAAACCTCACCTAACCCCTGTTAACTGACCTTGAAACAATATTGGCCCAATTATTCTGTTTCCAACGATACGAAATTGCCCTCTCTCATTGCATGTTGATTTTGTTGGGCCAACTACCGAGTGTTTTGCTTATTGAACATACCATTATTTGTAAATCGTGATTCGTCGGAAAATAGGATAGTTGATGAAATTTGGGTCAACTCTATGATTTTGAAGCAGCAAATCACGAACCACTACCCATCTATCGCCATCGTCAGCATACAAATGTTGATGTAACTGATATTTAAATGCTCGATATCCGTGCTTTTTCAGTATTTTTTTTGCTGATTCGTGACTTACCTGCATTTCTTGACCAATGTATCTTGAAGAAACCGTTTTATCAACCTCAACCATAGCAAGAACGTTAATCTCAATCTCTTCATTCATGATAAACCATATGCCGCCTCTCGATTTCCTTCTTTCTTGACCAATGTATCTTAAAGAAATCGTTTCATCAACCTCAACCAAAGCAAGAACGTCAATCTCAGTCTGTTCATTTATGATAAACCTGTGCTCCGCCTCTCGATTTCCTTGTTCCCTGATACATAGGGAAAAAACTGATGGGCTGTATGTTGCCGATTGGGATATCTCTGAGCATACAACTCAGCAGCATTCCTTGAATTTCTATGACATTCTCCAAATATTAATAACATATCCAATTTTTCACTTTTAGAATACAATATTTTGAAGAAAAATTGAACTGAAATTTAACGAAAATTAAGAAACTTTTACTGTCTGCTCTTGAAGCTTATCTCAATGTCATTACCTAAGTGAGCGTTTTGTTTTCCAAAAAAGACTTGATAAAAATAACTGCAAAATATTTTGCATCATGGCTATCCATGGCACACTTGACAAAAGTAAATAAATCATTATCCTTTTAGTATTTTCCTTACTAATATTTAATTTATGGTCTTATGTTTAATCCAATCGTGAAATAAATTAGTAACGTTAGGTTTGTCAAAAAATCCTTTTTTCGGAAAGAGCTTGTCAAAAATGGTCGCCTTTTGAAAAATAATAGACACAAAAATGTAATTTTGCCAACTTGTCTTATCATACTAGTCACTAAAACTTTGCCGTTGTAATTTTCTGACATCACCTGAGGTCCTCAGATTAGTTTACCTAGATGCAATATTAAAAGGGACTCTGAAACAATGAAGTGGGTTGAAACACTTTTTAAAATATCACATTCTGATTCAGAATTGTCTCAGAAATCAAAAAATGTTGCAATATACAGGGTGTTCCATTTAAAAATTCAAAATCGGAGTCATTTCCGGTGAAACCGGAAGTGACTGAAAAATGAAAGATATGCGAAAACTCTCCTCTTTACATACCATTTACCTATACCATAACTCATTTTGATACACCTAATATTCTAGAAGTTATGACACGTTGACACTCGGTAGATGGGAGTTTCGGACAACGCTGTTGTAAACTCTCACTCACTTCTTTATTCAGATTATGATGTCCTATTTTGATATTGAGGTTAATCAATTATAAGTAACGTTAAGGTACTGTAAGAATTTCAAGTTGATTGGATACTTATCCACAGGATATTCCAGAAAATAGAATGGCTATTTAAATTATGATTGAAATTTACATATGAAATTAAAGGTTTATGTTAACTAAAATAGGTAACATAAACTATGCTTGAAAATTTTCAAAATTTTTTGAGAAAACTGCATCAATTCGTCGTACAATATCTCTTTGTTGATTGAAATGAAGAATTATTCATAGGTAAATTCATTTTTTCTCTAAATGCTAAATGTTTTTCCCTAACTCTCTTCATTTCTCGTAGAAATATATATATATATATATATATATATATATATATATATATATTTATATATATATATATATTTATATATATATATACAGGGTGGCCCACCACATTCGCCTCGGTATTTCTACGAGAAATGAAGAGAGTTAGGGAAAAACATTTAGCACAGTCATATGTGGGTCCATGAGGAGCATATTCCAAAATTATTTTGAGATATATAGGGTGATCCCCAAAAAAATTACATACCAAAGTTATATTTTTTCTTATGGAACACCCTATCTTTTTTTATATTTTTAGATACTATAGACAAAATAAAGGTGAGTTACTATTTAATTTCCCATACTTAAAACTGACCGTTTCTGAGAAATTTTGAGAAATTTGAAAATACAGACCATAATTTGAAAATTGTTTTCACCCTGTAACGTGTAACGAGCTGCTCGTGATTAAATGTACTGCCTAGCTCAAAGGTTGAAGTTAACTACTACATGAAATTTTCAATGCAATATTATACAGGGTGGCGAAAAAAATTGCCTCAGAATTTGGACACACATTTAATTAAATAACTTCTTAAAGTTGTATTTAGTGGCGTAATTTGACGCAGAATTAGATTCCCTTCAAAACTATATTAGGGTTCCCTATACCTATCTCTTCTGCTTTTCACACAAAAGGCGTTTTTATATTTTACTTATGAGTGTTTTTTTTATCTTATAAATGAAACACACTGTATTGTAATGAAAAGCTCAAAAAGCATTTTGAAAACCTTTTTATTAAAGAATACATAGATTCGCTAGAAGCAGAAGTTTAAATTTTTGAAAATACGGTGTATCTAAAGTAAAATGCAGGCAAATGTAAAAACTCAAATTTATTGCCATTTCTGAAATATTAAAGCATTCTTCAAAATAAGAAGATGTTATCCAGAGTTCAGCACTCATTTCAAGAAATAGTTCGCCTCTGCATCGAGAATAATGGACACCATTTTGAGCATTTATTAAAATAATAAACTATTTAAAATTCTTAATTTTTCGATAAAATGACTTCAAAAATTCTTTTCATTACAATACAGTGTGTTCGTTTCATTTTCAAGATAAAAAAATTACTCATAAGTAAAATATAAAAACGCCTTTCGTGTAAAAAGCAGAAGAGATAGGTATAGGGAACCCTAATATAGTTTTGAAGGGAATCTAATTCTGCGTCAAATTACGCCACTACGCCATTCAACTTTAAGAAGTTTTTTAATTAAATGTGTGTCCAAATTTTGAGGCAATTTTTTTCGTCACTCTGTATGTAGTAGTTAACTTTAACCTTTGAGCTAAGCAGTACATTTAATCACGAGCAGCTCGTTACACGTTACAGGGTGAAAACAATTTTCAAATTATGGTCTGTATTTTTAAATTTCTCAAAATTTCTCAGAAACGGTCAGTTTTAAGTATGGGAAATTTAATAGTAACTCACCTTTATTTTGTCTATAGTATCTGAAAATATAAAAAAATATAGGGTGTTCCATAAGAAAAAATATAACTTTGGTATGTATTGTTTTTGGGGATCACCCTATATATTTCAAAATAATTTCGGAATATGCTCCTCATGGACCCATATGACTGTGCTAAATGTTTTTCCCTAACTCTCTTCATTTCTCGTAGAAATACCGAGGTGAATGTGGTGGGCCACCCTGAATATATATATATATATATATATATATATATATATATATATATATATATATATATATATATATATATATATATATATATATATATATATATATATATCTTATGAATATGACAGAAGGAAAATCCTAAATAATAGTTTCGTAATTTTTCCTTCAATTAATTCCATTCGGCAAACCCTGAGATTTTCCCGTAAATGCAACAACCATTGAACGTTCCTATAACCTGTGTTAAGTATCACGAGCATCAAAGACTCACTTTATGATCCGCCACATTCGAAGAACGTACCCAAATGTGAACACACACATAAACTGGTCAAATTACACACTTCGGTGTATAATCGGTGTACCGTGCAAATGCATTTCGACATTCGAACTATTGTTTATGACTTATAGCGTTTTCTTTGAAGAGATGCATAATTTCCCAAGATCAAACATATTCCGTAAACCAATAAGAGCTTTTGAATTCTCACAAATGGGCTGTATGCAACACTATCTATAACGAGTTGGAAGTATTTTTGGTAACTTACGAGATCCCACCAACATTCGAAGTCGATTAAAACGTTGATTTTATTTTTACAAGCTTTCGTTTAGTTTCACTGTAATACAGGGTGTTTCCTAACTACAGTACGAAACTCCGGGAGGTGATTCGTTAGGTCATTTGACAAAAAAAAGTTCGTATGAACATATGTCCGGAGTTGCTTCGTTTCTGAGATACAGGGCGTTGAATTATAAAAAAAAAGGTATTTATAAAATATCCTGAATATCCTAAAACCGATGTGGTTGAAATGTGGTACAGCTATTTGAAGTAATAAGGCAATTATTTGGCCCAAGTAGGTCCAGGGGCGTCTCAGTGGGCACCACAGCCAACAATACTGGAAAAAAAAGTACTTTTTTTTGTAGTATTTTATTTTTTCAGATTAAACAACTGAAAATACAACTCTTTGGTCCCTTGTGTTTTATTCATATCAAGCTTCGTTTTCGAGAAAAAAATATTTAACTTATTCTACAAATTATCCATGGACAACATAAAATACAAACCTAAAGTAAAAAATAAACAATTCCCACCTTTAAGTAAATGAGCAAAATGTCCACCGTCTGATAAAATACACGACTGCAATCGATGTGTCATTGATTGTCTAACACGTTCAAAAATACTTGGAGTATTCCTTATGACATTGCAATTGTCACTTATTCGATTCCTCAAGTCATTCACATCTAGTATAGAGGTTTAATAAACGAGAGCCTTCAGATGACCCCATGAATATAAATCTAGAGGATTCATATCAGGACTGCGAGCGGGCCAATGTTGAGGTCCTGCACGTCCAATACAGCGATTAGGGTAGGTGATGTCGAGATGCTGACGAGCAAGAACACTAAAATGAGCTGGAGCTCGGTCGTGCATAAACCACATGTTGCCTCTTACAAGTACGGGTACTTCTTCCAACAAAATGGGTAAATGATTTCGCAAAAAAGCCGTGTAGGATGGGCCTGATAATCTTGCTGGTAAAAAAAGGGTCCAATTTGGTAGTGACCAATAATTCCTACCCAAACGTTCAGCGAAAATCGTTGCTGAAAATGACTTTCTCTAATAATGTGGGGATTTTCGTCGGCCCAAAAATGGTTATTGTGAAAGTTCATAATAGAATCTCGTGAAAAATTTGCCTCGTCCGTAAATAAAATATTTGGTAAAAAATTATTATTGTGTGCCATCGTATGAATCAACCACCTGCAAAACATTAATCTTGGGTGAAAATCCCTAGGCAGTAGAGCTTGGACCCGCTGTATGTGATATGGGTATAGGAGGTTTCTTTTTAGAACTTTCCAAACGGTTTTTGGGCTTACTTCAAGCTGCAGTGCAATCTTCCTGGTACTATTTGAAAAATCTTCTTCTATCGCATCAAGCATAGATGCTTCTAGTTCAGGCGTTGTTACAGTTTCTGGTCTTCCACCAATTACATTTTTATTAAAACTTCCAGTTTCACATAATCTTGCATGTAGCGTTCTGAATGTTTTAGCACATGGAATTACTCTGTTAAGATATCTATCCTGGTAGATTATCCGTGCTCCTTCCGCATTTCCACTTGCTAATCCATAAATAAAGTGCATGTCAGCCATTTCAGCGTTAGTAAAAGTATTCATGATGGAATCACTGCTAATTGACAACTCTGACTTTTACTGATATGACAATACTATCACTGTCAGCTGGTCTCCATAGCAGGTAATCATGATTGTAGAGTGCCTTCATTTTTTTTGTTCTCGAAAACTAAGCTAAATATGAAAAAAAACACAGGAGGCCAAAATGTTGTATTTTTACCACGCTTATAAAAAACTTTTTAGAACCCACGCTTATATTCAAATGCACTGAAAAGGAGAAAATAATTTTTTTCTCAGTATTGTTGGCTGTGGTGCCCACTGAGACGCCACTGGACCTACTTAGGGCCAAATAATTGCCTTATTACTTCAAATAGCTGTACCACATTTCAACCACATCGGTTTCAGGATATTCAGGATATTTTATAAATACCTTTTTTTTATACTTCAACGCCCTGTATCTCAGAAACGAAGCAACTCCGGACATACGTTCATAGGAACTTTTTTTTTGTCAAATGACCTAACGAAACACCCCCTGAAGTTTCGTACCGTAGTTAGGAAACACCCTGTATAATAATAAATAATAAGTATTCAACCTGCATGGGCTAAATCTTGCAATTGAAATTTAACCCATTTGGACCCATCCAATTGTCTTGAGATTTGGCATGTATACTGGGTGATTGGAGTTTTTCAATTTGCAGATGGGTATGAATCATGACCGTTCTGCTTGATTCCTCTAGCTATACGTGGTGTGCCAGAAGTCAATACTAACATTCTAATTTTGAAGAGAAACCTACACTTTTTTTTACATGACTTTAATGCCGTTTCACTTTTGACAACGTGAATTATATTGATTTTTCTTAACAATTATAACTTATGTCAATATTCAAAAAAGTGTTGTAGTGGCCGGAAAAAAAAATATTGCAAAGCATTCAAAATAAGGAAAAACAAATTTGTGATTTCTTTTCAAACATTCAAATGAATGTGGTATTTGTGAAACAGTCGGTAGTTGGTATCTTGATTTCTGATGTCCCAACAAAAATAATCAAAAACTGAATTTCAACAAATAAAGACGGAATGACACAAAATATCAACCAAGAGGAAAAAATATTTTGAAGTTTGGAACTTCTAGTATTCTTGAACGCTGTATAATGGCATCTTGGATTTATGTAAATATTTAATTGAAAATATATTTTTATTAAACATTTCAAATATACGAAAGTTAACTTTTCTCTACGCAAAAAAAAGGAATGTAAAAAAAATCGGAAAAAAAAAGATTGTTAAACTTTGTATCATTAGATATTTATAACAGTAGTTTTGGGATTGTGTGGAATATATTTTTCAGCAGCGATTCTCAGTGAGTAATAGTAATAGTAATGGATTATTCAGATAAAAGATATTATCCCTTCGTACTCTCGGCCAGGATATGAAAATTTTTCCTTGGTTTTGGTGGTGGTATTGGTCTATGTATCCAAGTCCCCTTATATGAACATCTTTGCAAACCAAGTCGTTGGTGCATTAGATTAACTTCCCTCAAATATAATCAAGCTTCTCAGATAAAATCCTAGTCACTCATCATTTCCTCACACTTTTCCAGATCTTCTGTATGAAACGGCTTGAGACTTTTTTTTTTCTACGACCAGCTCAGGAGGATATTTTTTGTTAAGTGCTGTATTTCGGTTGAACTCCACATAACAAAAGTTATTTTAAAGGACTGCAGTCTTTTTTGGTATGAACAATATTATGAATGTATTTGATCTTATGTTGTATGTGATATTTGGATCGGGTATTTTATTCTATGAATCCAAACAAATCGCTTCGCATTTGCCATCTTTCTAATAATTTTTTCGGTTGTAACATACTTGAGCACTTATTTTCATTCTCCAAAGTTACCAAAGCTTTCAGGACTTCTGAAATAGCAGCTGCGAAAGATGGTTATTTATTTTCTAGTTCAATGTTTTTTGTTGTATATTGATCAACTACTGCAAATATCTCTAGAAGAAACCCGATAGATATGTTCAATTTTGTGTTGAAAATATATCCGTAGAATTATCCTAGAAGAGTATAATTTAAATTTTTGAAATATCAAACCATTCATTTAAATATTTTTTTCAGAATGAGGTTACTTTTGTGTTCTTGGAATGATTCGATATGTGATGATCATATCAACCATTTCAATTAGTCTGATCAGATATTTTTCTGGTCCAATTTAAATGCTTCTCATCAAATCGACAGGGACCTATGTTGTTTTGGCATTTTTTAATATTCTAGTTTTTTAAAATCACATTTAACGAAAATAATGCTTTGTATAGCAACTGCGACGTTTAGCATTGCATCATCTCTTACGAATTTGACAATATATGGAAAAGTATTTCATGTTAACAAAGCTTCATTATCGTCTTTCCTTTTAATAGCTTTACATGATATCAATCCACACAAATATAAATTTTGTTGATTATTTGATCCAAGTATATTTTAGTTTTTTAAGAGTGTCCGCTTCTTTACATAAAGGAATTTTTCAAATCATCCCAGCCTTTTTTTGCAATTGCAATTTTGCAACAGCTAACGAAATCAACTTGTTTATTGAGCAAAGTTAACTACGCACATCAAACAAAATAACCCATAATCTACATCAGAAGCGAATTGTGGAACTTTATTTTGTCATAAAATTGCGCAAGTAACCCCTTCACCACACTTATTCACTTCACACCTATATGCGCATTTCCATTTCCAACTAAGTCATCATCATCAGTAGGTTAACTACTCTAAATAAATTGTCAATTATCTTACAATTTATACCTGTTGTTTCTAATTGGGTTATTTTATACTAATTACTGTCCTCAAGTCGCTAATGGGATCTTGATGGTTCTATGGGGATTAAAGAAAACAAGTTGAATATTATGGTTTTTGTGGATAACTATACTCTCCAAACAGTCTAATTTTCTAGTGTCGTTGACCAATTTGATCATTTTCAAATTATGAATCCTAATTTTGTGAAAAGATTCTATCATATGTTCAGCCACACTTGACTTATGCTTCCTTCGGTCAGTAGCATGGGTTCGTGGAACCTTTTGGAAATTGAACGTTTTGTCTAACCAATACAGACTTTGTCACAATTTTTACAACTGATTTCATAAATTTCCGACTTATCTCATATGCCAGTTTTGTCCTTCGGGTTTCCTAATAACGTTTGCAAGTTATTTCTATTACTAAACTGCTTGAAGATTTACATCCCGGAAAGAGAGGGATTCTCACGAATATTTTGCTTTCCGTCGTTTTTCTTTAAGTCGTGGTTTCATCATTCTATAATAGTTTCAAACGCTTCTTTCTCAAGCGATTATCAATAATGTCTGGTGTATTGATTATTGCTATTTCCTTGATCATCTTGATTTCATTTCGGAAACGATCACCATTCAATGGGAAGTTTACGGCTCTGTGTATAAGAAAATTGAAACTAGCCATTTTGTGTTGAATGTGGTGTTTTGAAGCGGCTGGGATGAACCTGTTCTTGTGGTTGTGCTTTCTGTAGAATGCTCTTAATTTCTGATGACCAGAGTGTCAAGGAAAGGTAATCGTCCGTCAACTTCCATTTTTACCGTGAAGTTAATTCGTTCGAACACTGAATTCATGGATGTTAGGGAGACGTCTAAGTTTTGATTTTTCGTGTCAAAAATACAAAACACATCATCCACATACATGAGACAAATTTTTGGAAAATATTGACTTATTTCAGATTCGTTTCGAATTCACTCATAAAAAGGTTTACAATGGTGATAGTCAATTGCCCATAACAGTGCCTTCCTTCTATTGGTAGAATTTATCTTGGAATATGAAATGGTTTTGTTCCATGCATAAGGATGTCAATTTCAAAAATTGATCGACTCTTTCTGTTTCAAACTTGTTCGACTCTAAAAGTTATTTCAAGTACTGCAAGCTTCAGGAATAGGTACACTTGGAAACATAGAGCTTACATCGAACAAAACCGAAATATCACCTTCCACCAAAGTTAAATTTCTGATTCTATCGATGAACTCATAAGAATTCTTGATAGAGAAACTATTTGGCCGGATAGGTAAATAATTGAACTCGTCCGATAGCCATTTTGATAGGTTATAAGTTGGAGAATTGGTACCTGACACAATTGGTCTCATATATTACCGGGCTTATGAATTTTTGGCAAACCATATAATTTTACTGTTGATTATAGTTGCATATCATCTCAGGTAACGGTGTTCTTTTAGTTGTTCATGAAAGGACCTTGTGAAATATGTTTATTAATTCTTTCAAAATACTCTGATTTATGACCCTTTTTCTTTATCTGCTGTTAGATTAAAAGCAATATTTCTCTCTCAGATCTATTATCACCTAATCCGTACTGTTCTCATGTCTTGTCAGTTAAATTTTAATGCGTTTCTAACAAACTTTTGTGTTCTGTTTTGATATTTCACATTCAATATCACTAATGATGTCTTCATTGTGGCACTGTTACAAAGACTGAATTTCAAGCCTTTATTTAGTAACTCTAATTCCTCTGTGGAAAAGGTTTGAGAAGAATGATTCTCGACCATTTCAATATTCTCCATGGTATAGGTGGTTTACGACTCCTTGAGTCAACACCTAGTTGCTTTAATTTCTTATTATGCTTTTTATTTTTATTTTCCAATTTGTGGTTGATGACCGATTTTATTCGCCTATGGAGATATTGAATGTGTGTTAGTATAGAATAACCCAATTAGAAACAGCAGGTATAAATTATAAGAAAATGTTACAATTTATTCAGTGTAGTTAACCTACTGATGATGATAACTTAGTTATCGAAATGCGCATAAAGGTGTGAAGTTTATAAGTGTGGTGAAGGGGTTACTTGTGCAATTTTCGGGATTGTATGAAACCACAGCGACTAGCCAGTCTTTATCGATCTTTCTTATGTCAAGCATTTGTCGATGAACAATTCCTTGTCTCGTATTATAGACGCACTTATTCGCAGACTGGTAAGATAAGATAAGAATTTATTGGTCTTTATGTTACAATATTATGTACACTTGAACACAAGTCATAAAAAATAGAAAAGGTATACAAATCACATTACAAATATAGCTAGTAACCTAAACATATATTCAACACATAATCTTAAAAAACACATTTGAAATTGAATAATTTTTTTAGTGCCTTTTGCCTTCAATCAACTGGCCAGACTGCATCAAAAACCTTTTATTGAGTAAATGCTTGGCTCAATTTTTTTTTATAGTTTTCCATTTTTTGGAAGCGTTTATATATTTCGCCATATATATTCGGTTTGTTTTCAGTATTTACTAATTTCATTTTTGCTGTCAAATGACCTCTTTGCTTTTAGTATTGTAATCATGTATAAGTGCCCCGGTAGTGTATTTATCTTTATTTATATGTAAGTATGAGATAGCTTCAAGTATATATAGACATGGTACCGTAAGAATCTCTAAATCAATGAATAAAGGTTTTGCATGATCTCTGAAATTAGCTTGAACCATCTCTCTGATTATTTTTTTCTGGGATATAAAAACATAATTTGCTGTTGATACTGATCCCCATAATAATATCCCATATTGCAAATGGCATTGTATAACAACAAAATATGCAATTATAAGTACATCTTTGCTTACCATGCACGCTTCTCAGTCTCCTCAGGGCAAAGCCGACCTTTGGACACTTTCTTATTGATTTCTGTAATTTGTGTTTTCCAGCTGAGATTGCTGTCTATATGAAATCCTAGTAAACGCACATTCTTTTTGTTATCATTATTCGTTCTTTTGTTAAAATCTATGATTTTAGTTTTATTATTATTCAAACAAAATACATTTGCATTGAAGTACTGTTCAAATTTTTCTTGAGTTTCTTTTGATAACTCTTCAAGTCTACCTGTATTTCTTGATTTACTTATAAAAGAGGCGTCGTCTGCATAAAAAAAAGTATCCGCTATGTCAACATACAGTGCTTCTCAAAAGTTCCCTCCCCCCCTCTTATTTTTGGAACGATTATATATAAACAAGTGAAATTTTGAAACTGAATATTGAAGGTTGTAAACTTTCCTACTAGTGATGATAGATGACGAAATCGTCAAAGATGACGTCACAAGGCCATTGTGACCAATAATTTCAAATGGAACCCTACGGCAAGCGACACCTCTTTCAGAAGGTATCGAAAAAACCTATTCAATGATACTAATTTTGTTTGTGTTTATGGCAGTTTTAATGGCTCATTAGTAAACATGAAAATTTAAATTCCATTCAGTATGATATTAATTACAGATTTAAGAATCAGTATCTACTTGAAGAAATTGCTCGAAGTGATCTCCATTTACTTCCTGACAGTGAAATATCCTATTTTTAAACTCTTCTCGTACTTTTGCAAATGTGTCTGCGGAAACAGCCTCACATTCTGCAACAATACGTTGTTTTAAAACGTCAATATTGTCAGGTTCAGTGGCGTAAACCTTCGATTTAAATTACCTCCAAAGAAAAAAATCCAAAGGTGTGAGGTCCGGTGATCGAGCTGGCCATTCCGTTGAACCTCGTCGTCCAATCCAATCTACCACGATACTCCTCATCCAAATACCGTCTTACTGCACCGTAATAGTGTGGAGGAGCACCATCCTGTTGGAATGTTATTTCCTAATTGCCGAATTCATCTGGATTATCTTCCAAAATTCCAAGGATTAACGGTTCCATTGCGTTTTGCAACAGCTCCAGATAAACCTCACCAGTTAAATTAGTATTTGAAAAAAGAGGCCCAACGATGTGGTTTCCCAGGATACCTGCCCAAACATTCACCTTCTGGGGAAATTGGGTATGTGTTTCACGAAACAGGTGAGGATTTGCGTCACTCCAATACCTCACATTCTGTGTATTTACATTTCCATTTAGATAGAAAGTACTTTCGTCACTAAAACAAATTGTTTTGACATAGTCTGGCTGTTGGTTAATTTTAGTTTCCATATTTTCACAAAATTCTAGTCTTCGGTCTTCTATAACTTCTGCCAGTATATCAATTTCTTTCTCATCAGAAATTTGTGGTCTGCCAGATTGTTTCGCATCATTAATACTACCTGTTGTTCCAAACTTACGAAGAAGCTCTCTTAAATAAGTCCTCGAAACGGGGCGATCGGGAAACGTCTCATTAAAAATGCGTTATGCTGCATGAATATTTTGTCCAGTTTCACCAAGAATTAGGATCGCTGGTACTTTATCACCTGAAGCACGTACCATTTCGCATATTGAAGCACTTAAACGTTCGGCTCACAACAGTTTAACAAATTATTAAAATGTACAAAAATATTAAAAGTACCAAAAGCTGCTAAAACAGTTAAACGTTCGATCAACAATACACAAATTATTAAATGTACAAAAACTTGGACAATTACAAAAACGTCGAATTGGGGAGACTAACAAAAACATCAGCTTATTTGACAACTATGTTAGCTTATTTGACAACTATCCAGAGGCGGAACTTGAAATTGGAATTTTAGTATTAACCGATTTAATTCATCACAGCTTTGCGTTTTTGAAAAGCAGTTGTCAAAACTGCCATAAACACAAACAAAATGAGTATCATTGAATAGGTTTTTTCGATACCTTTTAAAAGATGTGTCGCTTGCCGTAGGGTTCCATTCAAAATTATTGGTCACAATGGTCTTGTGACGTCATCTCTGACGATTCCGTCATCTATGATCACTAGTAGGGAAGTTCACAAGCTTTAATATTCAGTTTCCAAATTATACTTGTTTATGTATAATCGTTCCAAAAATAAGAGGGGGGGAGGGACTTTTGAGAAGCACTGTATATGGTAAATCATTTATGTATAAAATGAAGAGAAGAGAACACCGTTCCTTGGGAAACCCCATGTTCGATTACCTCTATATCAGATGTAGTGTTGTTGTAGACAATATATTGCCTTCTACCAGTTAATAATGATTTTAACAAGTTTATTGCTGAACCTCTTATCCCATAATTTTTCCTAACTTATTTAGTAGCATGTCGTGGCATACACTATCGAAAGCTTTCGAAAGGTCGCATAACATAGCTCTGGTCTATCCCATATCTTAATTTTTTGTACTATATGAATAATGTATGTGCCGCGTTGTTTCCCTTTGGGCTTTAAATAGTATATCTATTGATTTTTTTCACATTTTAATCCATTCCCTATGGAGTTATTCAACATGAATCAAGTTAAATCTAACCAAGACATTCCTTGCTTTTTTAAGGCAACAAAAGCAATTCTGTTAACTAAAAAGTATTACGTGTCATCAGAACCTAAGACTTGTGCTCTCTGGTTAACGTGTTAATCAGCAGCGATCTGGTGAGGCGGTTGTTGCCACACATCAACGCCGTATATATTAGATATTCTTCTGAATCGCAATTGCACTGCAATAACTTCTAATTCAATTACGAATCGAGCGATTCTCCGAAATGGACATTTCAAAAACTCATGTCCCAGTTATCAAAGAGCCTACAGTGACTGATTCAGTACTTATTTTCCTAGACTAATAATATGGCGAAAAAAATACTACGTGATGCCGCACGCTGTGAATAAATTCTCGACTATCCAAAACCACATCAGCCCTTCCAATGAGCATTTTTGTATCAGAATAAAGCATAAAGGCGTGCGTCCCCAGAGAACAAACGTGCAAGATTACATCTTGATTCTATGAATAGGTAAATTCGCGCCAACGAGAAGGTGGTATATAACATATAACCTGCCTACCCGTGGGACTGCGGAGCCGTATAAAAACCAAATAAACCAACCATATGGGACGACATATCACACAGATAACACATGTGCTTGCCGCGCCGAGGAGCATACATGAAATATGAGTCCAGGTTAAGAAAGATATCGACGAAGACCCAGGTGACCTTAAACTGAGTATCTCTTCGGGATACGTTTTCATCTCGTCTGCTGTAAGAGATTTATTGCGCCCTCGGTGGTTTTGATTTCGTGTCAATCTAGCGACGGAATCAACTTCGTTCTTTCGTGTCGTTTTCGTATTGAACGGTTTTTCATGCAGGAATGGATTCTCTTGGCGATGAAAATTAAGATCCGACCAAAAACAGTCACGCACAAAAGATCATGTTCGAGCAACAGTTTAAAGTTAAATCGTGCATATTGAGTTGATTATTTATTTATTCATTTCATTCATTTACAAAGAGGAATACAAACCGGACTAACCCAAAGACAGTATTCACAAATAAGTATTTCTCGATATACAATCTATATAATTCAAAAATGAAATTACGAAATAGGTAATAGATACAAATAAAAAATCAATTAAAGTAATGAATTGTGTACAGGTAGTGAATGAAATGAGTGAACGACAACGAAAATGAAAATGAAAACATACTTATTCAATACATATCAGTTAAGTCTGCGAAGCAAGAAAATGCCTTTTCAAAATGTGGAAAAACTTTTGTAATGAGTAAGAGAAGATTGATATGGAATGGAATGGAATTTGATAGCGTATTGTATAATATGTTGCATCTATGCATTGGAGAGTTCAAAAAATAATTTGTTTGAGATTGTTCGTAACGGAAAAGGTGCTGATGCCTGGTAATATACAGGGTGATTCAAAAGTACTTTGACAGTTCACGTCTTTTTCGAAGATTCATAACTTTTTTGAGCGTACTTCTAGCACATTTTTCAGTAAAAAAAATCAATTCCTCTATCATATCTACGTGAAAAACCTACCCTTGTTACAAGTCGCTGTAAGCAATTTCTAGATATTTGGACTAGAAAATTTCAAGTCGATTATTTGAATCGATGCGTGTTGAAGTTATTACCATTATTTTGCATTTTTCACACGAATGCTTACGAAACGAATTTGACGTTTAAGTTAGTAGTTTTGGTAATTACATTTTATGTGACAGTTAAACGTTTTGTTGAAGTTTCTGTAAGTTTTACGTATTTACGTATTTACCAAAAGTGATTTCCCAATCGAGTACTGCCTTAAACTCCAACATTTACCGGTCTCCACCGTCGTTTGACAGAAACAGGTAGCTTTAAGAGGGCAACTGATATTATTGGAAGACCACGAGCAGTCCGAACCCCAGAATTGGAAGAAGCTGTTTTAAACGCTCTCGAGGAGAATACAGAAACAAGTACAAGGATAATTGCAACTCTACTCAGTCCAAAGTTTGGAGAATTATCCACAATCAACAATTTTATCCATACCATATTCGAAGGGTACAAGCTCTTTTGCCACGAGACTTTCCCCAACGCATATGTGTAAGTGGTTTTTGAGAAAGTTGACTGGAAATCCCCAATTTTTAAAATACGTACTCTTCGCGGACGAGGCAAACATCTCCCGAAACTTTCATAACAATCATGTTTGGGCTCAGGAAAATCCGCACGCAGTTAGTGAAATACATTATCAGTATTAATTTTCTCTAAATATATGGGCGGCAATAATTGACAATTACTTGATAGGTCATTTCTTTCTTCCGTTCCGACTGAATGGCGCAACTTACAGAGACTTTTTAGAAAATGAATTGCCGGGACTACTTCACAATGTACCATTAGACATTCGTATCCGCATGTGGTTTATGAATGATGTGCTCCGGCCCATTTTAGCGTTGTAGCCAGGGAATTCCCTGACACTGTCTATCCAAATCGATGGATCGCTGGGCTTGAGGAAGAACCTAACCAGGCGAGGGCACCAAGGTCCCCAGATCTAAACCCGGTAGATTTTTATTTTTGGGGACATTTGAAGTCACTATAAAACTCCAGTAGAGAACTAGAAAGTTCTAAGAAACCGAATAGTAGACGCCTGTGAAACAATAAGAAACACACCAATAATTTTTGAGCGGGTACGAGATTCAATCTCTAGAAGACAGAATGCCTTTATCTTCGCTGGAGGTGGACACTTTGAACAATTCATTTGAATACAATTAGTTTCCATTGTTTTATTTTATTCTACTTATTCAAAATTACTTGAAATAAAATGTTGATATTTCTTGCAAATTTTTTCAAAACAAATAAAGATTTTGCATTTTCGATACAAAAATAACTATTTTGAACGATTAAAAATAAATAGAAGGTGGCGCCCCCTACATAAAACCAAAACTACTTACTTAAACTTCAAAGTCATTTCTTAGCATTCTTGTGAAAAATTCAAAATAATAATAACTTCAACACGAATCGATTATCAAATAATCGACTTGCTTTTTTACGTATATATGATAGAGGAATTGAGTTTTTTACTGAAAAATGTGCTAGGAGTACGCTCAAAAAAGTTATGAATCTTGGAAGAAGACGTGTAGGTGGCGCCCCCTACGAGTAAGAGCAATGATAACATCAGGTTCGAATTCGACACCTCAAAAAACCTCCCAACACCAATTTTCGTTCAATTAAGGTCAGTATTTCGAAAGTTATAAAAAAAAGCGTTTCCGGACATATATTTATTTGGACAATTCATATTAGAATATTGTGAGGAATCACCTCCTGAAGTTTGTCAAAGTACTTTTATATCACCATGTATGTAGGAGCGGAGTCTGAACCATATTCAGTGTAAAAGTACAGGTCACAAAAAATGCAATCAGTCTTTTTAGAAATTGAGAACCTAGAAGATAGAGTCAGTGAACCAGTGTTTCCAAGAACCGATGTATTCCAGTCACGAGATGGTCCAGAGAATTTTAGGTAGGGACATTATTTTGGTGATTCTCATCAAATCTCATACCGCATTTTCCTATCCACGCCAGTACAACTCTTTCGAAGGTATTTGATTTCGCTACTGCTAGGCGAAAAGTATAATTCCAAGCGCTATATGTTTTTTTAAGGATATTATCTTAATTGATTTATTTAAAAAACCAGTGGTAAAATAACATATCACTTGTAACAAAGCCAAGAACGACGATATAAGGCCGGGCCGTCCGCGGAATATTAGTTATTCAGTAATTCAGCCACAGCGAGTTGAAAGTGAATTATTTTGTACAGTGCGGTACGCGGTATATTTCAGAGAATGTATTAGGTACTTTATTTTCAGAGTGCATTATGGTGATCTGTTTTTGAAGTGTAATAAACGGACATTAAATTCATTCGTGTATTTTTAATTAAAGATGTACCCAGTTTCGTAACAATATACTTCCTCATAAAGAGCAATTAAACTAGAAAACAGATATTATAGAATACATTGCAGTAAAATATACGCAATGTAATAGTGACCGGAAGGTGATTACCACCAAAGAAAGCAATCTACCGAGACAATGCTGGACCGGAAACTCCATATGGACTTTTCATAATTTCCGCTCTTCCTCTCGGTGGAATAACAAAAGAATATCGCCCGCCGCAACTTCAATTCCATCTGAGGAACGTAATTGCCGTGCAATTGGAAAACTTCTAAAGTTGTACCTATAACCATCAGCGGTTAGTGTTTTAATTAAAATAGCTCTCTTAATATTTTTCAATTTTGTTGGAAATTAAACGCTGTTTGGCGGCAGATTCTCCTCGTCCATCTGTCGGTAAAAAAATGAAGAGCGTACTCGCCGCCGCCACCGCGTTTTACGAGCTCCTCCTTTCCGTGCCGTTCGTTCGCCATTAATTGGAAACATTGTTTCTTCTCCCGTGGTCTCTTTCGGCGCCATTAGCGAACGGTGATGCTCCCGACTGCCCTCCCAGGCACTGAAAGTCGAACGAATCTGAAGCCCCTTGTTCGAACAGACATTTATATTTGTGAATTCGCTAATGAAAAAGAAATCTATACTAATATAATTAAATGTGGGAAGCTGAATACACTTGTGTAGAATAAATGAAAGATTTTCGTATAAAGTGTATATTTTTCTTAAGTTTGCAAAGCGCTTTCGACTTTCGTCACCTTCAGTGCTTCCTGAAAGTAAATACTGATTGACTGGTGTGAAAGATTTTAAATTTGAATTTAAAATTTAGAAGTTGGGATTTTTTTTTTTGAATTTTGTAAAAGTTTTTGAGTACTTACATGTCAGGTGCAGGAAGTAAAACAATACATGGGTACATTGTTAATCAAATGATTATAAATTGGCTTAGAATATAACGTATCACATCTTGGAATTCAAAGGCCAGGTGGATATGTGGAAGTCTTAATGACAATTGGTTTGATTCTAAATGTCAACTGTCAATGAGAGGAATAGGTAGTGCCAACTTAATTGAGAAAGAAGTTGCCAGTTCTGTGAAAAAGTTTTAATAGAAACTGGGGGAGTTATGAAGTATTTTGGAATTTGATTTTAATTATTAATCCTTTTATGAAGGGGGTAGAAATCTCTGTTCAAATTTACTTGTGTATTCAGACAATAGTCATTATTGAAAAGTTCTTTTGAAATCTCAATTTCTTCGAACAAGTCCAATCTCAAATGATTCTTTTCATCTATGTAATGTAAGAATTTTGAATTTTTGTTGGGGCTAAAATTATGATTATTGAATTTTGAGTGAAATCCGAAAGTTGATTTGTCAGGTTTTTTCAAATGTTCGTTGATTCTAGTTAGTAGTGGTCTACAAGTGCGACCGATATATGAGGCATGGCAATCAGAACAGTCAAGTTTATAAACACCACTTTTGTTGAGTTTATCGATTTTATCTTTAGAACAGTGTTGCCAACGCCAGTGAAGAAAAATCCCGACGAAAGGCTCGAGAATTCCCGAAAATGTACGAAAATTCCCTAAAGAATCCCGAAACTTATATCTGATCGTTTTTTTTCCACAAATCATCGTCTAGAATTTTATTTGAATGGATAATAATTTGGACATGGAAAATATTATATATTATTTTGATTCAATGGTATTTACATTTATATATTACGTTACATGAAAGGATTGACAGGAAACAGGAATGGGGAACACGCAAGTGCCCCTTTTCTAGAATATTTTGATTTGCACATAAAGATTACCACCTAGAAACCTCAGCAACAAATTCAGAAATAAACAAAAAGGTTGACGTTTTCAATAATTTGAAATTAAAAACGCCAGTTTTCACATTATATCCAAAAACGTATTCCTAGCGCCTCTGATGGACGTACGCATCGTTACTTCACACAGTTCAAACTTTTACCGCTAGTTGGTTCGAACTGTCAACTATAATTTCATTTGTCTTCGTTTATATGTTGTACTGATATTTTTATTACTATAGTATTTTCAATTGTTACTGAAACATCACATTAAAAGTGAGTTGAATTCATGTTTGGACTGTAAGAAATGGTATCGTCTATGAATATTCCTAAAACAACCACAATTGGCGCTAGTGTTTGGGGGAAGTTATTCAAGTGAAAGTCAAATGGAGTTTGAATTAAAATTTGGAAATTTCGAAAAAAATTTGGGATTTGAAAAATTATTTTTACAAAACATAATATCCGAGGACCTAACTGAGGCAAAGAAAAATTAAAATAAAACCATAACGTGACACGTGACAGTGGACGAGCGTCAAATGTTATGTCGACTTCACAATGTTCACATAGCAGCTTTTCGCGTTTCAGCTCACGGCGTCCTGTTTTCTGACTGAATGCTCAATATAATGAACTCAATGCTACATATCTAACGTAGTATGTTACGAATCGAACAAAAAATACGAATAGTAATGAAATTCCCGGTTTTTCAAACAACTGTAAAAATTCCGACACAATTCCCGGCACACGTTGAAATTCCCGAATTTCGGGAAAAATCCCGGTAATTGGCAACGCTGCTTTAGAGTTAACCAGAGTTATGTTCAAATTGTTGACTGATTCGAATGATATTTTCATATCTGGAAGGAGATCTTGAATGAAATCTTGAATATAATTGGTTCGGCTTAAAGGAACGTTCAAAAGTCTGTTTATATAAGAATTAAAAGCTGCCATTTTATGTTGCATAGGGTGATAAGAGTTGAATGGAATGACATGACAAGATGGGTGGGTTTTCTGTAAATGGAAAAATCTAATTTGTTCTTACTTTTTGTGATAGTTGAATCTAAAAAAAAATTATTTGTTGTTCATTTCGATTTCAACTCTAATCACCCTATGCAACATGAAATGGCTGCTTTTAATTCTTATATAAAGAGACTTTCGAACGTTCCTTCAAGCCGAACCAATTATATTGAAGAAGTCAACATAATTAAACAGATTGCTGTCAACAATGGTTACCAACCGTACACCATAGATAAATTAATCCACAAATTCAAATCTCGTAGGGACAGAAACTTAGCTTTCAACTGAAGCCACTCTGGCAGTACTCTTCCAGTCAGATATTTTGCTTTACCTTCCTTTCAAAACAACATTTGTAATGGGATTTCCAATTTCATTCAAGTTCTTCTTCTAGGTATGAAAATATCATTCAAATCAGCCAATAACTTGAACAAAACTCTGGTTAACTCTAAAGATAAAATCGATAAACTCAACAAAAGTGGTGTTTATAAACTTTACTGTTCTGATTGCCCTGCCTCATATATCGGTCGCACTTGTAGACCACTACTAACTAGAATCACTGAACATTTGAAAAAACCTGACAAATCAACTTTCGGATTTCACTTAAAATTCAATAATCATAATTTTAGCCCCAACAAAAATTCAAAACTCTCACATTACATAGATTAAAAGAATTATTTGAGATTGGACTTGTTCGAAGAACTGGAGATTTCAAAAGAGCTCTCCAATAATGACTATTGTCTGAACACACAAGTAAATTCGAACAGAGATTTCTACCCCCTTCATAAAAGGATTAATAATTAAAATCAAATTCCAAAATACTTCATAACTCCCCAATTTTCTATTAAAACTTTTTCACAGAACTGACAACTTCTTTCTCAATTTTTATTCCATCAAGTTGGCACTACCTATTCCTTTCATTGACAGTTGACATTTAGAATCAAACCAATTGTCATTAAGACATTGACATATCCACCTGGCCTTCAAATTCCAACATGTGATACGTTGGATTCTAAGCCAATTTATAATCATTTGATTAACAATGTACTCATCTATTGTTTCACTTCCTGCACCTGACATGTAAGTACTCAAAAGCTTTTACAAAATTCAAAAAAAAAACGCCTAACTTATAAATTATAAATTCAAATTTAAAGTCTTTCACACCAGAGTATTTACTTTCAGGAAGCACTGAAGATGACGAAAGTCGAAAGCGCTTTGCAAACTTATGAAAAATATACACTTTTTACGAAAATCTTTCATTTATTGATATAATGAAACCCGAAGATACGTCCATTCGCAAGCGTAGTTCCTCCATATACTATTGCTTACAAATAGTTTGACCTTACATAAATTGGCTTGTTTATGTTCTATTTGTACTCTATACTGTTATAAATAATACTTCTCGGGGTAATTAGCACATTATTCTCTCGCATTTCTGAGAAATCTATATACATTCTTGTACTAATATTGAAAATACAAATCGTTCTTTACATAATTTTTTTTCACAATAATGAATAGTCACTATCGGCCCATTTCTACAACTTTTTCAATCACTTTTCCGAACAAGAAGATGATATAAACAGTTTTTCACTACAATTGTTTAAAAAAATTGGTATAAACAAACGCATTGTTTATGACATTATAATTTTTTTTTTAAGAACTTGACCATTCAGAAAAATTAGAATTTTTTTGAAAAAAATAGTTTTTTAAAGAAAAATGGTTTTAGAAACGCATTTTTTTATTAATTCTTTTTTTGTTGCCGAAAATTAATATTGAGGAACCATTTTTTCGAATAATTATTTCAAGTGCTCTTTCAATATCTGAGAAACATTATTTTTAATTTGTTTATTCAATAAACAATATGTTATGAACAAATGATTATCCGTCCTTTATTTTTTCACATACTGAAAACAAAAACAATCATGTACAACTTTTTGAGTTTTTTTTTTCGATTTTTTATATAATTCCAAATATTCTAATGTTTTTGAGAGTGCCATATCTGTTTTTATTAATAATTGCAGTGTAAATAACTTGTGAACTATTAGTAATACGACAAGGACACTTCAAGTCTTCCTTATATTCCAATATATAATAAATAAGTGAGCTTTAAAAAAAGCTTATAAATATTTGAAATTATATTTATATTATATAAAATAGAAAAATTAAATTCCTGAAATCGTCAAACATGATTGGTTTTATAGTATCTAAAAAAATATAGTACGAATATTCATTTGTTAATAACAAATTTTTTATTGAATAAACAAATAAAAAGTGAACAAAAAAATATTCTTCAGATTTTGAAAGATCACTACAAATAATGATTTAAAAAATAGTTCCCCGATAATTCCTTGATACAAAAATGCGTTTTTGAACAATAGTTTTTTTAAGAAACGATTTTTTCAAAAAAATATTAATTTTTATCATTTGTCAAATTTGGAAAAAAAATGATTGTCATAAACAATGTGTTGTTTAAAACAATTTTTTGAACAATTGGAGTAAGAAAATGGAAAAAATTATTTAGTTTTATAAAATGAAACAATCGAAATTAAAAAAAATACATATTTCTATTTAGTTTAATAATTATTCAATCCCTTGGAACTCTTTCGAACCCTTTGAAGAATAGATTTTAGGAGTTGAAATATTCTCAGGTTTTCAATATGAAAATTACACAGGTATTTATGTTGATTTATAACTGTAAAAATTAGGTAATTAACAAAGGCATTATTAAAATTACGGGAAAACATATTTCACGGATTACTGTTCATTCATGAATCCAAATGGCACCTTCATTTTTTTGTTCCATAATATTCATATTTAATGAGTTAATTTTTTTTTGTGAATGTGAAAACCTTAAAACTCTGTTTCCCAAAGAAATACCTCAACGAAACTTAAAATTGATGATGATATCACAAAAGACATAAATATATGCAATGCCGAACTTGCTATACAATTACTATGTAGAAAGTATATAACTCAATAGTAAAATTGACAATACAGGCCCTTTTTTCCAATTTCACTCAGATATCGTGAACGTGTATAAGACAGCTTCACATTGATCGACTATGAAAATTTCGAAACAATTATTTTCTCTTTGCCTAATAAAGGTAAATGTAAATATAATTCTTCTCAAGAATTGTTTCCATAATATTGCACGGAAAAAAAGGATTTGTTCATTAACCAAATTTTTTGGTCACTCTTTTGGCTTAACCCGCTTAATAAAATTAACCCAAAACACAGGTGTACTCGATTGATGGAATCATTATATTGCGCTGACAAAATGGATTTCTCAATACAATGCTAACATTTCTTCGATTTGAATCTACTACTCATATTGAATGAAAATTTCATGCTCGGTTGCCATATTCTCGGATGCCATATTTGTCAATTCAGTGGATTAGCAAAATGATTACTCATTTGCATAAATATTTTCAGCAGAGAGATCAGCTTATTTTGATGAATTGACATTCAATTCGACATAAACACTTGTTTGAATGAATATTCTTGTTTAAGCAATCAGCAAATTTTGTAGATCTGATTATTCGATTCAACAGAATAATTACATGGTTGGAACAATATTTCCGCCAAAACGAGCCATGAATAGAGTTAGTCGAATAAGATATTTGGTTCATGCAAATTAGTTTCAGTTGATTGAAACTTTAAATTCGATCCAAAACCAAGGAATAGTTTTACTCATATTGATATTATATTTTGTCATGTAACTTTTGTTTGATTCAAATAAATTTTATTTTATTCAACAATTTATTTTTCTCTGGGCATTAACTCCTCTTTTGAAACTTGTAGAGTTCCCAGTGATATCCAAGTATCTATTATCGTACCAATTCCTAAGTTAAAAAAATTCCATCGATGCTAATGACCTACGACCAATCAATATGCTACCTCCAATAGAGAAAATAGAGAAAGCTGTATATCAGCAAATTTTGGATTTTCTGGATCAGAACGGAGTAATCAATAGTGTGCAGTCAGGTTTCCGTGCTGGGCACAATTGTAAAAGAGTTTTACAGTATTTGCTTGATGATTTCAAAAATAATTCATATAAAAATTTAATGACAGTAGTAATTTTCCTAGACATTCAAAGAACTTTTGAAACTTAGGACAGGGATATGTGAGAAAATTGGGAGGTTTTAATGGGAAAGCATTGGCATGGCTGGTTGATTATCTGGAGAACCAAAGACAAAAACTTGAATTGAAGAATATTCTATCTTATAAAATCCTGAACGAACAGGGTGTTCCACAGGGTGGTGTACTTGGTCCGTTTCCATTCACATATACATTGACGATGTGGTTAATAATGTTGGAATATGTTCAATTAATTCATTTGCTGACGATACACTGAATCACATCTCAAATTCAAATTGTACGACGCTGGTGAATATAATCAACGAAACAGTAGAAAACATATACAAATGGTGTTGTGCGAACCAAGTTCGAAAAAAATCTGTGTGAAATAAAAATCAACAATACACGGAAAAAAAGATTTGTTAATTCAACCAAATTTATTTGGACAATATTATTGGCTTGACCCGACTAAATAAAATCCATTCCAAAACACAGGTGTATTCGATTGATGGAATCATTATATTGCGGTAACAAAATAGATTTCTCAATGAAATGATAACATTTCTTTGATTTGAATATATGTTTATCTATTGAAACAAGCTCCAACTCATAATGAATGAACATTTGTTTCTTTCAACACAAATATATTATTTATTTGAATCAAACAACGGAAATAAATTGAATAATATTATATTGGTTG
Source organism: Gonioctena quinquepunctata (assembly GCA_018342105.1). NCBI lineage: Eukaryota > Metazoa > Arthropoda > Insecta > Coleoptera > Chrysomelidae > Gonioctena > Gonioctena quinquepunctata. Next base: position 371,530 of record JAFIRS010000614.1, read on the forward strand.
AATTATATGCGTTAGATGGCGAAGCTTTCGCACAACTGGCCATGCCTTAAATAATGTTACCGAATAGCAAAGCCAAATTATCATGATTACTATCGTTTCGGACGTCCATCGTCTCAATCTATTTAAAAGGTTTTCACGACGTTTCGAATGCTTGTATCTGCAATCGTCTTCAGGTGAATACTGACAAGTTTAGGTGCTACTTACCAATTTATATGACTGTCGGCGCAATGATGCGTGCAATTCCGCCATGTGCAGCGGTGCGTGTAATTTCGCGCGGTGTGGTGGTGCGTGAAGTTTCGCGGCTCTGCAGCCCGCCAGAAAGAGCAATCAGGGGTTTCCATACGTTCTTGATCTCAACGCTTGGTTGACTAAAGGCGTTATTGGCTTCGATGTAGGCGGCATCTTTTAACTTTAACTAGAACTCGATGGTGGCCAGTCCAGGCGTGGTCAGCGATTCCCGATTTTGATGTTTCTCCACGTTGAGTCCATTTCTTGAGCTCATTCATTCTTACCGATAACGGTCTCTTTGTCTCTCCAATGTAGGAATCGCCGCATTCACATGGAACTTCATAAATGCAATTCTTACTGATTTCATTTTTGTTGTCAGGTTTGGTCTTGGTCAGGAAACTCCGTAAAGTACTGCCGGATTGGAAGCAGCTCTTGATGTTGAACTTGTTTCCGATCCTTCTGATCTTCTCGGAGATACCTCTGATGTACGGAAGGCAGATCACTGTGCTTTGTTGTTGCTCTTCAGATGTCTTCGTTCTTCGGAGTTGTTTCAATACTTCTTCTAGGAGTTTCTTGGAATATCCATTCCGGTGGAGGTCCTCTCTAATGTGGTTTAATTCGGCATCTAGTGACTCCACGTCGTTGCATATGTGCGTTGCTCTCTCTACCAATGTTCTCACGATCCCTCTCTTCGTCGAACTCGGTTGGTTGGAGCTGTAACTGAGGTACTGCCCCGTATGTGTCTTCTTTCTGTAGACGAAGGTGCGAATTTCATTGCCTATTCTCTCAACGTTCACACCGAGGAAGGGTAAGGCACTGTTGGTTTCCATTTCCATCGTGAATTTGATCGAATCCCTGATTCTATTAATTCTTGAGAAGAAATCCTGGAGATGTTTGTCTCCGTGATTCCATATAATGAAGGTGTCATCCACGTACCTCAACCACAGCTTTGGTTTGTATTCTGTCTCCCGTATAGCCAATTCCTCGAACCACTCCATGTATATGTTGGCGATGATTGGAGAAAGGGAAGATCCCATCGAGAGTCCGTCGACTTGAGAGAAGAATCGGTCCTTTTCCTGGAAATATGAGTTCTGTAGGCAGCACTGCAGTAATTCCAATATTGCGTGGGTAGGAAGGTCAGTCCTCTAGTGCAGCTGGTCATCCTCTTCCAGTTTCCTTTTGATGATACTGAGAGATTCCTCTATAGGACATTGGTGTAAAGGCTCTCCACGTCGGAGCTGATGAAACGATCTCCTGGTCCAAGTTCAACATCTGTGATGGTGTCAACGAAGTGCTTGGAATTCTTGACGTATGAACTGCTATTCACTTGTGAGGGTTGTAGTATCGGTAGGAGGTATTTCGATAACTTGTAGGTTGGTGAGTTCCGTGAGCTGGTGATCGGTCTCAGTGGCATGTCTGGTTTGTGTATTTTCGGAAGCCCGTAGAGATGCGGTGGTTTGCTGTAGTGTGGCGTCAGATGTGATCGTTTGTTGTCTGGATTGAAGTATTTGAATTTCCTCAGAGTGTTGTAGATCTTTCTTTCTATAAATTATCATCGTTGCGACGTCAGGACTCAATTGTCTGGTGTAGGCTCTCCTACTCGGTTGCCATATTTGTCAATTCAGTGGATTAACAAAATGATTACTCATTTGAATGAATATATTTAGTGAAGAGATCCGTTTATTTTGTTGATTCGACATTCTATTGAATTAATCAATTCGACATAAATACTTGTTTGAATGAATAATTTTGTTAAATCAATGCAAATTTTGTAGGTCTGATTATTCGATTCAACAAAATAATTACATGGTTGAAACAACATTTCTGCCAAAATGAGTTATGAATAGAGTTGATCGAATAATAATATTTCGTTCATGTAAATTAGTTTCAGTTGATTGAAACTTCAAATTTGATCCAAAACCAATAAAGGATTTCACGCATTTTGATATAATACTTTGTCGTGCATATACGACACTTTCATTTGTTTGATTCAAATACAGTTTATTTGATTAAACATTTTGTTTTTCAATTGAAAAAGTGGATACTTTCAAATTATTGATAGAGGTTTGAAATTCAAAGAACATGTAAACTATATAATAAAAACGATATCATGTTGGATAAACTGTTTGAATAGAAGCTCCAGATTTCTCTCCAAATAGTGCAAAACTATTATTTACAATACAATGATTAGGAATAAGTATGGCCTCATTTGCAATTTTGATTCCAGTCATTATTATTCTAAAGCGCAGATTTGTTCTGCGGTATTATTTTTTATAAATTGGTGTGCAATTTTCCTACCGACTATCAGATTTTGAAATCATTAGAACCATGCGTTTCTAAATGTAAAAAAGATTCCAGTATATCATCTAGGGTACATACCAGGTGGAAAGCAACCAGAAAATTCTCAGAATGCCGTGCTGACTTTGTTAAATAATATGTATGTAGTTCTAAGTACTCGAAAATGTGCGAGACAATAAGTTTTAGTGACACTGTTTCAACTGTTATGACAGACAGGCAGACGGTCACGTTGTGGTGATCTTATGAGGACTTAATTTTTCCATTTTACATTGCCTTAACAAACACTACATTGGGAAAGGTGTAAATATACAGTGACTTTTGAAATTATTGGTTTTATATATGTTAGTTGGGAAAACTGTTTCATCATCACTGAAAGTGATGTTCAAAAAATGACCTAAATTGTCACTTCCTATACAACCAAAGGTATATGCATTCTTGTCTCTCAATGGAATTATCAATAGTTTATCAAAACGTTCGTGGTCTCAGATCCAAAACAAACCTTATCTACAATAATTCGATTACTTATGATCAAAGTGTAATATATCAGACCGAAACATGGTTGAACAACTCTCTATCCACTTCGGAAATAACTTGTGGTTTCTTGAACGTTTACCGGAGGGATCGCGAAAGAACATCATCTCCTAAATCCGACGGTGGTGGGGTTCTAATAGCCGTCAATAAAATATTTAACAGCTACACTCAAGATTCCTGGAACACAGATGCTGAAGATCTATGGTAACCCAGTCGAATTAGTATTTTAGATTTACAAAAATTGGAAGCAGCAATTTTCCTTCGGAATTCCTTGTGGGGAGGTCACTGGTAGTCTAATTTCAAAAAGTAGGGATACCAAAGTTGTTGTTGCATCCGCCATCTTGATTTAAAAGGTTATTTTTCGTATCTTGAATAACTCATTTATTTTCAATTTTACACGGAAAATAGTTATTACAAAAGTTGTTTAAAATTACAATTTTGGTTCCTATCAATTTTTTCGTAGGATCGATATTTTTCGTTTTATACCTCAGACGAGTTGGGGGTGAACTTAAGTATTCTATTATTGCGTATATTATTGATGTTGTACCATTATTTTTTCTGTTTGTTTTTTTGTTGCTGATTGTCGTTGTATATTTGATGTGTTAAAAATGTTATTTGCTACAATTATGATTCCGATTTTCTCTAAAGTTTATATTTTTGGGACGCACGTTCACGGTAAAGGAAAAGAGGGGTGTAAATAATCAGTTTATCGAATAGTATATTTTTTACAATTGAAAAAATGAAATTTCTTTTCTTTTCAGTACACTTTTAAGTCTTTCAAAATTTCAATTACGTCTGTTTGGAACGTTTAGCCGATGGCTCGGCCAAGTTTTCGTCGTTCGATTCTTCCTCGTAATTGTCGACGAATTCGTCCGGAAGCTCAGGAGGGTCGGGGGTGACTTGTTCTGAGCGGCTTTCGTCACTACCAAGGTCATCTTCATCCAGCAGCTCTCGAATTGAGACAACGTTTTCGCACGTTTCTCCGTTGCAGTTGTGGCATAAGACGGAACATTTGAGTCCGGATTTGCGACAACCACACATTTTTCCGCACGTCGTTTTGCATTTACATGATATTTTCTCCAGCAAAAATTCTGGTCTCCAGTCAGGATTCACTCGAGGAGTACGAGAGAATAATCAATGATAATTGACATCCACATCCATAAATACTTCAGCAATTAGTGCAGTAATTATTAATTGAAGAGAACCTAAATTATAGGAAATTCCAAACAACTTTGGGAATAACCATTTTTCGTGTCAAATGGAGATTTAACGAGTTAGGTATTCAATGAAAGAAAATTCTCCCCCACCTTTTCTCAGGTATAAAACGAAAAATATCGATCCTACGAAAAAATTGACAGGTACCAAAATTTTAGGAAATTTAATTTTAAACAACTTTTGTAATACATATTTTCCGTGTAAAATTGAAAATAAATGAGTTATTCAAGATACAAAAAATAACCCTTTAATCCAAGATGGCGGATGTAACAACAACTTTGGTATCCCTACTTTTTGAATTCAGACTACCAGTGACCCCCCCCCCCCAACGAATTCCGAAGGAAAATTGCTGCTTCCAATTTTTGTAAATCTCAAGCCTGTTCTCAGCTAATTCTACTGGGCTATGGGTGGGTGACCATCACCTCGTACAACAACAAAACGCACATCGGATGTGTTTAACCCTCAGGTAAATACTCATATCTCTAATGTTTTTGCACGAAACTGAGTGATATAATGATTCCGATGATATCTTTGTGATTTGTGGGGACTTTAATTCCCCAAATATAAAATGGTTGCAAGACCGTATCAATAATATCTGCAAGCCTCACAACTTTTTTGATTAGTTTTCAAAACTTATTGATAGACACTGTTTCTTTCAATGCCCTATCGCAATACAACTACTTCCCTAATTCGTCTGGTAATACAATTGATCTGGTTTTCAATAACACATTCAGCATCCAGAATGTGCAATTGAGCACCACACAATTAGTTCCAGAAGACAATACTTTACAATTCTCTGTCAATATCCATAAATCCTTTTTATCTGACAATAAATGCAAACATAACTTTTGTAAAGCTGATTATAAGTAATTAAATTCAGAATTATCTAAAATTGATTGAAATAATATGTTTCACACCTTGAACAGTGAAGAATCTACTTATATGTTTTACAACACTATGTATTAATTAAATGAGTCTGTTGTCCTGAGAAAACCAAATTTTGATGAGAAATATTCTTCATGGTATGCCTACAGTACGATCAAAGTCATCAGAGAGAAGAGAAAATATCATGGATTATGGAAAAAGTACAATAATCAAATTGACTATCTAACATTCAAGCTACTGCGTGGTCGTTCAAAATTTTAAATTAAAGAGGATTACAAAAGCTACATCAATCATTGTGAAACCAGTATCAACTCAAACCCAAAACACTTATGGCAATTTGTGAATTAAAAAAAAGTACTGCTTCAATTAACACGTTAAGAGATAACGATAGGATAATTACAAATTCTAATGGTATTTGCAATATATTTTCTGAATATTTCCTCTGTGTTTTTGATCCGAGAAGATTTATTTCAGCTCATAACGCAATACATCAAGAATCACATAACATTCCTTCTCATAACATTTCTTTACAAGCTATTCTTCTCAAACTTCAAAATCTTTCAAATAAAGGAGTGGGACCGGATGAGCTACCAACAACATTCCTCAAGTACTGTGCTGAATATATGGCAATTCCTTTCAACATAATCTTCTTCAATAAATCCCTTGAAGAGGGAGAATTTCCGTCAGTATGGAAGAAAGCTCATATAATCCCAATCTTAAAATCTGGCAATAAAAAACTCGTCAAAAACTATAGGCCGAAAAACCATTCGAAACACGAATTGATGGATCTGGATGGGCCCCGAGAATAGGATCACAATCAACTGCGGACATAGTCTGGTATACAGACGGTTCAAAGACAGTTGAAGGAACCGGATCAGGAATACATGGGGTGAGGCCAAGAAGGGATTACATAATACCACTTGGCAAATGCTCCACGATATTCCAAGCTGAAACACATTCTATTATGGTATGCATTCGGAAGAATCTAGAAAGTGGTTATAGAAAAAACACATCTACATTCTATCTGACTGTCAAAGTGCTATCAAAGCACTCAACTCTATACAGATAAAGTCCAAACTGGTCTGAGACTGCCTCCAGAACCTCATCGAGCTGGCAAAACACAACAAGGTCACCTTGATGTGGGTGCCAGGTCATAGAGGCATTGAAGGCAACGTCAAAGCGGACCAGCTAGCTAGACAAGCATCTGAAACGCTATTCACATGGCCAGAACCTGTACATGGGATAAGCAAAAACCGATGCAGAACCCTGATCGACGAGTGGATAAAAAGAAGACACCAACAATATTAGGATCAAACTGTCGGAAAAATACACAGCAAAGTCATGGTGGGGCATCCAAACCGGACCCTGGCGGCTGACCTTCTGAACCTGAACAGAACGAAGGCTCGTATAATAATAGATCTGTTGACTGGACACTGCGGTCTAAGAAAACACCTAAACACCATGGGAGTACGCAGGGAAACCGTCGAGTGTGATGAAGAGGAGGAAACAGCCTCTCATATTATCTTCGACTGTGACGCCCTAAGTAGTAGGCGACACAGAACCTTTGGAGAGATCAGCCCGGAAACAGGCATGAATCCGAAGAACCTTATCAACAGGCTTCTAAACCTAATAAAAGACACAAACCTGTTTGAATGAGGAACCACTGACGACAGAGTGATACAATAGACCCCAGCTGGTCACAGTGTCAATGGAAGCTGAGTGCCAACCCTGTCTCTGGCTCGTCAGCTTTCAACCAACCAACCAGCCAACCATAGGCCGATTTCAAATCTGTTAATCATAGCAAAAACATAATTAATATTGAACAACATGGCTTCATGAAGAAACGATCAGTAGACTTCAACTTATCCACTTATACTGAGTACATCCTGCATAGCCTCAATGACGAACACCAAGTTGATGCTATTTACACCGACTTCAGCAAAGCCTTTGACAAAATCGATCACTCAGTTTTGCTACAGAAGCTCACTGGAGTCGGGATGGCAACCTGCTAAATTGGCTCGAATCTTATGTATCGTTGTCAAGCGGTAACAATCGGTAACCACAAATCCGAATATCGCCAAATTACCTCTGGAGTGCCTCAAGGATCGCATCTAGGAACACTCCTATTCAATATTTATATTAACGATATATTCCAATGGTTTGCCAATTTTTCAATGTATGCCGATGATCTAAGAATATATCACCCTATTTCTGATGCTGACGATATCACACTAACACAGCAGGACATCAATAACTTTCATAATTACTGTGAGGTAAATAGTCTTTATCTGAATTTTGAAAAGTGTTACCACATTTTGTTTGGGCGCGGAAAAAGTATTCTGAATCATGCTCATCAAATATCTTCTCAACCCTTGAAAACTGTCACGGAAATAAAGGACTAAGGATTAATATTCATTCCAAAATGCTCTTCGATAAGCATATATTTCATATTTCAAAAAAGGCTCACAAAATGTTAGGTTTCATTAAGAGAACTTGTCGTGGATTTATAAACACACAGACTCTCCGTACACTCTATATATGACAAACGTCGATAGTGTTTTGAGTTTTGGTTCTGTAATATGGAACCCTGGTTATGACATTTACATGAATAAACTCGAACGGATTCAGAATATATTCATAGATTATGTCAATAAAATATGTTTTCCATCCAACCTCAACAATCGTCCGTACGTTCGGAATGAGCTGAACACTAACGAATAGAAGGAAAATTTCAGACTTGAAGTTCCTCTTTAAAGTCATAAACAACTTAGTTGATTCGCCTGCTATCCTCAGTATCCTACATATCTCTCTGATTGGTACAATTTTCCTATAATGTTAGTTGGGTATATCATAGCGTGTTGGGAAAAATAATGTTTTCAATGTTCTCACATATACAGTGAGGACGTAAAAAGTCCTTCCCCCCACCCTTAACTTTTGAACGGAACAAGCTGTCGAGGTTGGTTAAAATTCAGGTAAAAAGGTACCACTTTTACCACTTTTTGGCATAAAAATGATTGTGGTCACGTGGTCTAGTGTCAAGAGGGCACCATCAACTTTTTTTTATGTGGAGGGGGTCACGTGGCTCCTGGTTTTGAAGGCCTTTCGATTCTCTATCCAACACCGCTTCGTTTGTGGTAATCGGCCAAGCCGTTTCAAACTGACAAGCGTTTGAAATTTGCTTCAAATATTTTACAAATAAATTAGTTTAACTATTAATTGCAGCAGAATTTCAACTCCGTTACTGATTCTGGTCGAAAACTAGATTTTTTGTGGTAAAAAAGGTTCGCATATTATTTGTACTTTGAAATGTGCTTTTTGTTTAATTTTTTTATACCTCAGTTATTTTGCTGGAGACTCCAAATAGCATTTAATTTCAATCTCAGTCTAATAGTGACGTTAATCATATCGATACAATTGACAGTTGTCATAGGTTTCAGCATTTCTTTATAAATTTCAAATGCCTCGTTCTCGTCCTTTAGAAGAAAAAAACCGAAGCAATTTTAATTTACGCTGAAGCTAGGCGTAATTACCATGAAGCAGAAAGAATATTTAACGAGCGCTTCCCAAATAATCCAATATCTCGTACCTACTTTAGGGAATCGGTTAGTAAATTTCTAAGGACTGGTTGCGTAACGAGGGAAAAGGGATCTGGAAAAAAATATATTTCAGAAGAACAGCAAATCGACGTTCTGGCAGCTGTTGTTAATAATCCGCAACAAACAACGAAAACGGTAGCCACGGCTTGTGACGTATCTACGACCACTGTGAAAAAATATTTTAAAAAACACAAATTTCACCCATATAAATTAAAAAATGTGCATCAATTAACAGAAAACGACCCGGATAGAAGACTGCAGTTTTGTGAGGTCATGTCTGACCGCATAACCCAAAATCCCAGTTACATTAACTCTATTTGTTTTAGTGATGAAAGTACGTTTTATCTAAATAGAACAGTAAATAGACAGAATGTGCGTTATTGGTCAGACGTAAATCCGCACGTTTTTCGAGAGGGTTATACTCAAACTCCAGAGAAGATCAACGTATGGGCTGGTATTTTGGGTGACCATATCATAGGTCCAATATTTATGGCAGAAAATTTAACTGGGCATCTGTATTCAAATATGCTTCAAAATCAGATCCATCACAGTATTTAAGAAGTAGTTGGCGCAAACCCGAATGAATTTACCATGGATGTTACCTTTCAACAAGATGGTGCACCCCCTCAATACTACAGACCTGTCGGAAAATGGCTTAACGAGAATTTTCCGGGACGTCGCCGCATTGAATGGCCAGCTAGGTCACCTGATATGACACCTAAGGACTTTTTCCTGTGGGGGTACATAAAATCTAAGGTGTACGTCACGCAGCCACAGTCACTCCAGGAACTTATGGACCGAATAACAGATGTGTGTTACAGTATTACGTTCGGAATGAATTTCACAACCGACTTTTTTTCTGTCAAGACGTGAATGGTGAACATTTCGAGCACTTGTTAAAATAGTTGTAATTGTTACTTAAAATGATGTTGCAATTAATAGTTGTTTAGGTTTTTAATTTATTTGTAAAATATTTGAAGCAAATTTCAAACTCTCGTCAGTTTGAAACGGCTTGGCCGATTTTCACAAACGAAGCGGTGTTGGATAGAGAATCGGAAGGCCTTCAAAACAAGGAGCCACGTGACGCCCTTTTATTAAAAAAAAAGTTGATGGTGCCCCTTGACACTAGACCACGTGACCACAATCATGTTTATGCCAAAACGTGGTACCTTTTTACCTGAATTTTACCCGAATTTTAGCCGACCTCGACAGCTTGTTCCGTTCAGAAGTTAAGGGGGGCGGGAGGACTTTTTACGTCCACACTGTATCATCACGTCTATATGCAAGTGTATAAACTGATAGAGGATTACACACCTTTCTGTTAGAAATGGATCGCCTCAAAAGAAAGACATGTCTACTGTGATTTTCAGCTAGCCAATTCACGCAAAATAATTAAATGAATTACTGCGACTAATGAATGACTAAATTGGATTTCATCAGTCAACTCAGTCTACATTCAACGTAAAAAAGCAGACACAACCTAATCTAACATAGCTAACGAAAAATGAGACACTCTTCCACACGATCGTTTCTATCTCAATATATTGCGAAACTATTTCTAGTTGCTTCATCGTCACTTTTATTGAAGCATTACGAACCCGTAAATTGCCGAACCCAAAACTTGAAATATAGAGAGCTTTGTTTAAAAAAAATACGTTGCAAATTCCCGTCATCATTCATATGAAATACTTCCATTTCTAGTCATATATAATTGAAATACTTCCATTTCTAGCCATCATCTATGAAAATAATATTTGCCCTTTTGATGAATTTTAATTAGCACCTCCGGTATGTCCTGGAAAAAAGTCAATCGAGGCATGCAAAATGTACGTTCTCACACAGACAAAAAATAGTCCGCGATGCCACATTATGTTTTATTCGGTTCAGTTAATGACAATTCGTATGGACAGTTGTATAAAACTTCTTAAAAGTTCAACTTTGAATTTGAGAAATGGGATCGCACGTTCAATCGAAACAATTATTGACAAATGGATGACGTTATAACATGACATACTGGGTGTATTTCAACTTATTGCACACCTCCGAATGACGGGTGTATAATGTCATTTTATAACGAATTAAAGTGGTTAAAAATTCGTTTTTTTTGACAAATTCGTACGAATTTTGGGAACCACGAAACAGCAAAGTTCTTTCTGGCTTGTTCAAGAAGTTATATTACCCCCTGTATATCAGTTTTTCACAGAGTAGCTGCTCTATGCTATTAAATCCAAGAAAGGAGAGACTGGTGCGTCAAATTATTGGCATTTGGCATCTTTTAACATGAACTAAAATTTCTAATTATGTGGTGATTTCAACATTTGTGAAAGTTTCATTAAAATATGAACTATCCCTGTTTGCAATACCTTTCTCAAATAGGGTTGCTGATATAAAACATTTTGACATGTGTATAGTTCTTTAAACATGTTTCAAAAACGTTTTTCCCACATACATTTTAAAATGGCACAGGGAACAATGACAGAGATACACGATTTCTTCATGGCCTACCTAATGAACCATGAGAATAACTGCAATTCCCCCTCGAGCTACCTTCTTCCATTGAATTCCAAAGTAGGCATAAGGCGGTACCCCCACTGTCAATTGTCACTGATTAATGACATCCAAAAGGGGTCCACCCACTATACCTTTTGTAAATGAACAATAAAAAGAGCACATGCGACATTTCGACGGAAGAGGGTGACTCAGAAACCAGAAGGGTATATACCGGGTGACCCTTGGATCATTGTGCATTTTTTAATCGTTGTTCAGTTTTTTAATCGTTATGTTCAATACGAAAATTTAAGTGTTGAAATTTGGGATGCATCAAAATGAGTTTTCGTTTCGTCGCCTATTTCTTATATTGTAATGATTTGTGTCAAAAAAAACTTGAGGTGACCAGAATTTGCGAGCCTTGATACTATTTTTTCATAATTTTTCAAAATATAAATCAGTGTTCCAGTTATCCTACAATTCAGATTCATTCTTGTGGGCAGTTTTTTAAGAATATATGGATACTAAAAACAATTCACTATGTACCATTTCCTGCTCCAGATAGTGACATCCATAATACATGAGAAAAAATCAAAACGTTCTATGAAATCTCCCTCCAAAAACAGACGAGTTGAATACACAGAGAAGCATGGCATAATTGGCAGTGATGATAACAATCAATCTATGAATATATAACACCGACTCCTAAATTCCCAGAATAGTATTCCGATTCTGGGACCATCTATCATACGATTACCTATTATGGGTGTATTTTTTATTTTTTAACCAAGAAAAGTTTTGCCGAAGTTTAAAGAGTTCCTAGTATCAATTGATATGTGTAATTAATTTTCGAACAAAATAAGTAAATGTATTTTTCACTGAATTAATTCCAGTCTCTAGTGGGTTCCTGGATTAATTTCGATGTTACGCGTCTTGTACTAAAATGTTTCTACTATCTTCTATTCTTGCGTATATTTTGGTCCCTGGCCAGCACTATTGATTCAATTGTGTTTGTATGCTCGAACCATTTTGGTCCCCTTTCATTGATTTTATTTACAACCTATTCCTGTTGAAGTTCTATCATCATGTTATTCCTAATTCTATCCTTCTTTTATTTTTTTCTTCTTATTTTTCTCAGGTACTCATACATTTTTTGGAAGATGGAGGAAATCCTTTATGGAGACCTTTTGGTAGTGTGGGTCGTGGGAAGTCCCGAAGTCCGTGCTCCAGATGTACCCACTAAAAACTCCACCCTGTAGTCTGGCCTTGGCCTCTGATGACACTTGAGCCCTTTGGCCCACTGTATTTTGCTTATTGTTTTCCTTAAAATGCCTTGCATGAGTTTGTACAAATATTTTCTGGGTTGGGTGTACTACCTGGCAACTCAACCCTCAGTGTCGCCTGACTGTGAATATGGATCTGCTGCTCTATTATTGCTCTCCTATTATTTTCATCGCATTGGTAGATTTCTGCCTAAAATATAACGTTGGTATTATACACTGAGTGGATGACCTCATTCCTTGTTTTTTTTTAGAGAACACTGCTGCACCATTCCATGTTACACCCGTTTGTGTACCATATATTACTCTGTAGAATGGTGTTGAGTTTTGTGATATCGCATTCAGTATTGTCTGGTATAGATACCCTGAATCTCTTCGCAATGTGATCTGATCTCATTTCTAGCTAGTTCTGATAACAATGCAAACGATGCTCGTGTGTCCTGTCCACATTAATATCGACCAGTATGTTTTTCAGTCTGAAGGCACCTAGCCTTTTCTCCCCTTGTACCTTGTAATACCAACTGGAGGGAAAGCAATCCCAGCGGCTGCAGAGGGCGTTCATCTCATTGCCCTTGTAATACCTACGCAGGCAAGTTTTGATACCTTTCCTTATTTCGTTGGGCGCTTTTTTGTTGTGTCTTTGACCACCACACCGAAGGAGCGTTCTTTCAAAAGAGCATCTGGCCACACTTAAAGTGGTCTCTGCTTCACTGATCTCTTTCAACAGATGTTGGTTCCAGGTCAATTTTGGGTCCAATATAACTCCGAGATATTTGACCTCTCCTTTAGTTTGTAGCGTTTCTTCTCGAAGATGTATGGGTACTAGTTCCTCTAGTTTCCGTCTTCGTGTAAATGATGGCTTTTTGAGAGTGGATGTTCGTTTCTCCAATTGGTATCTTTTTGTTTTCCAGCCTGTTCTCTACTCTCTCTTTCAGTTTGTGGAGTACTGTTTCTGTTGAGCAGCCGACATGCATATTGGTCTCGATGCAGTGGTATCTCTACCAGTGCCCCGATCCTCATTCACCAGCGTCTTCAGTCACAAGGACATGAATGTCAGGAACTTTGCCATTTTCTTCAGGTTTTGGTATGTAAATTACCCTAATATTCCTCCATAGCTTTGGTATATGTCCAAGAGCCAAGCTGCCTCTGATTATTTCACAGGACCGACCATGCAGTAGTTCTCTTTCCTTCTGCAATAGTGTTGAGTAAAGCCCGTCCGGCCCCATTGATTTGTTCGGTTCGAATAAGCTTACTGCCCATTGCATTTTGTCATATACTACATTTTTTATAATGCCCAACTTTCCCTGGAACCTTTTTTCAGAGCCCACAGTCAGAGCCACCTCATTAGCAGGTGTTTGTTTTGTTTGATCCTCAAGGAGACTTATTTCTGAAGGGTTCTTTTATTGCTTCTTCTCCTGTAGTGGTGTACACTCCTTGTTCATTTTGTTCGCCCTTATTCTTTGGAGTCTGGCATATTCTTGAGTACGTTCTATTTCCTCAACGGGTCAGTGGTTCAGTGCCATTCTAGAACTGGTCAAGGCTCAAGAACGCCTTCCCAACTTTTTGGGGCTGTTGAATTTTCTCCAGGTTTGCCTCCTCAATCTTGAAAGTTCAGCTTTCCACCATGTGAACTTCCTTGTGATCAGGGGACAACTGTTGTTGAACGTAAAGATGAATGTGTCATTAGATTACTCCACTGCCAGCTCTACGTCCTTGTTACTACTTACCCTTCTCTGCATTCTTGGAAGGTTACGTGCTAGGCCTGCCCTGTATGTTTTCCATTCTTTTTCCTTGGATTCGTATAAGTTTTTGTCTCATATATAACATTATTCTCCTTCTCTATTCTCATTTGTTAATGCTTAGTGTTCATTGTTTTTTCATTATTTTTTATATGGACCATTTCAAGAAAGAGACGCTTATTGAGATTTAGTTCATTATCGGGAATTTTGGCATTATTATAGTCAATTACATGATCTTTATCTATTACATGTTCAGCAAGGCAACAAGATCTCACATTTCTTCTACAGTCACTTTTATGAGAGGTTATTCTATCTTTGAGCATTCTACTTGTCTGACCAATGTATACTTCATCACAACTACTGCAAGGAGTTTCATAAATTATATTGGATTTATTTTTGATTGGTATAGTAGTTTTTAATTCGGAATGTATTTGTGATATAGTTTTCAAACTGGTTTTAGCTATTTTAACATTGTCTTCAGTTTTGAACAATTGTATGAGTTTTGGTGTGAAATTATCTATATGTGGTGAAGATTCATAAGAAATGTGAGATCTTGTTGCCTTGCTGAACATGTAATAGATAAAGATCATGTAATTGACTACAATAACGCCAAAATTCTCGATAATAAACTAAATATCAATAAGTGTCTCTTTCTTGAAATGGTTCATATGAAAAATAATGAAAAAACAATGAATAGAAGAACAGATATTAATGACATCAGTACAATATATACATTTCTATTGGCAAAACGTAAAGAAAATATCTCACCTAATCCTCTTTGAAATTATTGTTATTTTTTATATTTATACATACTTTTACATTTTTATATTCTCACTCTGTATCTCTTTCATTTGGTATTCTGATTATTTAGGCATATGACTGAGTAATCATAATTTGCTATCATCTTGTCATTTTAAATTGTAACAACAATGTTTCTTTTTGGGTATTATTTTTACTGAATTTCATGTTAGTAAGTATCCTCTTATTATGTAATACCATCAAATAATTATGTATTAACTTTTAGTAACGTCTTCAAGAAGAAAATGAAATTTTTCGAAAACTCGACATAAAAACGAAGAAATCGTATTAATTGGTCTACCATTGACTGCTTCCCGCTAATTTCTACATATATATATATATATATATATATATATATATATATATATATATATATATTATATCTTTATTTATATATGTATCTTAAAAAAATTGAAATTTTATCAATTTATTTTATTTTTATGTTTTTCGAGTTATTCTTCTATTTTTCCATGTTCGAGGTGGCACTATTTTCAGCGAATGCCTTTGTGAGATTTACCAAAAATGGTAGAATCGGACTTCCTACATTATCGGGCATGTCATAACTTCGATAACACAATGATATTTCGAATCGAAAAAAATATCTTACCAATGTCAAATTATTTTGAGTAATTTTTTTTTTTCATTGGGTACATATATTGATCATCACTGCGTATCACTATTATAAAATATACGTTTTGAATCACAGAGAATGTATGCAAGTTGGTGGCGATTTGACGAACGATCCCAGAGTCACCCGGTATACCCTGTTGTCCTTGGTCCTAGATCCTTCTTTGGTCCTGACTGTCGCACGGCGGGAAATGGCCGCATTGTCCACATGATTCACACAGGAAGCCAGCACATTATGTCCCGTGGATGCACCTACAGTGGCTCACTTCGGAAGACGGATGACACTGTTTGCCGGATTCGGTCGGCTAAGTTGAAAATCTTTCGCATTCTGTTCGAGCTAAAATATGGATGCGAAAGAAATACGCACGAACTGGAAGAGATTTTTCAATGCCATACACGAATACAAAATATTATCTTGAGGTTGTAGTAACGGGAACAAGAACAATAAAAAGTGATCTGAATTTCAGGAAATTGACTAGGTTTATTCAACGTCTTTTCCAAGGCAAAAAATGTACCATGAATTTACAGGACATGTAGGACATGAATATATTTGTGAAAACAGAAAAAAAGTGTGCGAATAATAATACGATAAGAACTTATGAATAAAATAAATGTTAAAATTGGTTAAAAATATAAATAGGGATCTTAATTGTTTCTTTTCAAGCAATTTCAACATTTTACTGTGAAATTTGTATGATTCATAATGTATCGTCGTATTTTTCTTATTTTTTTCTGGATTTAAGAAAATATTCATATCTCGAATGTACTGCTTATCCATGATATATTATTATCCTTGAAGAAGACGTCAAATAATAATCGAAAACATTTAGACCATTTTTTATTGTCCTCCTTCCCGCTATTTCAATCTGAAATTTGAATGACGTGAATGATTCATAATGTACAAAATATTATGCGGACAAATCTTCTAGATGTGTTTGAAGATGATCAGTCGATCGATATTGTTTTAATTTTTTTCGGCACTTTTCACTGATTGAATAAAAAGCAATAGAAATAATTGCTGGAAGATGACCTCAGCAAACGTTTACAGGGTAGACAAGTGGGGCTAATTTGTTGTTAGCTGGATCAATAGAACTTTTTCAGGCTGAACAGTTTTCCGTCCAGGGGGAGATGTCATCAACAAGTGTGTTTTTTTTTCATATGAAAAGGCAGAATATTATCGGCTCTCAAGCTTAACCTTTTTAATAGAAAAATTAAGGTAGATATAAAAAAAACAAATACATTGTTGAAAAGATGTATACAGGGTGGTTATTTTTTTAATGGGATTGTATTGGTAACTTTAAACCATACTAGTTAGAAGGTCGCTTAAACAGAGAAAAAGATGCGTATCTGGAAGCATCATCTAGCGGTATAAACAAATCGAGAATAGCATGGCTGGTTCTCATCTTCATATGATGAGAAAAGTAAATTGGATCATTTATGCTTCATTTATTTTCAGAACTACCAAAAATTATTCTGGAAATTTTTCATTCGCTAGTAAATTCTTTGATTTTTAGTTTTCAGATTTTGAATCCAACGTTTCGTATTCTCCGGACCAACCTCAACTCATTTTTTTAAAATAGGGAACTGGATATTTTATGACACTATTCGAAAAAATATTTTATCCTGAATCCAGCAGTGTATCATACAATGCCATTCAGAGACGGTTTTCGGGTGATATGGATCGTAATCCAAATTTTATTGGTACGGATCTGTATTGAATTTATAATCAGTGTTCATTTTTATAAAGTGTACAATACTTCGAGCATAAAGTGATAAAAAAAAATGAGAATCAATAATTATTCGACTAAATAATTAACTGATCAATAATAAGTGAATGAAAAATATATTTTTATTGCTCAAAACTACTACCACTTTGTTCAATTATGCAATTTAAACTGCTTTCCTTTTACTATCCTATCGTTCCAAAGGAGGTTTCAAAGCAAGTTGACATATATTTCGAATAATGTCGAGGTTTCATTATTTATTTATATTCAATACTGGCATATCAATTGAAATGGTTTCGAACTAGTATCAACCTACTTGTTATAAAATACAGAGGACCGTGAAAACAATCCAGAATATAAGAATTGTCACATTATTTGTTACGTTGTTCTTTATTGCGTTACGAAAATTTCTCATTGTTCACAAGTTTTTTGGATGTTTATATATATATATATATATATATATATATATATATATATATATATATATATATGAAAACAATTTTTTCGGCATTCAGACAGGAAAATGACGACTTAAAACTGAAAAATTAAAGTGAATGCCGAAAAAAATTGTTTTCATAGATAATAATTACAGACGTTAATTCCCACTATATATTATATATTACTCGGCTCTAGTTATACACACCTGAGAATTTCGAGTTTTGAAGTTGGTCGAAGATCCAAAATAGGATTGACACCAGGAATAAACAATTAAATTCAATTAGGTTGTATACGATACTGTTTGCATACATCACAATAACCCCCATCATCATCTTCGTCACCAACATGGAACTGAATTTAAAGATGTGAATCGCCGGATTCTAACATGGACTGGTAGCTCACATGGTAGAGCGTTCGACTAGAAATCGAAAGGTCCCAGGTTCGATTCCTGGCCGATTATATATATTTAATATATATATATATATATATATATTGTTATGTTTTGATGAATTGGAAATATTATATATATATATTGTTTTTGTATATTGAAATTGCTAATTATTTTTGGTATTCTTTGTGAGCCAAATTGATATGATATAAATAGATATTTCTGCCCCTGTATTGTATGCTGTAATAATAATTGCCAGCGAACGTCACTGTTCTCTCGTCACGCTACCAACAATTATTATTTTCCTCACCACGGCTAAGCAACAGTTGGTACGCCCTTATCTCAAGGTGGCCGGTTCAAGGCAATATAGACACTGCCACTGCTGGCTAACTTCAGTTTATTGAATGGTCTTTGGTATGTTATTGATCATTGTGAGAAAACAAACAACAAAATATCAAAAAGCAATTATCTCCTTTATTCAGGAAGACTTAATAATACCTGGCCTACGAGAAATAACTTATACTAGGGTGAATCAAACAAATATTCACGGATAATAATAATAATAAATCAGATCATAGATAGATAAACAGAACCTCACTTTTTCCGTGAGAGTGACGTTTTCTGTTATTGTTCAAAATAGGGTGACATAAAGTTCTTCGAATGTGAAATATGTTATTTGTGAAATAGTTCAGGACCGGAAGAGCACTATTAAAGTTTTATACCTGGTTGGAACTGTTGGTGTTCTAATTATACCATGAATCAGGATGTCTCCTCTCTCCAATCGCTGTCAGGACTGCAATACCATGAATCAGGAACTATTTAGATGCGGAAATCAGCACTTGGATCCGTGGATATGTTATCATTAAGGTAATATTGGTTTTGTTTACCAAATGATGGGATTATTCCAATTTTCTTTTTGTAAAATTTTTGCGTGGCATCCGCTTGGAAATTTATTTTCGATCTCCCCTGAAGCTTTGTTTTTCTATCGCCTAGATACATCTTTGTCTCCTTGTTTTTTCATTTGAATTTTTGAATTGGTGCACTAAATTGTCACTTTTCACTGTTTATATTTATATTGCATAATTTATATATACAATTATTTTTCCACTCTTATCATTATTTACAAATTTCAATAATAATTGCTTCTGATACCATCTCATTGCTACTCTCCCACAATTTACAATTTTACACCTGACCATCTATTCCCTGATTGGCTATTTTTATGAAGACATTTGCTGTTCTATCATTGGCTACTTTTTGTTAGCTACAGTTTCATATACTGTATGTTTCAAATTTATCAATGTGTTGATTACTGTTTATTCCTGAAAATTTTGTAAATTTAGACTTTTTATTGTCTTTTGAGCAATTATGAGTTATAATAATTTTGACAGTGTATGAAATTGATTGTTTTATAGTATTTTGACATTTTTATCTATCCATATTCTACCTAGGCTCACAATATACATAGAATTTCAAAAGTTATTCACAAACAAACTCTTGAAACCATTAACCATCTAGTAATTATTCTTTTTGTGGGTTTTTAGTCTTTTAAAATTTACAACTGGCATAACATAACATAACATAACTATATATATATATATATATATATATATATATATATATATATATATATATCGCAAAAGTGACACAAGTCAAAAAAGGACATTTTCCAGAAATTGCGAAAACCTGTTATTTGTTGAACTAACAACGATTATTACACAGTTAAAATTTTATACGAATTGTACATACATATACAATACACAATTGCACGTGTGTCATTTTATGTACAATATTTATTACTTTATAACCATTCTTTGAGTTAAGACAGTTTTTATATTCAGTTAATAAATAATGTTATGATACATTTCGAGTTACAACGTTATTGATCCCCCAAATAGTCTTTATATTAATTTTTTGTTATGGTTAGTGATTGATTTATTGTAAATTTTGTCACGTACTTTGGAAAAATCTTAGTTTTTGTTAATACCCAAGTAAATGGTTTCTGGAACACAAAACATCATTCGATTCAAAAAAACTGAGACTACGAAAAATTCAAAAATATTTATTGTGGTATATCAAACACAAATTTATAGTTAGTATCGTTACATAATTTTGGTGACATCAGTCGGTCCACAAGCTCTTCTAAATTATTTTTCTTATGGCAGCATTACAGAATATCTGAAAAGGAAATCATAATTTCTTCCAATATTGATCATAATAATATTACATTTACGTTGGGTCATTTACAGATACTTCTTTTCATCTCTTGTCAAAATTAATTCATTTAGCATTTTACTTGGTTTTGAAAAATATTAGAAATACTACATTTGAAATCGAAATCTTATTTTTAGTTACTAGTGTTGAAATGCATCTATCCTTCCCCAATTTAGGACCAACTTATGCAACATTTTCATGAACACACGATTATTGCCTCAATCCTAGTCTCAGTTGTTGTCTTAAGAAATTTTTATACTTATGCATCACAGACTTTAGCATTATTTCAGCAATTGTTTTCACTAACTTCCATAGCGATTTTTTCTTTGAAAATTAATGATTTTCATCCCATTATATCCCGAAACAAAACTCGAAATGATTAATTTTCAATGTCATTTGTTAAATAGGTATCGATACACATGCGCGTTTTATATGTCGTTTCAATCATAAGCATGAGTATTTAAATTTGCCAACTTTGAAGGTTGTATTCTTAAGATTATGAAACAAGTTGCATAAATTGTTGCATAAATATACAGATTCAACTCGATTTTATGATTGGGTCAGAGACAGTGACTAGGACTATGATAGTGATATTGTTGCATGAATTGGCTCTTACACAATACTTTTTTGTATCAGTTACTTTCTTCTAAATTTATATTATAATTAATAATTGTGTTTGTAATTGATCATAAGAGCTCTAGAAGTTTGAAAATATGTTTATTTTAAGCAAAAAAGATTATTTAAAAACAATCTCATCAAAATTGACACTGTAAAATAACTGTTCTAAAGTGTATTATCTGGAAAAAATACACGGTATATCACTTACCTAATTTGTCTTGACTGTCCTTACTCAAAATAATACGATATACACACACGGAAAAAAAGGATTTGTTGATTCAACCAAATTTAGTTGGTCACTCTTATTGGCTTGACCCGACTAAATAACATTCATCCCAAAACACAGGTGTATTCTATTGATGGAATTATTATATTGCGATGACAAAATGGATTTCTCAATGCAATGCTAACATTTCTTTGATTTGAATATATGTTCATCTATTGAAACAATCTCCAACTCATATTGAATGAAAATTTGTTTCAACACAAATATAATATTCATTTGAATGAAACAACGGAAATAGATAAAAGAATATTATATTGTTTGAATTATATGCGTTAGATGGCGCAGCATTCGCACAACTGACCCTGACTCCGATAATGTTACCAAATAGCAAAGCCAACTTATCATCGTTGCGACGTCTGGACTTGAATCTCTGATGTAGGATTTCATGCTGGGTAGCCACATTTGTCAGTTCAGTAGATTAACAAAATGATTACTCATTTGAATTAATATTTTTAGTGAAGAGATCGATCAGCTTATTTTTTTGAATTGACATTTTATTGAATTTATCAATTTGACATAAATCCTTGTTTGAATGAATATTTTGTTAAAGCAATCAGCAAATTTTGTAGATCTGATTATTTAATGCAACAAAATAATAAGTTAGTTGGTTCGTGCAAATTAGTTTCAGTTGATTGAAACATTATATTTGATCCAAAACCAAGAAATAATTTTACTCATTTTGAGATTATATTTTGTCGTTCATATACGACACTTTTTTTTGTTCGATTCAACAATTTATTTTTTCTGTGCACTCACGTTTGAGTCAACAAAATTGTCTCAACACGAAATTTTACTCAAATAATATGTTAGTTCATTCGAAAAAATGACACAACTCAAAATAATATGTTTTTGTACAGAGCATGAACACAAAAGGAAAATAAACACACTGACACATCTAAAGTTCGAACAGTACTAAACTGGCTCTACTGAATCACTTCAAACCGTCAAAACTGACACAAGCGCCATCTATCAGATAAGTATCAAAGCTAACATAATGCATTATTGAAGCACCAATTGAGCATTATTTATAAGCTCTATCTGACACAAAAAATCAAAATTCTTATTTTTTTACTTGTGTCACTTTTGTAATACATGTGCGATATATATATATATATATATATATATATATATATATATATATATATATATATATATATATATATATATATATATATATATATATATATATATATATATATATATATATATATATATATATATATATATATATATATATATATATATATGTCATTAAACAAATTCAACAGGTTGCGATGGAATCAATTTGAAAATGATTAAGTTATGCACTCCACATATCATAACATACATTCGGCATATCATTAACTACTGTTTCGAAATGAACGTTTTTCCATCTGCCTGGAAAAAAGCCATCATTACAATGTTGCCAAAAAAACCTGTTCCTAAAGAATTCAAAGATCTACGTGGAATAAGCATTTTACCAGCAATGTCAAAGATAATGGAGAAAATAATGAAGAATCAAATAGAAGAATACCTTGCCATAAAGAACATCCTCCCTTGCATCCAATCAGGTTTCAGGAAAGGCCATAGCTGTACTACAGCTCTTCTCCATGTAACAGATGATATAATGGAAGCAACAGATTCTGGCAAATGTACAATACTTGTTCTTCTCGATTTTAGTCGTGCGTTTGATACCATTAACCATGATGTCCTTTTTTCTATTTTGACTCATTTGGGAATGAGAGAAGAAGCTGAACTATTGTTTAGATCTTACTTAACAAATAGACAACAATTAGTAAAAATTGAGAATCAATGCTCTGAATACTTAAAACTAACATCTGGTGTACCACAAGGGTCGATCCTAGGACCTATTCTCTTTACAATCTATACCAGTCAGCTTATGAAATGCGTGAAATATTGTTAAATTCACCTTTACGCAGACGACACGCAATTTTATCATTCTTTTGCTACTAGTAGCGTGAGAGATGCCTGTGAGCGGGTCAACCAGGATGTTAGTAACTTTGTTGAACTGGCTTCGACTCACCATCTTCAAATAAATTCAAGCAAGTATAATGTTCTGGTCTTCGGACCAAGATCAACTAAAAACGAAATTAAACAAGTCAATATTGAAATAAATGATTCTCCTCTTGAGATAGTCGAAAACTCGAAAGATTATGGTGTCATCCTTGATACTGACCTAAAATTTGAGAAGCATGTGAACTCCCTTCTGAGTAAAGCTTATTTTTCTATTGAATTGATATATGGCAGTAGGAAATTCCTACCGCTAAAAACTAAAACAATGTAATGTGAAAGCTTGGTATTGTCAATTTTTAATTTTACAGACTGCTTGTACGGTCCAAGTCTTACCAATATCTATAAGCTGAAAATACAGAAGTTGCAAAATTCTTGTTTGAGGTTGATTTTTGGTATCCGCAGACGCGAACATATTTCGCATAAATTACATGCTGTAGGATGGTTGAATATGGAGAGTCGAAGGTTGTTGCACTCGGCATGCCTGTATCATCAAATTATCAAGAGTGAATGCCCAATTTATCTTTACAATAAAATTAAGTTCCGCACTGATGTTCATACATTGAATTTGAGATTCAAAGGACTATTAACACCTCCTATGCATAGAACGGAAAAGTACAAGGCTTCCTATAGATACCAGATTTCGAAGGTGTATAATGATATTCCGAATAACTTGAAGGAAATGAAAACAAACAGTTTTGAATTTCATCTAAAAAAAAAGTTGTTGAGAGAACAAACCTCTTCCCAGTGAGTTCCTGTGATTGTGTTTCCTACAAGGATTTTGAAAAATTGAATTGCATTATTTAATTATTGTTAGTTTTTTTTTTCTTTTTTCTTTCCCTTTTAATATTATATATAGATTCTAGATTTATTCCATTATGAGTGTGTTCCGAGGTTGAGTGGAAGAGCGGCTATATTTTTTTTCTGTCATGATTATTTGTGTTTTAAATTTATATCTCGAAGCTGAACTACGCCTATTATGCCAAGATCATTATTTCCATAAAATTGTATATTATTGTAAATTTACATGGAAAATAAAGACGCTATTATTATTATTATTATTATTATATTATATATATATATATATATATATATATATATATATATATATATATATATATATATATATATATATATATATATATATATATATTTATTTATAACTATAGGATATTGGGGTAAGCAGCAATGAAAACTCTTTAAGGTTTATCCATATATTAGCAACAACCAAAACTATATCAACAAATTAGGTAAGCGATATGTTCATACTGAATACACATGTTATAGATTAAGATACACGTAAAATATTTTTCTCCTTCTGAACTAATTAATTCAATTACTGCTACCTATGCTTCCATTCTATTGGTCGAAATTTCTTGATGGCTCAATTCTTGACACTAAATTACTTTCATTTTGCCTAGTAATGGTAAATATAAAGTAAAATTTTCCATCACCAAAGCCGAAATGACGTAAATTTTTTTTATAATGTTTTTTGGGGCGACTTCATACGAAGAAAAATGAAACATAGCAGCAAATTAGGAGATGAAGGTTTTACCTCACTATCCTCACATATTTGTTTTTTCAAGTGAGCTTGTAATTTCTTCAAACGGTACAATATTTCCTGAATCAAGATTTGTTTGTACATTTTTCTCGATTCCTTCTACTTGAATCTCTCGAATATACCCTCTGATTTTATATGTTACCGCGGTTACCTTGCGAATTAAAACTACCCGGACCAATACGTTAAAATAATTTTGCACGTCAACACGATAAACGGGTTTGTTCACGTGGGTAGGGATTTCGGGCTCTATAGACATATGTAACTTAACGCGAATTCTACTCTAATACCCGTAAAGGGCCGTGTCGCTCCTCGAACACGGAGCCTGACATTAATTACCTATATCCGTGTAGAAGAGCCATCCAACAGAATCTGTCAATTAGACAGCATTAGTCCTGATCGCTCCAATGATCACTGGAACATTCCCAACTTTATCTAGCGTTTGTTGTTTACTAGGACGCACATTTTTATATGATGATGGTTTTCGGTTTGGCTTGCAGATTGTATGGAAAATTTCGAGGAGAAATGAAATAAAAATATACCTCTAATCCTTCAAACTTCATGTTCTCCGAATACGGAGCGCAGAAAGACTATGACACACTTTGATAACAGGTTTGGAATTCAAGTACTTCATTACAATTGAATTTATCGATTCATTCAAGTTTGGGATACAATCAGGTTGATGATATCCCAGAAATATTTGATTTACAGTTACCTGAAATTTCAACAAATTATTATCAATGCATAAAGATTTATTGAAGCTATCTCTGAACCGAGGATCAGAAAGTTGGCATTCCTAGAAATATATTGGTAGTTCATTACTCAAAGTACGCAAATACGTCATTTTTAAGATTTCAGATTTTTTTTTAAAATAAAATTGGCTAAATGTTATTCTAGCTGAAGTTATATCACCCAGGTTCTGATTTCTTTTGAATGTGAGGTTAAGAAATATAATCAACCTATTTCGAATATCTTCGGGTGTACATAGTAAGTTTTCGAATATTCTACTAGGATCTAAAGGGAAATTGAATTTTCAAGAAAGCAAGTGGAGGAGGCCACAAAAATAAGTTTTTGGTCAAGGTGCATATCAAATTTTCATGTCTTACTCATAATTAGGCTAAAAATAGGAAAACTAGGAAAAAGTATCAATTACTTCAACCAGAATGTTCGAAGGCCTAGAAGGGCAACGAGCATTTTTTTTAATGCCTACTTTAATTTTGGGGTCCGACTTTAATCTCAACGAGTAGCTGTCAAGCGTTTGATTGAGATAGTGCAGAGACGTGTATTTCACTATATTATTGAATTTGCAAAAATTAGTGATATAACTGGGTACAAATCTCCTTCAATTCATTCATTACAAATATTGACGTATGGATACATTTTCATAAGTTTCCAATTGATACTTCATTAAAGAGAAGCGTTGGACAACAAATTTATGTATATGTTTTCTTTGAAGAGTAATTTTTATTCTTACTTTTTCTCTAAATGAATTAATTTCCCCAATTTGCACTCGAAAATTTCCATTTGGAAATAATGTCAGGTCGTCAAACTCTATAGCCAGACCTTTCATCTCTCTAAAAAAAAAAAAAAAACCTACAAATATCCATTTAATTCAGAACATAAAAGTTATTGGTGTCATATAAATATATATATATATATATATATATATATATATATATATATATTGTTATGATTGGTTGTTTATATGTTTTTAAATTTGTATATATTTTTGTGAATTAATTTCACAGATTATAATTTTTGAATCCCTATCATAACAAGTGAAAACTCCGGCTATGTTATGTTACCTTTCTCTTTTTCAACCTCTTTTACCTTATCCCAGCTCAGTCAGGTACGCCTATGAAGATAAGTCACTCCTCAGCAGTCGATTCCTGCGATCTGTATTGCTGACCTGGCACTAACGATTCGATAAGAAAAGCTGTTTAGTGGAGAAAAGTGACGTTAGAAATTGAAAAAGAAACACCAGTTGCAGAGAATAATCAAATTCGTGGGTTTTTTATTCAAATCAAAACTTATAAATACCCTACTCTGCGATAGCTACCTTATACTAGCAGACAATGACATAAAATGGTGCAATATGGATGTTTGTGACAATGAAAGTATTGAAGAAGAAAGTTTGAACTTATTATCAGTTCTTTCACATGGAATTTTATATGAAAGTTCAACCCAAACAAAGTTACCAGTGATTTAGACACGCAAAGTTATTGGTTTACTGTGATATTAGTATACCTTGTTGCTGCCTTTCTATTGAAGTTTTCAGTCCGGTGGACTTATTTCTGGGATCTCAATGACAGCTTAGTTGCTCTCCTTCCAAGATTTGCCCTCTGGACCAGGTAGGTGGAATATATATATATATATATATATATATATATATATATATATATAATACAAACATATAAATATATAAAAGATGAAGACATAGTTGGTGCTTACAGTAATTAAAACCCTACCCAGAATTTATGATCCTACGAAGGTGGTATTATACAGTTGAAACATATGAACTCATATAAACATGTGAATACATACATATCTATGGATGAGAATGCAAACGTAGATGTTACATAAAATATTTAAAACACTTCAGAATTTGAAATCTTACTAAGGTGATATAACATTACGAACAAAGGTTTTCGTCGAGGTTATAAAAAGGATTTTGGATAAGTAGTGCTTCACCCCAGTTCGGAACTTTTGAGCACGAAATATTATTTATGACACTTGGTATATGATCATATATTTTTATTCCGTTGTAAATAATTGAGTTCCTGATCATAGTGGTACGGGGAATTATCAGTTTGATCAGGCCACTCTATCGTGTGTTATAGTTAGTGATACTAGCTGGAGTGCACTTTTGTTTTTATGAATTAGAGACGCTGTTTCTAAGATGAATATACAATATACCGGTAATATTCTACTTTTTATGAATAAGCCTCTACAGGCTTGTTTTTGTAAAACAAAACTCCTCTGGAATACTTGGTTGCTGCAGGCCTCCCCAGAAAGCTATTCCATATCTTAGGTGGGAATCCAGTAGAGCAAAATAAGCTATTCTAGGTGATGTAACCCCCAATTCTGTGATAATGTTTCTGATCGCAAAGCATCCAGAAGCTAGTTTTTACACAGAGCGGTCACATGTTCGGAAAAATTTAATTTAGTATCAATAAATAATCCCAGAAATCTAGTTGATAGTTTGCTTTCTATTTCCTCATTGCCGATGTCCAGGTTTGGGACATTGCAGTGAAAGGACAGGATATTAGTTTTTTATATTAAGGGAGACTAGGTTAGATTCACACCAATGTTTAACTTCTATATCCTACATTATGATAGAGTGTAATATTGTTTGATTTCTGGCCAAAGAATAGTGGTGTCATCAGCAAATACCTCTGATGGCTAAACTAGCCATTTCGTTAACATGAAGTAGGAATAGGAGAGGGCCAAGGACGGATCCTTGTGGCACTCCCTGTTTCATATGAGTGATCTTCCAGATACTGTTTGTCTTCACTGCTTGTTGGCGATCGGAGAGTTAGCTCTCATACCCCGGAGTTCGCTCTTTGTGATTCCGAAGTGATGCAACTTGCGCAGCAGTATTCCGTGATGCGCGCACTCGAAGCCACAAAAAACTGCAGCAGCAGATGTTCCTTTATTAGGACCCACCCGACTGAAATCCATATTGTGTTTCTGCTAATATTTTATTCTCTAATAGGTAGTCCATCAATCTTAATTTAACCAGTAACTCTATTATTCTAGCTAGTGTGGATATAAGCGCAATAGGTCGGTAGTCGATTATCTGTTAGGTTTAAGGAGCTTGGAGAACGGGTTTGATAATGGAGGAATTTTAATTTAATATTTTCTGTCGTCAAAACCCTGTTTTCGCAGATACTGTCTATATCTCTTGCTAGATGATATCGATAATTAGTGCATGTCATTTTCTTGATCATTTGGATTGATGGTCGTCTAATATTCATGTTCGATCATATCTTCAGTTGCAATGATTCACAAATTGAATACCACAAGCTCATTCAAACTCAGATTTAATTTGAAATGTATCTGCCAACTTGATAGTCATGTTATGATTGGAACGTTTAGCGTAAGTGCTACCTGACTGTGATAGTGTTCAACCCATCTGACCTATTTTAGAAAAAATAATGGGTCAATTCGTACGACAATAGCTAGAGCTTATTCGTTTCCAAATAGCGAAAGAATGGTCAGACAACGTTCACTTTTTTGCAAAGGTCGCAGTGAACATAGGTCGAAGGCCACCCTATTACACATCTACATCTATGTTCACTTTTCCTTGGTGAGGACCGTGAGATTCCTTTTATTCATAACGATTCTCGTCGCCACTTGTTATATATTCATATTTAATATAAAATGAAGCACTGATCGATGTAAACAAGTTTGTTTATTTGATATTCTTCTTGTGGTCTTTTGCCATTCAGAAACGAATACGCTCTAACATTCGGTGGTCCAGATGAATTAGCGAAAATATTGTTCGATATAACTGGTCACAATTTATCAATTCCTAAAACATCCTGTATATAAAGAAACCACTTACCGTTCATTGCAGGAATGATCATCGATCACAACAATAAACTAGGCTCAAGAACTCCGGTACACTTCCACCGCTAGCATACTTAGGGCTATCAAAACAAGAGAGGCAATAAAATCACAAGGTCCATTGCAATAGTGAATAACAGACACTAAGTTACACGGAAAGTGATCTTTGTTATAGAGAAAAAATAAAATAATATTTTACGTGCTGGGAATTCTATCCCACACATCACTGTTGTTTGTTTCTCCTACGGGGAAATTCAAAAGGGTGGCAGTAGGAGGGTGGAACACCGTCATTCGTCCGAGGAAATCAAGGTAGCGTAACGATTGTCATCAGAGGGGTCTGCGAATTTCTACGAGAAACCAGCGAAAGCCATTTTCCATGGCTAATTGAATCCTCGAAGTTATTCACATGACCGTGAAATATATTAAGATGATTATTTTATATTTTCATGCACTAATTTTTCCTTTCGTAATATTCATTCATATTCTTTTGTTTCTCAAAAAATAAATTAGATGTGTTGATGCATAAAATAGAAGGGAAGTGCAATTGACATACGTTTACCGTTCATTTTTGGAAAACATCTAAACCTGTATGAATATTTAAAATATGTGTCTAACGATTCAATCTGTTTTGATCTATTCAACACTATATGGATTTGATTCTTTGTACCATCTGAAATTAGTTTCGCTTATAATCTCCTTAGAGCATGAACTATTTCCGGAAATATTTTCGAGGTGCCAATGAATTTTTTAAAAATGTTCTTAAAAAATTGAGAAAAAAATTCTGGAATTTTATTTTAAGCTCGCGGGAAATTTGACACGAAAATGTTATGCCAAATCCATTTGAAAATAGAATTAAATTGGTTACATACCCATGTAAGAGACATCATAGTAGGCTGTTGTTAGTGTTGCATAGGAATGGTAAACTAAGATGGATTTGATGGGTATTTTGACGTTTTACCTGACAAATTTCAAAAGCGTGGTCATTTGGACTCCGAATTGATTTGTTTCCACAAGGAGTTTTTGTGGAATGTACTGTTAAATTATTTGATTGATTATCTGATATATTTATTCTAGAACACGAATGTTTCTGGTCTTCCGACAAACATTCCAGGATGTTATAAATTTATAAAAGGAATAGCAAATATTACTTCGTTTCTGAGAACACTCCAATGGTGTCCCCTTGACCCCTCATAAAAAATTCATGTTTTGACTGGAATGTTTCATCTCTCACCAATGAACAACGTTTAAAAATCGGAAACCGACACTAATTAATTACCTTCTGCCTCAATCTTGTAAATATTTTCAACAACCTGAGGATGTAACACTAATAAATTAATGCTATAATTTGTTTTGATACCGATTAACCTTGTCCACAAAATATATTACAAGATTTCCTCACTTACCAAACACGTTGATCCGCTTTGAGTGATTTATTTTTCTAAGGATAACAAGGTATATATTTATAAAGGTGCCAATGGATGGAAATGGCGGCGACTGACGAGTGTTGTTCATAAATGAATAAGTTCCGATAACATTATAAAATCTTCTGCTTTACTCTATCTACGGATCATACATACAGGGTGTTTCCTTATGAATTGTGGAGAAAAGGTCGAATTAAAAAAAATCTAGATTTTAGATTTTGAGATACATGGTGTTGGAAGTTGAATGAAAAATTTGCTATATATTTAGAAGCTGTTATAAGTTAGGAAAATTTTAAAATAATAACATTCAAACTGTTTTGAATCATATTCAGTACATTTACCGAACATAAATATTCAAATATAAAGAAACAGAAAATTACAATATTTGATGGTTCTGAACGTTCAATATTTTTATGAATATTAATGAACTTTTTTTTTATTATACATATCACCTCAACAAATCAATAGGAACTCATAGTAGCTGTATATAATGGTATAATATAAAGTTTTTGACTAAATTTTAACTACAGAACTATTTCTACAAGTTAAGCATCATGTAACAATTTACCAGAACGGCTTCCACAACCAATCTTTTTCCGTTTGTTTACGAGTATTGGAATATGGAGCTTTAATATGTGCAGCACTCACCAATTTTGCCAATAAATTCTAAAATGTGCATCATCCAACCCTAGGATAAAAATGATAATGTTTGTTATACACGGCAATCATATACAGTATCGGAAAGTATTTATCTTGGGTACTGTGGTTTCATGAGAGCGTAAAGAATAGCTTGCTTTAGGTTGAGAGAGCATTACAATTTCTCCTCGACTCACTCGAGGAAGGGATATTTACGTCACGACACAGAGATAGGAGAATCAGGGCGGTCCCGGCGGTCAGCTCAGGACGTCAGTATCATACCAGCAGCAGTCGGGAGAATGTGCAATGAAGAAGAATTATTGACGATAATTTCACTTCAGATAATTTGAACAAATTAAACTGAATCATTGATTCAATTTAATCTGTCGGACGACAGGTGGATCAAAATATCTTTGGTGACGTGGTGGCCGCGAAAACAAAAGAAAATTCTCAAACATAAACAAAAGCAAACGATATTTCTGTAAGACAATAAAAACAAAAACTTATTTCTAACAGAAAAACAATTATTTCTTGAATGGAGAGAAAAAAAATATTCACAAGAAAAGATAAACTAAATTAAATATTTTGTGTACGGAATTATTTTATTAAATGTTCGAACAAACCACCATTTTGGGTCAAACAATAGCCGAATATATCGTACTTTCTCTGCGGTTGTGTAAATAGGCAGCTTGTTTCAAAAGGTAATAATTATCACGATCTTGTGTTTTCGCAACCACGGCTCGGCAAGCTGTGCGCTGTGTCGCATTGCCACGTGGTCAGTTAATGCGTCGGGTAG
The DNA here is from genome assembly GCA_018342105.1 of Gonioctena quinquepunctata. Classification (NCBI taxonomy): domain Eukaryota; kingdom Metazoa; phylum Arthropoda; class Insecta; order Coleoptera; family Chrysomelidae; genus Gonioctena; species Gonioctena quinquepunctata. The sequence continues at coordinate 403,872 of JAFIRS010000614.1, forward strand.
GGTAACTGGAGGGGCGCATAGCAGTGCGTCTCTCTTGTTTATGTGGTATTATCATATCATTGCGTTCCTTGTTGCTCGTGTAGATTTCTGTCTATACCCCAGATAAAATGTTTCCGATACTGTATATCATTTGTCATACATAAAATTAGAGAATATAGTATTTTCATCAGATATTCCACAAGGATCACACTTAGGTCCCATACTTTCCGGTATTTTTTTTAGATTAAATAGCAAAATGTGTCAGTATCTCAATTATATTGTTTAATGTGGATAATCTGAAAATATACAAGTGAGTAAAAACTAACTTTTACCTTCAGCATGATCTGAGACGGTCCTTCGAGTACTGTACAAGCAACAGGCAGTGCCCCAATATACAAACATATTTTTAAACTCCACCGACAGCTAACATCTATATTAATAATCATTTACTAAAATCTCATAACTAAGTTAGAGACCTAGGGGTCATTTAGGGCCAAAAACTCTACTTTGAAAGCTATGTTGACGGCATTTTTAGAGAAGCGTTAAGAGCAGTTTGGTTTTATCCTGAGGAATACCCAATATTTTCCTGCATCAAAACTTTCTATAGCACTTACCACAATAATTCTACCATGATAAGATTAATTGATTCATATAACTTCATATGCAATACCCGTTAAGATATTTCCAATAACTCCATTAATCTGTATGAAAACATATTTTGAACTATAATTTCAAATATTTTTCTTTCTCATTTATTAGGTTTGAGTTATAGTTTCCAGGGCTGGGCTCAATTGTTTCAATTTGTATAATTATTTGTTAATCTGTTATGGGACAAGCTTCTTTAGCTCTGTTTGTTGTGCGGTCTTATTCAGCAAATGAATAAAATTAATAAATAATCTCGTGAATATTCCTTTTTCTGAAGAGTATTAAAAAAATGCAATTATCAACAATTATAGTTCAAACCAGACAATTAATATTATATTTGCTTATACAACTGAAAAAAAATACATATCAGCCTACCCTCTGAGAAAATGTATGCTGTCTTGCAAAAATAATTGATAAATAAACAAGATAAAGACAAGCTTTTATTCAAATGCTCTAAAAAGTAGAAACTAATTGCTAGGGATTCATGAAGTAGGTTATTCCCGGACTTACAGATTCAAGACCTTGTCGCGCAACGTTTTCGGTTCGAATACGAAAGCGACAAGCTTTTGAATCTATAACTCACGGAATAACCTACGTCACACATGCAAAGCAATTATTTTTTACTTTTAGCGCATTTGAGTTAATATATTTTTTTTAAATCGAATCCAACCATAATTACAAAACTCGTCCACAATCTTGAATTTAAGAATTTTGACAAAAAATGTATAATTTCCGACCACGGAAAACGCCCCAGCAATTTTGAATAGAATCGGAACATAATCACAAAGATCGTCGACCATTTTGGAGCCGCCATTTCGATTTTATGAATCGGACCATATTCACAGAGATCATCGGCCATCTTAGAAGCGCCATTTTGATTTAATGAATTTTCACAAAAAATTCATAATTTTCGACCCCGGATACTCCTACATACCAACTTTCAATAGAATTGGACCATAATCACAGATATCTTCCGCCATCTTGGAGTCGCCATTTTGATTTTATGATTTTTGACAAATAAATCATTATCTTTGACCCCGAAAACCACCACATACCAATTTTGAATCGAATCTGACCATAAACACAAATCTCGTCCGCCATCTTGGATCCCCCATTTTGTTTTTTTCTCTAACAAAAATTCCATAGATAGATCTTTATTGATCATATATACACAATTGAGCTTTGACAAGTCAGTTAATAAACCAAAAAAAAATTATGTATATATAAATAAAATAACAATAGAAAATCATTATATACATTAAGCAGATAAAAACTAAAGAAACACAAAATTGTAAATGACGCTTACTCACACTGTGAAATTAAGGAAACAAGAAATAAGTTACGACTTACGAGTTAATGGGTCAACTGTGAAAAATCGGTTGACAAGAACTCATCAAAATCGTAGAACGCATTATCTACCAACGCATTTTCTAATGTTTGTTCTGGGAACGCCTTTTGGTGATTTGATGATAAAGTGGACTGTATTCAAATTGAGATTAGAAACCGAATGCACTATTCGACTCACCAATGTGTCTAGATGCTTCCGGTGGTTCTTCTCTCGTCTTCTAGAAGAGCCTTCCTGTACTTCTGTAGGTATCTGGATTCAACGGGAAGTGACACGATCATATGCACATATATATGTGCATATGTTAGGAGGTCCCTTCTAGAAGACGAGAGAAGAACCACCGGAAGCATCTAGACACATTGGTGAGTCGAATAGTGCATTTGGTTTCTAATCACAATTTGAATACAGTCCACTTTATCATCAAAAGGCGTTCCCAGATCAAACATTGGTCCTTCTACCAGCTTAATAACTAATTTTCAATCTACGCACTCGAGAACTTGGACATCATATGGTAAATCATTGAAGAACTTGATTGCATAATAGCTTGTCCCGTTTTTCGTTTTAGAAAAGTTGCAAATGGGGTTAATGTATCATATCTTTGTTACGCGTTGTGTTGGAATGTGAACGTTTATTTGTTCTGTAGTTTTCAGTTTGTTTTTATGTGCATAAGACATTGCAATATGTAAGCACAGGGCAGGGTAAGTATCTTCAAATGTTTGAATGCACCCCTACATGGCAATCCACCAATGATTCTAACAGCCTTCCTTTGCATGGAAAAAACTATTGAGGCATGTGCTGAGTGGCCCCACACTAATAAAGCATAGGATATTGAAGACTGGATGAGTGCATGGTAAGCCATTAAATAATGTTGTCTGTGTCAAACAATATTGCAGGTTGCGTCTTGAAAATATGTTTCGTGATATATTCCTGCAGACAAAAACCGTATGTTCTTCCCATGTTAATTTACTATCCATAATGCATTTTCACTTATAATCTCCCTAGAGCATGAATTATTGCGGTAAATTTTTTGAAAATTATCAGGAGTTGCGAAGCGACGATGGATAATTTACTTTAAAAATTCATGTACGAGACAAGTTTCCCGCAATTAATTCAAGCACGTGGGGGATTCGGTAAGAAAATTTTATACCGGAATTATATTTGAATAGAAAACATTAAGTAAATATTTATTTTGACGTTATTCACAAATAAATAGAAGGCTGTGTGTAGGTGGTAATGGGAGTTTTGGGGGAGATTTTTTTCTGATTTTCCCCGTTCCCTAGTAAAATAAAATATATAACATCAGATAAACTTGAAAAGGGAAACATTTTCAATTGAATATTGATAGAAAGATTTTTCTGTGAATTGAAAAATCCACGATTAAAATGAAGTTATTTTTTGTGAATGTCTAACAGAAAACAACTAATTCCCCGGCTAAAGCCACGCTGGACATTGAACTACATCTGATAGATATTCTGAAAAAGCCCCAACTCAAAAGAAAAAATCTGAAATTGAAAATTTGCATTTTCATTCAGATAGTTATTTGATTTTCTATTCCAGTCTTAATTAGGAACTCATAAAGATGAATGAGGCAAAGAAGAATGTTTTCCAAAAGAGAGTACTCACCAGAAATCATTCGTAACATTGACGCAGGAGAGACATCGCATTCACTAGGTCTTCAATACATTTTTGTCGACGAAAATCTATTTCACGCTTCCACGATCATCAGGAAGACCGGAAGAAATGGGAAACACATTTTCAAGAAGCAATCTCACTTTGCAGAGATGGAAAAAGTTAGAATCATTTCTTTCGGAGAGACACTTTGAAATTAGTGTTTTCTGACATTAAAACCTGTCATGGAGTATGATTGATTGATTTGTTGAGAATATAAACAGAATGTTCATAAAATCAGATGTGGAATCATCTGCGACTGAAAGATAAACCTTAGTCGCTATCTTCCACCGTCAAGATAACCTCTTGTGGGGTATTCAATTGAGAATTTTTCCCTTTTCAATATGAATACCCCACAAGAGGTTATCTTGACGATGGAAGATAGTGACTAAGGTTTATCTTTCAGTCGCAGATGATTCCACATCTGATTTTATGAACATTCTGTTTATATTTTCAACAAATCAATCAGATGAACTATCACGTAAAATTATTTGATTTCATACAATTTTCCTACTAGGTTTCAGGGAAATGTTAATATTGACTAAAAATGAAAGTGGATACGTTCGTATTGCGGGAGATATTTTTTGGTTTTCGCCGTGCCCTAGTGAAATAAAATATATAATATCAGATAAATTTGTATATAAAATTGATTGTTTTCATACAATTTTCTCACTGGGTTTCAGGGAAATGTCAATAATATTGATTAAAAATAAAGTGGATGTTCGTATTGCGGGATATATTTTTTTTATTTTTCCCGTGCCCTAGTAAAATAAAATTTATAATATCAGATACATTACTATATAAAAATAATTGATTTCATATAATTTTCTTAGTAGGTTTCAGGGAAATGTCAATATTGACTACAAACAAATGTGATATATAGCAAAAAATATATAACCATACCTATACATATATACTTAAATATTTTTCATATTCTTTTAGGTTTAATTCTAATAGTAGCGGTAATAATTTGTTTTTCAAATAATTCAGAAAATCGGGATATTTTATTCTTTATTCTAAATAGAATGTTGTTGGCGTATGTTGTCGGTTAAAAAAATATTCTGTTAAGTTAGCCATGGATTTGACATTCACTACTCCTGTCAATCAATATTTTATTTGTGGCATTATAAGTTCCCCATAACGTTGTATACAATCATAAGTTGGTAAAAAGTGATAATAAAATGAACCTTCAATCGTATGAATTGTGTTCCTTTTGCAAAGAATCACAGCACATTAAAATGTACCATAAAAATCTAAAATAAAAAATCCGGATTAAATCCTGAGCAAGAAAACTTATTTAAAGAGATTGGCAACATTCTGCGTGATATTGTGCCTTCTTTTGGACACAAATCTAATATCCAAAGAAATAAACTGGTGTCTCAGTATTATTTTTATTTCATGAAACACAGGCATATTGTTAAAAAAAAACACCGGCTCTGTGTTTTATTCACCACTTAGGAAAGAGGAGGTAGAAGTGGAATTTTTGAAGAATTTAAAATTATTAATGATATTATAGAATGTAAACCCCAATAAATTGTTCTAATATTTCCAACTTATGAAGTAAGCAAGTAAAAAATATTGTCAATATTATTTCAATATTATTTTTGTCCAATTATATGATAGCTGTCATGTGCCGGGAAATTTCCACTCATTAATTTCACGTCTAGATGAAAAGTTTTCAGAAAATTTGCTGGTTACCATAGTAACAATGTCGAAATAAAGCATCTGATTGGTTGAAAATGACTGATATACAATTTTCACTTATAATACCACAAGAGCTTCAAAATTATCGGGTATTTCCCGATAGGTTCGTTGCAAACAAATTAAGGAGTCAAGTTTTTCAGGTTAAAAAATCACGAGCGCGAAGCGCGAGTGATTTTTCCTGAAAAACTTGACGACTTTATTTGTTTGCAGGGAACCTTGAGGGAAATGCCAGATAATTTTGAAGCTCGTGTGGTATTCGGGGGATTATTTTTCCGTCCCAAAAAAGTAGTAAATTGGTTCCAAACTGTTTTTTTTGCCTTCTCCGTATTAATGGGAACATTTCCTTTGACTTTTTTATCGATGGTGGACAGAGAACAAACTCCAAATCGACTCATTTTCATGCAAAATCTCCAATTGTCACAATTGAATTCAACCTGTCAGTTTGAAGTGTGGTTAATTTGACTGGATCATGTTTTTGTTTTTATATATAGCAACTACCAGAGAAAATTTTCAAAAATTATCAGTATAATACCATGTAGGTTGTACCACGTGACGTCGAATGGTGCAATTCTATTGGTCGATATTTGGGTCGGAAAAATAATCACCGGAATTATGAATATATGACAAATTTCAAGGTAAAATTTGACTACAAACCAACAGACAGACATCGAGACAGGTGAAACTAAATAAAGGCTTGTAAAAAGGTATTAATATTACATGCTGAGCTGATACTTTCGATAAATCCGTTGACATAGTAATTCGATATTCAAGTAACTGTTCCAAGAAAGCCATGTGAAACTAAAGAAAACCCAATTTCCCCAATCCAATAGCATCACGTTTGCTATCTCCGAAAAGATCGAGAAATTAAAATTGGAACAAAAGTAACGAACGTGGTCGCAGCTTGTTGACATTTCTATTAGGAGCTTGTCTCCTTCAGACCACCCATCAATTAGTGCTTTCGAGTGAATCGTTTCCGAACAAATCACCGAAGTTCACACAGACACTACTCAGCTATCGAAAAATGGTCGCTGGTAATTCTACACGACTCGAATGATAAATGCGATCAATAATGATAGCTCAGTGCAGGTTGTTTTCATCATATCATATTTTCCAGTTTTTTCGTTTTCGGCATCTCGTACCGAAAGTAGAAACTATTTATGTGTGGTATATAATACTAATAATAATACATTTATTTTCCAAATAATATACAGCAATATCACAAAGTGAGATTATTACAGTATTTTGCATATGGATAAATGGCTACAACTGGTTCAGTTGTCGAGGCATCCACCCCTGTTCTTCCACCAGTGCCAGTGAACAAATTTGAGTAGTAAATGATATCTTGAAAAAAGAGATGAGAGAACTAGAGAGAGAGGAAAAGAAAGAGAGAAAAAGAGAGAGGGGAAAAGAGAGAGAGAGGAAAAGAGAGAGAGGAAAAGAGAGAGAGGAAAAGTAGAGAGGGAGAGAGAAGAGGTGAGGAAGGGTGGGAAAAAGAAACGAGTATACATTTGTAAGACTATTTTTGTATGGACAAAAGATATTTTCTGTATTTCACTTTGAATGATTTTGTAGAGGATGATATTAAAGAAGGATCTAATCTGTGCAAATTGTTGACACAGACTGCCACGCCATAGGAGAACGACCTTTTGAAAATCATTTTTACATGCCTTGTCACACGAAGAAGGTTTTTTTCCGGATATTCAAACTATGAAGTGAGTTTGTTATGAAAGTATATGTTTTTGTCATGTAGATTTTATGTGCCAAACATGCAAAATGTTAAGTTCGACGGTTATACATATTCTACCATTTCATTTTCCTAAACTTCCCAGAGATGTGGTGATATTTTCTTATTCCATGAACCAGTCGGACACAAGAATTTTGAAGCTTCTGAATTCGTCTAAATTCATCACTGTTCAAGCAGGGACATAAACTACATCGCAATGATTGAAATGTGACAATACAAGTGAATCAGATAAAAAAAAAACAGTTCACACGAGAGAAATTGTCGTTGAGAATAAATCAGTTTCAGTGTGGCATATGCAATTCTGAGTTTAGAAGATATATATTCTCTGAATCTTAATTCAGTGTCAAGAATTAGACCTAAATTTTTCCAATGTGATTCGATTGGATTTGAAGTACCTGCAATTCCAAGTGAGACTCTATCCTTAATAAGTGCTAAAGTGTGGTCATGACAAAATAAAAGAGCTGTTGACTTTTTTGGGTATATTTTCAGACAGTGATGTCTCGAGGTATTGGATAATTCCTCAAGGTCTCTGTTGATGCACTGAATTGCTTCTGATACATCAGGATACTGAAAAGAAAAATATAGCTGCGTGTCATCAGCATAAAGGTGATAGTTACAAAACTGAAGCAAATCAGGAAAGAGTGATGTATACAAAGTAAAGAATGATGGGCTGAAAATACTACCCTGAGGCACTACTCATGTAATTTTCTGGGAAATAGATTTTTGAATACCGATTTGTATGATTTGTTTACTGCCATTCAGATACGATGGGAGGAGAGAACCCACTTTTTCACTGAAATGGAAGTATTTAAACATTGCTGCTAGAATATCATGATTCACATGTCGAAGGCTTTCGAAAAGTCCAACAATATCAGCAATATTTTGCCTTGATCAATGGTTTTCAATAAATCGTCAACTACATCTGCAAGTGTCGTGGCACAGCTATAGCTCTTTCTGAAACCGGATTGCTTGATAGGTAAAATATTATTAGTACTAACGAAGTCTCTAATCTGAGATTCGATTGCCCGCTCAAAAACTTTTGAGAGAACAGGCAAGATACTAATCTGCCTCAGATCACTATACTCTTTAGGTGAACTAACTTTAGGTAGTGGAATTACTTTAGCAAATTTCTGTTGGAAAATATTCCTTCAGCAAACACTCATTCAAAATGTGGACAATGATGGGAACGATTAGGGGACAGCATAACCGGAAAATGATAATATTGAGTTATTCATTTTCAAATGATTTACTACTACCAATATCATTTATGATAATATCAATTATAGTTTCTTCATTTACCAGCTGAAATCTGAATTCGTTGCAAATATCATTCATTCTATTGTTTTTATAAAAATTAAGTAGGTTATTGTCGACTGGTAGGTCTCATGTAACGTTTGTAAAAAAGTTATTTAGCTCCTCGACGGAATTTAGATGTGCAGGAATTTCAACATGTTTTTTATGGATATATTAAGTTTTTTTAGTTCTAACCATTTATCTCTCGAGATACAATTTTGCAATTCAAAGTTCAGATATGCCTTATTTTCTGATTCAATGGCAAGGGTGGTAAAATTTCTTAATTGTTTGTAATATGACCAATGTTTAGGTAGCTGAGTTCTTCTGAATTTTTGCAGATCCTTATCTCTATATTTCTGCATAATTTTTATGTGATCAGTTATCCAAGGTGAATAATAACTTGTTTTTTTGTGACACTAGTCTCATAGGGGAATGTTTGTCAAGTATTGTGTGTATATTGTAATTTAAAAACGGAATGTTTTTGTCATTATCATCCGTATCATAGATAAAATGCCATGGCTGTGACTGAAGGTCGTTTTGAAAATCTTCATGCGAAATATCACAAAAAGATCTTTAGGTAAGAGTTTTATTTGACTGAGGGGCAATAGATTCCAAGTTTATTTTGCAGCTAATCGATAAGTTATCAGTTATCATGTCCCCTCCGACCATTTTCTCACATTGCTCAGTATCAAAATTTGTTATAATCAAGTCCGTGTTGGTTATTTGATCAATTGTTTGCAGCTAAATGGGTCTAGAATAGCATGAAACGAGAGCTGGAGTTATGTAGAACTGTAGATATATGCACATTTATGGTTGTCAGCGTGAAATTTTCTTCAATAGCTGAAAAGTTCGTCGGTGTGGTAGCAGATTGCTAATGGACACTCATAACTTAATCCACTATTTCGAGAAAATATCAGAATGTATATTATCAAAACAGTAATTCTTCAAAATATGAAAATATCAGAACTACGCATCATCCGACTTTACAATTCAGAACAGTACTGGAGCGTACTTTGTCATACTGTACTTGGGCAGAATGTAAAATGTATTTCACTAGAACTATATATACAGTGTGGTAATTTGAGTGTAAAACATATGGGAATTTTTTTAATTTATTGCACAATCAAAATACAAATATTGCCCAAAGTTGGTGCATGTGCGATAATCATAATCGTTTCAAGTCAAACAGCATACAGGGCAGGTCAAAAAATATAAAAATTGTACAGGAGTAAAGTACCCTCATTTCAGAAAATTCAGCAGAATGTTATTGACAAAAGATGTTTAGAATTGAAAGTTACCAAAACATGGCTTCCGAAGATTTTTTTTGAAATACAATAGTTTCTTAAAAATTTCGTTTTTATATTTGCCCTAAACACTTTCATAAATTAATCAAAATCGAACCAATTTCGCATAACTTCGTTCAAATTCAAGCATATTTGTAAAATCAACTTAGATTTTGAATTATGTAGAGAATCCCAAATTTCATATTTGTTGCAACGATATTAAACACAACTTTTTCAGAATATTTATCAGATGTAGTTCAATGTCCAGCGTGGCTTTAGCCGGGGAAGTAGTTGTTTTCTGTTAGACATTCACAAAAAATAACTTCATTTTAATCGTGGATTTTTCAATTCACAGAAAAATCTTTCTATCAATATTCAATTGAGAATGTTTCCCTTTTCAACATGAATACCCCACAAGAGTTATCTTGACGATGGAAGATAGTGACTAAGTTTATCTTTCAGTCGCAGATGATTCCACATCTGATTTTATGAACATCCTGTTTATATTTTCAACAAATCCACAACTTTAAAATTTCGCAAAAATTATTTTTACAAAGTAAAACAGTAGTTATAATGATATGCATATTAAAAAACTCTCATTTAAAGTGCAAAGTTGCTTAACAATTACCAAATGAAAATATATTGGAACAGAAAATATTTGAAATGCAAAAAAATATATGTAAAAAAAATTATCGAAGTGTCTCTGTATGTCCACCTTCTCGTTCAATGCATCCAATCGTCCGATCTTGAAATTCACTGAGAGTAGATCGCAGTACATTTGTTGGAATATTTCTGCAATGAAATCGTATCGAATTTCCAAGCTCCTCAACATTATTAAAGGGTCGATCCTTGAATACTTTTTTCTCTAAATATCCCCATGAAAATATCCATTGGGGTGGGATCTGGCGAACGAGGAGGTCACGTGGATCGCTATTTCGTCCTAACTATTTATCACCAAATTCCTCAATTATCCATTCAGAAACAATCCTAGCAGAATGAGCGGGACATCCATCATGTATAAACCATAATTCATTCCGTTCTTCTAAAATTTGTCAGTTCGTTTTCCAAAAACTGTAAATAGGTATTAACATTTAGATTTTGTCGGAAAAAAAACGCCCCAATTAATGTTTCGTTAATAATACCGCACCACACGTTCCTTTTCAGGTAATACTGGTTTTTATTTGCGATGACAAAACTTGGATTATCGTCCGACCACCACCTACAATTTTGGAAAGAGACATCCCATTTCTTGTGAACGGCTATTCATCCCCAAAAAAATGTTGAATGGAAAAATCACGTTGATCTTCTATTTGTTCTTGAACCCAAATGCAGAAGTCATACCGCAATGCATAATCTCGTTCTTGAAACGTGCAAATAAACTTTGGTTTATAGGCATGATAATTATTTTTCTCACGAATCTTCTTAACAGTGCCTTTTTTACAACCGTATAAATAGAAAATTATTGGCCACACTAGTATATATATATATATATATATATATATATATATACATACATATATATATATACAGTGCTAGTCAAAAGTCCCCTCCCCCCCTCGTATCTTTTGAACGGGTATACTTATAATAATGAAATTTGGAGGGTGGAAATAATCGGATGTAGGCTTCTCAACTGGTCATAACAGGTGACGCAATAGTCATAAATGACGTCACAAGGCCACTGTGACCAATAATTTTGAATGGGACCCTATGGCAAGTGACAGCTCGTTTGAAAGGTATTGAAAATACCTATTCAGTCATACCAATTTTGTTTGGGTTTCGGCTGATTTTGATTGATAAATTGGAGAAATACGAAAATTATAGTTTCGCATTTAATTAATAAAGATTTAAAAACCAGTTCTTATAATAAGTGTTCAAAATGTGCTCCATCTACTTCCTGGCAGTAATGCATCCTATTGCTAAACTCTTGTCGTACTCGTCCCAGTGTGTCAGCGGAAATTGCCCTACATTCTTCAACAATTCGTTGTTTCAGAATGACAATACTGTCAGGTGCTGTAGCGTAAACCTTAGATTTCAAGTACCCCCATAGAAAAAAATCTAATGGTGTAAGGTCCGGTGACCGAGCTGGCTATTCGATCGAACCTCGTCGTCCAATCCATCTACCACGATATTCTTCATTTAGGTAACGTCGTACTGCACCGTAATAGTGTGCAGGAGCACCATCTTGTTGAAACGTTATTTCCAAGTTGTCGAATTCATCTGGATTATCTTCTAGAATTTCAAGAATTAACGACTCAATATCATTTCGTAACATCTCCAGATACAATTCACCGGTTAAGTTAGCATTGAGAAAAAGAGGCCCAACTATTTGGTTTCCCAAAATACCTGCCCAAACATTTACTTTTTCTGGAAATTGAGTATGTTTTTCACGAAAGATGTGAGGATTTGTGTCACTCCAATACCTCACATTTTGAGTGTTAACATTTCCATTGAGAAAGAAAGTACTTTCGTCACTAAAACAAATTGTCTGTATGTAGCCTGGTTGTTGGTTCATTTTATTGGACATAGTTTCACAGAATTCTAGTCTTCGGTCGGGGTCATCATCTGAAAGTTGGTGCACCATTTTTAATTTGTATGGATGAAATTTGTTTTTAGCCAACACCCTATGTACTGTCCTTTGACTGACTTCACAGATAGACGCAACTTGGGCTGTGGAAATAGGGTTTACTACCATTTCTCCAATTATGTCAATTTTTTTGTCATCACTAATTGTTGGTCGACCAGATCGTTTGGCATCTTGAACACTACCTGATGCTTCAAACTTCCGAAGAAGCTCCCTCAAATAAACCCTCGATATAGGGCGATCGGGGTACCTCTCATTAAACAGTCGTTCCGCTGCATGGAAATTGTTTCTACATTCACCAATTATTAAGATAGCTGCTACTTTGTCGACTACAGTACGTACCATTTTGCCTATGTAAACACTTAAACGTCTCGTTAAACAATAGCTTAGGTAAATTTTCAAGGTATGAACACTTTTGACAAGTAGAGAATTCAAAAACGTCAACCTTTTTGACAATTAACCAGAGGCGTACTTTAAAATCTTTATTAATTAAATGCGAAACTATAATTTTCGTATTTCTTCAATTTATCAATCAAAATCAGCCGAAACCCAAACAAAATTGGTATGACTGAATAGGTATTGTCAATACCTTTCAAACGAGCTGTCACTTGCCATAGGGTCCCATTAAAAATTATTGGTCACAGTGGCCTTGTGACGTCATTTATGACTATTGCGTCACCTGTTATGACCAGTTGAGAAGCCTACATCCGTTTATTTCCACCCTCCAAATTTCATTATTATAAGTATACCCGTTCAAAAGATACGAGGGGGGGAGGGGACTTTTGACTAGCACTGTATATATATATATATATATATATATATATACATGAATGTTCCTTTCTTTAATTGAAGGAAGAAATTTTCGTGCGGAAAATGTATTTGTAAAATCGTAGTATAGTGTTTTCGGCTGTTAGGTCATCATCAGTGCTCACCTGTCAGTAATAATTGAAAAGAATTGAAATAGAAAAAAAAATAATTTTGGAATTTTTTTAAAAGTAAGTACCTGTATTCGTCAGGTGAACAAGAAGCCATACAAATAGCTTTGTTGCATCAAACATTGTGGAAGTTTACTGGAATACATATTCAAGAAGAATGAAAATGTTTTATTCTAGGCGTCTATGAAGAGGAATGTAAGATCTGTTTGAAAATGCTTGAGTGCTGAAACAAAGGCTATCGTTTAGCAATTCATCACTTATGTGTAAATCTTCAAGAAAATCTAGTCTGTTGTGATTTTTGGAACTGCGAGTGCCTCAACCAGGCGAGTGATTAAATGCGCTTTACTCACGGTTTTAAATCTGATTTTTTCCATTTTTGCAGAAATTAATAGAAATTATTTTGAAATTGTTGCATAAATAACTATTGTGTGATTGACTCGTCGAATCAAAATTGCAACCAGCCTACTAAGAATAAAAATCTGCGCTACTGTTGCTTGTGTTGCATTTAATTTGGAAACCAGCCTACTCGATTCGATTAATTTGTTGCTGCACTACGAGCAATGTGTACGATGGTTGTTTATTGGTAACCTTGCTAACACTTTTAATCACGTGTGAAACAAATATTTTTAATCACTAGTGATTAAAAGTACAACTTCTCTCACTAATTTGAGTTGAAAAATGTCACATTTTAGTCACGAAAATGGAAAAAAAAATTATTCACTACCAGAAACTCCTTTGTCACTATAATCACCGCATCCCTCCGCATACATCTCATAAGGTGCAACCATTTGATAAGACTGTAATGGGTACAATGAAGAGATCCGAACATTTTTAAGAACTAACTTACGTGCAATAACACTTTTTGATGAGCATACCTCAAAACACAATCGGGAGAAAGAGCTGTAAAGTGATTTTAAACTACAGGAATTTATCTCATCAACAGGAATGTCTTCACAGACGAAGAGTTCTTGGCAGCTGAACATACTGAAGAACAAACTAATGATGAAAACCGTAATGATCAACAAGAACAACTTTATCAAGGCGTTCAATAAGGCATTCAACGACACCAACCAGCCACAGTTCGTCCACAAGATATCGTTCCAGTGCCAGCTTTAAGGAAGAGAAGAAGAAGAAGAGCTCCATAAAGAGCAAGAATAATCACATCCACGCCAAATAAAGAACAGTTGGAAGAAACAATGACAAAAAAAGAAGAAAAAGATAAAAGTGATGGTAGAAAAAAACAAACGGTAAAGCGGCGCATTTCTGATACAGAAGATTAGGCAGAGAAAAACATTTCATCCAGTTTTATCTCAATCTTCTGAAAACGAATCGGACATTTCCGTACACGATGATTCATCTACTGAGAAAACATTTCCATTTGAAAATCCGACGGATGATGCTACCTGCATTTTTTGTAAATGACAGTGTACTGAAGATCGTTTTGGAGAAGTATGGGTCATGTGTATGATGTGCAATTGTTGGGCACACGAAGCATGTGCTGGTGCAGAAGAGGAAGCCTACGTCTGTGATTTCTGCAGACAAGCGACAACTCTAAATGTTCTCAATTTTTAGTTTATGTTATGTATGAAATAAATTCACTAATTTATTCTGATCATAATTTTCGTACAGAAGAACCTATTCCACATTACCAAGCAGGTATATTCCACATTATCCTACCATTTTCATATTTGTAAAAATTGCAAATTCCACGAGTAACTGATGTAAGAAAATTAATAATTGCGGGATTGAAGTATAATTTCTCCCACAGATGTAGAATAGTTTTTACAAACACTGATTTGTAATTAAAATTTGTTTTTCCATTTTTCATTTTTTTTATGCTTCAAAATAAAAGAGTATTCCACATTCACCGCCCTTACTCTATACATTTTTTTATCTGATTATTAAACTTCAAAGTGATTGTAATGAGGTCGACAAGCATCAAAATTTGATTTTAGTACCGTCACCTGACTATCGTGATAATGGTATCTAACATAACTAGACTGGTAATAAAACTGAAGAAGGCGATGTATAAACAACTTAACATCTCCGCAACAAAGGAGTCATAGAATCCGTAAAGCTGGTTGCACGTGGACCACACGGTTGCTTGAGATATCCGTGGGCACCCTAAATGAATTCTTTGATCTAGTTGTCACACAAACATGTGCTAACGGAAAGAAAACTGAGATGTGAGAGTGTGTTGAAAAGAGGTCGAATACATTTCATTTGGTCTTCACTATGAGAATGTAATGGAGAAATTGACAGTGAAATGCTATTTTCAATAATAATGTGCTTGAAGATGGATATTTTCGGATATTACTGACTGCTGAAAGCCTTTGTCGGGTTCCATTTCGTTCTCATAACAGATTCCATCCAATATCAATCCAGTAAGAATATGGGAGGAAAATAGTCGAATTGTAGGTATGCAAGTTCCCAAAATTTACAAGTGGGTTGTTATTGCGGCCATTCCAAATGCAATTAGCTTTATAGGGTAGATTTCAGTATGTAATAAATATCATTGTTTTATTGATTTATTCGTTTGTATTATATTGACTTATTCAATATCATCATTGATGATCTTACTGAATAACTATGATTATTATTAAAGGTTTACAATTTTTTTATTTATTACATAGAATAATTATTGTTAAGGTTAAATAAACACATTTTGTATTTAGTGATCCCATTTGTATGTTTCAATACTATTTTATATCTACACTTTTATACTTATTTATATATTTGACATGACCTATATCATTGTAATGATCCACTGGCTGAATAAATTTTCTATTCTATTCTATTCTATTCTAGGGAAATTCATTCCATGGATACACATGAATATAAAGTCTGTAATTGACTTCCAGATAAATTTAAATATACAAAAACTCATACTACTTTCAAATATTAAGTTAAATAATGTCACTTATACAGACAGAAAAAAAATGTATGATATCAATCTGAAATTTTTAAACAAAAAATCAAATAACTCTCAATTACAACATTTTACCCGACTTCGACCAAATTATGATCCAAATTCCTCATTTTGTCAACAATAGGGTACAGAGTGAGCCATAATGTTTGCAACATATAGAAAATAAATTTACCATCCGAGTTAACAAAAATACTTTATAAGGGATCGTTTCCGCATAACGGAAAACCTAAAGATCAAACTTGAAATATGTCACGAGACCACCAATATGCAAGTTTGACAAAATTCATTATGAATGGCAAAAAGCGGGGTTATTTTTGAAGATAGCAAAAAAAAGTTATCTGAAGAAGTTGTTTACGATTTAATTCTAGGCCCATACGCGAATTTGAAATATTCATCCAATATAATTTAAAATTGCAATTTTTTCTAAATACTTTTTTGTTGATTCAAAAATGTTTATTTTGGTCTGAATACCATTAAGTAATCATTATAAACTTATTTAATGAACAGAATATAACTTTTTGGATGCGTTCCCAAATGCAAAATTTTAAAAACTGGTTTTCACTTCTTAGAATTTTTCAAAACTTTTTAAATTTGAAAACTTGATTGCGTCTTTTGTGATGAATTTCAAGAGCTCAGGTTATTCCATGGAAATATAATGAGCATAAATAAAAATTTCAATGAGTTCCGTATACTACTACATGAGATCAATTCAAAATTTGGTTGTATTATCTTCACAGAAAGTTGACAAGTGACAGATATCGATGTATACAATCTTGACGGCTATAACACAATATATTCAGAAGGAAACCTCAATCAGAATGATGGTGTGTTTGCATATGTACATAATTCAGTGTAATATGAAAATAATGTCATATATACAGGATTATCAAAATTATTGAAATAAAATAAAATAAATTTTAAAAATAGATTTTCACATAATCGCAGGTGACATAAATGTAATTGCTGGAAATGGATTCTTTTTTAATAACAACGAACCCAAAAGAAAAAAATGCAATCCTTGATCACTGCTTTGTCAAATCAAATATTACAGGTATTACATTCACACCGATTGTTATGCAAACATACATCAATGACCACTATCCTTTTGCTATTAATATATCTCTATCTGAAATTAGACAAAAAAATAAAAATTATAGAAAAAACACATTTTTAAAGATTCATCATCATCATTCATTCATCATCATCATCATCAGAAGATTCATACAAATGCGCTAAAAAGGAAAAAAAATATTTACAGTAATCGATTCGTAGAACCTATTAAAATAAATGTTCAAAATAAATCTTTATTTCATGAAATCAAGAACAAAATTAAAGTTCTTATTAAACAAGAATAATAAGGTAAAAGCTATAAAAAACATATTTTATTTCATCTAGGACAAGTAATAACTACAAACAAAGCAATAATAAAACTGTGAAAAAAAAACAAAATTAAAAATATTCTTCAGTCTTGATTACTATCGTTTCGGACGTCCATCGTCTTAATGTATTTAAAAGGTTTTCACGACGTTTCGAATGCTTGTATCTGCAATCGTCTTCAGGTAAATACTTCAGTCTTATAGTGAGTTCATACGGCACGTAAAATAAAATAGGGAATAAAATAAAGTAATTTAAAAAGTTAAAAGTACACAACATCCATAACAAGTTTATACAGTAATTAAATGAAATAAAAAGTAAAATAAAAGATGCTTAACTTGTATCTTTTATTTTATTTTATTTTACTTTGTCTTGTTGGGCACATGTAAACATTGAATAATTTGGACAAATTGACGAGAGAAGATGATACATAACATGATAATAATAGCTATTCAGTCGTAGTATGTTATGTCATCATTTCAACATATTACAAATAAAACAAAAATAAAACTGTGGAAAACAACAAAATTAAAAATATTCTCCATCAAATTTGATAGTCAAGGAGACCATGTACTTCCTCAAATAGAGATAGGAAATGGAAACTGATGGATGGAAATAAGTATCAGTTCGTGAAAAGCAGCTTATATTTTACTTTGTAAAAGAATATTTGGAGGAATTTCAGCGTAAACTCGAATAACAAAACATTCCATTTTCGACGTTGGGTTCACAATTCAAGTTTATAGTATAATTTTTTTCACAAACTTTTATTTAGTTTCACTTGTTAGTTCGTTTGTTCGTTAGGGTCAAATCTTGCAAGGGAATTTTGACCGACTTCTAGTCGTCCGATTAATTTGAAATTTGGCAGGTGTTCATAATTCCGGTCACAATGTATTATGGAATTTTTGTTTCGAGAAAAAACGAAGATGTCGGACGAAACTTGAAATAATGATTCGATTTGATTCAAAATTGGTACGTACGGGTTTTCGGGGTCGGAGATTATTAATTTCTGGTCAAAATTCATAAATTTAAGATGGTGGCTCAAAGATGGCGGACAAATTTTGTGATTTTGGTCCGATTCGATTCAAAATTGGTTGTGGGGTTTTGGGTCGGAGATTATGAATTTTTTTCAAAAAAAGGTTTATTGCCTTATTCAAAATTGGTATGTGGGGATTTTCAGGGTCGGAGATTATGAATTTTTTGTCAAAATTCATAAATTCAAGATGGCGGCTCAAAGATGGCGGACGAATTTGTTTATGGTCCGATTCATTAAAATTGGTTGGTTTTGGTTTGGAAATATGATTTTTTGCAAAATCAAAATTTAAATTCAGATGGCGGACGAGTTTTGTGGTTATGGTCAGATTCTATTGAAATTGGTGTGTGGGAGTTTTTGGGGTCGGAGATCATGATTTCTTTCAGCTCAAAACTTACAGGGAGAGATCTTGAAATAACGATGCTCTACTAGAAATGAACGGATTGAGTCGAACTAACTAAAGAGCAAAAAATAAAATAACTAAAACGTATAAAATAAGTTTAAGTCATCGCTGACAATGATTTAAATATTTTTTGTTGAATTATTTGGTTTCAGAAAGATTGCCGTGCGAATTGTAATGAAATCAATACTTCGACAAGTTGTTACTTACCAACCAATCATTGTCCAATGAAATTAATTGGTACCTACTTTTATGAACACTTCGCGCGACAAGCTTTCTGAAAATAAATAATTCAACAAAAAATAATTAAATCATTGCCAACGATGACTTAAACTTATTTTATACGTTTTAGTACACGGCTTAAATAAAAGCTTGCCTTTAAAACGGTTTCTTATAAGGTAGTTATTTTTTATCATAATATAATAATAATAATATTTATTTTCATTAAAGTTACAGGCATGGACATGAATGCTGAAAAAAAAAATGAAAATAAATCGGAGATATCCCACGAAGAAAACTTGTTGTGGGCATTCCCAACCTATATATTAATATCTTGCCAATAATTCGAAGCAAATGAATGAATACATGCTGAATGAATGAAATGAGTATAAAATATACAAATATATGAATTATAAACATGTAAAATAAGTAAATCCAAACATGTAAAATGAGTAAATGTAAAGATGTTGAATGTTAAAGATGTGAAAATAAATATGAATGAATTACAAGCAATGTGAAAAATAAAGAAGTAAAATATAAAATGTAAAATGTAAAATGAAAATGTAAAATGTAAAATTAAAAAATGTAAAAAATGTAAAAATGTAAAAATGTAAAATGTAAAATGTAAAAATGTAAAATGTAAAATGTAAAATGTAAAATGTAAAATGTAAAATGTAAAAATGTAAAAATGTAAAATGTAAAAATGTAAGAAATGTAAAAATGTAAGTATGTAATAATGAAAAATTTTAAAATTGTGTAAATGTAAAAATGTATAGATACAAAATGCCACTACTATAAATAAATATAAAGTAATACAATAATAAATGAAAATCGATAAATATACAATAAAATACAATAACAAAGTAAAATACAGAAAATACAATAAACTATGTGAAAAAGAAATCATGAGAAATAATTAACAAAAATTTTGATTAGTACCAACATTTTCACCATGTTTCTATAGAAGTAGAAGAATTATTATTGCGAGGTTTGTCATAATAAAAAATTAATGTTCAAACAATGAACTTCTGTTTTCTGACAAATGTCGAAAGTGGAAAAGTATCATGTCATCAGTCGTCTGTCGATTGCGGGCAGCGCCTCCATGCGCGACTGACCGTACCAAAAACTTAGTGGTCAAGATTTTTATTTTGACTATGGCATCTGCATACTGCAGAATTTTCGGGTTCGAATCCCGTTATTGTAGTTTTTTTTAATATCGATTCCCGGAACAAAAAATATTTAGTAAGCGAAAAAGCAATGAATGATCATTATTCACCGCTATTTAGTACCTATATAATATATATCATTGTAATTAGAGAAACAATTGAGTAATTTTACTTTAACTCGCGTACATAAGTACACGCACCGAGTTTTTTTTAATTATTTCTGTTTGGAATAACAACAATCTCCAAAACTCACTTTGTCTCAATCTCCTGCTTCGACATTATTGGTTGCGCAGGTGTGCCGCCCACCTGAGGCAGGTGAAAGTGCAGGTGCGTGCACCTGGATTGGTCGAAACGGCTACATTTTCATGCGCGCTTCCTCACCTGCCGCGGCAGGTGCGCAATGGAGTGAACAACTCCTCCTCGTATCGATCGGCCAGGTGAAAAAGCGTTTTCATTGGTTGAGTTCTGCTTCGCGGAGGATCCTTTCTCTAATCAACAGGAATGATAATTTCAATAGAAGATTTGGTTGGAAATGTGTGGATACATATTCAACTGAGAATTTCTTATCGCAATCAGAGCAATAGGTAAAGTTGTTTTTTAATTATTCCGTGATCGATTTTGTTACTTTTAATTTTGCCTCATTCTCGGGAAGAAAAAAAATTACCATAGTATTTATGATTTTCTAAAGTTTTTTACGTTCTTGTGTTGTTTGTTTTTACACGTGTCTGGAAATGCTTCTTGGTACAGTTGAACTCTGAATGTTTTTCTACCTATTCGAATCGAACTTATAAACTTCGAGAGAAATAAAACCAAATCCTCTCCACAAACGAAGGAAAACATTAATTCAAATGATTTCAATGACCATTTTGTAGGAGTGGCTGAATCTATTATCAAATATCTATACCCAAAAATAATCTCTTAAATTTTTCAAAAACCTTTCCTGCGCCCTCTTCTTCTTTCTTTTTATATCCAGTAACTCCATGTGAAGTTATGGATGCCATAAATTCTTTAAAAAATTCCTATGTGTTGATGTTTATGACTTAAATAGTAGGATCATAAAAGAAACAGCACATATTATCATTGAACCATTAACCGAATTAATAAATCTCATTTTTAGTAGTGGACAATTTCCGGATATCTTCGAATATTCAAAGGTTATTCCTGTATACAAAAATGGGGACACATCACTTATTGACAACTACCGTCCCATATCAATCATATGTATATTTTCAAAGTAGTGGAATTTTTTTTTAAAACTTAGACTAACAAAATATTTTGAAGACAAAAAATATTTTAGTGACACTCAGTTTGGCTTTCGAACTGGATGTTCAACTACAGCGGCGGTGTTGAATGTGGTGAGCGGGATAGTTGAGGGTCTTGAGCAGGGGAACCATACAGCTATTACGCTGTGTGACCTGTCAAAGGCTTTTGACTGTGTCGATCATCACATTCTACTACAAGAGCTGCACTACTACGCCGTTAGAGGGGTTGCCCTTTCTCTCCTGGAGACGTAACTAACAGATGGTTTCCAGGCTGTCTATTACAAAAATAATACATCAGACATTAAAGGAATAAACCATGGAGTGCCTCAGGGCTCTGTATTGAGACCGCTTTTATTCAACATTTTTGTGAACGATCTTGCCAATTTTATGTCACCGTACAAATGTGTTCTTTTTGCTGATGACACATCATTCATCTTCTCAAACCCGGACTACGATTTATTGTTAGATCAATCCAGAGAAATTGAAAAAAAAGCAGAAACATGGTTTATAGCACATAATCTCAAACTGAATAACGATAAATCTCAGAGATTAACCATTACTACACATCAAAACAGACAACACGAAGAGAAGGTTAAGTTACTTGGTATCACACTAGATCCGGGTTGAACTGGAATGCTCACACGGAGCAACTAAAGCACAAGCTATCTAGTGTATTGTTTCTCTTACGACAGATCAAGTATATTTCCAATAGTGATCTCAAAGAACAATATATTTTCCCTGTTCGAGTCTAATATGAGCTATGCCATTCCTCTTTGGGGTAATTTATCTGCAGCAAGTACCATCTTTACTCTGCAAAAAAAGCAATTAAAATGTTGGCTACTGTAGGCCTGAGAGAATCTTGCCGACCATTATTTTTGAGATTAAAAATTATGACTCTTCCGTCCTTATACATTTACAAAGTTCTTATTGAAATTCATAAGAGAGCAGGTAGCCTCATTGTTCAGAGTGATATTCACAATTATAACACTAGACATGCTGGAAATATCAGAATTTCTCGACATAGGCTCTCTATATCACAGAAAAATTCTATGGATTATAAGCTATACAATGTGCTTTCTCATCATCTTAAAATATTAGATCTTATGAAATTCCAACAAATTATGAAAACATACTTTTTAAATAATTGTTTCTACTCTGTCAGTGAATACGCTGAGATCATTTCGGAAACTTCTTTTGTTGATGGGAACAGACTCACCGAATTTTAAATTTTGAATTTTGAGTTTTGAATTTTAAGTTTTGAATTTGGAGTTTTAAATTTTGAATTTTAAATTCCAAGCTTTAAACTCTAAATTTTGAATTTTAGGTTTTGAGTTTTAAATTTGGGATTTTGAATTTAAAAAAATTTTGAATATGAAATTTTTGAATTTTGAACTTCGATTTAAAATGTGACAGGGATTTGTGTTGTTTGTGTTCCTTCACATATTTTATTTCGTTCAGTTTTGTTAACTACAGTCTCAACCCTTGACCTGCTATAAATATGCATCTGTATATAACATAGTTAAATAAAGTATTCTATTCTAGTTCATTTCATAATCTTGTTCAATTGATTTAAAATGTCTACATAGTTCAGGTGACAACACATTTAACAGATTTATATAAAAAAATTACAAGAAGGTGGCTAACATTTTGAAACTAGTGTTTGGTTTGTTTAGAGGATCGCCAGTTGACTGATTGATTTCCTGTCGAAATTTTTAGAACTGGTACCCGAGCATATAAGAAATTATGGGATTATAGTCTAAGAGCTGGCTACAGGACGAGCCACATGCCTCGGCCCATGAAATATTTTACCTGGAAAAGGTTCGATTGTTGTCGGCAAAGCGAAAGCCGGAGTGAGAAGGCGCGCTGGAAGATAAGTCTGTAGGCAGGCAATCAAACATGCAAATTTTCCATAAAAAAAAACTGTCGATCGGCATACTGAAAATTATATAGGATCGAGGAGAGATGAATAAAAATGTCAGAAGCTTCAAAGTTGCGAAAAATTTCGTAGAATTTACATATTGAGAAGAACTTCTGACAATTTGTATTTGTATTGTTTACGTGAAGAATAAACTACGTGCAAAGAGTCATAAGGCAGAGTGGAAGAGAAATTATGAGAATTCGGGTGCAAAGTACGAGAGCGTCTTTACATATTTTATAGCACTTCTGAAACCTTTTTATAATATTCATGAAGGTCTAAAGGAACTATAATTACATTGTCAGAAGCGAGATCAATATCAATTGAGATTAATTAATAATTGTAATGATTAACAATATTTTGCGTGATTTTTATTATCTTATAATAACATATTAACATTTTTGAAATGCAAGTGAAAAATTATATTCTGAATATTTGAGTTCGAAAAATTAGAAATACATGAAGATAAAGTTTCATAACGGCGCATAAAGAGCTGTGAATATCAATGTCGTTCGCACATTAAACATCTGCTGGTTCTATTCGTTTGCTGTCTCTTCTCTCTCTCTCGTTCACTCTGAAATGATCGTTGGATATCTGTCAATTGCCATGTTCCGTGTAAAATATTGTAATCACAAGAACATGAATTGAAATGATTGCAAACACTGTACTTAGTATGTATAAACAGGTTTTGGCTTTCCTAATACGACGTACGTAAAAAAAGGACAGGAACTGCGAGAAAAATGTGTTTCCGAGTGCTCACAAGACGATCGCAGATTTGAATATGTCATAAAGAAGAATAAAATAATAAATTTTACAACATGTAACAAAAAGTAAAAAATCAACAATAAAGTACAGGAAGTTCGCATGCAACGGTTTATTCGGTCGAATGTTAGGAATTTCTCTGGAAGAGGCCACGGATGTAAAAAAAAAGTTTTAGTTCCCGATGACTCCGATGCCTACTTCATTAGGTCATTTAGATGGCACGATTTGTGAAACCGAAAAATCGGCTATGATGAAAATTTTGCGAAATGACTGTACTTTACCAACTCACACCGATGTTGTAATTGTTGATGCTTTTTCAATCCACTCTCTGAAAGATGTGCAAAGTTGTTTGGCACCATTTCCAAAAGAAAATTTGCAGATTCTAACTAGTTATAATGCTTCACGTGTGCATATAGTTTTTGATCGCTACTGCTCGCCGTCTATTAAAGATTATGAATGTACGTTGAGGGGAGGTTTCAACAGTCAACATGACTACGGTATCTCTGGTCCGGAACAAGCTAGAACAAATGATTTTGGGAAAGAACTTAGAAACGACAAATTTAAAGAAGCTCTCGTCCTTTTCCTAATTTCACACTGGGAAAGTGATGATGTAGCCCCTCTCATAGGAAATAAGACTATTCTATTGAATTTTATTAATTGTTACTCATTCAGCGTCGATGTAAATGGTAATGTTGTTCGAGCGGAGATTCTTGATTTTCACAGTACTTCGCACGAAGAGGCTGACACTAAATTATTTATCATGCATCTAAAATGAGTTCAGATTGTAATGTTGTAGTTCAGTGCTCTGATAGTGATAGTGTTATAACTATGCTAGGTAATTTACACAAAATATCAGCAAAAATGTATATTGAATGTGGCCTCTTATAAATGTAAATGCCCTTCACGAACGTTTAGGATTAGATCTATGCAAAGCATTATACCAGGATTTCATGAGTTTACTGGTACTGGGTAACAAAAAAGAGTTTCAGAAGGCATTTGCTAGCTTAGGAGATTCGTCGAGCGATTTCGATGATACTTTTGCGAGAATAGAGTCATTCGTTTGCAGCATGTACGGGTATGAGTCGAATAAAAAAATCGATAACGTAAGATATCAAATGTTCCTACGAAATTATAAAGTTGAGAATACTTAAGAAACTTGAATAAAAAACTTCGACGCTTCCTGCTTGCCACCTTGCTCTACCGAGCTCCTACAACAAAAAAGAAGAGCACACTTTATCTCACACTTGTGGATCAATTGACTTCTGACCATTTAATAATGGTTCCTTTGGTTGGTTGGTTGGTTTAAGGCTGACGAGCCAGAGACAGGGTTGGCACTTAGCTTCCCTTGACACTGCGACCAGCTGGGGTCTATTGTATCACTCTGTCGTCAGTGGTTCCTCATTCAAACAGGTTTGTGCCTTCAATTAGGTTTAGAAGCCTGTTGATAAGGTTCTTCGGATTCATGCCCGTTTCCGGGCCGATCCCTCCAAAGATTCTGTGTCGCCCACTACTTAGGGCGTCACAGTCGAAAGATTGAAAGACAAGAGTTAGACCCGAGGCCTCCTCTTGTCTCTTGATAATAGCCATTCTTCAGTATCTATCCCCATGTCCTGGGTTTTGATGAGCTGAAGAATCTTTTGGTTTCCATTTTACCAAATGGCTTTGAATCCACTCTGTTTCCGGGAGTTTCTCAGTAGGTGTTCGACCATCTGCTGATCCCTCCTCGGTTGGGTTTACGGTTTCTGGTGCCGAGTGTGATTCAACTGGAATCTCCTCGACTTCCATACCCGCTATCGGTGTTGGGTCTTCTTCAACTGGAAGTTCCCCAGGGTTGTTTGTGTAGGGGAAAGGGTCGTCCACACCTGCGGTGCCCCCTGCGCAGGTGTAAGGCAGATTACTCTGGAAGGTCGCCATGTATCCCCGAGGCTCCGTTTTTTTTATACCTGACTGGCTCAGGTATCATCCATCCTTCGGCACGGGTCGCTTGATGCCTTGGATTAAGCCATGTTGTGGTGGCATTTGGTTTGAGATTGACTTAGAGATCCGCAGGTTTTGGCCATTTCTGGTCATTCCCACTGGATTTTCCTTGTCAACCCCGTTATCCAGCGATACCACTTGGAGGTAGCCACCTAAGTTTCCGCAACCCATCTTCATCTCTCGTAGGAGGTGAACATGTGTTGACGCAAACTACTCGCCAATGGTTCCTTTAGTCCTTCATGAATATGTAAAAAAATTGTCAGAAATTGCTATAAAATATGTACGGTGAGAAAAGCGCGATCGGTCGCTGGGCGCTGCGCCGTGCACCAAAAGACGCTCTCGCACTTTGCACCCGTAGTCTCATGATTTCTCTTCCACTCTGACTTCTGACACTTTGCACGTAGTTTATTCTTCACGTAAACAATACAAATACAAATTGTCAGAAGTTCTTCTCAATATGTAAATTCTACGAAATTTTTCGCAACTTTGAAGCTTCTGACAATCCTTCATCTTCCACTTACTCTTCTGACAATATTTTTTCTGTTTTTATTCATCTCTCCTCGGGACCTATATGAATTTTCAGTCATGCCGATCGACAGTTTTTTTTTGTCGGAAAATCTGCAAGTTTGATTGTTCGCCTACACACTTATATTCCAGCGCGCCTTCTGACGGTCGTGCTTTCGCTTTGTCGACAACAATCGAACCATTTCCAAGTAAAATATTCCGTGGTCCACGGCATGTTGCTCGTCCGGTAGCCAGCTCTCAATCAATCAATCAATCAAAAATTTATTATACTATATACAATTTACATATTGAACTTAACTACTATATACATTTTTACAATACATCACTCCTTTCTGGGTCTCCTCCTAGAGGGATGGGGGGAGGGAAAGGAGTTTCGGCTTTTGTATGGGGACTATTCAGGCTGCCCACTTGCCCTCCCGAGGGGGCGAAGGGACAGCCCCTGCTGGTGTTGGCAGTTTGGCTCTTTGATATACTAGTCTTGCTCATTTAAAGTTAATTTAGTTTTTGGGCGCCTCCCACTTATGTTTATGCGCCTTCGTCATTTTTTCTCATTTGATATTCGAAAATGCATTTTTATTTCCTCGTGTCTCTTTTATTAGGTTATGGCGTTACCCGCCACTGAAAAAATTTAGAAAAAACCAGCTTTGGATTGTTGCTATTTAGTACTATTTAGTACCATTGTCTAGGGTTCGCCCCTTGGGGCTCTGAGCCTGCCAACTCTATACCTCGTTGTACAGCGCAAGTTTTGAAAAGGTTCGCTCTGATGTTTGTTATCTCTGCCGTGAGCGGACTCTTAGGGAGATGGTAACGGTAGAACTTGTCTGATACTTTGTAGATAAATTCCTCTATTGTGTCTATTTTTGCTAGCTCACGCAGCGCACCCAATCTGATGTACCTATCGCTATTAGTAGCAATACGAAGTGCTTTATTTTGCAGCCTCTCTAGCCTCGATATCTGAGTTTTAGGGAGACTGCAAAAGATTGGACAGGCGTATGTCATTGCCGGCCTTATTATTTGTTTATAAATTCGCAGTTTGTTGTCCTGCGACAGTTTCGAGTTACGTGCAATGAGGGGATACGTGCGGTTGATTGCCGTCGCTCCCCTCTGTAACGCTAGCGAAATGTGTTTATGCAAGTACATCCGACTGTCCAATTCCACCCCCCGGTATCTCACGGAGGGCCCCTCTATCACTTGGTTGTTTTCAACCTTTAACTTCCCGAGGATCTTCACGTTAGTTCGTTTCCTCGTGAAGTTAACGACCTCCGTTTTAGTGGGATTCAGCTTGATCTTGTTATTCCCTAAATATGGTATGACCAACCGATCCAGATGGATCTGGAGCTGTCTGGCAGCCACTTCGCTCTGGTGCGAGTGGGCGTAGATCGCGGTATCATCCGCGAACATAGCCGTACTCGTCCGAGCGAAGGTAGGAAAGTCATTGGTATATAGCGAATACAGGATCGGTGATAGTGAGGACCCCTGTGGGACCCCCGCCCCGATTGCATACTCTGGCGAGTTGTACCATTGACCCTAGAAGTCCGCCCTGTGAGGTAGGATTCTAGAGTTTTCACTAGGTAGAAGGGCATGTTTGCCTCTGCCATTTTGGCGATCAATCCTTCTGTCCAGACAGTGTCGAACGCATTCTGCGTATCCAGCAGGATCATAACCGTGTTGTGATCCCTATGGAATGCCTCTTTCACCCCGTGAACAACCCGGGCTATTTGGGATGTCGTTGAATGACCTCCCCTAAACCCGAATTCCTCAGGCGGGATGATTTTGTGCTCTTCCTCGAAATCTACAACACGCTTCAGGATGATTTTATCTACCACTTTGGCCACCACACCCAGGAGTGAGATGGGCCTGTAGCTCTCGACCTGACTTTTGTCTTTCCCCGATTTAAGGAGCGGTATTACTTCTGCCTTTTTTAGACAGTCTGGATAGTGTTGCCACTTCAGGACTGCGTTTATTAGGTAGATGAATTGGACCAGCGACTTCTTTGGAAGGTTTTTGAGAAGAACGGCATCCAGTTTGTCGAGGCCCGGTGCCTTGTTACGTGGGAGTTTTCCAATGACCCCCAGGACCTCCTCGTAGCTGGTTAAAACTACCTGGAGCTCTGGGGACATCATTCTTACTGCTGGGGTTTCGCGGATGTTTTTTGCTATTGCGCTCCTCCTTACATGTTCGTCAGTTGTGTCTAGCTCTCCGTCATGGTTTGAATTGAGTTTTTTGTGATTTATGATCCCATTCTATTCCAAATTGAAATAGCTAAGTTTTTAGTGTAGCTACTGATATGACAGACGAGTTTTGGGATTATAAATGCTTTTTCCTAGTGCTTTGAAATATTTCACACTAATGTTAATCCATTAAAATACAATAAAAATCTGATTGCTGAAAAATGGATGACTGATTGTTCGATTGTAACAGATTAGTTGCTTTCCTAACTGAAGATAAATACTGATGAGTTAGGTTTCAGATACCAGATACTATATCCTATCAGAGAGCCAAGCAGCACTAAAAGCTCAAACACTTATGAGGCTAGACTGACTTGGTACTGCAAAACCTCCCTAAGACAACTGGTCTCGAACAATCAGGTCACACGTGTGGGTGCCAGGCCACAAGGAAATCAAAGGCGAGAGGAGGTAGTCAGCTTTGCCAAGGAAAGTGTAAACACTCAATCTCCTGGCTCAGAACATTTCTGTGGTCTCCCAAAATCCCACACTGAAGAACAGTTTCGGCGCTGGGAAGCTGACCAAATCAAAAACCACTGGAATAAGGTTTCAGGACAGCGGAAAGGCATCGCCAAGGAAAGCTGAGCAGCTTTTGAGTTGGAAAGAAAAGACTTGAAACTGGTAACGGCTCGCCAGACATTGTCCTCTGAGGTATCACCTCAAAAAAAGGCATATATCAGACAGTGAACTGTGCCGTTACTGAGAGAACTTCAGTGAAACTGCAGAACACCTGCTTTGCGACTGCCAAGTGCTGTTTTTCAAAAGGCTCAAGTTCCTCGAATGGGTTTCACTTACGCCTTCAGTCAAAGGAGCTTAGCTCTCAGGAAACTGATACGCTCCGCAAGGAGATTCGGAATCCCGGGTCTTGAATAGATGAAGGATAATGTACAACAGACCTTATAGGTCTATTATAGGTATGGAAAGGCTGAAGAGCCATATCAACCCCCCCATAATCTACAATCTACTACCTAGTTAACACCTTTCATCACCATTCATCAATCAATCCTTTATTTGTGGCATTACACAGTATTAACACAGGTCATGAGAATACAAATGGTAAAAACACAGAAAAGATAGAGTGCCTTTATTGTTATAAGAAATACTAAATACAATTACAAATATGATTCAGAAGATCTGAGAATGTGTCAAAGAGCATTAATTCGGCAGAAGTCATAGTTGGGGAACTCCTGGAAACCATTAAAAGAATTATCAAGCAAAAAAGTATTCACGAAGTTTCTAAATCGAATTTTCTTCAGGTTTCTTATTTTTGCAGGAAGCACGTAATAAAACCTGGGGGCGTAGTAGTTGGTTGCAGTACTTGTTTCCGATAGTCTTAAGTAGGTCGTTTGGAAATTTTGCCGATTACTGGTGTGGTACTCATATATTTGGGAGTGACGACTGGTGTATTCGTGTTCGTTTTCTTTGATATGGAGAAGATATAGGAATATATTTCACTTTTATATATATATATATATATATATATATATATATATATATATATATATATATATATATATATATACTGTATGTATATATATATACTGTATGTATATATATACATACAGTGCTTCTCAAAAGTCCCCTCACCTCGTCTTATTTTTGGAACGATTATACATAAACAAGTGAAATTTGGAAACTGAATATTAAAGGTTGTAGACTTCCCTACTAGTGATGATAGATGACGAAATCGTCAAAGATGACGTCACAAGGCCATTGTGACCAATAATTTCAAATGGAACCCTACGGCAAGCGACACCTCTTTTAAAAGGTATCGAAAAAACCTATTCAATGATACTGATTTTGTTTGTTTTTATGGCAGTTTTGGCAACTCGCTTTTAAAAAACGCAAAGCTGTGATGAATTAAATCAGTTAATACTAAAATTCCAAATTCAAGCTCCGCCTCTGGATAGTTGTTAAATAAGCTGACGTTTTTGTTAGTCTCCCTAATTCGACGTTTTTGTAATTGTCCAAGTTTTTGTACATTTAATAATTTGTGTATTGTTGATCGAACGTTTAACTGTTTTGGCAGCTTTTGGTACTTTTAATATTTTTGTACAATTTAATAATTTGTTAAACTGTAGTGAGTCGAACGTTTAAGTGTTTCAAGAAGCGAAATGGTACGTGCTTTAGGTGATAAAGTGGCAGCGATCCTAATTCTTGGTGAAACTGGACAAAATATTCATGCAGCAGAACGCATTTTTAATGAGAGGTTTCCTGATCGCCCCGTTTCGAAGACTTATTTGAGGGAGTTCCTTCGTAAGTTTGAAACAACGGGTAGTATTAATGATGCGAAACAATCTGGCAGACCACAAATTTCTGATGAGAAAAAAATTGATATACTGGCAGAAGTAATAGTTAATCCTACTTCTTCAACAACTCACGTTGCATCTACCTGTGAAGTCAGTCGAAGTACAGTACACAGGGTGTTGAAAAAAAAACTAATTTCATCCATACAAATTAAAAATGGTTCATCAACTCTCAGACGACCCAAACCGAAGACTAGAATTTTGTGAAAATATGGAAACTCAAATTAACCAACAGCCAGACTATGTCAAAACAATTTGTTCTAGTGACCAAAGTATTTTCTATCTAAATGTAAATACACAGAATGGGAGGTATTGGAGTGACGCAAGGCCTCACCTGTTTCGTGAAACACATACCCAATTTCCCCAGAAGGTGAATGTTTGGGCAGGTATCCTGGGAAACCACATCGTTGGGCCTCTTATTTTAAATACTAATTTAACTGGTGAGGTTTATCTGGAGCTGTTGCAAAACGCAATAGAACCGTTAATCCTTGAAATTTTGGAATATAATCCAGATGAATTCGGCAATTTGGAAATAACATTCCAACAGGATGGTGCTCCTCCACACTATTACGGTGCAGTAAGACGGTATTTGGATGAGGAGTATCGTGGTAGATGGATTGGACGACGAGGTTCAACGGAATGGCCAGCTCGATCACCGGACCTCACACCTTTGGATTGTTTTCTGTGAAGGTACCTTAAATCGAAGGTTTACGCCACTGAACCTGACAATATTGACGTTTTAAAACAACGTATTCTTGCAGAATGTGAGGCTGTTTCCGCAGACACATTTGCAAAAGTACGAGAAGAGTTTAAAAATAGGATATTTCACTGTCGGGAAGTAAATGAAGGTCACTTCGAGCAATTTCTTCAAGTAGATACTGATTCTTAAATCTGTAATCAATATCATACTGAATGGAATTTAAATTTTAATGTTTACTAATGAGCGATTAAAACTGCCATAAACACATACAAAATTAGTATCATTGAATAGGTTTTTTCGATACCTTTCAAAAGAGGTGTCGCTTGCCGTAGGGTTCCATTTAAAATTATTGGTCACAATGGCCTTGTGACGTCATCTTTGACGATTTCGTCATCTATCACCACTAGTAGGGAAGTTTACAACCTTTAATATTCAGTTTATAAATTTCACTTGTTTATGTATAATCGTTCCAAAAATAAGAGGGGGGGAGGGGACTTTTGAGAAGCACTGTATAATTCTTCCTTTTACAGTATTTCCAATGTAACGTAAGACTGCGTCAAAATAAATGAATGGGTATGATGTTCATCAAGTTTCAAACTACACAAACAGTAGATTTGTTCCAAAAGTTACATATTATTGTCTTTTGTCGGGGGTGCCAACCGACTGGAAACAGTTTCATCAAATTTTTTCGTCTACTACGAGAAAGTTGTTTGAGAGCCCTTTTGAAGGGACTTATGCCATTTCAAATGGGTTCTCTATCATTTTGAGATCTTTGCATTCTTATGGGAAAATAATATTGTCCGGAAAGTTGATTTCGGTTGTTAAGTTTTTGCCGGTCATTGTACAAATTCTTTGGCCATAAGCTCCTTTCACAAAAAACACTTATTGGTACGTATAACATTTTTTCCTTTTGGCAAATATGAATGGAAAACGTCTTTTGTGAAACATCATAATTGGAAAAAAACATAGTCCTTGGTATATATTTTGAAAACATCTATTTTTATTCGCAGAACTATATTGACGTTAATGGATCGAAGTTTGGAAATTGAGTCTACAGACTTCAAACTATTCACAGGAAATCCCGTCACATGCTTTTTTTATTACACCGAGCTTACATTATCATTTCATCAAACCAACAGTTTAACGATCCTCTAGAAATTCTGGAATGGTCGTGTTTTCATATTTTCTCCCGTATTTTACATTTAGAGAGTGCAGCGTTTAGTAAGCCGTTTCTTATGAATATCTTCTTTGTGAAATTTTGTAGCTCGCGACATTTAAATCTCATAAAATTGTATTTAGTCTCCTGAGTTGAAGGGATATAAAAAATTTATGGCTCGACTTGCTGACATCTTCATAAATTCACCTGAAACTTGTATACTTTCGAGAGTTTTTATGTAAACGAGAGATTTTTCATCAACTTGTTTATTTTATGTAAGGAGGAATAACAATTTTATGAGCCTCGTTCTTGTTTAAGTCGAGTAAAATATTTCAGAGTTTTTTATAAAAACAAACATCATTCAATGTTTTTAGAGATGTGTATTCCGTAGGAAACTTCACTTCTTAGATTATTAACTATTCTGAATTTTGAAAAAATGCAAAACGAATGGTAGATTCTAGGAGGATCGACCTACAATATTTGTGTACATATATATTTGATTTGTTGCCAACTCAACAATGATTTGAGGAATTTTGAATAATATGAGTCCTGAAAATATTTTTACATTTAATTGGGTTCAAGTTTTAGAGGACATTTTTTCATAACCAGAATTTTTTCAAAATTGTTATGTCAAAATCCAACAATTCGTGGTGGCGGGCGATTGGGATCTGGGAGTTTTGGGAGATAATATTCCTTTTAAAAATGTAAGAATTTATTTGGTATCTGGATGTTTTCGGAAAATCCCAGAAATTCAATATGGCTGTTTTAAAATAGTGACAGGTTTTATAATTTATAGAATTTAGGCATAACTGGTATCTGGGATTTTATTGGTAAGCATTATTATATTTGGTTAGAAATTAACGATTCAACATGACGCACAGTTTTTATAACCAGAGTTACTCAAAATTAAAGTTAAAATCCAACAATTCGAGGTGGCGGGCGAATTCGGATCTGGGAGTTTTTAGAAAATACCTTTAATTATGGGTAATACCTGAAATTCAATATGGCGGTTCTATAATATAGACACATTTTATAATTTAGAATCTAGGCATAAGTATCTAGGGAATCTAGTGGTAACACATTCTTATATATTTGTTAGAAATTCAACGAATCAAGATGACGGACATGTTTTTATAACCGGAATCTACTCAAAATTGTAATGTCAAAATCCAACAATTCGAGGTGGCGGACAAGTTGGGATTTAGGATTTTCGGTAGATAACATTTTTATAAAAATTTCAAGGATTCAAAATGGCGAGTTTTTGGGATAAATGGTTATGAATTCCCTACAGGTAAACTGTCATGGAAGCGTCTTAAATTCACCAATATAAAAGTTAGAAAGGCGCAGGTCCAAAGTCTATAGGAGTTGCATAAGTATTAACAGGGTGCTATAAATTGAATGAAATTCAAGGAAGGTCCTTTCGCTGCCTGTATCCATTTGTAGTTCGATGTAAAAATATACTCAAATGCGTTGTCGAGTCGTCCGTTGTAATTTTCGGTTATGTTTATGTTTACGTGGAGAATTAATTGATTTTAATTCACGACAGAACAGATTTGCTCCATTTGTGATGAGTGGTGTTCAAATAAGCAACGGAGATATTTGTACTCATTGTTTTCCCCGAAGTAATATATATATATATATATATATATATATATATATATATATATATATATATATATATATACATATATACAGTGGGACACACTGTAGATGAAGACACCCCCGTATTTTAGTCATTTTTTTTTTATGTTCTGGTTCCCACGAAAAGGGATATCCTGTAATGTTCAGAGAACATCGTGGGAACCAAGGAAAGAAGGTAGGAGTTGGTGTTCTTCTTGAATTTCTGGAGGTTGTATGCCTCGGGGAACACCTCCCTAGGCAATGAGTTCCAAAGCCTCGCTGTTCGTTGGATGAACGAGTCTTTGGAAAGTGATGTTCTGCAGGTCTCCAAAGTGACCACGAAGGGGTGTGATGACTGAACTTGACGGGTTAGTCTCGAAGAGACTGCCAAAGCAGGAACGATTGTTGATATTTCAGAAGAGCATCGCCCATGAAAATATCTATAAAATAGAGACAAATCGCCAACTTTTCTACGGTGTTCCAGACAAGTGAGCGAGTTTGTAAGCGAGGCATCACCGACGAGACGAATTGCCCTTTTGGGCAGAATCCAATAGCCTCAGGATATGTTTAGGTGCCGCGCTCCAAATATGGGAACAGTATTCCAGGACAGGTCGGATATGTGCCTTATAGATCATAAGCAGCTAGTGGGGGTGAAATAGCTCTTGGCACGAAACAAAAAACCAAGTTTTTGGGATGCACTTTTGGCAATGGACCTCACGTGATTTTCCCAGGAGAGGTTATTGCTGATAGTAATACCAAGCATCGATATGGATGACTTCAGTGGTATGGTTACTCCTGACAAAGTTATGTTAGGCACAGTGAGATCGGCTTTTTCAGAGAAAAGACATGCTTGTGTTTTGTTTGCATTGAATTCTACCAAGTTATTAGATCCCCACTCGAGAATTGTTGCTAAGTCCATATTTATATTATTAACATTTCTTCCTCGTTCATTTCTGGTTTCACGGGCTGATATAGGGGCCCTGGAAGAGAAAGTGGTATGGAGGGTACTATCATCGGCAAAGCTGTACTGGACATGAAGTTGCTTTCAACAGGTCGTTGATGTGAAGTAGAAATAGTGTTGGTGCGAGAATAGATCCTTGCGGATCACCAGCATTTATGAGTAGAGTGTCAGATGAAACTCCATCGACCACTACATGGAGAGACCTGTTTGAGAGAAAACTTGCAAGCAGAGAACACAGCTGAGGGGGCAAGCCATAAGACGGAAGCTTGGCGAGGAGTCCCTGGTGCCAAACTCGATCGAACGCCTTGGAGATATCTAATGCCACAGCTAAAGTTTCTCCATACTTTTCAATAGATAGCTGCCATATATGTGAGACGTAAGCGAGCAGGTCACCAGTTGATCTCTGATGGCGAAAGCCATATTGCCTATCGTTGACAATTCCTGAGTCTTCCAGATATTTCATGAGCTCGATGTTGATGGCTTTTTCCATGACCTTTGAAATAATAGATAGCAGTGCGATAGGTCTGTAGTTACTAGGTAGGGCCTTTTTGCCTTCTTTAGGGACTGGCTGTACTCTTGCAATTTTCCAATTGGACGGAAATACCCCCAAATTGTAAGAGTGGTTGAACAACTTGCAAAGAACAGGTGTTAGTTCGGGGGCACATTTCTTGAGAACAATCGGCGGGATTCCGTCAGATCCACAGGCTTTGTTGGTGTTGAGACCCAGCAAAATATTTCTGATAGTGTAGCAGAGATTGTGAGATCCCGCGAAATGGGCAAATTCTTGATATTTTGCTTCACGTTGGAGATACCGAAAAAAGTTATTTGACAAAGTTGCTTAGAAATCGATTTTTAATTAATGGTTCTGATTAAGAAGCTACGAAAACAATAAATTCGTCATAATGTAGGAATAAGAATAAAACACCTAATATTCATTATGAAAAAATTCAAATTTTGATTATTAGTTATTACTAAAAAGCCACAGAGTCGATAAAATCGGTCAAAATTAAATGACAATTAATGAAAAACTATTTATTGAACCGAATTCGAACAGGAAATTAAATAAACACTAATAGTGGAAGTCAGTTTCAAATATCGTCTCTCTCAACTGGTCCGCTCTCAATTCTGATACATTTTTCAATTCTTTTTCTATTATTATTGGCCTCTCTCCTAAGTTCTGGAATACTCATTTCACGGCAGGCTTGCCTTATTCTCTCACAAAGTTCTTGTCGATTTCGTGGCCTAGACTTCTGAACCTCATTCTTGACAGTTCCCCAGAAGTAAAAATCCATTGGTATATGCCAGGAGACGGGAGGCCATTGTTCATAAGGGCTATTTCTACCATCCAACGTAATGGAAAATGTTCGTTCAACCACTCTCGAACCATTGTCGCACATTGAGGGGTAGATTTCCAATGATTTCCCATAATTCATTATCAAAAGAAGTCAATATTCGTTCAGCGTATTATTGAAGAAAAACGGTCCAATTATTCTGACGCTTAAAATACCACACCATACATGAACTTTTTGAGAGTGCTGGTCTTTACAGTTTATAACCCAGTGGGGATTTTTGGTAGTCCAGTATCTGCAATTTTGAGCTGATACTATTCCATTGGTAGTGAACATAGCCTCATCAGTGAACGAAATTTTTCTTAGGAAATTTCTATCATTTAAAAAAATTTCTTGGGCCCAATAGCAATCTTCTTTCTTTCAATGTGTGCAAGAGCTTTGGTTTAAAAGGTTTGGTTTTATGACGAACGAGACATCTTCTGATTTTCTCTCTACTCAAATTTAATTGCTCAGACCTTTCACGCAAACTAATTGGCACGAACTGAAGCTAAGATATTATCATCAACATGGTACCTTCGATTTCAATGTGGATTGTCAATAGCTGGACGATTTTTTAATACACTTCCGATTTGAGTGAAAAGTTTATTCACGGAGGCTGCCGTTCCATGTCGAATACGATTTCATTGCGGATGTCTTCTGTTGAATTCATGAGCAACTTGCCTGCTACTTCGAGCACCATCACCAAATAACCTTATTATTTCAATTATTTCTCGTAAATTAAGACGATCAATGGGCATTTTGGTACTGTTTCTGACGCATTTACTTTCAAACTGACATTTGGTATAAATAGTTCATTTGTTTCCATGACACTCTAGTCCAAATTGAAAACTGTTGAAACTCAAAATATGAGCCTTTTTTGAAACATTGAGAATGACGATTTTCCATCCAAATAGGCCCAAAGGTATTATTCGCAACCAACCATATTCAACAGAAAATTGAAAAATTCCCCAAAATTGGAGACAGGCTAGTGAAGGAGACTAAATTCGATTAACTTACATTTGATAAAATGATAATTTCCAATTTTAGTTATTTCAATACGTTTATTTCATTGATTTTGACTATTTTATCATTTCTGTAGCTTCTTATTCAGAACCATTAATTGAAAATCGGACTAGAATATGAAAATTACAAAAAAATAAAAAATTTGAATTTTGCGGTATGTAGGGTCAACATCGATTTCTAAGCAACTTTTTCAAGTAACTTTTTTCGGTATCTCCAACGCGAAGCAAAATATCGAGAATTTGCCCTTTTCGCGGGATCGCTGTAGGCTGGGTTTAAAACTGTCACTCAGGCTGAGTATTGCGAAAAGTGCGACCCATGAAGGTCTACGTCTGTACCAAAAATGAAATCTCTGCTTTCAAAAATGACTGAAATACAGGGGTGTCTTCATCTTAAGTGTGTCACACTATATATATTTAGAAAGAGGAGAGGTAGTCTTTTGCTGACTAGTTAGGAAAAAGTCTGAGAAATTCTTTGGGACAGCAGCAAACGCAAGTGTACTCTTATAACATTATATTTCCAATATTTCGATAATGAATAATGTCATCATCAGGGAGCTACAAAGGTGAAAATACCATTATATAATTGATAAATATACAAATGTAACCTCACTTGTTATGTTAGATGAATGAATGAATGAATGAATGTTAGATGAATTAGAGAGAATGGTCGTTTTTCGGTGCAAAAAATTGAAAAACATGTAAAAACATGGAGCAATAGATAGAGTTATATGGAAAAGTATTTGTAACAAAAATACTGCTAAAATTACTACAATGCTGAGAACAATTGTGGCAACATTTTTTGGTTATGAATGTGAAAGTGTGGGGAAGCACAGACATAGAGGTTGGAAATAACATAACATACAATGTCAAAGTCAATTTGTAAAAATTATTGAGAAGAAGAAGAGACATTTGGTCTTAGCTGCTCAAGTGATATTAGACACAATTTGCAATTAGTACTGAAGATGAGATATTATTTATGGGAGAAAATTATTGAAAAATAAATTTTGTTATTATTTTATTTGTAGTGAGTTTAATGTTGGTTGATATTAAAAGAATTATTATTTAAAGCATTCGGGTCCTTGTCTAAAATTAATAAATAAGAGTAGATCTCACTCAAATGATTGAAGATCTATTCTTTTTTTTTAACAGTTGTTGGGTTGAGAAATAAATGCCTTTCCAAAAATATTCGTTTTGAAGCATTAATTTCTTTTATTAAAAATTTGGTGGAATTGTAATTCATGTTGTGATCCTCTTTATTAACGTGTTCACTGAGAGCACATCTCTCAGGGTGATGTCTACAATCACTTTTGTGGGAACTTATACGGTCTTTTGGTAACCTGGCTGTTTGACCTATATATTCGAAGTTACAATTTGCACAAGGAATGAGAATTTCACTGAATTAGGTGGAAAAAAAAACGCTTGTGAAATGAGAAATGGTTTGAAAAATATTTTATTTTCACCGCTGACAGAGATGCCTACATTTCGAAACTTTTATATGGGTCATGTTTGGTAAAAAATAATGCATCTTATAATTGATTTTATAATTTTGTTGCGTTCAAATTAAATTTTTAATGTTTTGTATTTTTGAAAAATCAAATATTCTTATTGAAAATCTTAATAATGAAAATATTTTTCTTAAATTTTTGTATTTTTGGAATAATGTATAATGAGAAAAGTAGGAGAAGATTTGGTAAAATTTGTTATATCACAGAAACATTTTCATGGAATACTTGAGTCACAATGTAATACAACAATGGCATGAAAATATTGATTCATTATTTTGAAGCTAGAATAAAAAAATTATATTTTCAGCGAAATCGGCGAAATATCACATAGATATATCAGTAAAATCTTTACAACGTATTAAAGGCCAGAAAAAACACCAATTGCTTTGCCATTTTACATTTGTATAGATTCAAAAAAATAATAATTTCTTGTCGCCTTTTCGAATTTAATTTAATTAATCTTCAGGGCTCCACAAAAATTAATATGTTGAAAATGGTGAAAAGAAAGAGAAGAATAAATGCCCCAATATGAATTGGGATTAAGTTACAATCACTATGATTCACAAACAAAATTTCCTCTTTCATTCATCTCGAAAAAAATCACAAGTAATTCATGAAATTTTATACCAACAAGGAATCTTCTGTTCTTTTATCTTAGATTGACTTTATAAATGTCGAAAAAGTAGTTTAACCATTTTTGAGCTAACCTCTACCATTTCTTATGATGGCACTAAAATAAATTTCAAAAAATGTCATAAGCGCTACCAACGAACTTTTTTTGGAATATATGATATAGCATTTTGATACGCTCCGTAATGTTTTTTTCATAAAATGCAATATAATTACTTCTGTCGAAGAATATTTCCACCTGCCTCATCAAGAAACGCTAAATACACTTCACCTCAATATGGGACGGATTTATTACGTTTGCGAATGTCTATAATGCGCTGAAGAACGCAGGCACACCTTACCATGAATTTATCTCAACTATGAGTAGCCTGCTCAATGAAATGTCGAAACAAAAAAACACTAGAAATGATAAATTGACTTCAACATTTTTTTGTGTCAATTATCGATACGAACTGAAGGGCAATTCTTTTGACTAACGGGGTTAGTCCCACCAAATTTCTACAATATCAGCCTATTCATTTGTAATCAATATCAGATACGAAATTATATATTTTTAGCTGAAACTTGTACCTGAAATATAATATGAAATAGTTATTTTTATGCTAGACCAACAGGAAAACCACTTGAACATTTCGGAGTTATCCATTTCATGTTTACTCATACACCTGATAACGATACAGTCATATTTGTAATCATATGGAGGAAATACACTGTGGTTATATTATCACCATCAAATTCATATACTGCCACAAATAAACAATGAAATATTCAGATGAGCGGGTTTTTTCATCCGGCATGCTAATTTCAGCCTCATTCCAGAATTAATCCATTTCTGGGTGTTGAATTTTCAATAGCAATATCAACATAAAATATCATTGGCAAACATTAATTTATCGCACTATTTTTCGCGACCAACAATTGGGAGATATCTTTTAGTTGTAGGACACCTTCAATATACACGTTAATTTCTTCGCTGATTGCGAAAAATTCCATATCGTCATAGGTCTAGGCACAGATATAAGGGGGTTTCTAGGCATCTATTGAATTTTCTGAAATTTTATGTTTATTATACCTAAGGTATATTAGATTAATTCTACCCGACCATGATAGCAATTGCATTAGTTGATACAGGGTGTAATAGAAATTTTATATTTCTTGTCATTTAATAAGCGATTTCAATATAATCACTTGAAATGCGAGTATCAAGGTCATAATGCAAAATTGACATCTATGAAGGTATGTCTTTGTGCCACCATATTAAAAATTCGCTTTCATTCAGGGGTAATTCGTCATTTTTCTAATAACTCTGCTGATGGGGATTTGTTGCCAAAATATTCCATTGAAACGCTGAAATGTAGATTGAACAGAACATATTTTTTGTGTCACCATAAAAGATTGAAATCAGTTCCTTCATAACCCTGAGCGAAGGTTTCCGGTGAATAAATTTCATTGTAACGGTAGAAAATGATTGCATAAAAGTTATTTATGTATCAAGGGCGTAAAATAGGCTTTTATGGACCGCAGCGTGTAAGTAATAGCCCGAGCGATAGCGAGGGCTATTAACACGCCTAGGTCCATAAAAGCAAATTACGCCCGAAATACATACAAAATTTTATGCACGACCGGTATATTTGGTGTCATGTAGATATATACCTCTTTATATCTAGAACATGATAAAAATACATCAAGGCTGCCGTGAGGATGTATATTCATATCATATCGGAAACAGAATAAATCAAGAAGTGATGGAATGAATGTTACCAACTCAGTCAATTTTTCGAAATAAGATTATATTTGCTGTCAATTTTTGTGATCACAGATAATTTTATTACTGATTTTGGAATGGATTCAAGCGACGAAGAAAGTGTGAATTGTACTCCACCAGAAATAAGTAAAGCAGCTGAGGATGCGAAATTGAGTTTATTGCCAAGTAAATCCAAGAAAATATACGACAAGGTGTATGAAGAATTCGTGCAACGGGAAAAATGTAAAAAATAAGAAATACACAGAGACTGTACTTCTTGCCTATTTTCTGGAAAAATCTAAATATTGTAAGCCCTCTACCATGTGGTCATATTATTCCATGCTGAAAGCTACTTCAAATGTACATGATAATATAGATATCAGTAGATACGCAAGATTGATAGCTTTTTTGAAATGAAAATTTGATTATTAACCAAAGAAATTGAAGATTCTGAGCAGAGAAGAAATCGAGTTATTTTTGAGGGAAGCACCAGACGATTTGTATCTTATGATGAAAGTAAGTTCTAATTTCATGTTTTCTCAATGTTCAGTATATTAATCTGAGAATTTATTGTAGGTAGTACTGATTTTTGGTATTTGTGGAGCATGTCGCCGAGAAGAATTGGCAAATATCACAGTGGACGACATTCAAGATTTCGAGACATTTTTACTCCTAACTATACGAGAAACCAAAACGAAGATAGATCGAGTATTTACTGTAATCGATAAAGAACAGAATTCGCCAAGTTATTTGGATATTTACAGAAAATATTCTTCCTTGTGAGATCAGAATGATCAAAAGCGGTTTTTTTATATTATAAAAATGGCAAATGTACGAGACAGGTTATCGTATAAAATACATTCGGTCGAATACCAT
Source organism: Gonioctena quinquepunctata (assembly GCA_018342105.1). Classification (NCBI taxonomy): domain Eukaryota; kingdom Metazoa; phylum Arthropoda; class Insecta; order Coleoptera; family Chrysomelidae; genus Gonioctena; species Gonioctena quinquepunctata. Next base: position 446,681 of record JAFIRS010000614.1, read on the forward strand.
TCAGAATAGCCACTCACCTAGGTATTTCTAATGCGAAAGAATATACTGGTCACTGCTTCAGACGTTCCTCAGCAACTATGTTAGCAGATGCAGGCGAGGATATAATCAACATCAAACGACATGCTGGGTGGAAGTCGACGACTGTTGCGGAAGGTTATATTGAAAATTCAGTTGCAAATAAGCTGAAGATTGTTAAGAAAATTGTAGAAAATGATGAGCCTTCTACTAGTCATTGCAGACAATCTGAAAATATTGCTCACTACTCTAAAACACCAGATAATAACATGCATTCTCTTCAGACTTCTAGTAATGAGGAATCAGTTGAAATCAGTAACTATCTGCAACAACAGAAAACAACAAATCCAAATATTTCCATAAATAACTGTTCTAATTGTATTGTCAATATTAAGTTATAATTCATTTTTTAATTAATTTATGTTCATTGTTTTCGTTATATTATTGTTAATAATGTTCTGGTTTTGATTATATGATCCATCGGATAAGATTTCTATCGATATGAGATTGAAATTCACTTTAGCGCCTGTTCAACGATTTTTATCTATATGTTCGATTTTCAGAAAACAGGTTTTATGGAAAAAATTAACGATTTTTTTTTTCTTGAAAATAAATGTGATTTAGCTCCAATATAGAGATGAGTATTTAGTAGTACCTATAGTTGAATTACACATTTTATACAAATACCCACATTTAAAATTACTAACGTACTATAAAAACGATTCTGTTCTCATTAAGTATGTGGGTTCAGATATTTTTTTCAGTGATGGTGTATTTCATTTGGTTGAGCATCTCTTCTATATTTATTTCCGCACCATTTTTCAGATGCCCATTTTTTCAATTTTAATGTAAGTCCCATCGACAAACTTCTTGTTCTATTGATCCCTCAATCTATCAATGAACTTCCCAAAGCAGTTTCTTTCCATTGAAATTCCCTTTTTCCTCTTGATTGTTTTTTCTTCCGATGATAGTTGACTTCATTTTGTATTTGACTTCCCTCCGTTCGAAGAACTATTATTTTCTTCAGCTATATTTTACCACGTTTATATTGCTTTTAAGTCTGTGTGTCCGGTACAAATATTGAATCGATTTTAAACTAACTTCTCGATGCGATAGAGACTTGAAACTTCAGAAGTAGCTCAGAAGTTGAAGACAATACAATATTAACTCAGGTCTGTCCGTTTTTCACGGATCACAAAAAGTGAGGTAAGGATCACACAACGTCTCCATAGCAGAATGATCGATGAGTGAATCAGCAGTCGTAAAAAAAACGAGTGTGCTTTAGACCACACGACTGAAGTAAAACTTCTTTAGCTCCATCTATATGTATGTATATACATATATATATATATATATGTTTATATATGTATAGTATATACATGTATATACATTTATTAATTTTCTAATAACCTATATTTCATCATTTTAGTTTGGTAAATTTAGTAAATTATTATTAGAGTCATGAATGATTATAAAAATAAAATAAAAATTAATTTACCTAATTCCAGTAATTTGTCTCGGTTTTTGTACATGATCTATAGTGGGATTTTCATCATCAACTTCCATTTGATTATTGTCATGTTCAATCACGATGCCACCAATTATTTGTAATAGTGAACCTCTACAATTATAAGTATTTTATTATTTACGTATTAGTTAAATTTTATGTTATCCTATTTTAAAAATTTGCTGAAGTAAATTGTAGAAACGCGAGGCAGAAATACGGAAGAGTTACAAGTAGAAAGAGAGAGAGAGACAAGAAAAGGACAGAGAATCAAACGCGTTCCAATGTCGAGAGTGGAATACCGCGTATTAGTAGGGGGGAAAATAGACAAGGAACGCTGCATATGACGCTACGACGCCAGCAACTTGTATGAGATACGCACTCACCTTTGTCGATACCGATCGACTCGCCCGATCACACTTTTCGTAACGCTCCCGTCACGCATTCACCAGCTTACTCCCCATAGTCCAGTCATCTTAGTAAGTTCACCTCGGAATTAGAGATACCCAGCTGAATATTTGTATAAACTTGTATTTTGGCATTCTAAAAGTTGTCTCAAAACCTACATATGGTAGGGTGTACGCGTCTACTAAAATTTGAGGTCAAAGGTCACAAAAATCGATTTTTTGCATATTTTTTGCAAATATCTCATTTCCTATGCGTTTTTCGCTATTTGTATTTATTATCAATATTGCAGAGAATTAAATTCCCTACAAATTTTGTTTCAATTTTTTTTTATACGTTGAATCGTTTTCGAGATAGATGGCGGAGAGCGCGCGGTTAGAGCATAATGTAAGTTTATTAATTATTGATAAATAAATAATTAATAATAATGTTCATTTGTTATCAAATATTACATTATATTTGATAATTTCATTACTTTCGTATCTATTTTTAATTAGGTATTAATTTATTTAATAACACTTACCTGCCCGTGTAGTTATAGAATTGTTAAGGAAAATACTCAAATTATATTTTAATTCTAATGTAATTTATATTAATAACTCCTTAAATAATTGAAAAAAAATAAAGAAAGAAATTATTGATTCATGATTTTATTAAAAATACCATTCTATTCTAAATAGAATAAAAATTACACGAACTGCAACTTATTATAATTTTAATTATCTTCTTCTTCTTCATCGTCGTCTCCCAACCGCTGTGGTGTTTCGAAGTCTTCTTTTATATCATCTTCGGCGACATTTATCTCCAGGTCTTCCATGATTTCGGGGTCAAAGGTTCTGTCTTCATTTACATCGCTCTGACATGGTGAAGAATTGAGATAAGCTTGCCCATACACTCGCCACAAGCTAAAGAGCACTGCAACCCCGATTTCCTGCATCCACAACGCGAACCACAACCACTCTTGCAGGTGCAGAAGATTGTGTTGAGCAATTCCTCTGCAGCAGGTGCTAAAATGGTAGTGATAGGTTCCAGGAATCCGTTACGCATTGTCCAACCCCACTCCTGGGGTTCCAAATCATGCCCTAACCAAGTTTGAACTTGATAATAAACACGATTGAAATGTTGGTGAGCTGCTGCACTTGTTGGTGGAATATTTGATAACTGCACAGGTTTATTCAGTTTCGTAGACTTGACGTATTGTGCATAACGAAGATGATCAATACTGTCCACATATTTTGGAGCATTATAGACTGCCAACAAGATTTGAATTCCAGTCTCAAATAATCTTTGAACCGGACAGTTTTCTTCTTCAAATGCTGCTGCAAGTTACTCCAAATTCGGCAGTTTCTCAAATGCTTTTAGAAATGTTTTTTCTTTCTTTAAAAAGCGCAGAAGTCGTATCACAGCCACGTAATGCGTGCAGAAACAAAATATGTTTCTTCGAACGAGGATATTTATCAAAACTTTTGGAAGAGTATATGTTTGTTTTTACATTTCCTTTGCCGACTTTTTGAAGAAAATTTCTTGTTGATGAGATAGTGTACGCTCAATTAAAATGACCAGTAAATCAATATCTTCTCCTATTATAACTGCAGTTTTTTCAGGTTTCGATTCTTCGATTGCTGTTTCTATAATTAGTACATCCGCATCATCTCTGGCCTGTTTGGTAGTAATATTGACAGCTTGTAATTTTTCAATTAGCATATTAATGAGCTTTTCTTTGTTACTTCGATTTGATAAAAAAAATTCTTGCATAATTGGTACAACCATTGTTTCGTCGAAACAAACTTCGTATGTTTGAAATTGCAGCAATTCTTCTCAGCTGCTCCATTGCTTTTATGTTCTTACTGTAGTCAGAATATCCGTCAAATACAACAATAATTTTTGAACTGTAATGCGTTTGTAAATACTTTATATATTTATCTAAAAGAACAGAAAAAGTATCTTCTTTATTCCACAAAACGCGATATAGAAGAATATGTACTCCATTATTGTCTACTTAAATGATAATTAGTGGAAATGAGAATATAATTAAAATGTAATTAAAGTTTGTCCCTTAATTATTTTTTAATTTTAGGAATCGGTTGTGAGTATTATTGAATAGATAGATTCAATTGATGAAAAAAATTATTAAATATAATGTAATAGTTGATAACAAATGAAAATTATTATTAATTATTTATTTATCAATAATTAATAAACTTTATATAGCGTGTTTTGACCGGGACTATACCGGTTGACCTTACATTATGCTCTAACCGCGCGCTCTCCGCCCTCTATCTCGAAAACGATTCAACGTATAAAAAAATATTCGAAACAAAAGTTGTAGGGAATTTAATTCTCTACAATATTGATGATGAATACAAATAGCGAAAAACCCATAGAAAATGAGATATTAGCAAAAAATATGCAAAAATTCGATTTTTGTGACCTTTGACCTCAAATTTTAATAGACGCGTACACCCTACCATATGTAGGTTTTGAGACAACTTTTAGAATGCCAAAATACAAGTTTAAACGAATATTCAGCTGGGTATCTCAAATTCCGAGATTCTTACCTAATCTTGACTAAGATGACTGGACTACCAAGTCAAGCGTGCGTCGAGACCGTTCGCCTCGCCTGATCACACTTTTCGTAACGCTCTCGTCACGCATTCACCAGCTTACTCAAGTCAAGCGTGCGTAAAGAAGTTTTTCTTCAAAAATTGTAAGTGACTTTTCATGCCTCAATTATCAATTGGCATGCGCTATCAAAAATTCACAATCACACATTTCATTTTTTCAAAATTTATAAAATCTCTGGGCTTATGGTCCGATTTCATTCAAATTTGGTATGTGGGGTTTTTGGGGTCGGAAATTATGAATTATTTGTTAAAATTCTTAAATTCAAGATGACGGCCCCAAGATGGCGGACGATCTCTGTGATTATGGTCCAATTGTATTCAAAATTGATATGTGGGGTTTTTTGGAGATAATGAATTTTCTGTCAAAATCCATGAATTCAAGATGTTGGCTCCGAGATGGCGGACGAGTTTCATAATTATGATCCGATTATTCAAAATTGGTATGTGGGTGTTTTTGGGATCAAACATTATGGATTCTTGTCAAAATTCCTAAATTCAAGATGGTGGACGAGTTTTGTGATTATAGACCGTATCTATTCAAAATTGGTATCGGAGAAAAGGGAAACATTCTCAATTGACGATGGAAGATAGTGACTAAAGTTTATCTTTCAGTCGCAGATGATTCCACATCTGATTTTATGAACATCCTGTTTATATTTTCAACAAATCAATGGTATCGGAGATTATGAATTTAGTCGAAATCATCGATTTTTTGTCAAAATTCATAAATTGAAGATGTAAGCTCCAGGATGGCGGACGAGTGGATCTTTAGATGTTCTCCTCATTGAGGAACTAGACAGCCCAAAACTTACAGAAAAAAGGGCTCATAGTAACGACGCTTTAACAAAAATACATAGATTAAGGCGTACTACCTAAAAATAAAAAAATTAAATAATTAATAAAAAACCTTGTAAAAGACAAGCTTTTATTCGAATGCGCTAAAAAGTCAAAAATAATTGCTTTGGATGTGTGACGCAGGTTATTAGCGAAAAGCTATTATTCTTGCTTCGAAGTTTTGGTTCTTTGAGAAAGTTCTTCATCATTTATTTGGCTTTCTACTTCTTTTGGTGACATATCGTTGAATATTGAGTAGCATGTCCCCAAACTATACCTCACCATATCAAAGAAACCAATATTACTTACATACAAATTTAAAAAACACTGCAGTCCCATATCTTTGAACTGGGACGAAAATATCCTACAAACTTAATGTAATGTAATTGTCCTCCGGAAATCATCTTTCTCCGATTAGAGTAGATTACTATGGCTTACCTTCCCTCCTGTAATCACTTATATTAATATCTTCTCTTATTCTTTTATGTCCACATTTCAATCTCATTTTAAATGTATTTTCAACACCTTCATTCATAGTATACTATTGTTATTATCAGTCATATGTGTCTCATTTAACTTTTAATCCTGTGCTTTTATTTACTTATTTATGAATATTTTCATTTATTTTTGTAGAAAATTTTTTTTTTTTTGTATAATAACATTGTTTTAACAAGTTATTTTTGTACATTTATTCAATCATATATTTTCTCAAAACTCCCTAATTTTCTGCGAAACAAGTATTCTACACTTATCGTTATGATTACTTTATTCATTGTAACCATCTAAAATTGTATTTATATTGCCAATAAAGTTTATTATTATTATAATTATTATGTATCTTCCAGAAGGTGACCATTTTTATATATTTTTCTTTTTCTGTGAAGTGCAAGAAATTTGAGTGAAATCACTGAAGTTTCTTTATCAGAACAGTAAACACAGTTGTGTTCTTTTTTATTAAAATACAGGATTTGGAATTTTATGTTCAGAAAATCAATAACTTGGTCATATAGATCTTCCTTTTCTTCTTGTAAGCAAAAAATCATCAGATTGCTCTTTTTTATTTCTGTTTTCTCAGTAATTTATTTTCCGTTTTTAATTTGAGAGTCTCGTACGAATAGTGTCACTTCTTCTTTATGTTCGTGAATTATTGTTGATATCACACGAAAATACATCTAGCTTCAATATGGTGTAACAATTAGGGACTATTAGGTATTGTTGTACACTTTTCGACATTCTATCTCCTGTGCCGAATTTGTTCTCGTAGACCGGCTTTTCGTATACTTTCTTCTTCTGAGGTGTAGTATTCAAAATTGGAATTTGTTTTGATATAGATATGAACTTCTACTGGCGTTTTGCGTTCATACACGCTTTATATTAGCTTCACTTGTATGTTTGTAACCGTATGTTTGTTTGTAACCGACTCCTTTGGGCGCGATTTTGACCCACTTCCAGACGTACGAATGATTTGAAATTTGGCAGGTGTACATAATTCCGGTAACAATGCACTAAGAAAAAAACAAAATGGCGGCTTCAATATGGCGTACGAGTTTTGTGATTATGGTCCGATTCGCTTCAAAATTAGTATCTGAGGGTTTTCGTGGTCAGAGATTATGATTTTTTTGTCAAAACTGAAAAATTCAAGATAGCAGATCTGAAATGGTGGACGAGTTTTGTGATTATGGTCCGATTCTATTCAAAATTGGTATGTAGGGGTTTTTGGGGTCTAATATTATGATTTTTTTGTAAAAATTGAAAAATTCCTGATGGCGGCTCCAAAATGGCGGACGAGTTTTGGGATTATGGTCCGATTCTATTCAAAATTGGTATGTGGGGGTTTTTGGGGTCTAATATTATGATTCTTTTGTAAAAATTGAAAAATTCTTGATGGCGGCTCCAAAATGGCGGACGAGTTTTGTGATTATAGTCCAATTCTATTCAAAATTGGTATGTGGGGGTTTTTGGGGTCGGAGATTATGATTATTTTGTCAAAATTGAAGGATTCAAGATGGCGGCTCCATGGTTCGATTCTATTCAAAATTGGAGAATAACAGTTAAAAAATTAAATAATAATAATAATAGTTTGAAAAACTAAAAACCACGCTTTAATAGAAAACAAAACTAAAAAGTTGAAAATAAATGATAGTTTAAAAACTAAAGAACACGCTTTAATAGAAAACTAAACTAAAAAGTAGAAAATATTGTTGTTCGGTTTAGTTTTCTATTAAAGCGTGTACTTTAGTTTTTAAACTATCATTTATTTTACTAGTTCTTGATTCATTGACTTATTTGCATTACAGCTCACGTCCGTACCTCTACCACCGTACCTATACCCCAATGTTGGCGATTTGAAAAACTACCTCCGGAAACGATATAGTCGCCCGATTATGGGCAAAATCAGTTTGTGGGAAGGTGCAGCGTGCCAAACCATTAATTTCATTTCCCAACTTTCATCAATAATAAAATCAATTTAATTCCAGTACGAGTATACCTTCTACTGATCTTGAATAACTTCCCAGTCATTTGAACAATGACGTTTCACCCTAAATGATTTACGACGCAAACAAATTCAAAGTTCGGAATGGAACACCCCAAGTACCGATTCCGACATAACTTTTTATACCTAAGTACAAAAAGTGTTCGGGAGAGAAGGACATTTTAAGTTCAGAAAATGATAAACGCGAGGCCTCGAGAACTCCGAGATTGTTGATGCTATCGGTGAAGTATCCCAATTCAGCGTGGAGGCGCCCAAAATTGCGATACACGACCCTTGATGTCTGCAAGCATCAACCGTCACGCAAAAAATAAACAAACTTGTATACGATGGCGATGGTAGCGAAATAGCCGGGGATTTGTTTTTTCTTTATATAAAACAAAGGCAGTGTTACGGATTCTTGGGAGGAACGGTCGACACGATATTCTTCGTTTGTTTTTCTTATATGGAGTTTTTATCTTTCGCATTGAAGCTTGCAATTCGTGGTGGGGTTTTTTCTTACACGAAGTTTTTTTGCCAAAACACCGTACACAATTTCAGACGCTGTCGATTTTTTATAACGGGAAATATATTGCATATATTAAGAAAGGCAGAGGAATCAGCTCACTAGAAATTAAAAAGCTTTCGATTCAGGTGTCGAAGTTTTGCTCATCTGTAATCATATCTCTAAAAACAATATTCACATTGTGGATAAATCAAAAGAGATATACTTCAGGACAGTATACTTGCCTCCTGCAATTTTTTCTGGCTCTGAGCGGTTTAATCAACCACCTCCTCAGCAAAAACAATAATGAAAGAAAAAGCCATATGAAGGGGATAAGACATGAAATGAAATGCATAAAGCACACACAAAGTCGTCTTCACAAAAGGTTCAATATAAATTGAAACAATTGGTAGACCGACAGGCGAAAAACAACTACTTTCCTAGCAAATACCACTCAGAACGTTGAATGATATTCACCTGACAATCCATGCAAACTTCCATATCAATGGATATTGTTCGCAAATGTTTCTTTCTGATAAGCTCGATTATGTTTAAATTCATGTCGTGTCCGCCTAACAATCCGCATACCGGTTTCAGGCTTTTTTGGTCCTCATCAGTACGGAGTAGTCACCGGCCAGAGATCCAGAGAGCTCTGGCCGAAGCGAGACACAACATAAATAAAATCATCATCGAGCTTAAAACATCTTTAGGTGCGTCGGAAAAGATAACTTTTAACCGGCGACACCTAGTGACAGAAAGAAACACTCCATTCAATTCTCCTACCTCGATAGGATTCTAAATAAAAATTCCTTCTCAGTAGGAATGGCTCAAAATGCCCTACTGGCATATTTTAATGAAAAAGCCATATGAAGGGGATAATATATGAAATGAAATGCATAAAGCACACACAAAGTCGTCTTCACAAAAGGTTCAATATAAATTGAAACAATTGGTAGACCGACAAGCGAAAAACAACTACTTCCCTAGCAAATACCACGCAGAACGTTGAATGATATTCACCTGACAATCCATGCAAACTTCCATATAAATGGATATTGTTCGCAAATGTTCCTTTCTAGCCGGTGACTACTCCGTACTGATGAGGGCCAAAAAAGCCTGAAACCGGTATGCGGATTGTTAGGCGGACACGACATGAATTCAAACATAATCGAGCTTATCAGAAAGAAACATTTGCGAACAATATCCATTATATATGGATTTCATGGATTATCAGTGAATATCGATCAACGTTCTGCGTATTCTAGAAAGTGTGTTTTCGCACTGTCATCTACCAATTGTTTCAATTATATGAACCTCGTGAACGACTTTGTATGCTATGCATTCATTCATAAAACAATAATGTTTGTGGTCGATCCTACTTTTGCATTTGTCAGTGAATATATAAGGGAATATGGGGGAGTTTTTTTGTGGCAAATGAACATCAAATAAACCAAAGTAATCCCTTCTCAAAAAAAAAAAAAAAATGTATACATCAAAGTTGGCGATCAAACCGACATCACTTATTAGGTGTTACAAGGACTCGTTGTCGATCATTGCCGGAGTTGAAAATCCGCACTAACTCGTCGGTACACCACATTTCTTCCTTTGCATATGCATTGGGAGTGTTATCTCAAAAAGGTTGGCTAGTTTAACTCCATGCACATATTCAGTAAAAAATTCGATATGGCAATATTCTGGAGACCTCTACTGATTCCTCCAGAATATTCAGTCTAAAAGGCATGTATCGTTTATCTTCTCTTGGAATCCTCTGATTCTTAAAAGAATATTTGCATTGAGAAAAAACTTCTCGCATCAATATGAAAAGATCAATGAAGCCCCAATAAAGTTAACATACACTAAAAAAAGGGTTGTTGGTGCATTGATTAGAATACCCCTCTCTGAATTAAAAAAGTAGAAACATTTTCAGATTTTCAGAATAAAACAAAAATTATTTTAGTTCCAAAGCTTACTATTCAACATTAGTATTTTTTTTTGTGGAGTGGAAACGATTCAACTTTAGTTTAGATCTATTTTTCTCAAATATCCTCTTTTTTACTGTCTTTCATATTTTGTATATACAGGGTGATAAACATGCAAAAAATTGTAGAAAAATTTCCATTTCCTCATTATTCACAACTATCTTTCTTCTGATGGCTTTAGGTAGAAAGAATTTGAGTTGCAGCATTTTTTTCAAAAGTCTTTAAAAAATACCTGTATTCGACCGAGAGAGATTTGGAAATATGTATACAAAAACACTATAGGTTCTGTCAACTATCATATTGCTTTCATCATGAGGTTCTATGAATTTTCCAATGGAAAAAGACATATTGAACACTCATCAGGTTTCACCAAAGCATTATTGCTTCAGCATTGCATCGTTTATGATTTTTGTGTTTTTCTATATGCTTGTCGTCATTCATACAATGATGGATTTCCTGGTAAATACCTAATAGACTAGGAGGAATTGGCGCATGAGTACCGAAAACTATTCCACCTCAATTTTTTCATGCGATCCTCTTCAAATTGCCCTACTGATGATACAAATGCATGTTGCCATGGGGCAACCCCGTGCCATATTGTTTAAACCGGAATTGTTTAAACAATTGCAAGGAATTGTTATTTTTCAACCGGACAAATTTTTTATATTCTTTATTGAAATACAAATAAAAAAGGTCCTATGACTTTTCACGATAAAGTTAATATTTTTAGAGATATGAATTTTTAAAGGTTAAAAAAATCTCATATTTGGGTACTTTTGACCCATGAAAAATATATAAAAAAAAAAATCGAAATAATATTTTTTTTTTTAATTTTTATACAATAGTTAATAAATTCTTAATAAGATTTAAAAAAATTTCTTTGATTATACCTGTTTTTTAATTATCAATTTCGATATCTATATCGATATAATCGACAATTTTGTCACAAGAACAAACGAAGATCTTGAGGTTTTATACAAAGAGTAACTTCGAGAAAATAAAATTAAAAAAAAAAAAAAATCTTTTCCTTACTTAGGCAAAATCATATACACATCATGATACATATACATATACATATAAGTATTTTTTATGTTATTATTTTTCAATTCGAACATTTAAGTGCTTACCAATATCTTTTCATTATTTATATATAATTGTGATTCCAAAAAATTTTAAATACCATTATATATTATTATTGTTGATAAAAATTCATAAATTACTATGATAATAACAAAAAAATAATATAAACTGATAAAAAAGTAATTTTAATTACATGTTCCGATTCATGCTTAAATAACGTTTGTAAAATTGATTCCAGAAAAAAATTGGTCAAAAACAAATTGTAGACAATTTAATTGTTAATAACATTGCTCTCTTTAACAATCTTAAAAAAGTTAATAGTTTTTAAGATAAATGATAAATAATGATTCAGGAAACAGAGAGGCCGATGCAGCGCATGAGTCAGAGAGAGACGGCGATACTTAAAGGTAAGCGATGCATACTTGTGAGCGCGCGAAATTGATAATTAAAAAACAGGTATAATCAATGAAATTTTTTTAAATCTCTATTAAGAATGTTATTAACTATTGTATAAAGAATTAAAAAAAAAAATATTATTTCGATTTTTTTTTTTTTTATATATTTTTCATGGGTCAAAAGTACCCAAATATGAGATTTTTTGAATCTTTAAAAATTAATATCTCTGAAAATATTAACTTTATCGTGAAAAGTCATGGAACCTTTTTTATTTGTATTTCGTTAAAGAATATAAAAAAAATTTGTCCGGTTGAAAAATAACAATTCCTTGCAATTGTTTAAACAATTTCGGTTTAAACAATATGACACGGGGTTGCCCCATGGCAACATGCATTTGTATCATCAGTAGGGCAATTTGAAGAGGATCGCATGAAAAAATTGAGGTGGAATAGTTTTCGGTACTCATGCGCCGATTCCTCCTAGTCTATAACTAATTACCAAAAACTGATCTATCCGGTACTTGGACAACAATGAATTTATTTAGAAAAAAAAAACACATTTTGTTAAACAATATCTCAAAAGGCTGGTTTATAACAACCCTTATTCATGCTGAGGAACAGTTGAGAAACCTCGTAATAGCTTTCCGCGAAACTATAAGTAATACCACACTTCTTCAAAGGGTACCCGAGTACATACCTACATGGTAGTCCCAACATTTTGTTTAAACAACTAATCTATTATTTTTGTTTTGTCTACAATTTTTCAATGCTAACGGTTATGTTTTTCAATATCACAGTAGTAATTTAATTTTTTAGCCAAAAACCGTTCGTCGAACGAAAAAACTTGAAGAGCAACTAGTTGGAAATAAAGCACAATTAAGAAAATTGTATTTATTTTGTAAAAAGTATACAGTACGGTCCATCGGTATGGAATAAATTCATTTTTAGCGTTCTAATGTATTTGTTTAAAAAAACCTGAAACAGTTCAATTTCTATTGTCAATTTGACAATTTACAGTATCAAAATCTTGCACCTCCTCTGAATTATGAGCATTCCCTCAAACATGAGAAGGGGGGTCGTGTGGCACCTTATTCGAAAGGGATTTTCATTCTCTGTTCAACAATATTAGGTTTTTCAAATTTGGTGCAATTACAACTGAGAAAATTTACTTTGAAAATGTAAAATTTTGATACTTTACGTAGAATGAAGGACATAATGTCACTAATGTTCAGGAAGTATTTTTCAATTTATTTTACAATCAAATTAAATGTTCAAAATGACCACCATTCACTTCTTGACAATAAGCAAGTGATCTTGGAATTCTCGTACAACATTTTGTAGGACCTCAGGGGTTATGTTAATTTCTTCGGTTATCCTAACTCTTAAATCTGCAATATTGTCTGGTCTATTGAAATATACTTTTGATTTCAAATAACCCCATGAGAAGTAATCGAGAGGAGTCAAATCGGGGGATCTAGACGGCCATTCAATCGTTCCACGTCTTCCCATCCACCTATTGGGAAAAACTTCGTTCAAAGAATATCTAACAATACGATTGTAATGTCGTGGAGCTCGGTTTTGTTGGTACCAAATTGATCTATCTATTATATATATATATATATTATTAACATCGGGAAAATGGCTGTAAAAAGTTCATAAAAAAATCTAGATAAACCTCACCATTAACTGTGCCTTCAAAAAAATAGGGGCCAATAATTTTGTTAACTTTTTCAGGATATCGAGTGTGAGTCTCATACATCCAATGATGATTTTCCCTGCTCCAATACCTACAGTTTTGTCCATTAACCATTCCATTTAAATGAAAAGTAGCTTCATCAGAAAAAACAATTTTGTTTATGAACTGCAAATCTGCTTCCATTCTGTCCATCATCAGTTCACAGAATGGTTGCCTTCTATCAGGATCATCCACATTTAACTCCTGAACCCACAGAACTTCATAAGGATGGTATTTTTCTTTATGTAAAGCTCTCAATATCGATGATTTACTTACATCATTGTCGGTGGGAAGTTGTCTACTTGTCATATGCGGATTTTCCTCAATCGCTAACAGTACATCTAACTTTTTTCGTCATCCAATTTCACATTTCGACCTGGTTTTCGAATATTTTTTACATGCTCAGTTTCACGAAATTTTGTTTCTATTTTGCTAACTGTAGACTGTGAGACGTGTTGACCAAGGTATTTATTATTAAACTTTTCACAAACTTCCTTTTGAGTTCTTGTTTTATTACCGCATCCAACCATAATTAAAATGTATATTCTTTGAGTTTCGGATGAATGAGCGATAGTTAAAGCAAATACAAACACAAATATTTTTCAATACACTGACGTGTGTCAGCAACTTATAAATATCAAAATAACAGTAGTCTACTAGATTGACTATTACATTATTTATAAGGGTTTTGTTAATAATTTTTTGGTGTTTTGAAAAACTTTTTCCTGACGTTTAGCAAAACATATAAGGAGATTATTTCTTATGGGGTTATTTAAAATCAAAAGTTTATTTCAATATACCAGACAATATTGCAGATTTGAAAGTTAGGATATCGAAAGAAATTAACAACATAACTCCTGAGGTCCTACAGAATGTTGAACAAGAATTCCAAGATCGACTTTCTTATTGTCAATGAGTGAATGGTCATATTGAACATTTAATTCAATTGTTAAATAAATTGAAGAATACTTCCTAAACATTATGTGACATTATTTCCTCCATTCTACGTGAAGTATGAGAATTTTACATTTTCAAATAAATTTTCACAGTTATGATTGCACCAAATTTAAAAAACTTATTGCTGAACAGAGAATGAAAATCCCTTTCGAACAAGATACCACACGACCCCACTTCTCATTTACATTTTTTGAGGGGTGCTCATAATTCAGAGGGGGTGTAAGAAGGGGGTAATATTTTCATAGTATAAATTGTCAAATTGACAATAGAAATCGATTCGTTTCAGGTTTTTTTTAAACAAACACATAATAACGCTAAAAATGAATTTATTCCATACCTATGTACCGCACTGTATGTTAACGAGGACGCCTCTGGTACAATTATTATCTTTTTTTTTTGTCGTAGATATGCTGTGCACCAAGTTAGTTCCTACTGTATTTCAAAAATTATCTGATTCAGTCTCAACCATTACCATTACCAAAAAATTTAGTTCCATTTGCAATAACCATTATTTTAAAAATAAAGAGGTTGATCATTATTAAACAGTGCATACAAGGTTATGGCCAGCAGGTGTAAATATTCCGTAAATAGCCTTAAATACTAAAGTTGTGGGATTCTGAGTTTCGGAAAAAATTATGGAATTTCGTTAATCCATGTTATTGAAGTAATTAGTTCATTTGGGTTTATTACTATCACCTACCACCTGAACAAAGTTGAGAAGGTTGAAATTATCTAAACAAAATTGAAACTAATAAAATTTCTTCAAAAAGTCCGTTTATATTTTTTTGTTAGACTGATTTAATGTTGAGTAGATTTGTAATTTGGTTAGAAATTTTATTCACTTGGGAGAAAAACAATTCTTTTTTTCAACATTTCGACGCCCAAATTTATTTAAGATTATGAAAACAATATTCAAATATCTGGGCGGATACTTATTCCTCATGGACCCAATCTAATTACGCATTTCAAAAATGACATATGAAAAGTGCAAAATTGTTTTTTGCGGGTATTATACGTTGTGAGAAGGCGACACAGAATATCACATGAACTCAAAGAAATTGGATGACTGAATATGAATAATTCACCCTGCCACACTGTATCATAAGATCATTGTTTCTCAAAATATCTTAATTTTTGTGTGAGAGGTAAGGTGTCTGATAGATATTCATAATTTGAATCAGACATAAAGGCTTATCATCTTTTTATTAATATACCATACGCGTCTGAACTATTAATCGTATGCCAAATTTGATTTTCATTCGGTGTGCCAAGTTGAAAATGGTCTAAAATAGAGATACTGCTCTTAAAATTATGTGTGATAGCTCATTGGATCCGGAATAACGCCTAGAAAAATGTGCCGAAAGCGTGTATTAGCACATAAAAAATTGCAAACCTTATAAACAATTGAAGATGAAAAAAAAATTGGCATTTCGTTTTTTGCCAATATTTCATAAACTATCAATATTTAATAAATTTAAAAAAAGATTCTGGAAGAAGAGGAAATTTCCAATAAAAAAACTCCCAGCTTCCGGAACTCTATCTCCATTATTTATAATTTCAAATTAACGCTGAAAATGGGTCTCCGAGCGACATTTTTAGGTTGCGCGCGCGGCGTCAAAAGCGAGTACGACACATTAATTAATTTATTTAAGGTATTAAATTTTTTTTTAATTTGAAAAAATTATGGTGTATTCTGAACACTATAAATAATTCATTCCCGTTGGAAATTTGACTTAAAGTCAATTTTTCAACAAGTTAAACGACTGTTAACTAACAAAATTTTCTCGAACTTCTGTCTTAATTGTGAATGAAAAATATTTTTTAAATAATTGTCGTAAAAATGTTTTGCTTCGTATAGCCTTTCTTAGATACATACTTAACAAGATCACGCCATAAAAGTTAAAAAAATATTCATACTTTGTTTTTTAAAATTTTGTCTTGCAAAACTAGAAAAAACCCAAATAATGTTGTTAAAAATTGTTTTCTAATCATCATTTTTTCGTTTTTTATTTACAGATATAAATTGATTTCAAAAAAATTTTCTCGCCATTTGTTGATAAATTTTTTCATAAACAAAAATTTATTATTTAATATTTTTTTTTTTTTCTAATTTTTCAATTACAAATGATTTTTTGAAAAAAAATGTTTTTTTAACAACTTTTTTAATTATTTATAATCGTTTTAAATATTTTTTTGTTTTAAATAATTAGTCAAAATTTTTTTTCTGAAACTTCTAAAATTTACAAAAACAACCATATATAACAAAGTATATAAAAAAAAAATCCAATTTTTTATTGTACTTTGGGATTTTTTTTTCCGATACTTTGTTGTATATAGTTGTTTTTTTTTCAAAAATCTAAAAAATTTTTAAAATTTTTAAAAATTTAAAAAATTTTAAAAATAAAAATTAAAAAATAATAAAATAAAAATTTAAAAAATAAATAATTTTTTTAAAATATTTTAAATATAAATGAAAAAATTAAGAATAAATAATAGTAATGAAAGTAATAGAATATAATAGTAATAGTAATAATAATAGTAAAGTAATATAAAGTAAGTAATGAAATATAACGAAAACAAAAATAATTTATATTACAACATATAGTAAAAGTGGATAATCATATCATTTAACTGGTAATAGCTGAAGTAAGGTGGGTAAGTAAGTATTTTGGAAGTAATCGAAAAACAAGTAAGTAGTAATTAGTAGATTTCAGTCACAAAAAATTTAAAAATAAAAATGTTTTAACAAAAAATTAAACCGACGAAATATGGAACTGAAAAGTAAAAAATAAAATAAACCTTAGTCTCAATAACTAAGCTCCTAAACTAATGCAAGTGACTAATTTTGAGTCGGCGCCAAACGAACAATCAACGAAGATCATTAAATTACTTCAAAAAATTTATCAGAATGTCACCGCGCAACTCGATGCCATCATTTTACGCCTTACCTAATTCATTTGTTCGTTTGTTTGGCGCCGACTCAAAATTAGTTACTTACATTATAGTCTAATCAACAAGTTCAAAAACGTGTTAAATAGATATAAAGCTCCTAAAAATATGAGCGATAGCTCATTCGATTCGGAATGACGTCTAGAAAAATGTTTTTCAAGGGTTTATTAGCACGTAGAAAATTGCGATTGTTATTAACAAAATAAAATTAAAAAAAGAAGGTATTTCGTTTTTCGTTAATAATTTCTAAAATTTTATATATAAAGGAATTAAAAAAATAATAGAAATAAAAAAATATATTTTTTTTTATAAACAAATCTTATAACAACTGATAAACAATGGTTACAGAATCGATTTTGAATTCATTTTAAAGATAAATAAATGTCCCATAAAAATGACCAGAATGTCCTTTACCGTATCTCTTATAGTTCAAAAGTTATAACAATTTATAACTTGACAAATTATGGAACGGCTGTAATTTCATTATCATATAATATGTAACAATGCTGTAAAAAATACAAAAAATTTTTTTTTCATACTTCGTTATACATAGTTGTTCTTGTTATTTTTTGAAGTTTTGGAAAAAAATATAACGGTTAATATTTTTATAACAAATTGTTAAGTTAATAAACAATGAAATTATTTAAAAAAAAAATGTATTCCTCTGTTAATTCATTGAAAAAGATCAATGATGATTTTTAAGAATAAAATAATTTCTTAACTAATTATTTAAACAATTGAAATATAAAAAAAACGATTATAAACAATAAAAAAAATTATTTAAGAAAAAAAAATTTCGAATTATAATTTTACTTATGCAATAAGAAGGTAAAATTTTTTTTTTAAATATGTTTATAAACAATTTCTTAACGAATGACGTAAAAATTTTTTTTCAATGATAATTGACACCTATATTAGATGCCAAAACAGCAATAATAAAATATTACTGAAAATAAAATTTTTTTATAACATTTTTTAAAAATTTCATTTTTTTTTAATTTAAAAAAATCATAATTAACAAAATAATAAACTTTGTTAAGTTTTGCATTGCTTCATCAAGTACCCAAATGAAAAGAGCTCCAGGAAGCGAAAATTTTTATAGACCAATTATTCAAACTTTTATGTCGTAATTTATAAAAACAGAGATTGGAAAAAAAATTGTTAATTAACAATGGTGTAACTTTTTGAAAAAACGACATGAAATTTTTTTTTACTGAGGTTTTTTTCGTTCAAGTGTTTAGATTACACCATGATTTATTCAAATTTTTAAATTGTTATTTAATACTATAAAAAAATTATTTTAGGTGATATAACGGCTTTTTAGACGGTGCGCCTATGCCGTAACGACCTCGCGGAGCCCTATTTTCAGCGTTAAAAAAAAATTATAAATAATAGAGATAGAGTTTCAGGATCTTTTTTCATAATTCCTTAAATATCATTATTTTAGAAATTATTAACGAAAAACGAAATACCTTCTTTTTTTAATCTTATTTTGTTAATAACAATCGCAATTTTTTACGTGCTAATAAACCCTTAAAAAACATTTTTCTAGACGTCATTCCGAATCGAATGAGCTATCGCTCATATTTTTAGGAGCTTTATATCTATTTAACACGTTTTTGAACTTGTTGATAGACTATTAGTTTAGGAGCTTAGTTATTGAGACTAGGAAGGTTTATTTTATGTTTTACTTTTCAGTTCCGTATTTCGTCGGTTTAATTTTTTGGTTAAAACGTTTTTTTGTCACAAAATTACATCTATTCAGAATGATTTCAGCGTGAGCACATATTAAATGATATTAAATTGGTTGAGGGAACTTGTTCGAGAGGAATTTCTGAGAGGAAATTTTCGGACGGTGAATTACCTTAGTAAAAAAAAACATGGACTCGAAGTATTTCATTTTTTCCAGAACGCTTATACCTTTCATAGTCATACGTGCGAAAGGCTCATTTCTGATGATAAGTAAAAAACTTCCTTATCAAATCCGAATGCGGCCTTAATGAAATGAATTCATTTCAGAAGATAACGAAACCATTGTAGGCGTATACCATGCATCATCATTTGTTACATGGAATATCCTGTACTATCTATCTATACGTGAAAAAAAACGTTCATTAGCGATGCCCACGCTGAATGCAAGTGCATTTAGTGCTGGAAGGAAGTACTTTTGATAAGTTCCCAGGAAACGAGCTAGGGTCAGAGCAGGTTTGTGGGATGATGCGTTCTTCACACACTGTTTGCCGACAGATTGTAGAGGTTAGACTGGCAGTGAAAGTTCATTAGATAGTGAATTATCTATATTTTGTGTTTGGGATGAAGGACAGAGCCGGACTATCCATTAGGCTGGAGTTCAGCAAATGTTTGTAGGGCGATCATATAGGAAGCACAGGAGCAGTCGGTCAAAGTGGAAACGATTCTTCGTATGAGTACTACAACCTGTTTCCAACATTCAATACAACGTACTACCTAACCTACAATACTAATTGTAATTTTGGGACTCCAGACAAGTAACATATAAATATTCTGGGAGGCAACATCTTTATATAATATGATCGCCCAATTCTATCCATTATTGTCAATACGCATTTTAAGAAGTTTTATTAATCCATCAGATCAATTTAGTTTTTTTTGGGTCGCAATATTTACGGTGATTAAAAATACAAAATATTAAATAGTCTACATAAGAAATTGTTAAAAGTTAGTTCTGATGGTTCGAGAGTGTTCGGTCATTTTGTGAACGAATTATCTTGAAAAATATACTCAATTTAAATCACACGACAGAGTAGATTAATATTTACGCAATTTTCATGCGATGTGAGGGGTGAAAAAGACCAGCTATAATATTTCACAAGTACGCTAGCCAATACACTCAACTTATTGAGTGTATTGACAATTTTTTATTATTGCTTAGATGTTACTTACAAACTATGTATGTGCTTTTTGAGTCATTGAAGTTTCTGCTATTTGATTAGAGGATCGTGTGGTGTATTGATAATCGAACACTCTACTTCAGGCTGTGGGAAAGACTGGAAGTTTTCGATGAAAATACATTTTCCGATCTTTGACTGCTGCATTCCCAAATTATACCAAGCAAAATTGTACCCCAAAAAAGTGAAATTCCCCTATTTCTGACTTATTATTTAACTTTGAAGTCCTAACAACTCCATAATCTACAATACAGGCTTTTAAAACCATGGTTACAACCAAAAATCCTTCTTCAAACTCTATGGGCAAAATGTGTAGTTGAAAATCAATTATTATTAACTTTAAATATACCCTCAAATCTTCAAAGCGGTTGTGGTTACTTATTATGTAAAATTGTACCTATTCTTCACCAGCAAAATGTTCTCAAGTTCCATGATCTATCAAGGAAAATTGTTAGGTAAATATTGAAATAATTATATCCTCAAATACATTCATATGGGCAGCGAGTAAAGAAGTGGATAAATAGATCAAATTTGTACTTGTTCTACCCATTTTCCGACTAGTTAGTCGAAAAATAACATATCGACGCATAAGTCCATCGTGAGACGGACTCCATATTCATCAGCTTGCACTGTTTCCGCCATTGAATAAAAAAAATCAATATTGTTAGAGGTACCCTTTCATATGTTAACAAAAAAAAAAGTTGATTTTCAATATGTAAGTATTTATTTTATGCGAATTTTTACAAATATGTAGTAGAACACAAAATTGAATAATAATAATAGTTATGCAAAATAACGTATACATGTACTTATTTGAGTCAGAAATTTTTCGACGATGACCTTCAACCACCAACAGGAAATAATGCTTCTGCTCCCCATCGATGGTTTAAAGTAATTAAAAGCATTGTCAAGAGTTGCTTGCTTTATAGTATTTTCCAAACCTTGTCTTTCGAAGAATGCAAAAACAAAAAGCTCTTCACAGCTACCAAAGATGTCCCATAATTTTGATTCAATTTTGCGTTCTACTATATGTTTGTGAAAATTTTCCAGTAGCGACCTCTAAAACCCCCTAAAAAATACTTCGTGGGTTTGTAGACTAATGGAAATATTGGATGACAATTAAATATAATGGAACAGAAAACGTCAACTTTCAAAGGGAAAAATATTGAGAAACTATATAACACGTGTTTAGCTGATTATATCCTTTTTTGGGAATAATTGATTATGTTTTTTGTGTGCCGAAGTTGTATTCATGGTTTACATTGAATACACCTACCGCAATATAGCAATAGCCACTTTTCTCCTAAATTTTAACGTTGTGAATTCAAATTCAATTAAGAAAGTGTGATAATGAAGATTCAAAATATATTCACCATGTTTTTTATAATATAAAAATCTTAAAAAAGAATAGGGGTCCAATATTGGATCCTTGAGCTACACCAGATCTTGTGAAAAAATCCCTAGATTCTCCTCCCTTATAAACTGTTTTTTCTCTACCGGATATGATGCTGACAACTTCAAGAGTCGATTTGAAAGCCCAAATCTGTATAATTTTCTTATATAAATCTATGAGGATAACGTCTAGTTGACTTTTATTTCTGAAGATTTTATTTGCTTCTTGTACGAAACACGTGAGATTTGTTATTGTAGACCTCTTAGGTAAGAAACCATGTTGCTTTCCGCTTAGACATGGATAAACTGGGTGCAGTGATGAGTGCTATTGGCCGATAATTCTGTAAATCCTTTTCAATGAGCATTTTCATAGTAGAGGGTAAGTACTAGTTTTCAATATTAAATTATATATTATTTCAAGAGGTTTGATTAGGAGTTGTATGCATCCTTTGAGCAAATAAGAGGGAATCATATCTGGAACAGAATTTTTTGGCTGGAGTTATTTTGGTTCGAGTTATCGCTTATAGATATACAGTGCTTCTCAAAAGTCCTCTCCCCCGCTCTTATTTTTGGAACGATTATACATAAACAAGTGAAATTTGGAAACTGAATATTAAAGGTTGTAAACTACTAGTGATGATAGATGACGCAATCGTCGAAGATGACTTCACAAGGCCATTGTGACCAATAATTTTAAATGGAACCTTACGGCAAGCGACACCTCTTTTAAAAGGTATCGAAAAAATGATAGTAATTTTGTTTGTGTTTATGGCAGTTTTGGCAACTCGCCTTCAAAAAACGCAAAGCTATGATGAATTAAATCAGTTAATACTAAAATTCCAAATACAAGCTCCGCCTCTGGATAGTTGTCAAATAAGCTGACGTGTTTGTTAGTCTCCCTAATTCGACGTTTTAGCAGCTTTTGGTACTTTAATATTTTTGTACATTTTAATAATTTGTTAAATTGTTGTGAGCCGAAAGTTTAAGTGCTTCAAGAAGCGAAATGGTACGTGCTTCAGGTGATAAAGTAGCAGCGATCCTAATTCTTGGTGAAACTGGACAAAATATTCATGCAGCAGAACGCATTATTAATGAGAGGTTTCCCGATCGCCCCGTTTCGAGGCCTTATTTAAGGGAGCTTCTTCGTAAGTTTGAAAAAACGGGTAGTATTAATGATGCGAAACGATCTGGCAGACCACAAATTTCTGATGAGAAAAAAATTGATATACTGGCAGAAGTAATAGTTAATCCTACTTCTTCAACAACTCACGTTGCATCTACCTGTGAAATCAGTCGAAGTACAGTACACAGGGTGTTGAAAAAAAAACAAATTTCATCCATACAAATTAAAAATGGTTCATCAACTCTCAGATGACGACCCAGACCGAAGACTAGAATTTTGTGAAAATATGGAAACTAAAATTAACCAACAGCCAGACTATGTCAAAACAATTTGTTTCAGTGACGAAAGTACTTTCTATCTAAATGGAAATGTAAATACACAGAATGTGGGGTATTGGAGTGACGCAAATCCTCACCTGTTTCGTGGAATACATACCCAATTTCCCCAGAAGGTGAATGTTTGGGCAGTTATCCTGGGAAACCACATCGTTGGGCCTCTTTTTTTAAATACTAATTTAACTGGTGAGGTTTAGCTGGAGCTGTTGCAAAACGCAATAGAATTTGGAAATAACATTCCAACAGGATGGTGCTCCTCCACACTATTACGGTGCAGTAAGACGGTATTTGGATAAGGAGTATCGTGGTAGATGGATTGGACGACGAGGTTCAACGGAATGGCCAGCTCGATCACCGGACCTCACATCTTTGGATTTTTTTCTGTGGGGGTACCTCAAATCGAAGGTTTACGCCACTGAACCTGACAATATTGACGTTTTAAAACAACGTATTGTTGCAGAATGTGAGGCTGTTTCCGCAGACACATTTGCAAAAGTACGAGAAGAGTTCAAAAATAGGATATTTCACTGTCAGGAAGTAAATGGAGGTCACTTCGAGCAATTTATTTAAGTAGATACTGTTTCTTAAATCTGTAATTAATATCATACTGAATGGAATTTACATTTTAAATGTTTACTAATGAGTCATTAAAACTGCCATAAACACAAACAAAATTAGTATCATTGAATAGGTTTTTTCGATACCTTTTAAAAGAGGTGTCGCTTGCCGTAGGGTTCCATTTAAAATTATTGGTCACAATGGCCTTGTGACGTCATCTTTGACGATTTCGTCATCTATCATCACTAGTAGGGAAGTTTACAACCTTTAATATTCAGTTTCCAAATTTCACTTGTTTATGTAAAATCGTTCCAAAAATTAGAGGGGGGGAGGGGACTCTTGAGAAGCACTGTATATACCTAACAAGAGTTCGTTAAAACAAAATCACTGAGATCATCTGTGTTGTAATCAGCTTGCTCCTTTGTATACATACTTGAGAAATTATCCGCAAAAACTTCTTTAAAATTTGGTGGTTTCTCATTGTTTCCCCCTTATATACCACGGAATCAGCTAGGGAATCTGAGTGTGATTAATTTTTTGCAACATACGACCAAAACATTTGAGAATCACTGGATATGCTGTTTTTGATTTGTCGCAGATAAACCCTGTGGGCATTTTTTATATCTTGCTTTGTTTTTGTCCGCTGATATATACAATTTTAATAATCCAAGTTATTGTTGAATTTTTTGTATTTTCTGCGAAATTCATCTTCTCCACAGTGGGTCTATTTTTTTTTGCCAAAGGGACTACAGAATATTCAAATCACCATTTTTTAACTCATCCCAACACACTTTCTTTAAAATATTATACAATTTTGTAAAGTAGGCTTTTTAAAAATTGAATTTAGAATTGAAATCCTTATTTGGTTGTATATTTTGATATATCAGTAGAAATATCTATTTTCTCATATTCATTCGCATCCCTGTTGTTTCTTCAAATTTCAATAACTCGTCTCGCCGCAGGGCGAACTCGCCATAATACGATCGTGTATACCTATAGCGCCCTTTTCTCCCAAAACATCCGGCCTGGTAATTGCATATACATGAGCGAATTTCATATTAATTTCTGATTATACCGAAATGAACGACCACAAAGCTTTTATATTACGGGATGGCACGGAGCTTTAATAAGACCTGTAATCCGTACTCATATGGAAATAATCAGAGATATTACAAACGCCTGGTGGCACTGCTGTCCATCCGTGCTATTTGCTCAGACATTTACTGATTCAACATGCCAATTTTTTCAACGAAAATTCGGGTTAATGAAAAATTTTAATTCGAATGGGTTCAAGAGGGACCGCGGTATTCATGTGAAGAGACTTTGAAAGTTTTCGGGAATATCAATTCGCATAGCACTTATTTTTCCCATGCCTTATACCTTGCTTCGTTGATTGAAAATGGTCTGAAATTCTGAACGAAAATGGTGCACAAAATCCGCTTGGATTTATTTACATTGCAATTTAATAATGGGACATCATGAATGTTTGGATTATATCGACTTAAATAATTCTCAAATTGATGGACTTCTTATTACCCAAAAAAGAGTATGTTGTTTTCAGTATCCACTGTTACATATGTGCATTTTCTGTCAATTACCATCTATTCACATAAGTGTGAAATTCAAATAGTTAATTATTTGAGTATAATCAAAACTCTATATGGTATAACTTTTTTTAATTATTTTTGGAAGTTACAAAATAATCCTTCCTAAGAAGGTGCGAGTGGCTAACTCTTATAGCGGAGGCAAGGGCCGTGACTCAATTGCTAAAATAATTAGAAATTCCAAAAATTTATATTTTTCAGAAAATGAAGTTGGTTTCATAAAGTTGAGATTTGGACGCCATCTATAGTAAAAATACTTTACCCAACTCGTTATCTATCAATTTCTGTAGATAAACTCACTGTACCAGAAACATTCTCCAAATCCCACAATGAAAGTCTGAACATTTGAAATTACACTTTAATTCCTGGTTCTTTATCAGATACAATATCTAGAAATCATATGCGAAGAAAAGATAATTTCGCAACTTTGAAAACCAAGGCGGAATTATTGAATGAATGTGGTTTTTTGTGGAGGAACAACGTTTCTTGACATGTTTTTTGGGTAACCTTCCACAGTCTGAAAATGAAATTATAATCAGGAAAATATATACAAGTGTAGAAAGGGCAAACTGATTAGTTCACCCCGATAAGTTATTGCGTTCACCAAATTATATTTCCTATAGGAAAATGATTCAATTTGTCAATAACTTGCCGTTTTCTAAATTTGCCTATCAAAAAAAATTTTTTCAAAAAATTCAAGATACTTCTCTATATAGTTTTTGCTTGACGTTTCGGGGACTATATCTGCCCCCGTTCTCAAAATCTCCTAAATCTCCTTTAATTGTTTTATAATTTGGATTTGAGATCTGCCAAAAAAGTTTGAGAGTGACGTATTGCTCATTTGATATATGGGGTGTTGTTCAGATCAGTTTATTAGCATTCTACCATATCTCATTTCCTCTCTGAGTAGAGGTAACCATGTATGATCCATTTCAACAGAATTTGTTGAAAAGCAGTTGTTATTGGAAAGAAGAATACAGCCCATTTCTCATTTCTCCTCTCTTGATGTGGTTCTTTCATCAAGATTTTTGTCCTGTATACCTGATAAAGGTAACGCAACAGTCATCATGAACACTACTGATTATGAGAACAAACTAACACAAATGATCTCAAACACCACATATCACACACTTAATCAAGACACTACCATATCAGTAAACAAAGTATACAAAAAACTAAACAAAAATCCAACCCCATCAATAGAAAGCAAGATATACCGAACTTTAGCTAAACACAAAAACATACCCACGAAAACAGAACGCAGAGACCTAATATCACACCACAGCAAACCCCTACATTTTTATGGGTTACCAAAAATACACGAACCATCCCATCCTCTACGCCCTATTGTTAGTTCCATTGGATCTCCTTCACAAAAACTCGCTAGATACCTACTCAACATTCTGAAACCACTATCTGGAAATGGAAATAGTTTTATTAAGAATACCCCTCATTTTCTGGAGAAATTGAATGAATTACAAATTCAAGATAAAGATCTTCTAGTAAGTTTTGATGTCGAAAGTTTGTTTACTAATGTCCCTATTGATAAAACTCTAGAAATAGTGAAAGAAAGATTAGAAAATGACACATCACTGAAGACAAGAACAAAACTGGATGTCAGTGCCATCATAGAATTACTCAAACTATGCACAGAAAAGACATATTTCCAATTCAAGAACGAATTTTATCAACAAGAGTTTGGTATGGCGATGGGTTCTCCTTTGTCACCCATTTTGAGTAATATATTCATGGAATACTTTGAAGAATCTTTCGTTGGAACATTCCACAATGGTCCAAAAATATGGTGGGGATACGTGGATGATGTTTTCGCTATCTGGAATCGAAGTGAAGAAGAATTAAACATTTCCTTGGATCATATAAACGGTCAAGAACCGACGATCAAATTCACGTTAGAATCAGAACAAAACAACCAACTCCCCTTTCTAGATGTCATGATCCAAAAATCATCATCCCGAATCGAAACAGCTGTACACAGAAAGAAGACGCATACCAATCGATATCTACACTATAACTCAAACCATCATGTGTGAAAAAAGGCATAGTTAAATGTCTCTATAATCGAGCCCAAATGGTTTGCAATTCCAACCAGAATCTACAGGAAGAAATAAACCTCATAAAATCTGTTCTCAAGGAAAATGCATACCCAGATCAGTTTGTGGAAAAATCAATCACTGACATTGAAAACAAAAACCCATCAAACACAACCAACAGGAGTACTCCCACTACCTACACATTTCACAACCAACATAATACCTTATGTCCCCGGATTATCTGAAAAGATCAAACGAATTGGACATAGGTATGATGTGAGAACATCATTTAGAACAACAAACACACTGAGATCTATACTAACACAAACAAAACCAAAAAACGCAGAAGAAAGTACCAAAAACTGTGTTTACAGCATACCTTGTTCTTGTGGTGATAGTTATATAGGTGAAACGTCAGGACCATTGGAAGTGCGCCAAAGTGAACATCAGAGTTACATCAGAAATCGACAAATAACTGGATAAAAATTGCAGAACATATCCTCACATCCAATGGCGATCATACGATTGAATGGAATAGGACAAAAATCTTGATGAAAGAACCACATCAAGAGAGGAGAACATTGAAAGAAACGGCCTGTATTCTTCTTTCCAATAACAACTGTTTCCAACAAATTCTGTTGAAATGGATCATACATGGTTACCTCTACTCAGAGAGGAAATGAGATATGGTAGAATGCTAATAAACTGATCTGAACAACACCCCATATATCAAATGAGCAATACGTCACTCTCAAACTTTTTTGGCAGATCTCAATTGACATCCGTCAGTTGAAAAAGCGAAAAAGACTCTGCGAGAAAAAATCCAAATTATAAAACAATTAAAGGAGATTTAGAAGATTTTGAGAACGGGGGCAGATATAGTCCCCGAAACGTCAAGCAAAAACTATATAGAGAAGTATCTATTGATTTTTTTGAAAAAATTATTTTTGATAGACCAATTCAGAAAACGGCAAGTTATTGACAAATTGAATCATTTTTCATAGGAAACATAATTTGGTGAACGCAATAATTTATCGAGGTGAACTAATCAGTTTGCCCTTTCTACACTTGTATAGATTACCCTGATTATATTTTCATTTTCAGACTGTGGAAGGTTACCCAAAAAACATGTCAACAAGGCGGAATACTGTTTATCTCAGTAACCGGGTACCCAAAGAAATCTCAAAGGCAAAAATGGTTTTCATGTTCGAACACTGTTCCCGTTGTTACGGGGTCGTTGGCATCCCAATAACCAAAATTCAGTTAGATCCAATGGTTGATGATCCAGGCTTCCTAGACCTCCTTGGCTCTGAGGATTCCCTGATTCTCTGCCTTCCTATATACTTATACTCAATCCTGCAAGTCTCTTAATGAGTTGTTTTCATTTAGCAACTTCTAGTGGTCTACTTTCTCTTTTTGTACTAAATGTGAACTAGTGATGTTCCCTATTGCTGATTGATTTACTCATATATGGATGAAAATCCAATTTGAATTAAAGATATGATCAACTATCTTTTATCACAAATTGTTATTACTAGCTGTGATTAACGAACTGTAATTTACAAGTTATGATCAACGAGCTGTGATTGAAGACCCGCCAGAACTAAAGCATCAAACAAAAAGAAAATATCTTTGTAAAACATATCTGACGAACCTAC
Organism: Gonioctena quinquepunctata; assembly: GCA_018342105.1. Taxonomy (NCBI): domain Eukaryota; kingdom Metazoa; phylum Arthropoda; class Insecta; order Coleoptera; family Chrysomelidae; genus Gonioctena; species Gonioctena quinquepunctata. The sequence continues at coordinate 475,781 of JAFIRS010000614.1, forward strand.
TTCAATTTTTAAATCATTTTTAGTTCAGAGTTAACTGAAAAACACAATTTTCTTGAATTCTTTTAGAAATTAGGAAATTATATTCACCTCTCAGCAAAGCTGTTCTTCTGCTTTGTATAGGTATGGTATAGTTAATTATCAATCACCACCCACGTGTTCTTCCAATGAAGCCAGGAACAGAAATGGCTTGATTCCAACTTCCTTCCTTCTCAAATAAAATATCAGACTCCACCTAGAAAGTTTTTCCTAATTTCCTGTTTCTTCAGCTGTGTTCCAAGAACCGGTCCACCGAACTCATCCTAATCATAAAACAATACCTATCTTTGCTGAAAGCGTTTATTCTCAAGTGTCACTTCTTTTGCTATTCTGTAACATGGTTTTAGATTAGACGAAAGTGTCACTTCTGTTTGAGGTTATTCTGTAACGTCGCACCAGGGTACACTAACTTACTCCAGGTGACTCTACGACATTTGACATTTCTAAATTGTAAATGAAATCAAACTTGGTTTCTTTTGGAATTATTTCAGTCAGACAGTTTATTATTCGAAATGTGCCCTAGTACCAAAATATATTCAAATAATATCCTGAGGTGGAAAATCAGAGCATCCGTCGAGCTGTAGAAATGAAAGGATTATTAATGGATGTCATAACCTGAAATGTCTCCAGTGAAATGTTACCAGATTTAAAATGATCTATTTGCTGTTATATTTCCTACTACTGTGCATATATTATTGAAAAGAACGTTTTGCAAAAAGCAAACGCTACAATGGAGAATTATATGAATTATTTTAGAGGAAACTGAATATATTTGATATCAGAATTTTTTTTATCGACTTCAATGAGTTGCAGCATTTACCTACAATCACTTACTGATTACCCTCTTAATAAGCATTGATAAGGAGTTTTTTTTTTGTGGAGAAATATTGGTTCTTCCTATGATTTTCTGGATTTTTTTACTTCTATAATCTGAAAATGAAAAAATAATTAATAAAAAACCTTTTTGAAGGCAAGCTTTCATTCAAATGTACTGAAAAGTAAAAAAATAATCGCTTTGGATGTGTCACGTAGGTTATTCCATGAGTTATAGATTCAAAAGCTTGTCGCGCAAAGTTTTCAGTTCGAATACAAAAGCGACAAGCTTTTGAATCTATAACTCACGAAATAACCTACGTCACACATCCAAAGCAATTTTTTTTAACTTTTTATTGCATATGAATGAAAGCTTGTCTTTAAAAAAATTTTTTATTAATTATTTTATTTTGTGCTTTTTAGTAAGTACAATTTAATCTATGCATTTTTGTTGAAGCATCGTTATTATGAGGTCTTTTTTTCCCGTGAGTTCTGAGCTATCTAGTCCTCCAATGAGGAAACCATCTAAAGATTAACTCATCCGCCATTTTCAATTCATGAATTTCAACTGAAAATCAATAATTTTCGACTGAATTCATAATCTCCGACCCCAAAAACCCCAATTTTGAATCGATTCAAGCCATAATTACAAATTCGTCCGGCATCTGGAATTTGTGAACTTTGATAAAAAATTCATAATCTCCGACCCCGAAAACCCCCACATACCAATTTTGAATAATCGACCATAAACCCAAACTCTCCGTCATCTTGGAGCGCCATTTTGTTTTGTCTCTAACAGAAATTCCATGAGCCGCTATTTCAATTTCATAAACTCTGACCAAAAAATCATAATCTCCAACTCTGAAAACCCCCACATACAATTTTTTTAATTCAATCGGACTATAATCACAAACTCCTCCGCCATTTTGGAGCCGCTATCTTGAATTTATGAATTTTGACAGAAAATTCATAATCTAGGACCCCGAAAACCCCCACATACCAATTTTGAATCGAATCGTACCATAATCACAAAACTCGTCCGTCATCTTGGAGCCGCCATTTAGTTTTTTCCTCTAACAAAAATGTAATTGTCACCGGAATTATGAACACCTGCCAAATTTCAGCTCGATGGATGTCTGCAAGTGCTCCAAAAATGTATTACAAATTTTTAACCGGAAATAATGACAGAATGACATTCGAACGAAGCAAGTTAAATAAAAGCTTAAAAAGGATATTAAGAACTTCCATACTATAAGTGTGGAAGGGCAAATAAATCAATGTGTCCCAATGATTACTGGTTTAAAAAATAACTATTGTGTTGAGAAAATGATGATCTTTATCAGTAACTTTTATTGTATTCTCAATTTGCCTATCCAAAAAATAATCTAAAAATTAATTAAATCATACTCTATTCTTAAAGGGGAAGTTTTGGTTACTTTATCTGTCTCTGTTCTCAAAAATGGTTGAATTCCCGTTCTCAGATGGTTGAAAACTGTCTTTTGATTTGTACTTTGCAAATGTCTATTAAATTATTTGAATTTAAATTTTCATTGAGGTTTTTACTGTCTTGCAGGCGTGAATATCTTAAGAACGGTGGGTTAATTCAATTTTGAAGCAGTAACAGTTTTGAAGGCATAAAAGGATGTGGAACATTTAGAGAATTTTCACGTACAATGCTCCATTTCTTCACTATAATTTATTTCAGTTATACCATTAAATCATTAAATCGGCCCTTCACCCTATATTGAGTACGAACGACAGTAATGCTTCCAACTTCCTCTAACATTGAAACAATCGCCATGCAATAGAGATAAGTGAAAAGCCAAGAAGGCATCCGAAAACAACCCTTCATCCTTCATATCAGATAGGGTTGCGGAACTTGTCGAAAGTACAAACACACAGTTGTCATCAGGAGAGGGGAACATCCTGTCAAAGGACCACACAGATCACGGCGAAGTTGCGGTCATAGCCAACCAAGACGTTGCTAAGATAAATAAAGATATCCTTCCCGTCCCAACTAATGACCCAAACAACTATGGCAAGTGCTAGGAAGTATGGGACTGATACGTGATGTTCGAAGGTTTGATTTAAGAAAGAGGCGATACTGCGAGTACAGATAAGCAGATCTGCCATGGTAAATAGGGTAATGTTGGCTATAACATACATGAACGGTCGTAAGTTCACACTTACCATGTTGCCTTCGATATGATAATTGAAATTCGATTCTTACTATTTTCGTTATGAAGGAAGCAGCAATACCGATATATATATATATATATATTATATATATATATATATATATATATATATATATATATATATATATATATATATATATATATATATATATATATATATATATATATATATATATAGGTATATATATATATATATAGGTATATATATATATATATATATATATATATATTTATATTAGGGTGCATCATTTTTTAGCAACATTTTTTTTCCAACGGGCTCGACGAAAAATGTCATTTAAGCTGAATTTTCATAAAAATAGCAGTAAATCGCGTTTATTTGCTAAACTATTTTTGACGTTGATATTGAGAAATAAATTAGGTGTGCAAAGATTTCATGAATACAAATGGAAGAAAACTACTGGCAAACTAACGAAACCGTACATATTGTGCATAACTTTGACATAAATAATCTATCTGTGAAAATCATATAAATTTTTTTTAAATATTCTGATCTCCAAAAAGTAGTAATCGTTGTGAAATTACTGATTTAAAACATTTTTGCTGCCATAAAATTTCAAAAAATCAATGACAAACAAATTTTTCATTATATTTTTCAACATGGATTTCATGAATTAGTTTTTATTGAAAAAATAGATTTTTTCGTTAATTTTAAGTTTTGAGTGGCTTTAACAGCTAAACCATGAGAGCTACGAACAAATATCTCGGAGCAAAATTGTAGGGCATAAACACTCTAAAAATTTTCTTTCTATCTTCAATAGTTTAGCAAATAAACGCGATTTACTGGTTTTTTTATGAAAATTCAGCTTAAATGACATTTTTCGTCGAACCCGTTGGAGTTACAAACTCGACGCAATGAACTTTTTTGTAGGAAATTATACCTATAATAAAAATCCATGAGTCAAAATTCCCAAAAAAAAAATTTTCTGGGTGAGCGGAAGGAAAAACTTATAAAAAAACATTTTTAATGTTATTTTAATGGATAAAATTCAAAATTCTCTAGCTGTGGGTTAAAATTCGAAGAAAGGGTTCGCAATATGCTAAAAAATTTTGTTTTTCCATAAATTACAAGATTTTCAGGCGGTACTTGACGAAAAAAAATGTTGCCCAAAAATGAAGCACCCTAATATATATATATATATAGCCAAAAACACTCTCGATCAAGTGACCTTTCAAACAAAAACAAAACTAAATTCAAATCAGTTCATCCGTTCCGGAGGTACGATGCCACAGACAGACACACACATACACAGATATACCGTTAAACTTATAACACCCCCGTGTTTGCGACGGGGGTTAAAAATGCTGGATCTGACAAAAAATGCTGGATCTGACAAAATGATAAAATTATGCCGATTTTCGTAAATACTCGTAGGATTTCATTAAATGGCATGTGGTTTATAGAACATGTAATAGAATTGTAGCGAACGATATTCCGATTAGCGGCCGCCAACTCGACAATATACTTAAAAAATTAGGTGAATTTGAATCTTGATAAAAATCTGAAAATTAACAAAGAGAAGCCTTTGGTGGGCGTTTAGGAATCCGAAATAATTGCCATCTTTACCCTGGAATTTCAATAATTCATTATCGGTTGTCATTTTCGACAATCCAAAGAATTTTGAAAAGGACAGGTGGCGATTTCTTTCCTACCAATTGGTTCGGAGTTTGAAAGCAAGGAATCGCGTAGGAAGTAATTTTGAATTTTCCCAAAAACACATTAAACATAGATGAAAGTCAAATTATCAAAAAATGGGATGTCTTCATTTTATGAAAATATTCTGGAATTCGTAATCATAAGGTATGTACCATATTGAATTATGTTGTCCAACGAACATTGGATGGAAAACATGTCAAAATACTAAAATTGTGGGTGATATTCTAGAGAAAAGGTTTGGATAATAGTGGGCCATATCTTTGGTCATCTCGTTCTCCAGACTTAACACCTCTAGAAACTTTTCAGTTACCCAATAACTATGAAGGTAGACATGGAAGGAGGGAGAGGAGATGCAGTAAATTCTTTGAGTGCTACACAAATACAGGAAACAACTAATAAATCAATAAATGGAGTTATTTTCATTGCTCGGATGACATCATCATTTAGAATCTGATTCAGTCATGATTGAAAAACTCTAGCCACTTCCAATGAAGGAATTGCTTGGCCAGTAAATGAGGTGAGTTCTTTTATATCTAGTGAATTAATTCAATGGCCCTTGTCAAAATTCATGGAGACCGCAGGTAATTGAGGAATCATTTTTCTAAACATTGAATTGCCGGAAATATTGGAAATTATTTACGAAGGTCCTCTGGGATTTCTCATTGAATTCATTCAATTTGGGAATTGAACTTATGGCGTGGCCCTTCGGCAAGGTAGATTTATGTGTCATAGAAAAGCTAACATATTTTCATTGGAAACAAAAACAGCATTTCTATTTTCATATAAACCTGAAACTCTACAAAAGTTGAAGTTGAAGAAGAATTCAAATCTTCCTAAATGCTTCCCAATATTTCTTGTAATCTGACTCAAATTAGAAGAAAATCATAAATAGCACACAATGATATAGAAGGTATTTACTTGGATTTCAATCTGAATATCACTTCGATAAAAATAATAACTTATATTTATTTTTTTAGTTCAACTTTGAATTCGTGTAAGGTTTAAATAGGATGATGCTCTGTTTATCGATTTTTTTTTTAGCTGTTGTCAAATAGTATACGATTGACACGAACGAATGAACCTCAATGCATACAGTGCAAACAAAAAATAATAATTCTCATGAATGGAAATCTACAATGATTCTCTATTTGCGTGTACATCTAAGACTCCTTGGATGAAAGTTGTGGAACTCATAAAGTTTTATCAAAGGACCTATAGTTTGCTGATATTGGTATATTTTTTTATGGCCCAATTTTTAACCGCTTTCTTAATTTTTTTACTAACCCTCAGGAGATAATGAAAACTTGTTCGAGTTAAGATACCTAATAGTCCAAGATCCCAGAGCCGCCAGATCTACGTCATTTTAGCAAAGCTTACATTTTCAGTATGAATAGTGTGATATGTAGTTATAGTCCATCCAACATCAATTGCAGAAGCTGTTTCTATAGGGAGCAAATAAAAACTCACTTCGCTAACACGAGCGTATATGCGAAGAAACGAAACGAAAAATAATCTGTACTACTTGTATACAGTCTCCGTCGGCACAAAGAGCCCGCTGGTCAACGTGGACTTGAGTGACTGCTGTCTGTTCTACAACCGATTCGTCTGGGCCAATCAAGTTGGACATCAATGCTTGTAGGTGTGTCTATACGATGGGAGGTCATGAATCACGCGTTATATTTGTGTTTTAATAGCTCTGAAAGATTAAAAACCAGTAGCGTACCTATTTTGTATCCGCGGCAAGCTTTTGAATCTGTTACTCACAGAATAACCTACATCAAACAATGAAAGAAATTATTTTTCTTTCTTAATGTATTTGTATAAATAAAAGCTAATCTTTATTTTTTTTTCATTTTTCATTATTTATGAAGTATTTTTAAAATCTTAAAATATCTAAATAAAATTAGTCTCCGCCACTGCTGCTCACAGGATTTCGCCGCTATACTTTTTTATGTTTCTGCAATTGATATTGGGAGAACTATAAAAACGTATGCATAATTGCTAGCTTGGAAGCGGCCCCGTTTACCAGGTAGAAGGTACAAAACGTACATATAATCTAGCCGATTTCATTATCAAAAATGTATGTAATTGAATTTTTATTACAAATTTTTGTATTTGTCTTTAAATAATAAATATTATTTAAAAACTGACCATTATTATAAAATATCCGTTATAGGTGCCGTGGTGGGGTCGTGTGGTGCTCTTTGTCTTGTGTCGGTCAAGTCGCGTGTTGTGAACATTTATTTTTGTGCGATTGAAGTGTAATTCAAAATCAAACAATCTATTCATAGTTTTAGAGGACAAGTACACAATAAATGTGGTTTTATAATTATTATATGCATGGTTTGTGAGTCTATTCGATTCTGTTGTGAAAAAATTGCTGTGGGGGTTTTTGGGGCCGGACATAATGATTTTTTTGTCAAAATTCAGGAATTCGAGATGGTGGCTCCAAGATGTCGACGTGTTTTGTTATTACGGCCCATTTCTATTCAAAATTGGTATGTGGGATTTTGTGGGGTCGGAGATTTTTGTCAGAATGCAATTTCATGAATGACTAAAGAGATCTAAATGAAAATGATAACAAAAAATCAAGACAACCCTTTATACAAATGCACTAAAAAGGAAAACATAGTTTATTTAATTGTTCGACCGAGGTTGTTATTCCGTAACAGATCCAACAGCTTGCCGCGAATAAAAAATAGGTATTCTTGCCCGGCAATATTTTAAATATGTTACTCACAGAATAACCTAGGTCAAACATTTATGTTTTCCTTTTTAGTGCATTTATATAAAAGTTTGTCTTGAAAACATTGTTTTAATAATTTTTTTACTATGTGAATACTAAATTTTAATAGTAATTCCAAGATGTTACTCCATTGGTATAGTTGCAGTAGGAAAAATGTTCCGAAGAGGGCATACAAAACTTGTAAATAAATTCTGCCAAGGTACTAAATTATTTTCATTGTGGTCTTCCCGAGAGCTATTTTGAAAATATTTCATTCTGTTTTTCGATCGGCCAGGTTTTCTGCAGCCAGCTCTTAGACATGACAAATGATTTGTTTTGGGACAAAAACAACTAATTTCGATATGTTTGTTCAGGTGCTCACTTGTACGGTCATTCACAGGTCTACAAGCTCTTCCGACATAATTTGGATCACAATCACCTCAATTCAATGAATAAACCATAGAAACCATCATTGTAATAAAAACATACACAAGTTAATAAACCTAATAAATGCAATATTCAATAATAAACCATAACCAAATCCGACTCAATTCTTCCACACAAAATTTTGAAAATAAGTTGAAACTCTGAGAGGTCACTGTTATCGGCAAACATCAACCGTGTTATTAACGCTTTCCATCTATTTCGAACAATCACTCTGTTGAAAATGTCTACAGACTACTTAGACTCATAAATGGATTGAATATTTTCCAGGGAATTATTTTTTCATGCATGTATTAGTATGTTCCAAATTTGTTGCGCCTCTTTGAGGATTTGAGAAGTTATCATTGTTTCGAACATTCATCGTACAAAAGTAATATTATTTGTATTCTACAACAATATAAAACTGAAATACCTTCGATCCGACCCTGCAAATCCTGTGCCGGCACCGTTTACCAACAGACGACGATGAGATTTTCATCAAGTATGCAAATGAAGGAGAAAATTACTTTTCCTATATAATCGTCATTATTTCGACATTGACATCAGAGCCGCGTGCGATCACATATTGCCGTTTTTCCTACCGCCATCGCAGCTTGCCATGGCCATCATGGATATATCAACCGTAATACCTCTCAGTGCACTCTCTGAACGACACAGATATCACACTAATATCGTGTCCCTCGGGATATTAAACCATAATCCCATTTATCAAATACGTCAAATAACATATTTGAATATGGCGAAGGCTTTACGTAACATGGTGTGACCTCGGGAACATACATTACATGTATGTTTTATATCGGTGATTTTTCTAAGGAGTTAACTCATTTATCTACACTCCAGATGGCTTCGATATGTCACTTGTTGAAATTGGGTATTTAGAAGGCAATATGGGATTTCGATTATACGCTCAATTCGTGCTACCATCATACTCTATACAGAACTGTTTTGATAGCATACATGGGTTGAATCATTTGAGAATCGGAAGTGATAAAAATATAACTGCTCAATTCTGAATTTGTTATAAATAATTGAAATTTCGCGCACCAAAGCTGCAGTTTATTTGGGGTGGGTTAGTGGGACTAGTAGGGCTGCAATAGTTTTATGTTTGTATTTCTTGCAATTTATTATTTACAGAGCGCTTTCGACCTTAGGGTCATTGTCAGTACTTGCCTGCAAAGTAACCCAAGTAGCATTTTTAGTGGACGGAACGTAGCGGCCACAATTCTCGAAAACTTTGAGATGTTTGACCACAACCACTGCCACGTAATACACGCAAAGAAATTTACTAGGATATACAACAGGAATTCGGCGAATTCTACAAGAAATTCCCCCTATATAAGCGACAGCAGGAATATTTGTTAATTGTACGTGACAATTCCGGTCTTTTAATTCCTCTGGAAATAACAAGTTTTAGATTAGTTAATGCAACCAAACTGCAGTTTGCCATTTCAACAGGAAAATAATAATGTGACAAAAATCGGAATATGATTTACTATTTACAGAATCGTTACATTGATTTAACTGGAATTTTTCAGTTATTTTAGTGAACTACCTTACTTTTGCCGGAGCAGTTATTTCGATTTAACAGGAATTTTTTGTTCAATAAACAAACTAGATAGTTGTATTCGAAGCTTCGAACTTCAGTTTTTACAAGAATTTCCAGTAATTAACACTAAACCAAAACAGGAATTACTTTACTCATACCGGAACTGTAGAAAGGAATGCTCCGTTGAATTAAAGAACTTTCGTTCATATATTACAGTACTAGATTGTTGTATTCGAAACTTATAATCTGAGCTTTTACATGAATTTCCTGTACTTACCTAGTATTTAACTGGAATTTCTTGCATTTCCTATTTAATCAACTACATAGTTTTGACAGTAATTTCCATCTGAAGTTGATATTTTTTTCCATTGAATTTTACTGGAAGTTTCCGGTTAAGTCTACCGTGGAGCATTGTTGTAATTTGGGTTACTTCCTGTCAGTATTCAAGTGCTATTTTGTAATTTTTGTAACGCAATCTGTTTAAAAAGTGACTTGCGAATATGTGTCTGGAATCAGGGGAGAATTTTCCATATATTTATTATAGAGTATCTCAACATAATTCTAACGAATTAGAGAGACATTCGTTGAATACCAGTATGAAGACACTCCATAATACATATAAAAACAAATTTTCCTGATTCCGGACGCATATAGCGAATGTCATTACGGAATTACTGTCTACACTCTTACAATTGTTTCTAGGGAAAGTCAAACACTAAAAAATGTAACCTTTAAATAACAGCGAACTTTATGCAGCTGTGAAAAATGATTATTTTACAGGTTTATATGGTTCGCTATGCTTTAAAAGACTGAAATTATTTTCAGTGGCTAACTACCTCTAGAGGTGGGTGCCCGCTATTGTATTAAGACTAACAATATATTGTTACAATCCCAAATCAGAAAATCAATACAAACTGAGGAATAACCCAGGTAGACAATTACAACTACAATAAAAGATATGTAATAGAACAATACCCATTAAACAGAGTATGCACTTCTCATATAGGTAGGTTATAAAAAATATGAAAGTTTGAATTTGTTTTTATTGAAAAATCAATATTTTGTTTGGAATAAATGTTACAAAAGAAAAACGAAAAAAAAAGATATTTGGTGCCTTTTCGCAATTCCAATATTTTAACCACGATTACGGTTTTGCCATATAAGTACTGCAAGGTCGTAATCATGGATAAAATATTGGATTTACGGAATAATTTTTTAACTAAAAGTAATAATGATGAACATATTAATCAACAATAATAAACCTAAACTAAAGGTAAAAGTTTTATTTGCAGCCCTTTCATCCATCGCATCACCGATTATTCTGTATACTCTCTTTTCCCCATCTTGGCTTTGATCTAAGTCTAAGGCAATAGGGAGCAACTCGAATAAATAGTTAGTTGACGCCGACATAACTATTTTTCTAATACGTATCAGAATTCATTTCACAATCACTTCACTTGCACTTGCTTATGCGTAGGTATCCAACAACAACCAACACGAAACACGAATGACAAGTTACCGCGTCGGTGCGTATGTACTTCCCAGAGTAGCGGATTGAATTGTGGGATTTACAGGACTTCTGGTTAAATCAACGTTCTGAGCTGTTACATCAGTAGCGTGGATCGTAGAGATAACAGTAATATATTGCATGAATTAAAATACAGTCAGCTGAACAAGAATTATTCCGGTAGAATAATCTGAATTTCTGTGAGGAATGCCAAACATTCCTGTTGAATTTAATGTGTCCATACTGTTAGTCGTACAAATATTTCCTGTAACATTCACGGTCTTTTATTTCGGTTGCACCTATGGTTCCGACCTACGTATGGTTTACAGTCGTGTCTTGTAAATATTGCAGAGCATTATTCTATATTCACAGGAAATATTCCTCATAAACTAAAAGTTCCTTATTACTGTCATACTAACCATTTTTCTTGTTCACATGACTCAAGTCACTTTAACCGGAACCGGCATGTTAGATAGCAAGTACAGATTGTTCTCAGAACGGTTTTTTTCTGTTATAATAACAATGGTTGCGTTTGAAAAACAGGAATTCATTCAAACAGAAATTCCCGGGATTCCTTTTTTTCAGTGTATACACGTTTCTATCACACGGCGACCACCAAAATGGGGAACACTTTTTTGGTGACTGATACGTTCCTGGATCTCAGTTAGCCACATTCCCACCACGTTGTGGTCACCTGAAAAAAACATGGATATATAGTGGCCGACACTTGACACGTCAAATAACTAACTGCGTTTGTGTAAATAATATGTAGCTCGATCTCTCTTCAGCAACATATCTTTATGATTAATGTTCCTCATTCTTCCATTTTGCCTGATTCATTTCTATACTCGATCAACTATAAAATATATAACATATAAACATACAAACCCCAAGTAAGTATATTGAATTTGGATACTTCTGATCGGGATAAAATTAAAACGATTGAAAGTTTTATGTGAAATATGGGTGTTGAAGCTCGATTGTGAGCACGCGCCATCTGAATACTCTTTATTTAAGGAAAATATAATTTTGGAAATAACTCGCCTCTAAAATTATGTACTTAAATCCCTCAAACATTGTTTTATCAATCTTGGTTAGTTGAAACAAATACTTACGTAATAAATTACTACGTTTGATGCAGTGCTGACGACAAATAAATATTTATTGATATTGCGATCATTTCTCTAATAATGTCGACCCAGCATATTCCTGTAAATAAGGCGGCTTTTGAAGAATTCAACTTTGAAGGGTCAGAAAGTGTAAATATACCACTCTTAAGCTCCTGCCGTCATGAAGGGCCCAATGTAACTAAATTATTAACTTTTCCACCACTGGAAAGTGGCACCCACGTCGCAGGCCCATGACTCACCACTTCAAAGTAATAACCTAAACATGACAATAGGTCTTATACCCTTGAAATAGGTGAACGCGTCGGGCTATTATAACCTGCCGCTTCAAAGTTATACCCTCGAAATTGCGGGTACATGTTCATTGATTGTTAAAAAAGGACATGTTAAAAAAGGACATATAGTGGATTCATGGAGCTCCAATCAACAACTGTATCAAGAAACAATTATCAATTAACAAGTAATGAAAATGATGGCATGTATGCAAACAGAATTAACAATTGAGGTATGAATATTGAGCAGGAGCACAAGTCAGAGATCCGATCTATTTAAATTAACCTTTTTATACAAAATCAAGGAAAATTGTCTATTAAAGACACATAACCCATTTTATTTTGAATGGATATCATTCACGTAACAGGTAAAACGAACTTTTGCAAGCCACAATAAAATAATTTGAGAAAGGTTAGGTTACTTTTCGTCGGCCAATCATCGGTCACTTTAAATCAAGGAAAATTGTCTATTGAAATCGCATAACCCATATTTCATATTGAATGAATATCATTCATGTTTCACGTAACAGGTTAAACTAACTTTTTGTAAGCCACAATAAAATAATTTGAGAAAACTTAGGTGTAGCTTTCGTCATCGCGCGGAATGGTGAATTTTGAACGTTACTGTAATTTGTAGTGACTTTTATTAAATGCGTACTGTGGCTATCAATTATGAGATAACAAGAACGTGGCAACCATCACCACATATCCAATCAACCGCCTGCCAAATTGAAGGTTTTATGGAAGTTACTAAAACGTCACCGAAACTATCATACTCTCCTTGAAAGTGACTGTGACTTCTAAGTGATATTCAAGTGGTACAGGATGGTTACCGCAACGGTTATTTTCTAATTTTGAGTTGAAGAACCTTCAAAGTTATTTGCTCAATGGCCATAATGTTTCAGACACCTCAAATGTTATAGAACTGTGGAGTGGCTACCATAGATGGGAATTACGTGACTACAACCATACAAATATAAAATTGTAGTTATTCTTACTGTACAGTGGTATATTCAGTGGTGATTACGTGATAACCACCGAGTCAAAGTTGCAGTATCAGTTTTCGTCACTATAATGCTGCTTGGGAAGCGAATGATAGAGGAATTTGTTTGAATATTATTTGAACGGATATTTCTTGAATAATGGTCGGAGTATCACTTACTCGTCAGGAAACACAGCTTACTGAATCATCCCCACCAACATGAAGTGGCAGCTTTCAACTGTTCACCAGCTTCTAGATATACCTGCTGAATACAATGGGGAAATTAACATTCTAAAACATTCAGCTTACAACAACGGGTAATGACAAAGCTTATATCAATTTTCCCATTCAAAATTAAAAGAGAAAACAAACTAGCATATCCTAACATTGACACAACAGAAAAATACATTTCAATACTTTTTACCATTGCCCAAAAAGTGACAGAGTGTATAAAAAGTAGGTTAGAAAATATCAAAATTTCTTTCAGTGCTAGTAACCAGTTAAACAGACATTTTATCAATACAAGAGATAAAATTTCCAAAATTTCAAAAAGCGGTATCTACAAATTGAAATGTGGTGATTGTAATGCAACATATGTCGGTAGAACTTGTAGACTTCTGAATGGCCGCATAAATAAGCACCTGAACAAACCCGAATATTTCTTTTTTGGTCATTACCTGAAAGTTAACAACAGAATTTCAGCCCCAGTATTAATTCGCAGATTTTACATGAGGTCATATCAAAGAACTACAATAGATGATTTTCTTGAAGACTTCTGAAAATAATTTTTTAACAACAACATTTGCTGAATATAAAAGGGAATTTTGACAGATGTTCCATTCCATTCCACTTCACAGATGTTTGAAGTAAAGTCAGATACATTAAAACAAACCAACAATTTTTCGGAGAAAACTTCAACATAAACAATTATGTGTTAGATCAGAAATTGACTCGTTAACTAATAGACGGAGAGGCAGAGCCAAAAAAAGTCTCTGAATTTATTAAGCCTGGTTTTTTCTCAGGTGATTATAATCATAATTTACAATAAAATGCAGCGGTCAGTCAAGCGGATATTAGAACAGGTGTCTCAGGTGCGCGGTCAAACATGTCCGACATAATAAAATCAATTTCTTAAGGCTGAAACTTTATGAACTTTTGTTTTTTTATATGTAAATCAAAATTATGATAGTCAGTCAACGTCCTATGGGGACACAGCTGGTCAGTCATCTGTAATGTACGTAGCGAGGTTTATAAGGGTGCAATTCGTTTATTAGGCGTGAAATTTTTTTAGTAACTACTACTGACTATATTATTAATAAATAAGATGGTCAGTCAACCATTCCGAACAACGCCCGTCAGTCAGTGAATAAGAAATTAATTTTTTCCGCTCTCTAGATGTTACACGCGGCAACTCGTTTTTTATTTATAATTTACTTAAAATAAAATAACATTATCATAATCATTTAAAGTACGACATTCATTTTAATAAAATTAAACTTTGATAAATGCTACGAATACGCTGTTTTAGATGGCAAAATACATAAAAATATTAATGAAAATTTAACCTGCGAAGCACATGAAGAGGCTGAACGAAAATAATTTTCCATGTTTGTAAAATCGTACAAGATTTAAACATTTTAATTAGGTGCTCGGACACAGACATTCTCGTTATTATGCTAGGAAACATGGAAAATTTGTCAAGTTCGTCGACAATTTGGATAGAAGTTGGGACTGGAAATCATCAAAGGATGATCAATGTCAGTAAAATGCATGAAAAATTGGGAAATTCTGTTTGCAATGCTCTTCCAGGACTGCACGCTTTGACTGGATGCGATTTTAACCCGGCTTTTTACAATAAAGGTAAAAAAAGCCTCTGCAGTTAATGATGCAAAGCGAAGATTTTCAAAAAACCTTCGCTAACCTTGGACTTGCAGATCAAAGCACCCAAAATAATATATTTAATAAGGTTCAAGAATTTGTTTGCCATTTATACGGCTTGAAAAAATAAAATCAATCGACGAGGCAAGATTCGGTTAAATTTCGAAAAAGTATAAATGTTTTAGTACTGCAAACGATTCTTTCAGAATTAAAGTAAAGAATGTAGATGGATCGAGTATGACACCATGCCAATCAGAATTGATGTAGCAGTTCTCAAGAGCGAGCTTCATTGCAAATATTTGACGTAATGCTCACCGTCAAATTCCAACGGAGCTATCTCCTACTGACTACGGCTGGAAATTAGTTGATGAAAAATATGAGTTTGATTGGTTCAAAGGCGATCAATAACCAGAACTTGTACAGGATGTTATTATTCAACCTTTAGAAGAAGATATAGGTATACAAATAATTTTAACAATCACAAAAATATTTTTTTTTATGAATTTATTTATTTTTTAGATTCTCAGTCTGAAACATCTGAGCTTGACGTGTCAGATCACGATAGTGAGATTAATGAGGTTGAAGATTCAGATGAGGAATTATTTGATGATAATTTATAAATTGCTAGAATTTTATATTCTTTATGAAATAAATGAATATATGAGTTGAACATGTTTAAAAATAAATCAATGAGTTCTTACCTGTGTATATACCTGCGATCGTTAAGTACACTGTTGTATTCGAACGAATTTTATTTCTGGATTTTTAGGCACAACTGCGACACGGAAGTCCTTATTAAAATAAATATCGTACTTCAAATGATTATGATAATGTTATTTTATTTTAAGTAAATTATAAATAAAAGACGAGCTGCCGCGTGTAACATCTATAGAGAGCGAAAAAATTTAAATTTCTTATTCACTGACTGACGGGCGTTGTTCTACGGAATGGTTGACTGACCATTTTATTTATTAATAATATAGTCAGTAGTAGTTACTAAAAAAATTTCACGCTTAATAAACGAATTGCACCCTTATAAACCTCGCTACGTACATTACAGCTGACTGACCAGCTGTTCCCCATAGGACGTTGACTGACTATCATAATTTTGATTTACATATAAAAAAACAAAAGTTCATAAAGTTTCAGCCTTAAGAAATTGATTTTATTATGTCGGTGGTCACGACATGTTTGACCGCGCACCTGAGACACCTGTTCTAATATCCGCTTGACTGACCGTAGCATTTTATTGCAAATTATGATTATAATCACCTGAGAAAAAACCAGGCTTAATAAATTCAGAGACTTTTTTTGGCTCTGCCTCTTATGGACTATAATTTCTGTTTACTTCAAGTTGGAGCATAGAACATTTCCTTTTTATTCTTCTTATCTTCTTGTGTTCCAAAATCCTGCTTTGTGCTTTGTTTATTTTAGGATTGATAAATTGAGAGAGTTTGACAGTTGATACAGATGTTTTAATTTCAATATTTTTCAGTTTTAAAATTTCCACACAGTTTGTTATATTTTTATAAATTTCAACCATTTTAATGTCTCAACTTTATGTGTTGCACTTGTTCTTGCCTAACGAGTAAGTGATACTTTGACAATTATTTAAGGAATAAGCATTTAAATAACATCATTCGCTTACTTTGCAGCAATGAAGATGACCTTTTTGGTCGAACGCGCTCTGTGAATAATAGAAATAATAAATTGTCCGAAATACAAACGTAATACTATCATTTTGAAGTACCTAGTAGGGCGCTAGATTGATTTAACCGGTTTGACGTAACTTCAGTCAGGAATACAAAGCATTCGACTGGAGTTCATTCAGTTACCGTCAACAATGTTATTCAATATGGTGCCACGTACCACGTCAAACCAGCCAGGTCAAAAAATCTGTTTCTCCAACCTCCAACCTCGACTCGGTGGTAATCACCACCACTATACAGTAAGAATAACTAAAATTTTATATTTGCATGGTGGTAATTACGTAAGTTCCAACTATGGTAGCCACTCCACAGTGCTATAACTTGTTAGTCTCAATTGAGGTGTATAAAACATTATGGCCACTAAGCAGAATCACCTTGAAGGTTTTTAATTCGAAAGTGGAAAATAACCGTTGCGGTAACCATCCTGTACCACTGAAATATTAATTAGAAGTCACAATCACTTTCAATAGAGTAGGATAGTTTCAGTGACGTTTTTGTAACTTCCATCAAACCTCAATGTGGCAGGCACTTGATTGTGAAATGTGGTTTGCTACCTGTTCTTGCTATTTCCATAAGTGATTGCCACAGTTCGCATTTGATAAAAGTCACTTCAAAGTTACAATTACCTACAAAATTCACCATCCAGTGACCGTGGATTGGTCCGCGCGATGACGAAAGCTAACCCAAGTTTGCTCAAATTATTTTATTGCGGCTCACAAAAAGTTCATTATACCTGTTACGTGAAACGTAAATGATATCTATTCAAAATGAAATGGGTTATGCGTTTTCAATAGACAATTTTTCTTGATTTTGTTAAAGAGGGTAAATTAAATAGATCGGATCTCTGACTTGTGCACCTGCTTAATATTCATAACTTAATTATTAATTCAGTTTGCATAAATGCCATCATTTTCATTACTTGGTAATTGATAATTGTTACCCGGTAATTTTTTATTAGAGCTGCATAAATCCATCATACTTGCTACATGTCTTTTTTTAACAATTAATGGACATGTACCCGCAATTTCGAGGTTATAACTTTGAAGTGGCAGGTTATAATAACAGCGACGTGTTCGCCACTTTCAAGGATATAAGACCTATTGTAGTTTATAGGATTTAACTTTGAAGTGGTTAGTTATGGGTCTGCGTCGTGGGCACCACTTTTCAGTGGTGAAAAAGTTGATAGAAGAGTTCCACTGGCCATTTTATGAGAAAATTTAAGTGGTATATTTTCAGTTTCTGCATCTTTAAAGTTATTTTCGCCAAAAGCCGCCATTTTACAGGAATATTCAATAAAGATTCATTTGTCGTCACTACTGCATCAAACGTAGTAATGCATTCCGTAAGTATGGGTTCCAAGTAACCAAGATTGACACAAATTTTTTTTGAGGGATTTAAGTACATAATTTCAAAGGCGAGTTATTTCCAAAATAATAATACTTTTCTTAAATAAATAGTATTCAGATGGCGCGTGCTCACAATCGAGCTAAAACACCCATATTTCACAGTAAATTTCAATCGTTTTAATTTGATCCCAATCAGAAATATCAAATTCAATATACTCACTTTGGTGTTTGTATGTTATATAATCTTATACTTATAGTGGATCCGTGTTAGAAATGAATCGGGCAAAATGGAAGGATGAGGAACATTTATTATAAAAATATGTTGCAGGACATAGATCGAGCTAAATATCAATTACACAAGCGCAGTCAGTTGTTTAACGTGTCTGTGTCCTCCACTACATATCCACGTTTTGCCAGGTGACCACAACGTGGTTGGAATGTGTTCTGAATCCAGGAACATAGATCTGAACGTAACGGCCACCAAAAAATTGTTCCCCATATATTACCCCCGCGTGATCAAACACCTAAAAAATTTCCAGAATCTTGGCTACTACGTTCCGTCTACTAAAATGCTACTTGGGCTATGATTGCAACCTATTCAAATTACACTGCAATCCCGGCTTCTAGTAAGAATCCATAGACCACATCTAACCTCTTGCAAAAAACCTCCACCTACTACAACACTTGCTCAACGAATAATAATAATAATATTCTTTATTCATCCTTTGATGTGTTCACAATCCATACAAGTGTGGTTGCTATAAAATGGGAACACATATTGGACTTATCTCAAAAAAAACAAACCATGTCACTTATTTGGACATAAAAAATCAAGTAAGGTAAAATAACTACAAAAAGGTTAGAAATTCGTTTACAGAGTAGAAGGCGTGTTCTATCAGGAACTTATGTAGCATTGTTTTGAAACTGCAATGTTCATTGGAGAAGTTGGTGCTAATATTGTTGAATTTGTTGTAGAGCTTAATTTCCTGATATGAGCAAGAGTTCTGCCCCACAGAAAGTCTCGAAAAGGGTTGATGGATATTTTTTCTGCTTCTAGTGTCGTACTCATGAGTTACTGAGTCGTTTTCATTGTTTTCTGTGTAAATGTAAAGAATGAGTTTATAGATGTATAAACATGAGACACGCAGGATGTCTAAAATAGGACATACACGAGGTTGAAGATGCTATTTCTTTGATGATTCTTATTATATTTTTTTGTTTTGTGAAAGCATCAATCAATAACGACGATGCACCCCAAAGTATGATTTCATATGACAGTGTCGATTCTACCAAACCAAAATACATCATTCGTAATACAAATATCGATATCGTTACTCTGATTTGTCGGTATAGGAAGCACAAGCTAGTCAGTTTTGCTGTGATTTTAATGATATGTTCTTTCCATGTCATCTTTCCGTAAGATCATTCCTAAAAATTCACGGTTTTCTGATTTTTTTAATATTTCGTTTTCTATAGCTACTGGACCATCGGGGGTATATTACTATTTTTTGGGAGAAATGTCATTAAAGTACTTTTCTCGGTGTTTATAGAAAGTCCATTGGTTTCACAATAGTGATGAAAATCTGGTGTGCTCAGGTTAGCTTTATTGAATATTTGATTAAAGTTATCACGTGTAAGGGCGAAATTCGTAAATGAAATGGATATTTAGTGCAAACGTAAAATTGTTAGATAATTAGTGCAAACGAAAAATAGGCAATTCCTCTATCTGATCTGAAGTAGTGAAAAGAAAAATTCTTCAAAAAAATAAAAATTTACAATAAAAATCAAGCTATTTTTTTGAATATCTTAGAGAAATAACTTCTTCCCGGCTAAAGCAGACAATTATTATTTAATACATTTTCGAAAATATATATAAATTATTGAGTGCCTTAGCTAAAGTATTTCTGATTTTGAATAATTGAATATAACAAACAAAACTCGGTGTAGGCATAGAAAAAAACAAATTGTCGAATCAAATAAAATTTATTTGAATCAAACTAATGAAAGTGTCATATATGCACGACAAAATATAATCTCAAAATGAGTAAAATTATTCACACTCTTCTGCCCTGTTCTCTAATTCTTCTGTTAAGTGTGTCAAGTTTTTTACTGTATATTTTGAGGTTATGAGTGACGTAACATCAACATCAAGATGCATTTACTCTGATTCAAGTACTTACAGATATAGTTTACATATATGATGAATAATAGGGGCCGAAGCACTGAGCCTTGAGGAACACCATGCTTGACCATTTTGTAATCAGATTTGACATGATTCAAACTGACACACTGTAGACGGTTTCTCAGATAGGACTTTATGGGTGAGAAATTTTACCCAATAGAGAATCACAAAATTGGAGTTTAGGGGAAGAATAGAGTTGATTGTGTATTTTATCTCAATCTTTTACCCGTACTAACTTTGAAAATATTGCAATTGATAACAGGAACATGACATTTGGAAAATAATTATCAATTTGAATTTACAGTAGAGAAAGATGATGAATATGGACGAAGTTGCAACTACTCGTTATTGTAGTTGCGATGTACATTTTTTGTGATGTGGACTGCTACTCGTGTAAAAAAATAGGACCCCCAAAATATCCAGTTTACATTAAAAAAATCACATGAAGTTCAATGTACCTACTTCTCAATAAAACACTACAAAAACTATATTTTTTTACGGGTACCTATAAGAATATGGTTGTTCAATAGAAATTATTGATTTATTTATTCATTGGTGAAATCGGAAAGTTAACAAATATGGATAATATGACGGTGACGCGCCACACAAAAATAATTCCACTTTGAAAAACGCGTTACGTTATTTCAACATTTTTTTTAATTTTCCAGAAGGAACCTAAATTTTGTCGTTTTTAAAAACACGAAACTCTCGTATAGTAGTAGTAAAGTAGTAGATTTTATTTGGTTCTCTTCAGACTTTCGAAAGTTATAGATTGAAATTCTCTAAGCCACCCCTGTCTACATCCTGTATGACGAATAAAATTCGGGAAAATGATGAACGCTACTCTGTGTGTTGTATACGGGAATTTTAAATTAAACAGGTTGTTAACATGTATACTCTACTCGCTACATTCAGAATATGATACGCCTTTAAAAGTAAAATAAAGCTTCCATTCATTGAAAACCGCCTAATGAAGTTTGTATATTAAACTTCCACCTCTCGAATGAGTCTCGCGCCACAAAATGAGTTCTCTGTTATTGTGAATGTAAACTTTACGGTACTAATTAATAGTTCGAATGAAATGCCGCGGGTAGAGGGTTTTCAGTTACATATATATTAATCCGTATGGATGAATGGAAGATTATGTATCATATATTGATATATAATGATATCTTTTTTTAGAAGTAATAATATTCGAACGATACGTGAAGAAAATAGATATGACTATACGAGTTCAATTAAACTTTCCAATATATGATAGCAAAATACCACCGACAAACAGACTGACTCATCACTGTGTTTCCCGGACACCTAAAATTTGGTAAGTAGGTATTTATTCAGGGTGTACATGGGGACTTTTTTTTATTGCTTTATTTAACGTCGGCCTAGTTCTGCGACCAGGGCTAAACACCGACTTCGGTGAGCACACTCCCCCAACCGGAAATTTTGCTAAATCCTCTGCTGTTTCAGAGGAAGGGGTTCTTTAACGAGCTCAACATCTATGAACTAGGGACCGCTATCTTAACGTCCCCTCCGAAGTTCGGCATATATATCGTCTTATCTCGTGCTCATTGACGCCTGCAGCTGTGAATAGGCTACTACGCTATAGCTGTTAGGTCATTTTAACGCGCACCTTCTGTGACAGGGGGTCACCCATTTAAGTACTAGCCGCGCCCGACGTTGCTTGGCTAGATGGGGGACTTCTTGAACCCCAAACCAAGGTCAAATGTGTACTTTTCACCACATTTACACCCCTAATAAGTCGAAAGGAAAATTGTATACCTTCCATGGGCTCATTCCAAAGATCCAATAATTGTTGGCTAGAACTGTGTCCGCTATTGTTGAAATCAATAATTTGCAGAAAACATCATTTTGAAAAACAATTTACCAATTTTGAATTCGACATCGAAATTTAATATGTTTTTTTTCGCAAATTCTGTATTTCCTCCCCAACTGATTTGCACGAAGAAAAAACCAATAGTAAATTTTTACATGAAGCAGGATTACTACTAGGAGTAACTACAGCTTTTATCTCCCTCTACTGTAAGTTCCGAAGGCCATGTTCATATTTTCAACTGAAAAACTGTCACGAATAAATAGTTGAATGCTATTATACGTCAAATGTGTTTTATCTTTCTTGCATTATATTCACTACTAGTTACATTCACTTTAGTTTCTGAGAAAACAGACTAGTAAAAAAGCTCTATAAATAATAAGTTCATTCATAAATAAAAAATTGTTAGTTTTTCCATAAAACGCCTTGAATGGTTATTCTTTTTTTTAATATCACCCTACATTTTATGGAAATTAGTCTCATGGGATAAAATTAACATAATTGCGATACATCCAAAGTCAATGAAGTTCCTGAGATATCAGTGTCTGCAGAAACATGAGATGGGATTTCCCAAATTCCTTACTCCAAGTAGTGGAGGGGGGTGATACTCCTAATAAATCATTCAGATTCCAAAAAAGGTTTTTTTAGAGAAAACCAAACATAAAGTAAACTAAAATCACTGCACGTGTTTTGCTATACTATTGCCTTTTCAAGTGGAGATTAACTAAATTACAATTATGGGGGTTCGATATAAATAATAGAAGCCGGTAGTCAGTTGGATATAAGGTAATTGAGTGATTATTGGACGAAACATTGTTCAATTTCTAGTAAACAGATTTAAAAGTGGCGAATTATTCAAACTAATCTGGTCATTAAATAAATATTGTTAGTTATTGTCTTTGTTAATCTCTAACCTTTCTAGGAGATTGCGTTTTTGACCCTTCTTCTCTACATGCAAGAGTTCAAATTCATTAGCAATGCAATGCTTTTCAGTAAGGAGATGGTTAGCGAAAGTTGAATTAGATTTGCCGTTAATAAAACTGTTTCTATGTTCGGATATGCGTTGCTTGAAAGGTGCACAAGTACCACAAGTTTGTTTATACAGGGTGAGTCAGAATTACTTTGACAAACTTCAGGAGGTGATTCCTCATAATATTCAAATATGAATTGTCCAATAAATATATGCCTGGAAACGCTTCGTTTCGAAGATACAAGGTGTTGAAGTTTTATTTTTATTTTCGTTTTTTTTTCAAATAACTTTCGAAATACTGACGAATTAAACGAAAATTGGTATTGAGGGTTTTTTTGAGGTGTCGAATTCAAACCTGATGTTATTATTGCTCTTACTCGTAGGGAGCGCCACCTACACGTCTTTTTCTTTTTTGAAGATTTATAACATTTTTGAGCGAGGATCATTTCACTTTGAAGGATGATATGGAAAACTTCAAACAATACTCATTACAGTATTCATTAAAAAAAACGTTCTGCCTTACATTTTCAATGAGCATTCACAATGTAGCTGTAACTCGACCATATCGCAACTCATGCCACAATGAAGAGTCGTTTTGAGACCTATTCGAAAGTTCTGCTAATTCACACAATGTTTATGTCAAAACAGTGCTCGCGAAAATAATAAATTCATCAGCGGAAGTTTGATTCGATTTTTCAATTCTATTACGATTTGATGAATTGACAAACGCATGATTTCACGCTCTTCAATATTATATAATATCGAGTAAACTGCACGTCAATTTGTTTTTCCTGAGCTGTCACTAAAAAGTCGCATAAAAAGTTTTTTTTCGCGTCGTTTGTGTATGGCATATGGTAACAGCAGAATTATCGAATTCAGATACTTTTATGAATTTTTTAGTTGTTCCGATTGTGGACAAAACGGATTTTTTCAATAGCACAGTACTACGGTAACATCAGGTTTTTCGTCCCTGCGATATATCCACATTAAAAAAGCTATCGCATGTTTACAACCCCTGAGAAAAAATAAGGGCTGCTGCTCAAAAAATACTGTTACGAAAGTTAATGACAAGTTTTATGAATTTCAAGGTGTAAGTTCCCAAAATAACGTGAATAAATAAATAAGAATGTAGGTACTACACTTTACGAATATCGGTAATAACTCAATTTTTTATGTACTGATGTATTTTTGCATAGTACCATCACAAATTTTTCCAATTAAAATAATCTAAAAAATATATTGATTCTCTCGATTTTAATAATATAATTCCCATTACTATATTTTTACCTTCGCAGCTGCACAATCCAAACATACATTGTTTTGAATTAAATCTTCATCGACTGTTATTTCCACAGGATGCATGTGGCCGGTCCGAGTCCCATCAGTATCGTGACGTCACGCTACCGAAATGCCACTCCGAGCGGACGGAGAATTGAACCGATTTTTAAAGTCATATTTAACGAAAAATTGATGGAAAAATAGTTTTTCCAACGGTATTATTGTTTTTAGTGATCAATATCTGTAATTAAAGTGGTTTTTTTTATGATTTTCCACATCATGTCCCAACCTAATTATATTTAATTGTTTATTGAAATTATCTTCTGACAGAGGAACATTCACTAGTCTGTGGACCATACTACCATATGCGGCTACTTTGTGTTGGTAGGGATGAGTCGAAGTACTATGCATTGTAATATCTGTATACAAAGTTAGTGGAGAATTGAAAAATCGTGTCTATTATTATTGTTGTTATTGTCCTATACTTATTTTTCTACTTCATTAATTCATCGCTCAATCTAATTTACAAAAGAAATTCAAATGAATGATCCAATAAACTTCTTAGATTTGACCATACGAAATTAACAACGATTTTTATAGATAGTACTTCAACTCAACCCTACCAACACAAAGTAGCCGCATATAATAGTATGATCCACATAGTAGTGAATGTTCCTCTTTAAGAAGATAATTTCAATAAAGAATTAAATATAATTAAACATAATAAAATTCACTCAAACTTGGATGAAAGCAGGCCATGCGCAGGAATATCCATCGACCTGGCAAAAGCCTTCGATACCATAAGTCCAACAAGCTGTTATCCAACTAAAGACATAGTTATTCGTGGCCCCACCCTCTCACTTTTCCAAAGCTACCTAAAAAACTTTTTAACAAAAAATTAAACCGACGAAAAAATCAACTGAAAAGCAAGAAATAAAATAAACCTTCTTAGTCTAAATGATAATTGAGCTCCTAAACTAATGTGAGTAACTGATTTTGAGTCGGCGCCAAACAAACAATTATCGAACATCAATATATTACTTTGAAAGAAGTAATCAAAATGCAGCCGTGCATCTCGCTGCCATCATTTTACGCTTTACCTAATTCAATTGCTAGTTTGTTTGGCGCCGACTCAAAATCAGTTACTCACATTAGTTTGGAGCTCAATTATCTTTAATCTACTAATTACTACCTACTTGATTTTCGATTACTTCCAAAATACTTACTCACCTAGCTTACTTCAAATATTAACTATTGAATATGATTTTCTATTTTAACTATTTATTGTTATATAATATGAATTAATTTTGGAAGTTCTGGTTAGTTGATTTCATCACTTTGTATATAATTCCATCCTTTCATAGAATGTAATCATTTTGACGGATGTAGGAGGGTCTGTCAAGGTCAACTACATATGTGTGCGAAAGTTCACAAGTGAAAAATCAATCATCCCCTATTTTTCTACCCATAGGGGTGAATCATTTAATTTCAAATTGGAGTATGATCAACTATGAGGTCCCTTTCTGATGAAAAAAAAAATCATCCAAATCGGAAAACCCACGACAAAGTTATGCCTGATAGAATCGGTTAACGGACCAAAATTCAGTGGGTGAACGATCAATATCCTTCATTTTGCTACCCTTAGGGATGGATCATCGAAATCGAACCGCTCTGTAAAAAGTTGTGCGTGATCATACATAAAAAAATATATACGCGTCGAATAGAGAACCTCCTCCTTTTTGGTTTTGTCGGTTAAGAAAGGAAACAACTAGTAAAGATCAATAACACAATGAGTAGCCAAAGAGAGATAACTTATGGAATATCACAAGGAACAGTATTAGGACCCATATTATTTATAATTTATTTGAAGGAACTGCTATATTTGAATTGTCAAGGAACAATAATCTCATACGCTGATGACACCGTACTTCTTATGGATGGGAACTCTCGGGAAGAAGTAGAAACCAAAATAAAAACGATTTGGGAAAATTAATTAAATGGTTCGATGACAATCTCCTCACAATTAATATGGATGAAACTGTATATCTACCCTTTTGAAATTATAAAAATGGTCTCCCAAATACTGAACAATTAGACCTAAATCTACTTCTGAGAAATAATACGTATAATATTCAAACAACAACCAACACAAAATACCTAGGGATAATTATTGATAATAACCTAAAATGGGATCTTCAAATTCAGAACTTAACCAAAAAAATAAGATCATTAATGTACCTATTCAAACAAATTACATTCATACTAGATGAAAAAAATCTGAAATGCATGTATTTCAGTTTGGTCCAATCACTCCTGAACTATGCCATAACCGGATGGGGTGGTGCATATTCTAACAATATAAAACATCTAGAAATATCACAGAAAATATAATCGGAATAATGTATAAACTCAATAGCCAGTTTTCATCGATTCTGCTTTTCCAGAATTCTAAATTATTGAATATTAAAAAAAACCTCATTACTCAATTTAGTCAAACATAATTTAATATATATGAATAAAACTCACACTTATCCAACAAGATTTCGAGAAAATGCCAATATAGCTCTCCCTACGTCTCAGAAGACCATTGGACAGCGAAGTTTCCTACACGTGGGACAGAAATTATACAATTATCTACCAATAAGTTTAAAAAAAAATTCAAAAACAAAGTAACAAATTGGCTACTAGATCAACAGTCAAAATACTATTATAAACACCAATAACCGAACACACACATGTATATACAAACCAATCTAAAATCTGCAATCAATTACCATTGCTATAATATAAGTCCAAATGCTATACCTACTTATATATTCTGACTACAATATTCATTTTATACGAGTATTTTTATTAGTTATATCTCAGGAAGTCTTAATTTTTCATTATGCTAGAAATTTCCCACTTTCACATTATATATTTGGCTAAATCTTATCGGTGGTTGGAGATCATCTTCCTAGATCTCTACTGAAATCGTCAATTCGACGATGATGTTGGGTGAATAGGTATCGGGTCTCGACGGCCATTGATAAGTACATTCGATTTTCATTCTTCCAACATTCACATTAAATATGGAAGTAAAGTGTTGCGAGTGTGTGTCGATCCCTATAGCCTCGATAGCTCAGTGGTAAGAGTGTATGTCCGGAAAACATAAGGTTGTGGGTTCGAGTCCCGAGGATGCTTTTTTCTTTAATTAATAATCTGTCCATTATGCCACAAATTCCTTCTTCATTATTATTATTATTGTGTATGTACATATTTCACTCTACATTCGTGAGTGAAGTGTATATGTATATATAAATGTGTAGTTTTTCTGTGACCACTGTTATTGTTACATTTATATAAATTCTCTCTCACATACTTCAAAGTACCTTTAGTAACTTTATATTATTTTACTACTACTTAATTTTTATTACATTAGTTTAATATATTTCAAAAAGATCAAATACCGCTTTGTGTCTAGGAACACAGTGTAGCTTAGGCTGAAGTGAACCTGGACATAGAAATTTGATTAATTTGAAATATCTGATATTTTATTCAAAATCTGATATTAATTCAAAACTGTATATGTTTACATTGATAATCTTTATGCAAATGAACTGAATGAATATTTTTATTATTATTATATTGCAGCCAATAACTGATATAACTCAAGTTTAGTTGACAACATTCTATCGAAAAAACTCTATAAAAAGGCAATTCAAGAAGTTTATGCAATCGCATAGTATAGCCAAAAAAGAGTTTTCAGACTACACAGAGCGGAAACATTGGTAGTATTGGTATGGAATAGTAAGGCCATTTTGAAATATTCGTTCCAAATCCTTTGAAAAAAAAATAGACCTGAAGCGAATAGAAAGAACCTAGGATTATAACAGGTTTATTGACAGAACATGCAGAATGCCAATACGAAAAAGAAGAGCCCCAAGAACTGAAAATTATGGCGAACAAGAGTAGGATCAAGGCAGAGTAGAAGGCATTATCGCTTTTCTCGAATAGAACTTGACCTATCCTCTGAACTATGGTAATAAATGTCTTTTTGCAAATCAAAAACGTCTAATCAAATATTTGCATCATAGGTTAACCACAGCTATCCTATTCCCAACTATGAGAATGTCTGTTGGAAAAAGAAGATAGCAAACTACAGATATGTGAGCGCATATATTACGAATATCTTCATCATATTTGATCCAACACGGTCCTGGATTCTCCTTCATACATGCATGTTACGTGTTGACATTGCGAGTCATAATCTTTTTAATAAAGAGCAAGAATTGGGAAATATTACATGTTTTCAGAAGTTCATGTTGCCCTAATACTTTACTTCTTTATTAATATTGAAGTTCTCTGTGTATTTGCATTCTACATGTAGCGTGTAGCCAGTCGTATGTATATTACGCTGTTTATTATACGTACATTCGTATTGGTCCAATCATAAAATAGTTTTATTATGTGTTCAGCGTTGTGCTTTATTTCCTCTACGCATCATGGATTGATTGATATTCGATGGATATCTAAGGTTACTTTTTCATATAGGTCTCATTCAATTTATAGTGATTCATAACTTCAGGGGTCTTTCACCTATATTCTAACTTGTTGAAAAGTTAAATTGCGTAAATCATATTGTAAATTGAATTGGAGGCGATAATTCACAACGGTACACTTATGAGAAAAAATATACAAAAAAACGTACCAGAGAAATGTTAATGATTTAAATAGTTACGGAGAACTTCTTATTCTGGTTGCTGTGAAGGGATACCACTGATAATATGTTTTGTCAAATATAATAAAAAAATAAATAAAAAATGAATAAAAAAACTTTTTGAAGACAAGATTTCATGAAATTGCACTACAAAGGAAAAAATAATTTTTTCAGAGGTGTCACGCTATTCTGAGAGTAACAGATTCAAAACCTTGCCGCACAATGTTTTCAGTTTGAATATAAATATGAATTCTTTAACGACAATTTTTGAATTTATCTCTCACAGAATAATGTGACACCCCTAAAGATTTTTGTTTCTTTTTAGCGCATTTCAATAAAGCTTGTTTTAAAAGTTTTTTTATTTATATTTATTCAAATTTTTTGTGTAAAATATATTGAAATATATTTCAAAATTAGTTTATTGAATAAATATTCATAAAACGTAGTTATTTCACTATCGTGGACTTTCTTGTAGAATTTTGGGAGGTACCACCATTCAAATTGAATTAGCTTTCAAACAATGGGAAATCAGTTCCAACCTTAAGAGGGTTATTACTTCTGATACTGTTCAATTTTCTCTAGTTTCTTTGGAAAAAGGGCTTTCAAATGAGAGACATTTCATTTACCATATATAAGGTATTGCATTTTTGGAATAGATACCGCACTAATCTACACCGAATATTTTTCAACAAGAAGAATAGCTTGAAAATAGCCCAATTTGGAGTATATGAGGTATCAATAAAATCCGAACATTCAAAAGTATGTAGCCGACAAACGAGTCCGGAGACCTATGCTGATATTGATGACAATATATCGGACTTCTCAAACCGCACATTATATAAAAAATTCAGGAAAATTAACCGATTTTCTCTCGAAATACAGGGTATTCATTAAAAAAAACGCATTTTTCTAAGAAACTTGGACTGTATCTTTTTACTCACCCTGTATACATGGAATTACTATTCGACGATCTTAACATTGAAGGATGTTTGATATATAAATATATATATATATATATATACATATATATATATATATATATATATATATATGCTCTCCTCTATCCTAACTAAAAAACGAGCGGTTAACGTACCCCTATTTTCGAACCACCCTGTATAAAAAAAATAATAACAATTAACTTCGATCCAGATTGAGGGAGTTTATCCAGGCTAAATTAAATCTCCAATTTTCATCAGAGAACTCACACTGGTTGGTTTAAAATTAATCGAATTAGATTTTTTTTTGTTTCTCCCTGTTATAGAGCACAAAACGAAAAAGTATAATGGAAACGAGATCAACGTGACATTGTACATCATTGAGGCATGGTATCCCCAGAATAAATAGGCGTTTTGTCAATTATCGGAATTATAAAAAATTCTGAGCAGAAAGCTTTACTTTTCATCTTTCACACCTTGTATCTCGAAAACTAGTCCCTGGATTTTTAGTGCCCATGGACACTTTTGCCGAAAAAGTCAAAATCTACAACATACCAGAAATTCAGGAAATTTAACCGAAAGCCATTTTCCATAAGGATGGTGCGGGGTCGTTTGCAATCCATCCACTAACAAAATGAACAGACTTCAAAATTGTTTTCAGATTAATTGTTGCACATTATATTCACAAGGAAAACTATGAATCAGCATATCAGTCTGTATTAACCCGTAAACGGGCAAACCTTTATCTGATTTTCTACCGAAAATATTAATGGCATATTTAGGATGGGTATCAAAAAATCGAATATTTAGTATGTAGCGACAAAGTTTCAGATAGGTATGAGAAAATATGGACTTGTCCTCATAACGCACTTGATATATAACTGTAAAGGAAATCTAACGTTTGCTCTGAAGATACATTTTTACTACTTTTTCAAAAATTGACTGTCATTTTTTACACCTTTATTAATTACTACGACATCTAACAAGAAGGATGTTTGATATACAAATAATATATAATAATACTTTTACATGAATGAATTTAGTCGGAACTAGATAACAACTTAGTTTCGATCAAATGCAAATTGCATTAGCTAACTTTTATTTTCCAAAAAATTACATTGCAGGAGCCATATGATATAAAAATTTGAATAACACTGGACTTTCAATAAGACCAAAGGAAGTATAAAGACGGAAGGGACAATTCGCAGATCCAGTAAAAACGAACTTTTTTCATTATGTAGATATTGTTACGAAACTGGGGTTCGAAAATAGTCCAATAAATTCAGTGCCGGTTTATTCCGCTTTGAAACAATACAATAATATACTTTGACAATACGATAATCATCTACAACTCAAAATACACTGCACTAAATAGACTTCACCTTGAACTACTTTGTTTCTCTGTACAGTCCATATTCACACAACTTACTGTCACTGATTGGCATGACTTAATATTAAAACATTCGCACAAATTTTCGAGGTCATTTCCGGAACCTTCTCTTGTTTCGATGATTCGATGAACGCTCATGATAACGTCATCAGAAAGTTCCGACATCAGGGAATACATTGGCAATTCTTACAGGGATGTCTTGTTTTGCTCTAATGAGATCTCGTGCAAGTAATAATTTGCTGGAGGATTCTTGACATGGCTACTATTCCAAGGCAAGGTCTTCTTCTAATAGAGTCTCAACGATCTTCTCAGATGAACCAGATATCCTCACAGTTTTGTCTATCTGAAAATTCACATAATGCCCTTTCGGATGGTGTCCTTAAAACAAATTCCTCCCCTCTAAATTTCTGCTCACCAAATACATGAAATCCATAGTAACTGATCAGATCCATCCCGAGAATGAACTCGTCTTCTATGTCTGCCACAAAAACTCTTTGCATTATTCGTAGTCTTTCGAGGGTTAATGTGATGTCCGCATTCCCTCGTATGGGTGCATTCCTCTCCAGTGACCGTTCCAGGACGAAATTGGCTGTGAGTTGTTTTACACTGTTCGGTTCTGGGATACCACTGCAGACCAGAGAAACTGACGCACCAGTGTCAGAGTGCATATGACGTCTCTTTGGTTCACTTTTCCTCTCATGATCAGACTGTGCATTTTTTTTATCCTGTTGACGTGGATGACCTTGGGGGTTCCGTTATCGCTAGCCAGCAGTAGCCCCGATATGCTGGCTAATTGAAGTTTTCCTGATGTCTATCCGAGGACTCTCTAGATGATCCTGTCCTCGAAGGTGAGTAAGAACGTGGGTGTCCTGGCAGGTGATGACGATCGTGGTGATACCCTCACCCAACAATATGTCTGCTCCTACTACATCTGAAGCAGTTCAGTCTTGATCGGTTAGATGAGCTGCTATTCCTGATTTCTGTTCTTCTAATATTCTGAGCATCTGTGTGATGCTTTCGCTCAATTTATCTTGATTTATCGGCCTTGAGGTGTTGAGAGCCGTTTCTACTTCCAAGAAATGAACTGGAGCTTCACTGAATTTCTTGAAGCTTATCAATCTTAGGGTCCTCTGTAATTCAATCCATCAATATACAGCTGCCCAGCCAACTGTTCTTTGAAATCCTTGAGGGCATCTGGGTTGGCAAGCTGGATAAGTCTTTGCACATCTGCTTCAAACTCCTGCAGACTTTCACCCGATTTCTGCACAGGTGTTTTCAATGGTGCCCGTAATAGACGTTGGTTACCATATCTCAATTCTAAATCAGCAATGAGATCTTCATAATTGCGATATGGGTCTTTTGAGATGGTCTGTAAAAGTTCCCCTCAAATCCACTATAAGAGCCGTCGCCATTTCTTTATCGTCCTATCCATTGGCTGTTGCTGCAGCTTCAAACTGCTTCCGATATAAGGATGAGGCGACTGCCCATCGAGAGTCGGTGGTTTTACGGAATTGTGCGATGTGGCAACCCTCTCACGATGGTCTTGGATTTTCAACGAAGCAACTTTTTATCTAGTTCTCTCAAATGTTGTATAGTTTTCTCATGCGCCAATCACCCCTACTTTGCTTCTTCTCGTACTGTATCAACTTCTTCCTTTAGTTCTGCGATTTTCCCCTAAGTTTTCTGGATAATCTGCTAGGAAATTACTTTCTGTGCTTCTCGTTCTTTATTTCGTTCTTCAGAATTTTCCGAAAATTTTCTTTAATCATTTTCCACTTGCCTCTGTTCCTTGTCCTTTTGTTTTTCTCTCCGCCGACTTTCCTCTCCTTCTTGCTTTTGTCTCTATTGTCGTTCCCCATCCTCTTGCTTTTCCAGCCGTTTCCCCTCCTTTTGTCGACGTTCCTCTTCCCATTGTTTTTCTAGCCGCCGTCGTTTCTCATCTTCTTGCTTTGGCTCGGTGAACTGCTTCTTGAATATTTCCATTATAGCCTCCATCTCGTCCCAGGGTGTATTTCTCGTATTCACCATTGATTGTTCTCGAATAGTCACTAAAAATCCTCACTTCCGACACCAACTGTTACGAAACTGGGGATCAAAACTAGTCCAATAAATTCGGTGTCCGTTTATTCCGCCTCGAAACACAACACAATACTACAGTACGATACTTATTCACGACTCAAAACGCACTGCACTAAATAGACTTCACCTTGAACTACTTTGTTTCTCTGTATCACACCACTAACTGTCGCGTCCGTGATTGGCACGACTTATATATTCAAAACATTCGCCTATAATTTTCGAGATCATTTCCGGAACCGTCTCTCTTTTTCTCGATGTTTCGATGAACGCTCATGATGACGTGATCGAAAAGTTCCGACGGCTCGATAGTCTGGATGCTAGAACAGGGGCGGACTTACTAATTTTATAACAATATATACGAGTTCTGTGCCTCTTGCTAGGTTATTCCTCAGAAAAATAATTCATATGGGTGTAATAAGCTTTTGAAAACCAGAGGGGCGGGGTAGGCAAACGGAAGATTTTCCTTTCTCAAACATTTTTATTATTAATTTTTTTTCTGCTTTCGAGAAGATAAATTAATATATCTATATCTTCAAAGTTTGGGAAAAAGGGGAAAAATCGGTTAATTACGAAGACATAGAAATTGAAACATGCGCTTTAAACAAATTGAGGTATTGCTTCTTTTCTAATGCCTCAACTCAAATGAAAGAGTTTCGAGAGCACTTCATAATTGATGTACACATAAATATACAGTGTGGTCCATAGGTATTGAATACATACATTTTTTGCGTTATTATGTATTTGTTTGAATAACCCTGAAACAGGTCGATTTTTATTGTCAATTTGACAAATTACAGTATGAAAATATTACCCTCTTCTTGCAACCCCTCTGAATTATGACACCCCTTCAAACATTTTAAATGAGAAGGGGGTCGTGTGGCACCTCATTAGAAAGTGATTTCCATTCTCTCTTCAGAAATATTGAGTTTTTCAAATTTGGTGCAATCATAACTGAGAAAATTTTGATACTTTACGTAGAATGAAGGAAATAATGTCACATAATGTTTAGGAAGTATTTTTCAATTCATTTTACAATTAAATTTAATGTTCGAAATGATCACCATTCGCTTCTTGACAATAAGCAAGTCGATCTTGGAATTCTCGTACAATATTTTGTAGGACCTTAGGGGTTATGTTGTTACTTTCTTCCGTTATCCTTACTTTCAAATCTAAAATATTGTCAGGTCTATTGAAATATACTTTTGATTTTAAATAACCCCATAAGAAATAATCAGGTATTTTCTTATCTTTTGCTAAACGTCAGGGAAAGTCGTTTCGGCCACACGTCTCACAGTCTATTTGTGTGTGTATTTGATTCAACTATGGCTCATTTATCATTTATCCCGAAAAATATACATTTTAATTATGATTGGATGCGATAATAAAACAAGAACTCAAAAGGAAGTTTGTGAAATTTTAATAATAAATACCCTGGTCATACGTCTCACAGTCTACAGTTAGCAAAATAGAAACAAAATTTCATGAAACTGGACTTGTGAAAACTATTCAAGAACCAGGTCAAAATGTTAAATTGGATGAGGAAGAAAAGTTAGATGTACTGTTAGTGCTTGAGGAAAATCCGCATATGACAAGTAGACAACTTGCCGTCGACAATAAGTAAGTGAATCATCGATATTGAGGCTTTACATAAAAAAAATACCATCCTTATAAAGTTCATTTGGTTCAGGAGTCAAATGAGGATGATCCTGATAGAAGGCAACAATTCTGTTGGAATGCAAGCAGATTTGAAGTTCATAAACAAAATTGTTTTTTCTGATGAAGCTATTTTTCATTTAAACAGAAGACTAAAAGACGAAACTGTAGATATTGGAGCAGAGAAAATCCTCATGGAATATCCTAAAGAAGTGAACGTTTGGGCTGGTATCATTAATGACAAAATGATTGGCCCTTACACAATTAATGGTAAGGTTTATCTAGTTTTTTTTTGATGAACTTTTCACCTACATTAAAAACACTTTTTCCTGATGTTAATGATCCGAATACAATAAATATATCAATTTGGTACCAACAAGACGGAGCTCCACCGCATTGTGGAACGATTGAATGGCCGCCTAGATCCCCCGATTTGACTCCTCTCGATTACTTCTTATGGGATTATTTATTTTTTTTTTGAATGAGTTCCAAAGCCTCGCTGTTCGTTGGATGAACGAGTCTTTGGAAAGTGATGTTCTGCAGGTCTCCAAAGTGACCACGAAGGGGTGTGATGACTGAACTTGACGGGTTAATCTCGAAGAGACTGCCAAAGCAGGAACGATTGTTGATATTTCAGAAGAGCATCGCCCATGAAAATATTTATAAAATAGAGACAAATCGCCAACTTTTCTACGGTGTTCCAGACAAGTGAGCGAGTTTGTAAGCGAGGCATCACCGACGAGACGAATTGCCCTTTTTTGGACAGAATCCAATAGCCTCAGGATATGTTTAGGTGCCGCGCTCCAAATATGGGAACAGTATTCCAGGACAGGTCGGATCTGTGCCTTATAGATCATAAGCAGCTGGGTGGGGGTGAAATAGCTCTTGGCACGAAACAAAACCAAGTTTTGGGATGCACTTTTGGCAATGGACCTCACGTGATTTTCCCAGGAAAGGTTATTGCTGATAGTAATACCAAGCATCGATATGGATGACTTCAGTGGTATGGTTACTCCTGACAAAGTTATGTTAGGCACAGTGAGATCGGCTTTTTCAGAGAAAAGACATGCTTGTTTTGTTTGCATTGAATTCTACCAAGTTATTAGATCCCCACTCGAGAATTGTTGCTAAGTCCATATTTATATTATTAACATTTCTTCCTCGTTCATTTCTGGTTTCACGGGCTGATATAGGGGCCCTGGAAGAGAAAGCGGTATGGAGGGTACTATCATCGGCAAAGCTGTGTACTGGTCATGAAGTTGCTTTCAACAGGTCGTTGATGAACGTTGATGAAATGAAAAGTATATTTCAATAGACCGGACAATATTGCAGATTTAAAAGTTAGGATAACGGAATAAATTATCACTAACCCCTGAGGTCCTACAAATGTTGTACGAGAATTCCAAGATCGATTTGTTTATTGTCAAGAAGTGAATGGTGGGATTTTGAACATTCAATTCAATTGTAAAAAAAAATTGAAAAATACTTCCTCAACATTATGTGTCATTATTTCCTTCATTCTACGAAAAGATTGCCCCAAATTTGAAAAACTTAATATAGCTCATTTGAAATTTTTGAGGAGGTGCTCATAATTCAGAGGGGGTGCAAGAAGAAGGCAATATTTTCATACTGTAAATTGTTAAATTGACACTAGAAATCGACCTATTTCAGGTTTTTTAAACAAATACGTAATATCGCTAAAAATGAATTAAATTCAATACCTTCGGACTGCACTGTATAGAAAATGGGACATTCCTGCATGTTTTAGAAATAACAAACAGAATACAATCACGCCCGCTGTAATTTTTAAATATAAATTTTGCAGAAAAATATTGAAATATCAGGGCTTTATCCAAAATATTTCATGAATGTTTTATACAACATAGCCAATTGTTGAATTATGACCCTGGCAGCTGTCCCAAAGAACTACCTTCTAATAGTCGAATTAACTACATGTTTTGATTTAAGACTCCATATTTATTGAACGTTCACCGCAAAACATCCAAAATGATATTTATCGCATCTCGTTAACAGAAAGACGACTCGTCATGTATGTTTTGACTACCTTTCTTGATTTATGTTTCCAATAAATAAAACTCAATTAAGTGAAAACACAGCGTTGAAATTTGAAGATATGTGGAAAGAGTAAAAAATGTGTCTACCTGGCACCTAAATACTCTTGAAAGCCTGCAGGCATTCAAAAAATAGTTTAGAGAAAATTGAGGAATTTACGATATTTGGGCGATTTATTCATTTCAAATTCATTGGAGGATTCTCAGTTTTATATATCGCAGATAAAAAAGGGAACAATGTTTCTGTCACAGCCGTCTAAAATCTAAACTGTTCTATCTAGAGTGTTGAAATTTGTCATATTCATAGAGTTTGGTGGCCAAAAATGTTTTCGTGAATGAAAATATTTTGTTTCTGTTTGTGCATTTGAAAGGGAAAATTGGAACATAAAATTTCCAGAAACTTCAAAAATATTGGTTGTCACATCCCCCATCTCCTGTTGTGTCAGTTTGAGACAATATGAAATATGGTCGCAAGGGAATCATTACATCATTTCGAAGAAATTATATTTTCATGGAGAGAAACTATACATCAACTCCCTACAGATCGACAAACACAGCCACCACAAAATATTTTTATCCCTGGTGTATGAGTTGTCACTTAAAGATTAGTCAGTGTACGTCCTTAAAAAAACTAATAATAATATATGCATTTCCCGAAATTACACATAATATATTTGTATAAATTTCCTTGTAGCCCTAGTTGGAAATAAATAGAGAATTGTACTGAAATCATTAGGAACAGTGCGTGGTTTACTGAATATTTTTTCCAAGTAC
Source organism: Gonioctena quinquepunctata (assembly GCA_018342105.1). NCBI lineage: Eukaryota > Metazoa > Arthropoda > Insecta > Coleoptera > Chrysomelidae > Gonioctena > Gonioctena quinquepunctata. Next base: position 513,908 of record JAFIRS010000614.1, read on the forward strand.
TTGTAAATGAAGAATATTGAGCCGGTACTGACTTGAATGTGCACGCGTTGAGTCGAGGTGCATGCCTATGCAGATACGTGTGTATCGAGTCGGTATATTTGTTCAAATATATTTCCACGCATGCATGTGTATTGTTTCAGTCGTTTCCGTTCATTCGTGTGTGAATAATGGCAGAAGAAAAAATAGAAAATGAAAAAACCAAAGTGAACCAAAGTGATTCTGGATCCACGAAATATATAGAACCCGAATATGTTTGGGGGGCTCTAAACTTTCACGGCACTAGCATTCTGAACAGTTTCAGAATTTTGTTAGGATGTCGTCAGAGGATTTTGAATATTTAATTAATAGCATTGGATCAAAAATTGTGAAACTACACCAAACTCAGGCATGATGTTCAGGTTCAAAAACGTCTAGCAATAACACTTCGCTTTTTAGCAACTGGAGTCTCATACACTAGCTTACAGTATGTATTTAGAGTATCAAAGCAACTGAGAAGTGAAAACTGAATGTTGTTCGTACAAATTAATTATATAGCGATAAGTCGTCGTTTGACTACTCCATTTTGTTCTTTTTGAAATCGTTATTCAAAAATATATTCATTGCTATTCGCTCGACAGACTATTGCAGACTAAAAACCCGTCCATACTGAACACACACGCACGATATATTTCCTTTGAGCGAGAACAGGTCATGTGCATTCGCGGTGACTCGCGAGAAGTTAAACATGCGCTGAGTCGTTGCGAATGACACGTCCAGATTTTAATGTGCATATACATGCGCCTCAACTCAGCGCATGCACATTCAAGTCATTATGCGGCTTTAAGTCTAACGTACTAATGCATTCCTAGTATGATTTGAATAAGTAAGTATAATTTACTATGAGAATGAAAATAAATTGAGTCTGATAATAAAATGTAAAAATAAAAATCGAAACCAAAATAAAGCTAACATAAAAACTTTTTGACAAAAAATTAAACCGACGAAATACGGAACTGAAAAGTAATGAAAACTTTTTGACAAAAAATCAAACCGACGGAAAAAATCAACTGAAAAGCAAAAAATAAAATAAACCTTCTCAGTCTAAATGATAATTGAGCTCCTAAACTAATGTGAGTAAGTGATTTTGAGTCGGCGCCAAACAAACAATTATCGAAGATCATTATATTACTTTGAAAGAAGTAATCAAAACGCAGCCCTGCATTTCGCTGCCATCATTTTACGCTTTACCAAATTCAATTGCTAGTTTGTTTGGCGCCGACTCAAAATCAGTTACTCACATTAGTTTAGGAACTCAATTATCATTTAGACTAAGAAGGTTTATTTAATTTTTTGCTTTTCAGTTGATTTTTTCGTCGGTTTAATTTTTTGTTGAAAAGTTTTTATTTTTCAATTCTTTGTTGCTGATATCTACTAATTACCACCTACTTAATTTTTGATAACTTCCAAAATACTTACTTTCCTAACTTACTTCACTTATTAACTATCAAATAATATGATTTTCTATTTTAACTATTTATTGTTATATAATATAAACTAATTCTGAAAGTTCTGGATAGTTGATTCCATCACTTTGTATATAATTCCATCCTTTCATAGAATGTAATCATTTTGACGGATGTAGGAGGGTCTGTCAATGTCAACTAATATGTGTGCCAAAGTTCACAAGTGAAAAATCATCCCCTATTTTTCTACCCATAGGGGTAGATCATTTCATTCTAAATTGGAATATGATCAACTATGAGGTATACCCTTTCTAATAGAAAAAAGTCATCCAAATCGGAAAACCCACTACAAAGTTATGCCTGATAGTATCGGTTAACGGACCAAAATTCAGAGGGTGAACGATCAATATCCTTCATTTTGCTACCCTTAGGGATGGATTTTGTTGTTCAAATTGGATTGGGACCAACTCCGAAGTACACTCTATACAATGAAAAAAGAATCATCGGAATCTAACCGCTCTGTGAAAAGTTGTGCGTGATCATACATAAAAAAAATTAAAAAAATATACGCGTCGAATAGAGAACCTCCTCCTTTTTGGTTTCGTCGGTTGAAAAATAAAATAAACCTCCTTAGTCTCAATAACGAAGCTCCTAAACTAATGTAAGTAACTAATTTTGAGTCAGCGCCAAACAAACAAGCAAATGAATTAGGTAAGGCGTAAAATGATGGCATCGAGTTGCGCGGTGACATTCTGATAACTTATTTGAAGTAATTTAATGATCTTCGTTGATTGTTCGTTTGACGCCGACTCAAAATTTGTTACTGACATTAGTTTAGGAGCTTAGTTATTGAGACTAGAAGGTATATTTTATTTTTACTTTTCAGTTCCGTCGGTTTAATTTTTTGTTAAAAAGTTTTTATTTTTCAATTTTTTTGGCTGAAATCTACAAATTACTACCTACTTGTTTTTTGATTACTTCCAAAATACTTACTTACCCATCTTACTTCAACTATTACCAGTTAAATAATATGTTTATGTACTTTTACTATTTGTTGTAATAAAAATTATTGTTGTTGTTCTGGTTAGTTTATTTCATTACTTTGTATATCATTCCATCCTCTCATAGAATATAATGATTGTGACGGATGTAGGAGAACAAAAATAATAACAGTAGCGATCTGTCATTGTCAACTACATATGTGTGCCAATGTTCACAATTGAAAAATCAATTATTCCCTATTTTTCTACCCGTAAGGGTGGATAATTCCATTCGAGATCTGATCAAGTATGAGGTATACCCTATCTAATAAAAAAAGAATCATCCAAATCGAAGAACCCAGTACAAAGTTATGCCTGATAGAATCGGTTAACGGACCAGAATTCCGAAGGTGAGTGATCACTATCCTTCATTTTGCTACCCTTATGGGCTGATTTAATTTTTTATATTCAAATGGGATCAACTCCGAAGTACACCCTACTGTTTTCTGACTAGTTGCTAAGTAAAATATTTCACCAGCCAATCAGAAAACACTAGTCGAATCTGACAACGTCATGTCGTTCGTAGACAGTTTCCAGAGGTGCCTGCGAGAATCTTGATAATACTACCTGGCAATGCTTATCTGTCAAGTCAGTTGCTAGTGCTAGGTCAACATGACCGCCGATATTATTTTTTTGTGCGAAATGAAACTCTGTGTCTGTTTACACAAATGATTTTTGAAAATTGGGATTTGTTATGTGCTTCAAAGTATGATGACTTCATTTACTAGCCCTGACCCCATCTACTTGTTTGGATATAACAATGTTAGTTTGTTTTCATTGGTATGAAATTGACGTCACTTTGAATTTGAATATGTATCGCCGCTAGCCTAAACCACAGAACTCTATCACTTGAAGGCAATACGTTGATCAGCTCTTTCCTGAAGAGTTTGAGTAACAACGCTGATTTGCTCATGAAATGTATACTTCACTTCACTGAATTATTTATTTGAAAAATTTTTTTGAAAACTTTCTAAAGATGGGTACTTGAGCTCGAATTGAATAGTGGAGTGCAACTGAAATTTTGAGGAATTTCTGAAACTAATCTCCGTAAGGTTTCGGGAAGAAAGAATTGTAAAAGAATACTTCACTTCACTGAATTATTTATTTGACATGAACTAAATGTATGCAGTATTTCACAAGATATAATATTTCATTTCAAAGAGAATTTGATTTTATGCATTTCAAGTGAATGGGTAGGTATGATGCGGACAGAATAACAATCACAATTGACGCCTCCCTTGCAGTTTTGAAGTTAAATTAAAAAACAATTTTCAAGGATTCAGTGCCTAAACAAATATTTTGGCACAAATTAAAAATATTTTGAGGGATTTGAATGTGAATGCTATGACAATAGCGTGTCCCAAAAACTATGCAACAAATGGAAACGTTTTCCATGATATAACAATGAAATTTATCCTTGATAAAAGTTGGTGCCCATCAAGAAACCTGTAATGGGCTATCGAAAAGAAATGTTGAGTTTTTCGTTGGTGAAGCGAATCCGTTTGTTACAAGCTTTTATTTAGTTTAACTTGTTAGTTTGTTCGGGTCAAATATTGCAAGTGAATTTTGACAGACTTCTAGTCGTCCGTTAGTTTGAAATTTGGCAGGTGCTCATAGTTCTGTGGCCTGAACGAATGTTATCACGTTGAAGGATAGATACGCTGATCAGCGTCTTTTCCTGAAGGTTTGATGTGACACAACGCTGATTTGCCGTGAAGCGTTTGCGTTTACCATACAATGTAATGGGAACCCAATAGGCATGGCAGTTTGCTACAAATTCCTCACCACAGAACCTCCTTATATGAAAAAAGTCCTCAATACAGCGGTATAAAGTTTTTCAATTTACTTCCCGGAAACAATAAAAAGCGAAAGAAACTAAATACATTTCCAAAAACAACTGAAAGGTTATCTGATTGAGAAATGAATCTATAATACGAGCGAGTTTTTGAGATTATAACTGTAATTCTATTGACTGTTGTATTGTGAAGTAAATTATGTGTTTCACTGTGAATAATAACTGTATAGTTTAACCATTCTCAATTGCAGAAGCTGTTTCTATAGGGAGCAAATCAAAAACTCACTTCGCTAACACGAGCGTATATGCGAAGAAACGGAACGAAAAATAAAGTTTACTGCTCGTAAACAAATAGCCGATAGTCAACGTGGGTTTGAGTGACAGCTGTTTGATGTGTTTCGATGTTTTTTCGACCATTGCAAAATGAAATTATGATAATCCGATTGCCTATAAATTCAAACTTCCTCGTTTATGGAATATTTTTTTATTTTAACTTATTTTTAAAATATTTGAATATCTAAATAAAATTGTTATCTCGCCTCTGTGCTAAAGGATTCCGCCGCAAGACTGGGAAACTTGTTTTTTTAGGCTTCTGCAATTCATAATGGATGAACTATAACTGTGTGTTTTGTGTCTGTATGTCTTTAGGACTATAGATTTTATATTTATATTTTTGACATGTCCAATCCCATGTAATAATGGTCTGGAATAAATTTATTATTATTATTATAATATTAGCCACTGTCACCACATGTTCACACCTCAATTACGTAGTGTCACACATTAAAAATGTATTCACTTTCCCAACCCTTGCCGTTTTTCTATTCTCCACAATTTCAACCAGAACGCCGTCCAGCGTGTCAAACACTCATGCAGTGCATACCAGGGTTGCCAATTTGCCTGGAATATAAAGCTTTGATAGTAATTATGCTAGTAGTGGCATGATAGCAGGCATTTGCCAAGATGTCGAAGATATTGTTAATTGATATTATCTCAAAGAAAATTCAAACAAATTGAAACGTTACATGAGTCACAAAAATCGTAATTTTTTTTATATTTTTTACCAAATGGAAAAATATTCCAGGTATATCTGCTCACGAATCTTTATAAGAGCTGAGAAAAGATGCAAATTTTGAGCCCATGGTAGTTGACGATTTTGGTTCTTTCTTTGGTTCTTTTGAGTATAACATTAGGTTGTCTGCAGATATAGGAAAAATATATTTTAATTTTTGAAGATGAACTATTAGTGTTCTGTTGAACCAAATTGTAGATAAACAAGTATCAGACGAGTTGAGAAGTGACGCGTTACTAGATCATTCTAATTTAGAGGAAGATTGTAATTTGCCAGATAAAAATATTGTTCAAAATTTTTCAGAAATGCGTACTCAGTTTGTTGCTGATATAGTCATCCTCAAACGCTAGTGTATTAAGAGTTCAGTGAACTCAATCAATTCCTGATCACTGTAATTTGTTATAAAATGGTATTATACATCCATCATTCTCGGGAATGCAACAAATTTATTCACACATTATATATATATATATATATATATATATATGATATATATATATATTTGAGTTTGGGTTTGTTGATGTTAAACAATCATCTAACATAAAAAAGGGGAAAAAAAATTTAAGGTTTCCAATTTAAATTTTTTTTTGGTTAATGATACAAAAGAAAAAAAAACGTAGATTAAGGAATAAAACGAAGTTCAAAGTTACTACAACCACATTAGCGTTGCTTAAAATTATATAAATATAAATGTGTACTCTATGTGGTGTGACAAGTAAAACTCAGTTTACTTGTCAATTCAATTCTTTCCAGAAAATGTTGCAAACGAGAAAGCCCTATCTGCATATCAGGTTGATTGATAATGAATTATAATACATTTTGAAATCTACCTTTGTGTGTAGCCGCGCTTAACATTTTTATTTTCAGTTGTAGCACATTGGCTCATTTCGACTGAGGGACCATGAATAAGGTGGTAACCCAAAAATGCCCCTCATTTTTCTTCAATATTGTTAATAACATTTTTTGATTCGAGTAATACAGGTATTAGCCGCCTTTTTGAATAGTATTTTTAATGTCAGAAAACACAAATTTCAAAGTGTCTCTCCAAAAGAAATGATTCTAACTTTTTCCATCTTTGCAAAGTGAGAGTGCTTCTTGAAAATGTGTTTCCCATTTATTCCGGTCTTCCTGATGATCGTGGAAGCGTGAAATAGATTTTCGTCGACAAAAATGTATTGAAGACCTAGTGAATGCGATGTCTCTCCTGCAGTCAATGTTACGAATGATTTCTGGTGAGTACCTCTTTGGAAACATTCTTCTTTGCCTCATTCATCTTTATGAGTTCTTAATTAAGACTGGAATAGAAAATCAAATAACTATCTGAATGAAAATGCAAATTTTCAATTTTAGATTTTTTCTTTTGAGTTAGGGCCTTTTCAGAATATCTATCAGATGTAGTTCAATGTTCAGCGTGGCTTTAGCCGGGGAAGTAGTTGTTTTCTGTTAGACATTCACAAAAAATAACTTCATTTTAATCGTGGATTTTTCAATTCACAGAAAAATCTTTCTATCAATATTCAATTGAGAATGTTTCCCTTTTCAACATTTCAAATAATTTTACGATTGCACACTTTTCCAACATTTGCCTTCAATGAATAATATTTATCACTGAATATACTTTTGGCTAGTTCAGATCGATAAAAGTATTCGAACATAACCCCAAACCTGTCTCGAAACACATAATTTATGTATTTTTTCAAAGAAAATGATCAAGACAAAATGTTATAACTAATAACTAAATCATAACTGATAAAATCGAAATAAATGTATGCGTCTTTCTGTGTATGAATATGCACTAATTATTTGAATACATCAGAGTATTCGCATTGTTGTCAAATTAAAAATTAACATTCACAATCAATAATTAAATCTGAAAATAGTTTTTTATCGAAATAAGATTATACAATCGAAGAACGGAGTTGGAATAAGATCTCTGAATGGTATTATGTGTTTTCAGGAAAAAATTATTCATTCTGAAACTTTCAAACTGGTGATTAATTTTTTTATTTATATTTATTGATGTTTTTAGGGCAGCGGTTTTTCAAGGCGAAGTCTTAAATCAATGTGTGTGTCTTTATGATGATAATGCTGACTTCTGTAATCGTCTACCCAGGCAACTTTCGTTTCTGCTCATTGATCGTATATTGATCGATAATTTTTGAAACAAAAAAAATTATAGTTGAATGAAACTCATTGGAAAAGGAAGAAAATATAACAAAAATGGAAGGAAAAATAATTTACGGGCGATCTGAGGTCGGGAAGTGGAAGGGGGTGGATTTTTAGGGGTAAAAAACGGTTTATCTCGATTTCCGGCAAAACTACAAGTCCTATGGAAAAAAATTGAATTGTAAAGTTGTAGGTAATAAAAAGATCTACAACTTTTGTATCCACACTTTTTTCACATAATCTTAAAATTTATGTGAAAAATTCAAATAACCAAGTTTTTGGTTTTTTATTTTTACCTTTTACAAAACAAAAATGTTCACGAAATTTGGTGAAACCTCACTTTTTCATGTCCCAAACATACTGTAATATTTTTTATTTAAAATATTTATTTTTCCACCTTATTTTGACTTAATATCGAAAAAGCACCCAAATTTTCAATCAGAAATTCTCCCGTCAAAATATCAGGTTTTTTAAAGTAGTCGGTGGGTTTTTTGTTCGTTGAAATCTCTACTTTCTGATAGTGTAAAGAAATATACATTACTATGGTAAATGTTCTCAGAAAATGCAAAGAAATAACAGGTAGTAAGGCCCAGACCCTCCAAGCCCCTTCCCCACTTCTCTATGAAATACCTTTTGATGGGCTAAAATTTTCCGTAGGTCACTCAGGTATATAAGTTATTTAAAAATAGCAATGAATAGGCATCTACGCATATAATTTAAAAAAGATTCTACAACTTTCCCAAAATATTGTAGATGTCTTATTAAATTCGGATTCGAGTTTTTTTCGTTTCTTTGCATTTTCTGGTATAGTTATGTCCTTTTTCTTATACCATCAGAAAGTAGAGATTTCAATGAACAAAAAGCCCACCGACTTTTTTTAAAAAGCTGATATTTTGACGGGATAATTTTCGATTGAAAATTAGGGTGCTTTTTCGATATTAAGTCAAAATAAGGTGAAAAAATGAATATTTTATATCAAAAAAATTACAGTGTGTTTGGAACATAAAAGGGGAGGTTTTCACTGGATTCCGTGAAAAAAATTTTTGTAGAAAATAAAAATAAAAAACCAAAAACTTGGTTATTTGAATTTTTCACATAAATTTTGAGGTTGTGTGAAAAAAGTGTGAACACCAAAGTAGTAGATCTTTTTATTACCTACATTTTTGCCATTCAAGTTTTTTCCATAAGACTTGTAGTTTTGCCGGAAATCGAGATAAACCGTTTTTTACCCTTAAAAACTCACCCCCTTCCACTTCCCGACCTCAGATCGCCCGTAAATTATTTTTCTTTTCATTTTTGTTATATTCTCTTCCTTCTCGACAGGGTTTCATCCTACTATTTTGTTTTCACTTTTTACCATTTTCAAAGGCTTCAGCACTGGTCTAGTAATCGATAATTATTTCGAATCTTGCGTGATCAAAACTACCGTGATTTTATTTTCAATATTATTTTTTTGATTTATAAATGTGGGTTATTCGCACCGACACTGGTGGTCGGTCCTGAAAATTCATTTGACCAGCGGCTTTGTTTACTGAAAGGGGATTGTGGGGGTGTGTCGGGGTCCAAGCTTAAACCTTCTTCTTTCATTAACATGGAGTCAACATTTCAATAACCTGCGCTCATATCCTGCCTTTCGGGTCTCCCTATTAAAAAGGTCTGTTGTATGTTTCAATAGCTTCGACACAAAAAATCCCTTGATGGGAAAAACGCCGAACCAGAGTATGAAATTTATGAGAAATTCTGACTACCTATATGAAGGATTTAGCCAATTTCACAGCGATTACGGGTTTTTTAGTTAATTCTCTGAGTCTATCCACTCGATATGAAATCTTAATATATATATGAATCCAGTATCCTGATGTTTGTTCCCAGTGAACTCTTCACCAAGTCAACCGATTTCGATGAAAGTTGGCATGTATGTGTAATTTTTTCCAACTTGAGAAATAGGCTATTTTTCATCCCCCTAAATGTTAAGGGTGGTCCCCCCTTAATTTTTTTTTTTTTTTGTTTTTTTTTTAATTTTTTTATGATACAGCATTAAAAAATACATACAACCCTTAATTTTCACCCTTTTACGATCAACCCCTATTTTTCCATCGCGATTTTTATGTTTTTTTATTTTATCCACAGATCCGCAATAGGGTTGCAAGATGGCAATCGAATATAATAATTGTAGTACGATAAATTGAGAACGGGATAAAAAAAAACGGGATAACGGGAATAACGGGATAACGAAAAAACGGGAAAACGGGATAACGGGATGAAGGATAAGGGGAGAACGGGATAACGGGATAAAAAAAAAAGGATAAAGGAGAATGGTATAACGGGATAACGGGAATACTACTCGAAAAATTGTTTATGTACTATTAATATGAATAGATAAATAAAACTCTAGCGTACCACGTTAATTGATTGTTCTTTATTCCGAGTTCAAATACATACTGTCCACCTGGAGGTGCTGGTAAATTAAAAAACACATCAACTTCCCATACAGCGTTGCCATACAAAGCCTAATATCTAACATCTCCCCCTTTAAAATATCCCTATACCATCACCAAGAAATAACAATATCTTATTAACATATTACAATATTTACAATTCAGTGACCAAACCATTCAGGTTGTCTGAGTTTACTTCTGCGTCTTAATAACCTAGAATCATTATCGACTTGTTCTGTTTCTTCCCTTTCCACATCCATTTCACTGGCACTATTTTCCCCCACTTCACTAACTAAATTAGATACAATATTTTCATCTATTGCTGATCGTGGAATATATGAAACAGACGTTTTATCCTCTAATTGACCTGGATCTGTAGATTTGTTTATCCTCAACTGATTTTTATGTCTTTTCCATATTTTCCCACAATCAGTTCTTATCAAATAAGTTCTTTGACCTAACACCCTGTATATAATACCTGTACACCATTTTTGAGAGTGAGCGCGATAATCTCTCACCCACACCTTATCATTTAAATTAAAAAACACATCCTTTTTATTCGAATGGTATTTCTTTTGATAGTTTTGCTTCATTTGTACTATATCTTTCGTAGATGGCATTAAAAGATCAAATTTGGTGCGCAATTTTCTTCCAAATAAAATTTTAGAAGGTGTCTCATTTGTGGTGGTATTTCTATACTGAAAGAGAAAACGATTAATGATGAGATGACACTCCAAGTTCGAATTTTCATTTTTAGCTTTTAAAATCGCATTTTTCAAAATTTTGACGGCACTTTCAGCTTGCCAATTTGTGGCAGGATGATATGGCGCGCCTGTCAAATGTTTTATACCACTGCATGATAAATATCTCTGAAATTCTTGGCCAGTAAACGTTTTTGCGTTATCTGTACAAATTTCCGAGGGTAGCCCAAATCGTGAGAAAACTTCTCGAAACACTTTAATAGTATTTGAGGCAGTGATATTGGACATTTCGAAACATTCAATCCATTTAGAGGAGGAATCCTCGATTACTAAAAAATATTTGTTGCAACATGGACCGAAAAAATCCGCATGAATCCTCGTCCACGGTGTGGTGGGCCAGTTCCACACTGCTAGTGATGCCCGAGCAGGGTGTCCCGAATGAACACTACAAATTTTACATCCTAATGCAATTTGTTCAATTTGGCTATTTATAGATGGCCACCACACATAGGAACGTGCCAACAATTTCATTTTTACGATTCCCATATGGGCGCTATGTAATTCATTCAAAATTAAATTATGAAATTTTTTTGGGACAATCAATCGGTAACCCCACATGAGGCAATCTTGTTCGGTCGTAATTTCACTTTTCCGCATAAAAAACGGTTTTAATTCATCTGAGGGACATTTTATGGGCCAACCATTCCTTACATAAAAAATTATCTTACTCAAAAGGGGATCAATGGATGATTCCTTTTTTATTTGCTTGAAATCTATCGGTAAGGTGGATTCTTCCACATAATATAAATAAGACATTTCATTCTGAAAATCTAATGATGACTCTGCAACTTTCGGAGGTAACCTCGTTAAAAAATCCGCAGTATTCATACTTGATTTAACGTAATGAATTTCGTAATCGAACGCTGATAATATATGAGCCCAGCGTTGTAGTCGATTTGCTGCAAATACAGGTAACCCTTTTTTATCCCCAAAAATGGTCAATAAAGGTTTATGATCTGTATACAAAAGAAACTTTTGTCCATATAAATATTGGAAAAACTTTTTCACTCCAAAAATGATCGCGAGAGCTTCTTTTCAATTTGTGAGTACTTAATCTCAGCCGAATTTAGAAGTCTCGAAGCAAATGCTATCGGTTTTTTCCCCATTATTTACAAAAATATGGCTCAATGAAACACCTAATGCAAATTGAGATGCATCAACAGTTAATTTTATTTTCTGTTTCGGATCAAAATGAGACAGAACTTCGGTGGATAGTAACAATTGTTTTGCCTTTTCAAAACTTTTTACACAGTCTGGCGACCAAATCCATTCACAGTCCTTTTTTAGTAAGCTGTACAAAGGCTGCAAAACTTCCGAACAATTTGGCAAAAATTTACAATAAAAGTTTATCATACCGAGAAATGATTTCAACTCGGTTATCGACTTTGGGGTTTGAACATTCATAATTGCCTCCACTCTCTCTCCAGAAGTATGAATACCCTGTTTGTCGATGACGTGTCCTAGGTATTGAACTGCTTTTTGAAAAAATGAACATTTTTGTGTTTTTACTTTTAACCCACATTCCTTCAATCTATGGAAAACTTTTTCCAGGCGCACCATATGTTCCTGATCGTTTCGACCTCTTACCAAAATGTCGTCTGAAAAACAGACAACGCCAGGCATCATGAACATTTGTTCCATGATATTTTGAAAAATACTAGGTGCGCTTGTGATTCCGTAGGGTAACCGTGTGTACGAAAACAGCCCTTTGTGGGTAGTAATAGTAACTAATTTTTGTGATTCTTTTGACAATACCACCTGTTGATAGGCGTCAGACAAATCTATTTTGGAAAATTTCTGACCACCCTGTAACTTTGTGAACAAATATTCAATTCTGGGTAACTGAAAGTGCTGCGCTTGTAACTGTGGGTTAAGAGTAACCTTAAAATCACCACATATTCTCAAACTACCGTTCGGTTTTAAAATCGGAACTATTGGAGTCGCCCACTCAGAAAAATCAACAGGCACTAAAACTCCATTGTTCAATAATCGATTTAATTCCGATTCAATTTTTGGTTTCAATGCAAAAGGAACGGGTCTAGGCTTGAAAAACTTTGGAATGGCATCACTTTTCAACTTTAACGAAACTTTAAATTTGTTAAAAGTACCCAATTTCTCATCAAAAATATCTCTATACTTATTTTTCAGGTGTGAAATGTCAGAAGAACCTATTTGATTTGATGATGTATAAATTGAATTAAAATTAATTTTACATATACCAAAATTTAGCATTTTCAAACCATTTCTACCAATCAGTGGTGGTCCACCATTTTTTATGACATAAGTTTTCAAAATATATTTCTTATATTCATACATAATATTTAAATTTAAAAATCCTATTGGTTGACATGTTATACCCACATAATCTTTCAGGGTTAAATCGTTAACATATAATATTTCATTTTGAAAATGTTTAATATAAAGTTTCTCAGAAATTGCTGAGTGTGCAAATCCGGAATCAGCCTCAAAATTAATGGGTATATTTTCAACTGAAATATTTATGAAAGTGGGCTTAACATTACCACTTTCATCAGTGAAATCTGGATTTACAAAAAAAATATCACCTAAATCATTTGAAATCAAATTACTATTATCATTTGAATCGTGTAGGCAAAATATCGAATAATCAGAAATGTCATTATTAGATTCAGAATCAGCGCTCAAAAAATGTTGAGAAACATTTTTACACTGGGGGGCTAAGTGACCTTTCACTCCACATCTATGGCAAATGCAGTTTTTGAATGCACACTCGGTCGCTGAGTGATTGTTACGTCCACATACAAAACACTTAAGCTGGATTTATAGTTAGACGGACTGTAAACGTAGACGCACTGCAAAAAGATCAACTATAGATTTTATGTACTCTTGTTTATAAATGAACGTAAATGCATGACGTAACGTAAGTGAAACGGACTGGAACGGAAGAGTTGGCCAACTTTCATCTTTTACACTACGTTTCTTGCGTCCGGCCAATCAAAATAAAGAATTATGTGTTATGTTTTTTACAAGACGTAATTATTCATTAAATACTGGAATAGTCATTCAGGTATACTTAAAAAATTGACCTGGATCAGCAGTCTTCATCTTTAAAAAATTATTGTAGGCATTCTCTACTTTTCTATTACGGTTTATGGGTCTTGTTTTGTAACGTCTTAGTCGCATAATTATTGTTCTTCGAGTTTGTCGACACTTTTCCAATGCTACTGCACACAACAACAGTCCCACGGCACCAAGAAGCATACCTTCATGTATTTCATAATCCATTGTGACACAGAAAACGAAGCATAGATAAATATTTAGAATATAATACAAATCCAAACCAACACGGGCTGTTTATGATTCGTGTAATGTGTAGGTTATGTTGAATATCACTATCACTTCTACCCATGCGCAAAAATTCCGTTCCGTCGATTTATAAATTCAATAATATTTTACAGTCCGTTTGTTACGTATACAGTGCGTCTACGTTACGGTCCGTCTAACTATAAATCCAGCTTTACTTGAACGTGATGGTGCTTGCGGACGGTTTCTGTAGCTTACCCCTTTATTCTTGCCAAGAACCTTACCGGTGCCGGTGCTGCTACCACCTCCATAACTGTATGTTGACTTCTCCGAGTTGACAGCTTTACTCCGTAATTTCGAGGAATTTGGGCTATGGCGGTGAAAATTTATATCTGACTCTGTCTTGATATTCAAACTCCTAATACCAAGACTACCTCTTGCGCCGTGTTCTTTCAAAGCTGATTCTTTGGTTAGGGCCGCTTTTTCCACCGTTTGGAGAGTAACTGTAGCCTTCGAAGCATCTTCTTCAAATAATTTATCCATCAGCCTCTCGTCGTTGATTCCAATAACAAATATGTCTCTCATCAACACACTTAGTTCATCACTGAACTTGCAATTTGAGGCAAGACATTTTACTCTAGCCTCCCACTCGGACACGCTTTCATTCAATTCACGCTTCGCCGTATAAAATTTCAAACGTTCTGCGAAGTGTGATTTCACTGGTGAAAAATGTTCAGTTAACAATTTGATTAACTCATCAAACTTTTTATTTTCCGGCAATACAGGTACGCATAAATTTCGCACTAGAACATAACAATTTTCCGATAATGTGTTCAGAAGAATTGCTTTTTTTCGTTCCTCGTCGGATATCTTGTTGGCAATAAAAAACCGCTTCAGTCTTTCCTTAAAAACCGTAAAATCGGAAATTTTCGGGTCGAACACGTTCAAGGTTCCCAAGAGTCCAACTAATTCCGACATTTTTTTTTTTTAAACTTTTTATGTCCAAAAAAAGATAATTACACTTTTTATTAACAACTAGGTAGTTCCACTTGCTCGTAGGTTCCAAAAAAAAAGCTCGTCGCCACTGTTATGTACCACGTTAATTGATTGTTCTTTATTCCGAGTTCAAATACATACTGTCCACCTGGAGGTGCTGGTAAATTAAAAAACACATCAACTTCCCATACAGCGTTGCCATACAAAGCCTAATATCTAACAAGGGGATAACGGGAAAACGGGATAACGGGATAAAGAAAAAACGGGATAACAGGAAAACGGGATAACGGGACAACAGGAAGCGGAAGGAGTCAAAAGCATAGTCTAGATGGAACAACATAAAGGAAAATATAGAAAAAAAGAAATTCTACGCGGACGAGAGTTTTCGGGAAAAACATTTTAGGGAACATAGAAATTTGGACAGGACAACGTCTGTCGTGTTTTAGTTTATAACAAAAACCTTGGCCACAGCAACGCGTGGCCGGGTCTGCTAGTTTTATATATAATCGATCGATTCGTCCACCTACAATGAATGTACCACATGACTCTTCATGTAATCGTTAAAAATATCTAAAATTTGAAATATTATGAAACGAACATTGAAAAACAAATATCACTATAATAGTGAAATAATAAATGGGTGTAAAAATATAGGCTAGAATAAATTAGTTTATACTTTTATAAACGTGGTATATTACTCCGTTTACTTAAATAATTATTTTTCTCTCCTTTTGAGTCTTGTGTGAGTGAAATTTTATTTCTTTAAATTATTTTTTTATTTTATTTGTTTTTTTTTCTCTCTCACACACATAATCCTTGAATCTGAAATCTGTTGCAGAATGTGTACCGAACAGACAAACAAACTAACACACAGACAAGAGAGAGAGTTTATATGGCATTGTCCATCCAGTTCTGAGCTATGTTTAAAATTACAAGTCTCTATCTCATCGGGAAGTTAGTTTGAAATCGATTGCAAAATGTGTACCGAACAGACAGATAGCCAAGAAAACAGACAGACAAGAAAGGGGGAAAATATTGCATTGCCATCCAGTTCTGAGCTATGTTCAGAGTTTAAAGACTCTAGCTCATCGGGAAGTTACTTTGAAATAGACTGCAAAATTCCTCCCGCACACACAGACAAGAAGGCGAGTTATTAAAAACGTGGTAAAATCGGTGCTGTAAAAAATATTTTAATTATCTTGAAATATCAGCTGGGATTGCTATCTTCCCCAATCTGTTCAACCATTGAGTCAGTTGCGCCCGCACTAAACGACCCTCTGAAGACGTGTTGAAATAGTTGTTTATGTAACAAGTATGAGACTTTCGCGGACGAACCGTAATTTTGTTTGTATAAGTTTTTCAATAGTTATTTGTGCAACCAGTTGGGGAAAGCACTATTTTTCGTAATGAGCGAATTTCTGCGGAACGAGCGGAGCGAGTTCCGCAAAAGAATGCGAGTTACGAGAAATAGGGTTTCCCAGCGTGTTTCACACAATATTTTTTCTAATTTCCTTTTCAATTCAAGTCAAAAATATAAAAAATATATATTTAAAGAAACTGAAGAACACGCTTTTAACGCACTGAAAATTAAAAAATAATTTGAATATTCAACGACTATGCCAGAAAGCATGTGGTGCTTTTTTGTTACGTATCTTTGAGAAACATAATACTTTTAGAGAAGATCCCAGAGCCGGCAAACCTACTTCATTTCAGGAAAGCTGGATTTTTAAGTATGAATAGTGTGATATGTAGTTGAGGACGTATGCGTACTTGCTAGCTTGAAAACGGGGCCCTTTTACAGGTACCTATCAGGTACAAAAGTACATGAAAAACTTTCTTACTTACGTTAAAGTATGGTAATGCGTTTGGCAATTAATATAGTCCAGTTAGCCGAGCGGTCTGAGGCGCGAGATCTAAGCTCTGGATCTCAAAAGTTTGCGAGGTTCGAATCTCCCACGCCTGGCGATTTTTTTTATTTTTCAATTGAGAAATGATTTAGTTTTGGGATGAATATTCAAATAAAAAAAAATCATTTCTAATTTTCGAGGGGACAAATAAAAGTCAGGCGAGGCGATTCGAACCCTCGCCAGTTTTTGATATCAGAACTTAGATCTTGCGCCTTAGACCGCTTGGCCAACTGGACGATATTAATTGTCAAACGCATTACCATACTTCAACGTATGTGAGAAAGTTTTTTATGTACTTTTATACCTGCTACCCGTAAAAGGGCCCCTCTTCTAAGCTAGCAAGTATGTATACGTTCTTAAACACATATCACACTACTCTCACAAAAAATTTCAGCTTTTCTAAAATGACGTAAATTTGTTGGCTCTGGGATCTTGGACTATTTTAATTGAATTCGACAAAGCACCCCACGCTTTTTGGCATAGTCGTTGAATATTAAAATTATTTTCTGTTTTTTAGCGCGTTATCTTCGAAGAGACGAAAAAACGGAAATTAATGTTACATACTTTTGTTTCCTGTAATATTATAACATACAAGGCGAGGTATATATAACCATTATTTGTAGCTGTATTTGAGAACAGCTCATATTACTTGTTCTAGCATTACATTCAATGATTTAGTAAAGAGAGGGTCACTTTATCTAAACCAACTGTTGTTTCAAAGGGTTAACCATTGAACTTCACTTTTTTTTACATGGTCCAAGGTCATTTGCATACTCAAATAACATGAAACACCGAATATATTTTTTCTTATACATGTATATATATTTGGATTGTGTGGGTTCTTGAACCATTACGTTTAATATTCTTCTGTGGATTTTCTTGGGTTTCTGGTTCGTTAAAATAAGAAAAATTCAGTGATTCATAATTGAATTTTTAATACGTTTCGTTTTGGGGCTCCAAAACTTCTTCAGTTACATTTGTTTTTTCTAAAACATAGTTTATGAAAGTTCCATATGTTGATATGTGATTGCTGCTTTTTTTGTGGTATTTCCTTTTTTTATTTTTTTTGTGGTTTTCTAGGTTATTTGTTTAAAATCTGTGGCCAATTGGGCGGTTATGGTTGATTGAGCACTCTTCGTTTCCTCTTTAATTTTACATTATTGTTCTAGTATCCAACATGTTGAATTACCTTATTTTCAACTTTATACAAATGAGTGAACTAACATTATTAGTTTTGCGCTGCGATCTGCCATGTTACATGTTTCACAAAACAATAAGCATCACTTATTTGTATAAAGTTGAAAATAAGGTAATTCAACATGTTGGATACTAGAACAAATAATGTCAAATTAAAGAGGAAACAATCAGTGCTCAATCAACCATAACCGCCCAATTGGCCACAGATTTTGGAACAAATAACCTAAAAAACCACAAAAAAAAATAAAAATAAAAGGAAATACCACAAAAAAAGCAGCAATCACATATCAACATGTGGAACTTTCATGAAGTTTTGGAGCCCCAAAACGAAACGTATTAAAAATTCAATTATGAATCACTGTATTTTTCTTATTTTAACGAACCAGAAACCCAAGAGAATCCACAGAGGATGTCTATACAGGGTGGCCCACCACATTCGCCTCGGTATTTCTACGAGAAATGAAAAGAGTTAGGGAAAAACTTTTAGCACAGTTATATGTGGGTCCATGAGGAGCACATTCCCAAATCATTTTGAAATATATAGGGTGATCCCCAAAAAAATTACATACCAAAGTTATATTTTTTCTTATGGAACACCCTATATTTTTTATATTTTTAGATACTATAGACAAAATAAAGGTGAGTTACTATTGTATTTTCCATACTTAAAACTGACCGTTAATGAGAAATTTTGAGAAATTTAAAAATACAGACCATAATTTGAAAATTGTTTTCACCCTGTAACGTGTAACGAGCTGCTCGTGATTAAATATTCTGCTTAGCTCAAAGGTGAAAGTTAACTACTACATGAAATTTTTAATGCAATATTATACAGAGTCGCGAAAAAAATTGCCTAAAAATTTGGACACACATTTAATTAAATAACTTCTTAAAGTTGAATGGAACACCCCGTATTTAGTGGCGTAATTTGACGCATAATTAGATTCCCTTCAAAACTATATTAGGGTTCCCTATACCTATCACTTCTGCTTTTTACACAAAAGGCGTTTTTATATTTTACTTATGAGTAATTTTTTTATCTTAAAAATGAAACACACTGTATTGTAATGAAAAGCTTAAAAAGCATTTTTGAAGTCTTTTTATCGAAAAATTAAGAATCTTAAATAGTTTATTATTTTAATAAATGCTCAAAATGGTGTCCATTAATCTCGATGCATAGGCGAACTCTTTCTTGAAATGAGTGTTGAACTCTGGATAACATATTTTGCGGTATGGGACGAAACGCATTTCTTATTCGTACTTTCATATCCTGAGGTGTCATTGGCGGTGTATCGTGAACAATACTTTTGATATATCCCCATAAAAAATAGTCAGGACTTGTAAGGTCTGGAGACCTGGCTGGCCAGTTCTGTGGACCTCCTCGTCCTATCCATCTATTTGGAAATTGTCGATCTAACTCGTTTCTAACACATCTATCAATTTAACATATTTCGCCTCAATAATTAAGACACGTGCATCTTCTTATTTTGAAGAATGCTTTAATATTTCAGAAATGGCAATAAATTTGAGTTTTTATATTTGCCTGCATTTTACTTTAGATACACCGTATTTTCAAAAATTTAAACTTCTGCTTCTAGCGAATCTACGTATTCCTAATAAAAAGGTTTTTAAAACGCTTTTTAAGCTTTTCATTACAATACAACGTGTTTCAAAAAGCAGAAGAGATAGGTATAGGGAACCCTAATATAGTTTACGCCACTATCCATTCAACTTTAAGAAGTTATTTAATTAAATGTGTCCAAATTTTGAGGCAATTTTTTTTGCCACTCTGTATAATATTGCATTGAAAATTTCATGTAGTAGTTAACTTTAACCTTTGAGCTAAGCAGTACATTTAATCACGAGCAGCTCGTTACACGTTACAGGGTGAAAACAATTTTCAAATTATGGTCTGTATTTTTAAATATCTCAAAATTTCTCAGAAACGGTCAGTTTTAAGTATAGGAAATATAATAGTAACCCACCTTTATTTTGTCTATAGAATCTAACAAGATAAAAAAATATAGGGTGTTCCATAAGAAAAAATATAACTTTGGTATGTAATTTTTTTGGGGATCACCCTATATATTTCAAAATAATTTTGGAATATGCTCCTCATGGACCCACATATGACTATGCTGAATGTTTTTCCCTAACTCTCTTCATTTCTCGTAGAAATACCGAGGCGAATGTGGTGGGCCACCCTGTATATATATATATATATATATATATATATATATATATATCTTTATATATACATTCATACATTTCTGTATTTTTGGTGATACTATTTCAGTAAATAAAAAAACCTGTGCGGTTGGGGGACCCCCATCAGGAACGAAGTTCCTTTACGCGGCTTGCGATAAGTGTTGACTGATAGAAATCGTCACGTAATACTTAACAATACTATAACTATATATCCTTTATTCAAACTCCTCCTCTACAGTAAAAGTAACTTTATTGCTGATAATACTATTCGTTATAATTTATCAAATTGACGTGCCACATATTCAATGTCAAGCATTAATCCAACTTCGGCATACAAGAAACATTATAAATTATGTCCAAAAAAGGATATAATCATCACCAAAAAAGGATATAAACACACGTCATATGGAAACATAAAAGAATCAAAAATATCTCTCACGTATTACAACTCGACAACGATAATATCCGACTTGTATTCGCATAGATATCGAGGGTTTTATCAAGGGTTTCATCAAGGGTTATATCATACGAGCTAGGGGTTTCATCACTCAAATTTTTTTGAAATTTTCGAGAAAGCATTTTACCTGGAAATTTGCGGTCTTATTATCGCATTAAACCACGAAAGCGAAGCTTGAGTTGTTTAATCTTTGATAATAAGGCCGCAAATTGCACGAATTGAATTTCCTGGAGGCAAAATGCTTGAGGGAAAATAATAAAAAAATTGCGATAAAATCCGCCAGCACGAATAATATTTAATGAGAATATTTCCCGAATCACATTTAAAACTGAATAAAACTACCAGAATTCATGTATATTCGAATTTTCAACGTGGAAAGTTACATCAATTCTCGATCGAAAATGGAAGAAATCGTTTTACAGATTCATTCATTCACTGCTCTTGAACTCACTGAAAAACTTAAAATATATATAATTTTTTCACTATGAAATAAAATATTATTGCAGATAAAAAAATTATCCACTGCTAGGAATCGAATCCGAGCCTTTCGCAAATCTGCAAAAAAGGGATTTTGATTATCGAAATATTGAATAAATGAAAATTTGATCTATATCATTAAAAAAAATTGCAAAAAGGATGCGACGTTTCCAAGCGGTCACCCATCCAAGTACGATCCGCACCCGACGTTGCTTGACTCCGCGTGACAGTCTCAATCAATCAAGAGATTTGTATTCAATGAAATGGTTACAGATAACTAATCCTAATATATACAACTAATTCTACTATATACGTTGCATAATAATGTGTTCAATGCTTTATAGATATCTTCTTTGTTCCCTTTGATAGGATCGCAGAAGCCATTCCTGCTGGTGGTGATTCTATAGAAAGGAATATGTTAGGATATGGTTTTATGAAAATCGATTTGTAATTATACGAGCACTCTTGGCTGATAACTTTAAAATAATTGAAATGAGTAGGACTTTGGCTATTGATTTTTTTTTTATTTCCTAGAAAATGAAAATCGCAGAAGTTGATATTGTGAAAATTGATGAAAGAAAATTTCCTGTGCTTTGAAATGGGTGGTTGTTCATGCATATGAATTCATATTACCTATTTTGCAAGTGTAAAATTTATTTTATTATAACATCATTATTCTTCTTGGAATAGATCTAATTTTTGATAAATCAAACCCCCATGTTTTCTGGCTTTGGTTACCTGCACACTACTCCACAACACCTATTGATTGTATGAGAATATGGGAGTTATATGATTCACAGCCTTATTTGGCTCATTTAACAATCTGAAAAATATATATATATTTGAATTCCAATGCCAAAATCCCTATTAAATCAATTTTGAATTTCCTGTTTCCTAATAGGAATTGAATTATATATAATATATGAATTGAATACGTTGACATATAGTGACAGAGCACGGTGTGGTTTTATCGAAAAACAAAATATCGAATCTACTAGTGGTTTTATCAGTATGAAACAACAGCGAGAATACGTTTTATCAACAGTAAAAACACAAGAGCTTTTTTTTAATCGGATAAATTTCTTTTTGTAACGAAATAATGTTGCCAATCAGTAATTTCACGAGAAAAACTGACAAATGTCAGTTTTTCTAGCAAAATTACTGATGGAAAAATTTTTAGTTAAAAATAAATTTATCCTTAAAAGAAAAGCTCGAGTGTTTTTTGGCAAGATAAATTAACGACCGAATATATGAATAACAACAACAATAATTATCTTTATTGATACACAATTGTTATAAATTGTTTGGTTTGGTGTACTGATTTCAAAATTTTCTTGTCTGGTATTCACACATGTAGAATATTCATTTTGATTTTTCTCACTCGAGGCTCGTAAGGAACTTATGAGATTTTCGTGATGTTCAGGATCAATTTGGAGGTAGGGTTTAATGGAAGATGATGATGAGTGTCCCGTTATCTAAGTTGTTGGTCACTTACTCCTGCTTTGGCTTACTGGGAAACTGTACTAGCACGGTTCGAATGATTGGTAATTTTATTATTTGTAATGTCGAGTCCAATTTTAGTTGCAGAATATTTGGTACAAGTAGAAATCGTATTAATACCCAGTGGAACATTTTTGTACCAACCTTTAGAATTTTTGTTTTTCCAAAAGGGATTTGGAGTTAAAAAAAGTCGTTCAGATGTCAAGGTTTCATTTCTGTTTTAACAATGCAACGGAACAAATCCATTTCATTTTTTGTTATCCATTTGCTGTCTGCCAATTTTTTCGACCCACCCTGTGTCGTCTTTGAAAATATTGTATTGTATTCAAATCTTCTTGTTGAAGTTCCATCTTGATTTTTTTCTTCTTTGAAATGGTAAATTTCACAGTTTGCAGCTTCTTTCCCCCTCCAAGCTAATTCATAAGAAGCTATATGAAAGAATCTTTTTTGTAATCCCTCTGGGTTGTCTATATTCCACAATTTTGCCATTTTTACTATATCTTTCTTGTTCAATGCTACAGAACTTACTTTTCTTTTCTCTGGAATAACTTGTAATTCTTTCCGTTTACTATTTCTTGCATCACGAGCTTCTTTAAAAGTTATTTCGGCAAAAGGATCAAATTTGATATTGTATTCATTGAAATATTTTTCTTGAATCATCTTCGCAGTTGAATTCCAAATTGATTTAACTGCATATTCTTTAAAATCTTCTGCATTTCTCTTTTTCATATTATAGGCCCAATCCTTCAATATATCTGCTACTTTTTGTAACGGAGTCATTTTCGACAGTTCGTTATTTCGTACTTGACAAAACTCCATAAATTGTCTCCATATTGACGCTTTAGTATATTAAAGTATAAGTGGATAAAAAGGGCTTTAAAACACGCGCGATTTTTCGAGCACGACGGCGCAGCCGGAGTGCTCGAAATAGAGCAAGTGTTTTTAAGACCAGTTATCCACGAATACTTTACGTTATTTTTTTTTATTGGTGCACTTTGAAATCATATATACTGGTATTATTACTACAAAAAATAGAAATAAGAACTAATAATGCAAGAAGGTTGAATTCGTGATGTGACATCAGTATACCTTTCGTTGTCATGGAAATGAGAAAACATTCCTTTGCAATTTGTTACCAAAGATCAATATTTGTTGTCACCAGAGCTCAAAATGAATTATTCTAATATCGATTTTTGAATAGTGAGGCAGAATCGCGGTTAATACCGCGAAAATCCAGTGATATATATAAAAGAATATGAAAAGTTCATCAAATGGATGGAGGAGCACATATAAATGAACGAATTGTGAGTAATATTTTGACGTTACAAGGTACTCCTGTCAGATCAATAATCAAAAATTTGTCATTTAGACTTCACGTTTCTCGATTTGTTGATGTTGTCATGGTTACCTTTAAAAAACGCGCGTTTTTTAAAGTTCGATTTAAACACGCTGAGGCGTGCTTTAAATAGGTAAAAAGGGGCACCAATAAAAAAATAGTATTTTTTGTGGATTGCGGGATTGCTTTTTCTATATTTTTTGTTATTTGTTGAGTCGAAACTTCCCCAAAACGACTCATGTTGTAATGTTTCAGTATCAATTATCAACAATACTTAAATAACTGACAGGGCAGACATTAAAGTGACGTAAGCATACTAGATGTAGACGCTTAAGAGGAACAGGCGTTTTTTTTATTGGTGCCCCTTTTCACCTATTTAAAGTACGCCTCAGCGTGTTTAAATCGAACTTTAAAAAACGCGCGTTTTTTAAAGGTAACCATGACAACATCAACAAATCGAGAAACGTGAAGTCTAAATGACAAATTTTTGATCTGACAGGAGTACCTTGTAACGTCAAATAATATATTACTCACAATTCGTTCATTTATATGTGCTCCTCCATCCATTTGATGAACTTTTCATATTTTTTTATATATATCACTTGATTTTTGCGGTATTAACCGCGATTCTGCCTCACTATTCAAAAAATCGATATTAGAATAATTCATTTTTGAGCTCTGGTGACAACAAATATTGATCTTTGGTAACAAATTGCAAATGAATGTTTTTCTCATTTCCATGACAACAAAAGGTATACTGATGTCACATCACGAATTCAACCTTCTGGCATTATTAGTTCTTATTTCTATTTTTTGTAGTTAATACCAGTATATATGATTTCAAAGTGCACCAATAAAAAAAAAATAACGTAAAGTATTCGTGGATAACTGGTCTTAAAAACACTTGCTCTATTTCAAGCACTCCGGCTGCGCCGTCGTGCTCGAAAAATCGCGCGTGTTTTAAAGCCCTTTTTATCCACTTATACTTTAATATACTATTTTATCAGTGATAAAAAACGATGCACCTTTTTTATCGCTGACAAAATGACAAAACAATCATCTTTAAATGACACATTTTATATAGGAGTTAATTTATCACTATAAAACTAATCCGATTGGCTCTCTCTTTGAAATTTCGGCCATCTCTATTCGCTCAAAAATAATGGGGGAAATAGTCGCTCAAATTTTTTTGAAATTTTCGAGATAGCATTCGCCTGGAAATTTTACCGAATGCGATTTGCGGTCGCAAATTGCACGAGTTAAATTCCCTAGAGGCAAAATGTTCGAGGAAAAATAAAAAAAAAGTGATAAAATCCTGTGCACGAATGATATTTGATGAGAATATTTCCCGAATCACATTTATAACTGGATAAAATTACCAGAATTCATGTTAATTTCCACATAATTTTCTTTGGGGAAAATTATAACAATTCTTTTCGATCCAAAATCGAAGAAACCGTTTCTAAGTGCTTCGTTTTACAGATTCATTTATTCACAATGATTATTCACTGCTTTTGAACTAACCCAATAACCTGAAATATATATATATAAATGTTTTATTATCAGATCAAATATATTTGTATTGGAACCGATTAAAAAAAAGGTTCCTTGGTATGGGATCGAACCCGAGCCTCCCGGTGTAATGGCCTATCATGCTAACCACTGCTCTACGAGGACTTTTATTGATATACAGAAAATGAGACAATTGAATTATTTATTGCCTTACCTGAAAAACTGGGGCTTTCTAACATACTGAAAAAGTTAAATATGAATTCAAATTTCAAATCACTTTATGTAGTGAGTTCGAAGTCCCTTATTCCATCAATTTTGCATTTCTTTTTTCCCTACAGGAATTGAATGCGTTGACATTTAATTCTGACTGGACGAGGTGTAGTTGTCACACAGACTCGTATATAATAGAAAGGGACAGAGAGAGAGAGAGAGAGAGAGAAAGTCGCATGGAGGGGGCAAAATACTTTTTTTTACGATACATTTTCTACCAGTCAACACCTACTGGAAGCCGCGAAAAGGAACTTCATTCCAGAACCTCCCAACTATGTGTACTGACACTGATTCGTTCGTTCATTCCTTCTAAATTCAATAAATATTGACCCTTTTCTATCATCAAAGTCTGACCACTTTTCTTATAATATTCCATCTTCCACCCTACATTTATTGTGCGAGTTTTATTATTAATTTGTGTAAGCAATAGAAAACTTTTCTTATACAGATTACGATTCAAGTTTCCTAATGGCCTTCAACAATCATTCCACAAGTTTGTGTAGGAATATTTTCTATGGTATACTCCAAACTTAGCCTATAGCCATTACCGAAGTGGAATAAATCAGGGCAGTTCATTATTTTGTGCGGTTCCCCATTAGGAACTCCACTAAAATGAGGAATGTATGGATTTTGAGAAAAGTAGTTTATATACTGGTGAAGCGTAAATATTAATTGGATATCAGCTCACGATTTGTGGGAATACTGAACATATTTCTCTATTTTAACATATGATAATAATGCAATCCACTTTTTGAGTCCAGTGACACTTCTATAACTGGTAGCACATGTCGTTTTATCTCGAATTGTATAAAAATTATAAAAATGTATCGATTCTCTCATTGAACTTATTATTATTGATTTCTCCAAAAAACCATTGTTTATAAAATTATAATGTTATATCGAAATCCTCAAAATCTCTAATGACATACGAGGCTAAGCAAAATGTGAGATTTTGACACAGCACTCAAAATACCTCTATTATTGTAAGGTTTCTCTACTAATTACGGTAGGAATTAAAAAAAACTTGGGGCTTCAGATCAATATACAAATTGCACCAAAAAGTTTCAACTTTTTTTAAGTATTAAGAATTGAAACATATGTTTCAAACATACGGCTTACTTGCTTTATTTTAAAATGTTAACTGAATTTGAGTTAAAATACGAATTTTTTAATATGAATATTTTTTATTAACGTTATTCGAAACAAATCACTGAAAATTAAGGTGTTTGAGAATTCATATTTTAGTATCTCATTATTATGAACATTTTTCCTTTACGAAAATTTCAAAAAATTCCAATAATAACGATACTTTACTCCTGTGACAAAAAATATATATTTTTCATTTCTCTCGTATATGAAAGGATAATTCCAAGATTAATTTATTATATTTTTATTTTTTTGTAACAAATAATAAAAAATTAACCATGTGACATTTGTTAACATTCTGTCTGTTAAAGCAGATCAGGAAATTTCCAGAAAGTTTCAAAAGATTTATTCTCGCATTTTAACATAAAAACTTTTCAAATACGAACGAAAATAAAATCAGGCCTATATTCTGAATGGGATGTTCTTTATTCTTCATTTTTCGAACCTTGATGTAGAAATTTAAGGACAGAAATGTAGAAAGAAATACCAGGAAAGATACATATCTGAACTCAGTGAGATGAGGACTACTTAAATTCACTCAAAAAAATGCAGGTCCGTATTTGAAAAAATAGAGTTGAGGGTGGCCCTCGAAGAACGAAACATCGTATTGAAAATCAGAGCACAGCAGATCAAAGCAAATTTGAAACAGAGAAGAGAATTTTTTGAACACATTTCCATATTTCTAAAAATGGAGGCGCTAGCTTATAATCATTGAGATAGGCAGATAATTATAATTATAGTAGAGGCAGATCATTGAAATATCAATTATTCTAATATTAAGTAGATAAAACTTATATGAAAGTAATAATAATATGAAAATAGATTAATTGGAATGAATATTAATATTTATAAAAAAATCTACTATCTACAATACAACTTAATTTTTCAATTTTAGCCCACATATTCCGAGAAGTCCGATGAACTATCGTCGTTGGGGTCCAGAGGAATGATAAGGGGCTCTAAAGCGTTTTCTAGCATGTTATTAGCTTCCCACATTATTTCTTCTATTCCAATCACATGTTCAACGCACTTACTCCATTTTTCGCAATCCACTGTCTTTATTCCCTCTTGCAAGGTTTTCAAAGTCTCTTATTACTAGCTTTTATTTAGTTTCACCTGTCCCTGTATCTGTCTGTCTGTCTGTCTGTCTGTTATCAAATCTTGATAATCTTCTTTAGGAAAAAAACAAAATGGCGGCTCCAATATGGCGGACAATTTTTGTGATTATGCTATTCCTATTCTATTCAAAATTGGTGTCTAGGGGTTTTCGGAGTCAGAGATTATGATTTTTTTGTCAAAATTCAGAAATAAATTAGATAGAAATTACTAAACTAGTTATTTATCATCATAAATACTAAAAAATAAATAAACGAAAAAATTTTTTTTCAAAAACTAGCTTTTATCAGTTGTTAATAGAAACAAAACTAAAAAGTTGAAAATGAAAATTATAAGAAAAAAACTTAGAAAACTCTTTATACAAATGCACTAAAAGGTAAAAATAATTTATTTCATTGTTTGTTCTAGGTTATTCTGTGAGTAACGGATTCAAAAGCTTGCCGCGGATACAAAATAGGTAATCTTGCGCGGCAAGATTTGGAATCTGTTACTCCCAGCATAACCTAGATCAAACAATGAAAGAAATTATTTTTTCCTTTTTAGTGCATTTGTATAAAAGCTTGTCTCAATTTTTTTTATAATTTTTTTCAAGTAGTGTTACGTCTTGCTACAAACCCTTTTACTTACGCCCACACCAATTCTATAGGGTTTGATTCACAGTGATATGGCTGAAGGCGAAGTAATGTTATATTCCGTTTTGAAGCGATTTCGTCGACAACAAATTTCGTACAAAGAGGTTTATTCAACTTATCAATCGCCAGTAGCTCCTTTTTCCGCATATCTTTGTGAAATGACATCCTATTTGAAGTAAGTCAATGAGTGATGCCATATTTTTGCAAGAAGACGTTGGTGTTTTTTCGAATTTTCTTGAGTGCTAACTGGCATTATCCATGACTATAACAGCCCCAGGGGGAAAAAGTTCTAGCATTTAGTGGAATTATTCTTCAAAAACATCAGCGTTCATGTCTTCATGATAGTCTCCAGTCCGTTTGGATTGAAATGCTAGTAAGCCACCTTCGACAAATCCATTATTGCTACCAATGTAATTATTAATCTTTAACTTTTTCCCGAGGGTGCTTTTATTCCAGTGGATCATCCTTCCATGAAAGCTTGCCTTGCGCATTTGATATTTTTATCCTGCCATATTTAACCAACGGTATATCCTTCATTCAACCAAGTTTGGTCCATATAATAGATATTCCTGTTTTTCCTTCGAAACTGTCTAACTGACCTAAAATATCATCGTCGCCAGCAGATGATTTCGTCTTATAACGTATTACAATGTGTGCCCTCAGCCGCCATATGGCTTTCGTTTTGACAGATCGCTAGACACGTAAAAAGCAATGTCACAATTTTGTGGTTATGTTACCATAATGAGAATTTGCAACAAATGAAATAAGCTTGTCATACTCCAAAAATTTTTCACGTGGAATAACGACTACTAGTACGTGATGGACGGACAAAATCGCGTCGCGTTTTTATTTTTTGGCGGATGCGCATTTACTTTTAGCGCCCGATTTTGAAAATCGATGTTCAATTGTTTTGGCTTCACATAGGCTATCCTCATTATCAATATTTGAAGTTAATAAATATATGAGATTGATTTGTTTGAACATATAAACAGGAAGTTGAAGAATTTTTAATAATATTAATAGTTTTAAGTTAACATTACACGCTGGAACATCACATTTAGAAGTAAAAATGTTGATGATAATTTTTGTCTCACTTTGAATTTACAAATATTTATACAAGTCTGTAACATTTAACTTCTGCTAAAATCGAAACTATAATTTTAACTAAAAATATGATGAAAAGTAAGTTATGGTCAATTCTGGTCTACAATTCGTAAGTGTTAGTGAGAATTTTCGGAAGATTTTGTCTCAAATAATAACAAGTCGGTAATCGTAACTTTATGTTGGTTGTTTTATCTCGACGTAGCTTGTGCTCAGTCCCATCACTTTTGATTGAAGCCTGATATAAGATAGTGTATCTGATTTTGTTTATTATCCCAGTTCACTTTCCTCCACTTCTGTCTTTCATTTCAGATCCGCACTATAGTCAACCACCCTTACCATCCACCTTTTTCGCCATGAAATATTGAGTCCAGAATATCTCGGGCGCGTAAGTGGGGTGGAAAATAATGAATATATATTCAACTTATTTTCATGTTTCCATTGAATGGGAATCCTGGAAACCCGTGAACATTCAGACTTTCTCAATAAAGTATAAATGTAGATTATATTATTTGGTCAATGGTAATTCGAATTGTATGAAGTACGGCGATAGCCACGCCGGTGTCAGGGGCGTAACAAGGAATAATGAACAGGTGGAATTGAATAAGAGATAAATGACTATTTATTTGCTTTTTTGTTAGATACCATCCTAGCATTTTCGAAATTCAACAATATTAGTTTTGATTAGAACGTTAATTATATCAAATCATCATTGAAAATATGCATAAGATTACAAATAAATTGTTGAAAAGATTCTCGGCTAGTTCTATAATGATGACTGACTGCAATTGAGTCTCTTCACAAATAAAAACAGCTGACCATTCCGGTGGATATAAAAAGGCTTCGCTCAAAAAATAGCTACCGTTCAATTTTGACCTAAATAAAGAATAATATTTGAACAAGCATTTCTTATATTGTGTAGGTACATTTGTTTACTAGATTTTTTGAAATGATTCATTGAACAGTGAGTATTGAAATCCTCTACGTTGAGTGATGAAGGATTTTTTTTAATTTTCAGCTATATGCAAAATAAGTTGGGTTAAATCTCATGCACTAGAGTTCCTCCCTTGCAGACCACTATGTTGGAGCCCTATAGAACGTATAGTAGAAGAAGTAGGTCATGATAAATTAATGATCCAATTATAAAATTTTTGAAGACCTACAAAGAACAAGTAAAAAGATATTGGCATTTATAATTTCAAACATTTAACATTGTGCCTTGTAAGGAGTCACAGATTTCATTGTATTTTACAAAATGTACTACTATCACATGCTCTCAAGCCGTTCTCTCATACATCTTAAATGTTTCTTTCATTATTTCCCCTTGTTCTCTCTTTTTAACCAACGAAACCAAAAAGGAGGAGGTTCTCTAGTCGACGCGTATATTTTTTCTTATGTATGATCACGCATAATTTTTCACAGAGACGTCCGATTCCGATAATTCTTTTCTCAGTGGATAGGGTGTACTTTGAAGTTGGTCCTATTTGAATTTGAAAGATGAAATCCACCCCTAAGGGTAGCAAACTGAAGGATATTGATCACTCACCCTCTGAATTCTGGTTCGTTAACCGATTCTATCAGGCATAACTTTGTACTGGGTTCTTCGATTTGGATGATTCTTTTTTTATTAGATAGGATATACCTCATAGTTCATTATGTTTAGATTTTGAATGGAATTATCCAGCTTCACAGGTAGGAAAATAGGGGATAATTGATTTTTTACGTGTGAACATTGGCACACATATGCAGTTGACAATGACAGATCGTACTGTCCTTATTTTTGTTCTCCTACATCCGTCACAATCATTATATTCTATGAGAGGATGGAATGATATACAAAGTGATGAAATAAACTAACCAGAACAACAAAAATAATTTATATTACAACAAATAGTAAAAGTAGATAATCATATCATTTAACTGGTAATAGTTGAAGTAAGGTGGATAAGTAAGTATTTTGGAAGTATTCAAAAAACAAGTAGGTAGTAATTAGTAGATTTCAGCCACAAAAAATTGAAAAATAAAAACGTTTTAACAAAAAATTTAACCGACGAAATACGGATCTGTAAAGTAAAAAATAAAATAAAGCTTCTTAGTCTCAATAACTAAGCTCCCAAGCTAACGTAAGTAACTAATTTTGAGTCGGCGCTAAACAAACAATCAACGAAGATCATTAAATTGCTTCAAAAAAATTATCAGAATGTCACCGCGCAACTCGATGCCATCATTTTACGCCTTAACTAATTTATTTGCTTGTTTGTTTGGCGCCGACTCAAAATTAGTTACTAACATTAGTTTAGGAGCTTAATTATTGAGACTTAGCAGGTTTATTTTATTTTTTACTTTTCAGTTCCGTATTTCGTCGGTTTAATTTTTTATTGAAATCTGAACGATATTCCTTATGAAATATAAGGAACCCTGTGATATATCAAAAGGCTCACTATTAGATTTATGAAATTATGAATGCTAATATATTTTCAATGGTTCTCTGTAGCTCAATTCAATTGGGTCTTCTTCTCATCATAATCTACAAAATTTATTATGAGGGGCTGAACATCTTCCCTATCAAACCCAAGTTCTCTATCTCAGTATAATTTTATTTTTTGTTCGGTTTGTTCGGTCTAAAGCTTCTTTCCATATAGCCCGTGACGTACCATCTCTACCCACATTATCCCCATAAATATTTTTTGTTAATCCCCAAATATGTTCGAATGGATTGAACATGCAGTGATACGGTGAAAGATGAAGCACTTGATGCCCATATTTTTTTGCAAGCATTTCAGCTTCATATATATATATATATATATATATATATATATATATATGAAGCTGAAGCTATATATAAATATATATATATATATATATATATATATATATATTCTAAATCCAACAATTCTGGTTTGAAAAAGGTATTTTCAAATGGAATTTTATTGTTTGATAACCATTCTTGCATATCAGCCTTCTACGATGCTGTTGTTGGGACTTACAGTACGGTGCTAACTTGCATTATCCATAGCTATTATTGAAGGCTCTTCTGAATTTGTTATTAGCTGGATTTCAAACCAATGCAGACATTTTGGTTCACATCTCCATGGTAATCACAATTCTTTGTTTTTGAACAAAAAAATAGGTCTGCTCCGCAAATAAATCTGGTACTGCATCCAGCATGAAGTACAATATACACTGAAAAAAAAATCAGCCGACCATTTTATGCTTGTAATTATCTTTACCAGCACCTTAGACTTTGTAACAATCTTTACATTGGAATCTTGTCAGCATCGCCCAATGGTACCATGTACGAATACCTATGAATACAAACTGACGTGAACCCTCCTCCTTAAGTTTCATGTAATCATGTAAAAAGTGTATAAGTTAATTTGCAATAGTGGGAGCTCCATCAAACCACGACGTGGATCATTTTTCTGTATGTAAAACCAATTTTCTTCAGAATTTTCCATAAAGATGTCTTACAATATTTGAAAAGATCACGTTCTTCCAGTTCATATTTTGAAGTTTTCTTCAAATTGATATCTTTTCCTAAAATTATTGTTGTCATTCAATATTGTATGATGAATAAATCAATACAAAATGCTTACTGTTTTTGTTCATATCATAGATCACATTTCGCTGAAATAAAAAATCGACAAATAATTTACCTAACCTAATATTAATATATATATATATATATATATATATATATATATATATATATATATATATATATATATATATATATGCACAAAATTATAGGAGTGACACCTATAATTCGTGGGTTGAGATCAGACCTAATGACGTGGAATTCAATGACACGAAATTTCGTGCAACATTGATAGGTCACTAACAGATGTCAGTATATGGTAATCCACGACACCAAAAGTCGTACTTCTAGTGCGTTCAGATTAACGCAATACAAATAATGAAAGAAAGAGAGATTTGTTTCGATTCCAAAAAAGCCACCATCTGCCTACAGCTGTTTCATGGTTTCCCGATCATCAGGACGGCTTGTGGTCTTTTTTGAATTCGAACCCAATCTCTCGAATTGAAAAAAGACCACAAGTCGCATTTATGAATGAAGTAGTAAATTTCAATTCTGGTTGGATTCAATCACTGTACGGGCGTTTTCCTACTAGATGTATCAATATAAATTATTTTTTGATAGAATGCCAAATTTTTCAGAAGACAAAGACAATAATGTTCAAATTAATTCTCGTGCACATCGCTTACTGTTTTCTGATTAGAAACTTCCGTTCGTAGACAGCTTTGTAAACCGTGCATGCGAGAATCTTTCTTGGCAATCACTGAATCACTACAATGGTCGTGATATTATTTTTCAAAACAATATTCAATTGCGAATGTTTCCCTTTTCAATACTGTTTTTCCCTTACAAGTGCCTTAAAGCAGAGTATGGAGTCAACTAGTTCTGACCTTATCACCTGTTTGGATACAACAAGGTTTGTTGTTTTCTTCACTTTGAAATTCAATATCTATCTCAGGCAGCCTGCAATGTTTACATTTACCACATAAGTTTTCTTCTGAGCAGGTCACCTGAAATTAGGCGGGAGGCGCTACCCAAAATTTTGTCGAATTTTACAAAGAACAGAACATATTTTCAATTCGTTATAAAATGGCAAGAGGTTAGATTACAGCCTTTATATTAGTATATTAAAGTATAAGTGGATAAAAAGGGCTTTAAAACACGCGCGATTTTTCGAGCACGACGGCGCAGCCGGAGTGCTCGAAATAGAGCAAGTGTTTTTAAGACCAGTTATCCACGAATACTTTACGTTATTTTTTTTTATTGGTGCACTTTGAAATCATATATACTGGTATTATTACTACAAAAAATAGAAATAAGAACTAATAATGCAAGAAGGTTGAATTCGTGATGTGACATCAGTATACCTTTCGTTGTCATGGAAATGAGAAAAACATTCATTTGCAATTTGTTACCAAAGAAAGATCAATATTTGTTGTCACCAGAGCTCAAAAATGAATGATTCTAATATCGATTTTTTGAATAGTGAGGCAGAATCGTGGTTAATACCGCGAAAATCCAGTGATATATATAAAAAAAATATGAAAAGTTCATCAAATGGATGGATAATATTTTGTTTGACAAGGTACTCCTGTCAGATCAATTATCAAAAATTTGTCATTTAGACTTCTCGATTTGTTGATGTTGTCATGGTTACCTTTAAAAAACGCGCGTTTTTTAAAGTTCGATTTAAACACGCTGAGGCGTGCTTTAAATCAGTAAAAAGGGACACCAATATATATATATATATATATATATATATATATATATATATATATATACTCACTTTATAGTTTTACTTTAGTTCGTTTAGATATATGTAATTAGTAACTTACGTCTTCAACAACAATTAGTGGAAGTAAAGTAAAGGTCCTTCAGTTCCACGTTCTTTTTCAAATTAGTTTATTAAAGACGCTACTATTTGTTGAGAGTGTTTCGATAATGCTTTAGGCATATTTATATTGATTATACGCAGGTCTTATCGAAAGAATTGGTTAGTTCTCTAAAGAACTCATTTTATTATCAAACAGAAAACACTAAAGAATAAAACGGAATAATACACAAACTGAACCATAAAAGTCACATCTGTCAGACGAATGAAACGAATGTTTTCTTGATCGTTCGTTTCGGCAACGTCTAAAATTTTACTAACAGGCTGGCAACTTTTAAAATTAAAATTTACTAGTTTCATCGATTTTTAAAGCATTTTATTAGAAATTGCAACTTTGTTATGTGGATATACAAAATTACCAAAAATGACGTCATTCTCTTCTGAGCGTAGGCTATATATCTGTAACTATCCCGGACATATGCGACCTTGCCAGAACGCCACTGATCCAACAGGCTAACAATGTCCAAAGGCGCCACATAAGTGTGATTCAAAAGTTATCCAAGTTACCTCGAGCACTGGCCACAATGTACCTATTATATTAAATCAACGAGTGACCGTGCAGCTTTTCAGACCTTCTCAAAACAACATTGGCCGGCGAAGTTGGCCGGAAACGCCGACTCCTCTGTCATTACCACCTCTGGCGAACAAAAGAGATGATGAAGTATGGCTGCGGCGGGAAAAAGAACTGCATTAGGAGAACCGACGACGCTGTTATATACTTGCCATGGAGAAGCGGAGAGATTTCTAAACCCCGTCTCACTAGTCATTCCTTGGGGCATTTAACTTCCTGCTACGGGTCAGTTGCTGAGTTAAGGAAATTATCCTTGTTCAAACCAAAAAGTTGAATATTGGAGAACATATAGCGCATCTAATCATTATTTTTATCACAAGCTTTTATTCAAATGGCGGTAGCGGTACTTGTAATTGAAATTTGATACACTGCTCGTCCCATCGACATGTCAGAATCGATTTTTGGAGGTTTATTAGATCAGAGATTACGAATTTTTGTCAAAGAAAAGTAATATCTGAATTCAGATTATCCCTCAAAAAAAGTGGATACTGAAAGTATTCTTCCTTTATTACATCACAAACAGAGTATGTAATATCGTCAAAGACGATGAAGGAACTGGGCTTAGAATGACAAAAAATAGAGAGACTATATAGCACACGCAACTGCGGATGGCGGCGGACGCACTTCCGTTTCATGTCTTGCGAGAAAATGGGGTATTTTCACACTTCCCATAACTACATATAAAGTGAATACTCTATAATACTCTCCCCCTACAAAAAACAAATTCGTTATACTGTTTTTACATTTTGGTAAAAACAAGTCGTTCTATAGGTTTAATATTACGCCTTGGTCGACTTATAATATAAGTTTCGGATCTGTTTTCAAGGGAAATTGTCAAATCCACGAGGCTTTCATTTGTAGAGGTACTAGCTATTATTTCATTTTCTAAAAATGCAGCTTCTTCAAAATGAAACTTAATCTGATTCAGATGACGTTTCCATATAATATCATTCAAAGCTGAAATTTTTATTAGGATGGATTTGACATAACACCTTTTATCCGTGTAGATTTTCGAACATCGCGATAATCTTTTGTTGTCACAGATTCACTCTAAAAATCTCTTATCCTTATGATAACATTTTTGTTCTTCCTGTTGTTTGCGAACACGATTTTTAAAATTTGTAATTTCTGTGGATCTTTCAATAAGAGGTAATATAACAAAAAATTAAACTGACGAAATACGGAACTGAAAAGTAAAAAATAAATTAAACCTTCTTAATCTCAATAACTAAGCTCCTAAACTAATGTAAGTAACTAATTTTGAGTCGGCGCCAAACAAACAAGCAAATGAATTAGGTATCGCATCGAGTTGCGCGGTGACATTCTGATAATTTTTTTGAAGTAATTTAATGATCTTCGTTGATTGCGTTTGGCGTCGACTCAAAATTAGTTACTTACATTAGTTTAGGAGCTTAGTTATTGAGAACTAAAAAGGTTTAATTTAGTGTAAAAATAAATTAAACGTATTTCAGTTCCGTATTTCAAAATTAGTTACTTACATTAGTTTAGGAGCTTAGTTATTGAGAACTAAGAAGGTTTAATTTATTTTTCACTTGTCAGTTCCGTATTTCGTCGATTTAATTTTTTGTTAAAAAGTTTTTATTTAATTTTTTTTTGTGGCAGAAATCTACTAATTACTACCTACTTGTTTTTTGATTACTTCTAAAATACTTATTTACCCACCTTACTTCAACTAGGACCAGTTAAATAATATAATTATCTACTTTTACTATTTGTTGTAATATAAATAATTTTTGTTGAACAGGTTGGTTTATTTCATTACTTTGTATATCATTCCATCCTCTTATAGAATATAATGATTGTGACGGATGTAGGAGAACAAAAATAATGACAATAGCGATCTGTCATTCTCAACTACATATGTGTGCCAATGTTCACAATTATCCCCTGTTTTTCTACGCGTAAGGGTAAATAATTCCATTCGGAATCCAAATATGATCAATTATGAGGTATACCCTATTCAATAAAGAAAGAATCATCAAAATCGAAGAACCCAGTACAAAGTTATGCCTGATAGAATCGGTTAACGGACCAGAATTCAGAGGGTGAGGGATCAATATCCTTCATTTTGCTATCCTTAGGGGTTGATTTCATCTTTTAAATCCAAATGGGACCAACTTCGAAGTACACCCTATCCACTGAAAAAAATTATCGGAATTATCACTCAGTGAAAAGTTATGCGTGGTCATACTTAAAAAAAATATACGCGTCGACTAGAGAACCTCCTCCTTTTTGGTTTCGTCGGTTAAAAATATCAAAACGAGTTTTTAATTTTCTTTGAAAAATTACTTAAGCTGGACCCACCCCTGTAGTGCTTTGGGGTGTGTTGCGATAATCAAAAAGGAAGTTACATAGTATTTTATTCAAATCAATATTATTTTTTAACGCATTTTTTACTGTTTTTACCGCATTTTTCGCCACTCCATTTGACGAGGGATGATAAGGTGGAGAGGTTGTATGTAAAACATGATTCAATTTTAGAAACTGTTGAATTTCATTCGAATAGAATGTCGATGCAATCTGTTACTATTTTATTCGGTATACTAAATCTTGCGAATCAAAATCTCAGAACCTCAATAGTTGCTTTGGATGTGATTAAATGCATTGGAAACACTTCGAACCACTTGGAATATGCATCTATAACTATTAAAAACTGGTATGGGCCACGGATTCAAAATAGCTTTGTCTGGGAACTTTTTGTCAACCAAACAGTTCTCACAAGCATTACAAAGTACTTCAATATCTTTGTCGAGCCCCGGCCACCAGATATAGGATCTGGCCGAGCTCTTCATTTTTACAATTCCAGTATGAGATTCATGAAGCATATTTAAAACTTTCTTTTGGTGTAATCAAACGATTATTCCACAATAAGCAATCAGATTCAATACTGGGTTCATTGTCTGAAATTAACGTCTTTGTCTTCCCATTCCCCTTCAGAATCTTCTTCCAATTTTTTCACCGGCAATCGAGATAGGCAATCTGCATAGTCATTTTCTCATTTTACGAATCCGACTGTATACCTACTGATAATTAGAAAGAATTACTTCTACGTAACCTATTTGCCGAAAATTGAGGAATACTTTTTTCTGGATGGAAAATAGAAGTAAAGCCGTCAACAAAGTAAAATTTCTACCATAAAGGTATTGATTGAATTTACATAAACCGAATATTGTTGACAATCCCTCTTTCTCTATTTGACCAAACTTCTAATCGGAGCTAGAAAGTGTACGAGAGGCCCAGATGCATTTTTTATAACATAAATATCCAAAAGTTTATCAATATTTTCAATACAGGTAATATAACCTAAAGGTGCAATTTTGGGTCCATTATATAAACTGAAAACTTTATCAGTTTCCTGAAGTATTTTTGTTTGAAAATTCTCATAGTAAAAAATATCAGAAATGACAGTACAACTCGAACCGGTATCAAGATTCAAAGTGAGTTTATACAGCAAGTAAAATAAAATAAGAAATAAAATAAAGTAATTTAAAAAGTTAAAACTACACAACATCCATAACAGGTTTATACAGAAATAAAATAAAATAAGAAGTAATATAAAATAAGAAGTAAAATAAAAGATGGTTAACTTTTATCTTTTATTTTATTTTACTTGACAAGTTGTTAGGCATATTGAATAATTTAGACAAATTGACGAGATAGGATGATACATGACATGATATAAATAGCAGTCGTCATCATATTTTTGTTTTCATAACCGGAAAACGGTGTGTTCATGGCATTTTTTTAAATTTCTTTTTGTCTTTGAATGACTAGATTTTATAATATTGGTAGTGTTGTCAACAATGGCTTATATTTTACTCAATAAACAATAACGGGGACCAAATTTTTGAGTATTCATCATTGAAGTTTGAGGTACCAACATAAAATCCCGAATTTAGATTGACAGCTTTCTTACTTCTTACATTAATTTACTCAGCTCTATAAACACTCTGAAAATTATTACTTCTTATTTTACTTTATTTTATTTCTTATTTTATTCCACTTTCTGTATAAACTCACTTTGAATTTGAATTCGTTATTTTTTATTTTCAAATCTATAGGAATAGGATTCAAATTGGAATTCAAACTAAACAAAGATAATTCTTCGCTTTCTAAATAATTCTGCGTTATATTCAAATAATTTTTCTTTGAATGTTTTGTTGGACAAGATGACACTTTTTCTGGCATGAATGACAGAAACACTCTCTCTGAATGAGCCTTTATCTTCCTGATGATTTCGCCTGCCACAAACTGTGCAAGCGGGAGGTTTCTATGAATGCACTAAGGATGAAGTAGAAGGTCTGCTGGTGTTTAAATTTTTTCGTGCGAATCCAACAGAATGAGAAGCTGGATGAGAGCTTACTGCTGACGTTCTACATTGTTTGGTCAAATTCCCTTCAACTCAATTTTTTTAATGTGCACGGTATATCCCAGAGTTTTGCCTCACAGTGTTTGAAGAAAAAAAAGATACTTTCGCGATGCCGATTTTACGGACGCTATCTTAATGGCTTCTTGGAACCTTATTGTTTTCTGCTCTTCCAGCAAACGATCTTGAATACGACGTTTCAAATGCAATAAAAAAATTGATCTCTTAGAACTAACTCCAATTGAGCACCATCGAAATCACAATTAGTAGCCAAAGTTGGTGATTCGTTTTGAGTTTTGCGCGCGTTATAAAATGTGTATCGTGCAGAACTTTGATCTTCTGGTTCAGTTGGTGGGCACAAATCACGACAATTTTGTATGCATCTTCACTCAAATTTGTTGAGCAATATGGCTCTTTTTCGTGATGAATCTGATATTGAGTTTGCAATGAAGTAATTTTCGATTCTTCTTTTGAAAACAGTCCAATTTGTGTTTACTGGATCAAATTCATGGAGATGTCCAACATTTTCAGTTGCCAGTTTCACATATATATGGGTTGGAATAAATTTGAGCTTCCACAGTTTTATGAAGAACTGAATATTCAGAAAACTCAAACTACAATCAGTCTCGTCGGCACTGTAACGTCATTTTACACGCTTTTTATTAGCTTCACTTGTATGTTAGTTTGTTTGTTTGTAACCGACTCCTTTGGGCGCGATTTTGACCCACTTCCAGACGTACGAATGATTTGAAATTTGGCAGGTGTACATGATTCCGGTGACAATGCATTAGGAAATTTTTGTTTGAGAAAAAACCAAAATGGCGGCTCCAATATGGCGGACGAATTTTGTGATTTGGGTCCGATTCGCTTCAAAATTGGTATCTGAGGGTTTTAGTCGTCAGAGATTATGATGCTCTTGTCAAAACTGAGAAATTCGAGATAGCGGCTCCAAAATGGTAGACAAGTTTTGTGATTATGGTCCGATTCTATTCAAAAATTGGTATGTGGGGGTTTTAGGGGTCCAATATTATGATTCTTTTGTGAAAATTGAAAAATTCTAGATGGTGACTCAAAAATGGCGGACGAGTTTTGTGATTATGGTCCAATTCTTTTCAAAATTGGAGAATAATAGTAAAAAAAATTAAATAATAATAGTTTGAAAACTAAAAAACACGCTTTAATAGAAAACAAAACTAAGAAATAGAAAATAAATAATAGTTTAAAAATTAAAGAACACGCTTTAATAGAAAACTAAACTAAAAAGTAGAAAATAGTTTAAAATGAGTTTGAAATAAGAATACAGTGATTAACAACAAATTTATTTCATCGTAAAAAAGCGTGGGGTGCTTTTTAAAATATTTTCATAATGATTCTACTTTTACCAATATCTGTCCATGAAATATTAAAATAAATTTGTTGTTAATCACTTTATTCTTATTTCAAACTCATTTAAAATTATTTTTTTTTTTTTTTTGTTCTTTAGTTTTTAAACTATTATTTATTAGGAATTGACTTTGTAATTAGAAAATATGTACTACACACTTCAATATACATTTATATTCTTTTATGTCCTAATGTCATTCACTTCCCATAATACATACAGAGTGAATATACTACAACATTTTTGTGGAAAAGATACATTTATTTTCTCAGTAAGTGAAAATTTTAAAATGAATTACATTCAACATTTCTGGAAAAAAATACACTTTCTATAGTGCGTGTTATCCAATCCAATAATGGCTTCACACTTATCGTTTATATCTAGCGATTTTGAATACTCCTATCTATTGTTTCTAAAATATACAAGAAAAAAATATGAGAAGATGTATTCTTCACATACTAAAATATTTTTCTGTGGAGCTGTGAAATAATCAAAAAAACAGCATGGAAATAATTAAATGAGAAAAATTGTCCTGCCTGCTGCTTTTCCCAAATTACTTTTCCAGGCCATATTTTCGTCTTGCAAATCAATGGAGCGGAAAACGTGGTCCTTTCAAAAGTGGATTTTCATTCAATTCATTACATCAAAAATATGTACATGAAAAATAACAGAACAATGTCGGATACAAAATCGACATCTACGCGATAATACATACATAAATAAGAATTCATCCTAATCGAAACCATGATTATTTTTTCACTGCTATATCAGATTTGGAGTAATTTCCGTTTTATTTGGATAAAAACGTCGCTGGGTTTTAAAAATATTTTTAAAATTTCATCAATTTGTATGTTAGTGATCATAAAATACCTCAAACCTGACTGAAGTGGATGCAGTTTCGAAAACCGCATTTCATCTCTCATCTCAGCCTGGAACGACATCCATGCCAAGTTTTTGAATGGTTTATCTGGTTTGTAGATGTTGCTCTCATTCTTTGGAGGATACTCTAGAAGATAAAAGATCAAATGCATATAACTACGATACTGACTTTAAATCGGCGTATTTACAGAACAATATTTTCAATTGATTTTTCTGAAAATATGAATAGGATGTTCATAAAATGTCCAGCGTGGCTTTAGCTGGGGTAGTAGTTGTTTTCTGTTAGACATCCACAAAAATATCTTAATTTTTTTCGTGGATTTTTCAATTCACAGATTCAATATTCAATTAAGAATGTTTCAATTTCCAATATTTTCAACATATTGAATAAATTGAAGGTTATTCTTCAGTGGTAAAATTTCAGATACCTCTGAAGTAACTCCCTTTGGCAGACAAATTGTTTGAGAGAAATTGATATATCATTACTTATAGGTATAGTTTTCACTCTCTAATAATCAACTTTAAGAAAAACAATAGACTTTATATGTAAAAAATAAAAATTGAGTTGTTTCGGCGTCTTTTTCCAAAAAAATACTATATTTAAACAAAAAATAATGAAATTTATTATTTTAATTTTCGAAATCTTTCCGTTAAACCAGCGTTACAAAACTTCCATTAGGTCCAATGCGCGTGGCCACTGTTCGTATCCTAAAAAGAAACTGATCGATGACCTTTGGTCACACCTCATCAACACCCGAGCATTGCCAATGAGGTGGAAGGTCCATTTCCTGGGATCTACCGTGGAAACCATACATTCACTGCAAAAGTTATTTTCAGCTTGTTTTTTCATACATGAGTTACAGGAAAGTTCAATTGGGGGAGAATTCTTGAGGTTGAAGTATTTTATTCCAAGAATCTGGGATTTTTACGGAATATGAGAAACTGGTTTTTTGAAATGATTTCAATTTAGTCATTCTGTTTCACCGATCATTC
Source organism: Gonioctena quinquepunctata (assembly GCA_018342105.1). Taxonomy (NCBI): domain Eukaryota; kingdom Metazoa; phylum Arthropoda; class Insecta; order Coleoptera; family Chrysomelidae; genus Gonioctena; species Gonioctena quinquepunctata. Next base: position 557,396 of record JAFIRS010000614.1, read on the forward strand.
GAATACTTCAAAAAATTACTATTATGGAAAATATTTAATTCATAGATCGAGAGCAATATGTAATATTCTGGTAAAGACCCTTTTTAACCGACGAAACCAAAAAGGAGGAGGTTCTCTAGTCGACGCGTATATTTATTTTTAATTTTTTTTATGTATGATCACGCATAACTTTTTACTGAGACGTCCGATTCCGATAATTATTTTTACAGTGGATAGAGTCTACTTCGAAGGTGGTCCCATTTGAATTCAAAAGATGAAATCCACCCCTGAGGGTAGCAAAATGAAGGATTATAATCACTCACCCTCTGAATTCGGGTCCGTTAACCGATTCTATCAGGCATAACTTTGTACTGGGTTCTTCGATTTGGATGATTCTTTTTTTAATAGATAGGGTATACCTTATATTTGGATTTCGAATAAAATTATCCACCCTTACGGGTAGAAAAATAGGGGATAATTGATTTTTCACTTGTGAACATTGGCGCACACATACGTAGTTGACAATGACAGATCACTACTGACATTATTTTTGTTCCACATCCGTCAAAATCGTTATATTCTATGAGAGGATGGAATGATATACAAAGTAATGAAATAAACTAACCAGAACAACAAAAATAATTTATACTACAACAAATAGTAAAAGTAGATAATCAAATTATTTAACTGGTAATAGTTGAACTAAGGTGGGTAAGTAAGTATTTTGGAAGTAATCAAAAAACAAGTAGGTAGTAATTAGTAGATTTTAGCCACAAAAAATTGAAAAATAAAAACTTTTTAACAAAAAATTAAACCGACGAAATACGGAACTGAAAAGTAATAAAAACTTTTTAACAAAAAATTAAACCGACGAAATACGGAACTGAAAAGTAAAAAATAAAATAAACCTTCTTAGTTTCAGTAACTGAGCTCCTAAACTAATGTAAGTAGCTAGTTTTGAGTTGGCGCCAAACAAACAAGCAAATGAATTAGGTAAGGCGTAAAATGATGGCATCGAGTTGCGCGGATTCTGATAATTTTTTTGAAGTAATTTAATGATGTTCGTTGATTGTTCGTTTGGCGCCGACTCAAAATTAGTTATTTAGATTAGTTTAGGAGCTTTTTTACTGAGACTAAGAAGATTTATTTTATTTTTTACTATTCAGTTCCGTATTTCGTCGGTTTAATTTTTTGGTAAAAAGTTTTTATTACTTTTCAGTTCCGTATTTCGTCGGTTTATATTGAGCTACGCATTGAGAATAATTATGTTGTACCATTGGAATATTTTGTTTTCCATTCTGAGAGGCTTAAAAGTTCCAAAACATAAGTACACCTTTTTTCCGATTCTCGTACTTTCTTACCTAGACCTTCCGCAATATCGACGATAGTATTATTGAAATAAACTCGATGATGTGGTCAGTGGGAAGATATAATTCATAATCAATTTATGGATTCTGAAATTTTTATTAATCAAGTTGACATATCATGAGACATATTCGTCATTGAAGAACAAGAATATCATTTCTATTTTATGTATGGAGGTTTCGAATCACCATCAACCTACCTAATACTTCTATGTAATCTAACTAAAACCGAAAGAAAAAAATCACAACCAAACTAGTTTCCTTAATAAGCCAGAAAAACATTATTTCCTATCAAAACTTGAGGTTTGGTTATTGCTGGATTACCCGACGACCAAGTGCGATAAACTTCAACCTCATAGTTTCAATGTCAATATCCACACAGCTCGGTGGCTCGGTGTTATTTTTTATTTCTCAATCTAAATGAACGAGGTCGGTTTTGGCTAAATTGAAAATAAGTGCCTCCCGAACTAGAATCCGAAGTCAAAACGCGGCCCTCTAAAATACTTTCAAGGGACGAACGGATATAAATCATGTTATTTCTCAGCTCCTCGAATAATGAATTGTATCCCAGAATAGTAGTTTATGTAAGAAGTGCGTAAAATGGGGATTTAGAGGACCAATGGGAATATGAAGATGATTGATTTGTTCGGAATTATGAACAGGATGTTTATAAAATCGGATGTGGAATCATCTGCGACTGAAAGATAAACTTTAGTCACTATCTTTCATCGTTCAAGACTACCTCTGGGGGGTATTCATGTTGAAAAGGGAAACATTCTCAATTGAATAGAAGGATTTTTCTGAAATTGAAAAATCCACGACATCAGAAAACTAAATCCACGCTGGACATTGAACTACATCTGATAGATATTGTGAAAAGACCTAACTCAAAAGAAAAAATCCGAAAGTGAAAATTTGCATTTTCATTCACATAGTTATTTAATTTTCTATTCCAGTCTTAATTGAAAACTCATATAGATGAATGAGGCAGAGAAGAATGTTTTCCACAAAGGAGTACTCACCAGAAATCATTTGTAACATTGATGCAGGAGAGGCATCGCATTCACTAGGTCTTCAATATATTTTTGTCGACGAAAATTTATTTCACGCTTCCACGATCATCAGGAACACCGAAAGAATTGGATAACACATTTTCTAGTTGTTTTCTGTTGAATATTACAAAGAATAACTTGATTATTGTAGTGAATTTTTAATTTTTAGGGAAACAATTCTATTAAATTTTCAATTGTTTCCCTTTTAAACATGAAGATGATGTTTGCTAAAGCAATTTGCATACATGTTGCAACATTTTTTTTGTATTAGCTTCCCAAATATACAGAAACTCCACACAAATTATCTCGCCGTATTTAAATATTTTTTCCGAAAACACTAGTCGTGAAATATTGTTCATCATATAACAAACTCCTAGATTAGACGTTTTTGAGGAATGCTAATAGACATTCAGAAAAAAAATATACAATAACTCATTTACCCCGCAAAAATGATCTACTGCATATTTTTTCAATATTATTGACCCTTTCTATAGATATTTGAAGAAAAATATCTGCAAAAGTTTAAAGGAAATATGTTCATTACCTTTTTTTTTCAAGTCTATTTTTGTATTAGCTTCCCAAATATACAGAAACTCCACACAAATTATCTCGCCGTATTTAAATATTTTTTCCGAAAACACTAGTCGTGAAATATTGTTCATCATATAACAAACTCCTAGATTAGACGTTTTTGAGGAATGCTAATAGACATTCAGAAAAAAAATATACAATAACTCATTTACCCCGCAAAAATGATCTACTGCATATTTTTTCAATATTATTGACCCTTTCTATAGATATTTGAAGAAAAATATCTGCAAAAGTTTAAAGGAAATATGTTCATTACCTTTTTTTTTCAAGTCTATCATCCTCAATTTTGAAATCGGAAAAAACTGGAAAATTCATGGAGAAAAACAATATACCCAATTTCCCTTGGCTTACTTGCAAATATCTGCAAAGATCGGACAGGCACACATACACAAATACATTGTTTTATCTTCATAATTATATGCTCTATAAATTTTTAGATTTATCCAGAATCGCGAGTAAGTGAAAAAAGCTTCAATTGTGATATACATTTTCAATTACCATCCTTATGATAGAGTAAGGAAGCATTTCGAAAATGTAGCAAGCGATTGCTTATCAATGACACATTTGTCAAATACTTGAAATATTAGTGTTGTTCCTGAAACAAGTATTCAAAAATAATATTTTGGGAAAAACGTGTGGTGTCACTATAAAATTTCAAATAATCCATGTTTATTGCGTTTCCGCTAAAATGCCAGTTTGGGGACTATTTTCAGTATCTAAGTTGCCATCTCGTGGAGCATGTACAAAAAGTCTTTCTTGGAACTGCTCCATGACTTCCAGTAAATATTTAAGAAATATAGTGAAATATTTCTTGGAAACTGATATTCAATACATACATGTTTGTCATCATTGTTTGACGAAAATACTCTCAAAAAAAACTGCGAAAAAACCCTGACTATAATTTATGCCAACAGTACAAATTATCCACATATATCATTAACTATATTATATCTATTGTGTACACAGCCCAACCACAAGTATATCAATACTTATTGGAATTGTCTTTCAAGAACGGTTAGCTATGTTTGAAACATGTTTTTTATTTTTTCAGACACCGGCTTATGATCTTCTGGAAAGGAAAAAAAGTATAGGACAAACACTATTTATAAAATGAATAATTATGTGCTATATTAAAGATGTCAATAAACTTACTTATTACTTAATATACCATATTGTTTCAAGTAGTGAAGTGATGACGTACGCATTAGGTTGGCTTTGAGTCAACAAAAAGACATTTAACAAAATGCTGAATGATGAACGAAAACCGACGAAATATTGAATAACAGTTGAATTGAAAATAATTCTTCAACAGAAACTTGCATAACTGCAAAATAAAGAGCGCCCCATTATCTCTTAAAGTAAAAAGGATCGCAAGATCAAAGTGGAATTTAATTGTCACAATGCATGACACAATTGGGAATCGTTTGGAAATTGTCAAACTGAGAGGATGTTGAAAATAATCATGAAAATGAAAAAATATGACAATAATTCAATATCACCTAAATTTTGAAGATAAAATTAATATGATTGCTCCTTTATTCCGAAATGATTTCGTGGATTAGAAAATTAAGTTGTCGTACATTATAATGTATATTATTTTACGTGGAAAACTTTGTATATTTTCACATATTGAAACTTTTGACAAGTACGAATCTTAATTTAAGGTTGAACCTCATGAAAACAGGACGCAGGATACGAGAGTATAATAATCTATATTAGTTTATGTAACGTATCTGACATCGAAAATGCAGTGAAAAATGAGCCACCTATTTCAATCGATTAGTTTAGCAGTACTGCTGATTGAGTTGGAACAGGCTGATTTGGAAAAAATAAGCATTCGGTATGTTTAGCGAATTACAAAGAATTGTTTCCTTGGAATGATGGGTACGTTTCTACATATAAGAAATTTATTGATTTTATGATTCCACGGAACAAGTATGATTAGAAGTGAACATTTTCTTTCACCTCACTCTACTCATCATAACATATTTGGATAAACGTATGGATGAAATCTCCATCTACTTCCAGAAATCAGAACTTGAAAAGAGGGCAGAAGGAAATTATTTCACTCGGGAATAAACTCTGAGTATCTACAGGGTGGCCAAAATTGAAATAGAAAAAAACGTGTGCGGTCGGGGGCCCCCCGTTGCGGTAGGTGTTGACTGGTAAAAATCGTCACGTAATACCAAGCAATTCTATTGCGAATTGAAAATTAGATTCCAGCGCCATACTGACGAAAATTCAAACCAGACATACGTACATTGTTTGTCTGTTTTCTGAGAGGTTTTACACTTTGGAGTTTTTCTTAGAATATTTCCATTTGGTATTATTTTCAAGTTTTTTGTGTGGTGTTATTCATTTCAAGACTCTAGTGAAGTGGTGTATTTGAATCTTAAGACAATATCATTTGCGAAAACTAACTTTGAAAGAGACAAAGTATGATCTAGTTTTTTTTCGAAGTTTCTGGATATTTAAGTGAAGTCATCGGGAATTATTGTTATGAATTATTTTGAAGAAATGTTACACATTATTTGTGAATGTTCGAATTGAAAATAAAACTAACAAAAACGGTTTTTTTAATTTCATTTGAAACCAACAAGATGGTGTGAAAATGTGTCTTTATCACCTAGATATACATATATAGTCATTCTTTTTCCATACTCTATGAATAATCTTCGGTATGTCGAATAATATCTCTTTTTTATCTTTTTTTTCGTCTCAACTCTCTTTGAAGGTTCTCTTTTTAACTTTTATTTTTGGCCACATACGATACAGGGACATTTTGGGAAGAAACTGTATTCTTCTTCAAGATCCGAAGAGCCCGTCGTCTGTCTATAGACTCATTCAATTCTAGATTAGTCTGCACCAGTACGTTACATTAATTTTCTCACGGAAAATGATAAAAACTTATTCCAGTAAAACGGGATCGTTTTGTCCAAGATTCTTCTTCAAGATCCAAGAGCCCGTCGTCTGTCTATAGACTCATTCAATTCTAGTTCCAGTACGTTTTTTCTCACGGAAAATGATAAAAACTTATTCCAGTAAAACGGGATCGTTTTCTCCAAGAGTCACGTTGAGGTACACAACAATAATGATTTGAACTCGAGGACGTACAATAGTCAACAGAATATTCACCAGTTAAACCAGAATTTCATTGAATGCCAACAATCACAAGAGATTCGACAAGTTTCAAGTGTACAATGGCTCAAATCATATAAACATTAATGTTTCGAAAAGTAAACAATGTGTCCTTGTCACCTAGATATACATATATATTCACTCTTTTTCCATACTGTATAAATAATTTTCGGTATGTTTAATAATATCTCTTTTTTCTCTTCTTAACTCTCTTTTCTTTCCTCACTTTGGAGGTTATCTTTTTCACTTTTTTCTTGGCCACAGACGATAGAGGGAGATTTTGGGAAGGGACTGTATTTTTCTTCAAGATCCCATCGTCTGTCTATAAACTCGCTCAATCCTAGATTAGTCTGCACCAGAACGTTACGTTCATTTTCTCATGGAAAATGATGAAAACCTATTCCAGTTCAATGGTATCGTTTTGTCAAGAGTCACATTGAATTACACAACAATAATGATGTGAACTTGAATCACTCATTTCTTCACGTACAGACGTACAATAGTCAACATAACATTCACCAGGTAAACAAGAATTTCATTTAATGTCAACAATTACAAGAGATTCGACAAGTTTTAGGTATAGAATGGTTAAAATCATATAAACGTTAATGTTTGGAAAAGTAAACATTGTACGTATGTATGGTTAAAAAAATCGACACCAGAGGGGGTATCCGTTATTTTGAATTCCCGATACATATATATCCTTTTTCCAAACTCCTCCGCCACCGTAAAAGGTATTTTATTCCTGATAATACTATTCGTTATATTATATTAAATTGACGTGCCACATATTCAATGTAAAACAATGAATCCAACTTAGATGAAATGGAATGCTCAGGGGAATGTCCTAATTTTCCTTTCTTGTTGTAGTTAATTTTGTGCTTCGATATAAAGGACAGTAAATCTTGCGATGATATCAATCAAGTACCAGAAATAAATGAGTCCACAGCCACTTGGTATTTTTCTTCTTAAAACTTTAATGAACTTTGGGTAACAATAATGAAGGACCACCTGTCTAGCAAACAGGACAGAAATGTTGAGCAGGTTTGTTGAAAGAAAAGGTATTGTCGATACCTTACATGGAACTTCTCATAATCAGCTCGTTAAAGGAAGATGTACATTTAAACCTGTCAACGTGACAACGGTTGTATTCTATTCGGAAAGTCAGCTTCTAACAAATATTTTTATTATGGAAATTGGAAAGTTTACCCGCTAAACTGAGTCGTGGATTGCGGAAATAACTTTATATTCTCCTATTAGCGTACTTACACTCTTTTTCAGAATATACGGTGAACTTGTTATGAAAAAACAATCAGAATTTCGTGACAAATCTTTCTAGCATGACATTTCTATCATTATTACATACCTACTTGATTTTAGACACAAAACTGAGGAAATTGATACAGGGCTGGCCTCAGACGTTTTGGCAAGCTAATTTTCAACATTTTTAACCATGTTTAAACATTAGGCATACAAAAAACATAAGAAATTATGTTCGAAAAAATGATATATTCATCTAAACACACGTTATATGGAAATAAAGAAGAAACAAAAATATATTTCACGTATTACCACTCAACGATAATATCCGACTTGTATTCGCATAGATATCTTACCGCTCATGTATCATTTTAAAATTTCCCGCAAGCAGAACAGCAGTTCGGATGGTTTTGTACACCTTCGGAATCGTATGAGCAAGAGCTGGATGCTTGTCACACAAACTCGTATGTAATAGAAAGAGACACAGAGAGAGAGAGAGAGAGAGAGAGAGAGAAAGACGCATAGAGGGGGCTTTTTCTTACGTGACGATATCTACCTGTCAACACCTTCCGCAAGTAGCGTAAAGGAACTTCGATCCAAAAAATAAATTTGAAAATTATTAATAAAAAAAAACTTTTTAAAAAAAAGCTTTTATTCAAGTACCCTAAAAAGTACAAAATAATTGCTTTGGATGTGTGACGTAGGTTATTCCGTGAGTTCTAGATTCAAGAGCTTGTCGCGCAGTTTTCATTTCCACTACAAAAGGGACAAGCTTTTCAATCTATAACTCACGGAATAACCTACGTCACACATCCAAAGCAATTGTTTTCTACATTTTAGCGTATTTGAATAAAAGCTTGTTTTTTAAAAGTTTCTTTTTATTAATAATTTCATTTTGGTCTTTTTAGTAAGTGCCCCTAACACCCATATACCAATTTTGAATCGAATCGGACCATAATTACAAAACTCGTTCGCCATCTTGGAGCCACCATCTTGAATTTGTTAATTTCAATCTCCGACCCCGAAAACCCCCACATCGGACATCTTGAAGCCGCCATTTTGATTTCATGAATTTTGTCAGAAAATGCATAATCTTCCACCCTGAAAACCTCCACACACCAATTTTGAATCGAATCGAAAAATAAAATAAAATGGCGGCTCCAAGATGGCGGACGAGATTTGTGTAAACACAAGCCGCCATTTTGTTTTTTTTCTCCAACAAATGCATAATGCATTGTCACGGGAACTATGAACACCTGCCAAATTTCCCGTTAATCGAAAAACTAGAAGTGGGTCAAGTTTAGCTTGCAAGATTTGATGACAAACATCGGGACAGGTGAAACTAAATAAAAGCTTGTAAAAAAGTATATGTTCGAACGAGAATATCAGGGATGGAAAGTAGGTAGGGAAAGGAGGTATGCATTAACATTTGTCCTGAATATTTGGAGGTTGTTGAATGTTGACTGAGTCTGTCTGTCGAGTCAATGGGTCCTTGGGAGCCAACCCTCACACATAGAGAAGCCGAATTTTTGTGAAGCTGATTTTGCGATGGTTCTGACGAATATGGCTAATATTTAAAACCATTTAGAGGTGAAATTCGTATGTTATCGTCTGCGAAAGAATGGACAGCATTGTTGTTGGATATCAATGGGTATGAGACAAAATAATGTACAAGAAAATAACAATAAGAAAAAAACGTTTCAAGAATGGAAGAAAAATAATGTTATTTACAATTAAATATTAATTAAATAATTGTGTGATATTGAATAAATATGATAGGACCAAAAATACTTTTATTATATTTTTTTCTGTTTGAATTATACAATTCACCCCATGTAAAGTAGAAAATTTGTGTTTATTTTATTTGTTGGGTTTCTAACAGCAATAAATCGTTTATCGAATAAGGCCTTTTTTAAATACATACGCACCTGGCTGAAGTAATTAATTAAAGATAACAAATTGAAAAATTGCAATGTGGAATTAATTTGTTTGGAAATATGAACAGAGTGTACATAAAATCAGATGTGGAAACATCTGCGACTCAAAGATAAACTTTAGTCTTTAGTCACTATCTTCCATCGTTCAAGATATAACCTCATGTGGAATTACCATAAAATGAAGTTTCTGTCTCAGTTTCAGTTTTGGGAGTTTACATGGAAATGAGTAACTGAATAGAATGAACAAATGTTCCACAACAAAAAAAGTGAACAATAACTAAAATACTTCATCATCAATCATCATCAATCATATCTAAATATAATTTTTTTCAATCGGCTCCGATATCAAGTTGAGATGTCAATGGGACAAAATATTCCACATTAGAGGGAATAGGATTATAAAACAATAATGAAGCATTTGTATGCATAAAAGTATGTATTCATCGAGATAAATGGGTGGATTTTTTTATGTTTATCGTGAGTCTATTCAATGCGTTATTCTTCGATATCTTGAAAGTTAAAGCATATAGAGAAAAACTTCTTGACAACATATTTTTTAGTTACTGAAATAATGGAAAAAAGTGGGACACCTTGATCTTTTTTCAAATAGAACACACTTGATAGATATCTGTTGCGCATCTGCTAAGTTATAACTTATTTTTCTATTTGGAGGGTCATGATAAGTGAGGCAGTGTCCGTCCGAAACTAAGAAGAGTTTTAGGGCATAAACTTGTTTGAAGGGGTCTTGCCCTCACATATCTTATATTTCTTCTGGTAGAATAATTATCTTTGTTTCTTCGGTTAGAATTATCTTTATATCTTTCTTCGGTTAGAAGAATTAGCTACATATATATGTATATATATATATATATATATGTATATATATGTATATATATATATATGGGACTGGAGTTTTCTTGGGTATTTGGTTCGTGGTAGGAGTAAACAAATAAAACTAGTAGATTATTGTATTCAAGCTATGGGTGCTGCCATCTCAAGTGCCATAGCCCAACTCGTAATCGAACAACTCGATAACACCATCATACCCAAATTAGATTTCATTCTTCCCTTTCACCGCAGATATGTAGATGACTGCATCCTAATAATTCCAAATGGAAAAGCAGATTATGTCAAAAATATGTTCGAATCATTCAATCCAAAATTGAAATTCACAATTGAGCATGAGGTAAACAACAGAATCAATTTCTCAGATTGACCCTAGTCCGTACAAACAACACATTGATAACAAGTTGGTATACAAAAGATACTTGGTCGGGCAGATATTCAAACTATGAATCGCACCATCCATTAGCCCAAAAAAAATCAGTTGTCATCGGAGTAGCCGATCGAGCTATCTCCCTATCAGATCGAAAATTCAGACCAGATGCAATAGAAAATGCCAAAAAAGCCCTGAGAAACAACAACTACCCAGAAACTATAATAAACAGTATATTCAAAAACAGAATAAATAAATTTTACAACCAACAAAAAAATAACACAACGTCAAGCTCCCCCAAAAATATCCACATTGGCCTACCATATATAAAAGGGCTCTCTGAGAAATTATCCAAAACCATAAAATCGTACAACTTACAATTCGGCCTCAAAGGGTATAACACTCTGAACAAAACTACCTTCTCTAAATTAAAAACAGATACTCCAAAAAATAAGAAAACGCATATTGTATACCAAATTCCATGTAACGAAGAAAACTGTAACAAAGTATACATCGGTCAAACATCTCAACTCCTGGAAAACAGAATAAATGGACATAAATATACGAAAAATGCAGCAACAGCCTTGAACAAACACAAAAAATCAACAAACCATGAATTCAACCACAATAAAACTAAAATTTTAGCCACAGAAAAAAACCCAAAAAAAAGAGAATTCTTGGAAATGATACACATTAAACTTAACTTAAAAATATCAAATAACTCTTTCATTCGAAGGTATTTCAGACAATGAAAGGAAAGATGATATGAACTATTTTCTGAGATCTCATAGATTACTACTGAACGAAACTGATGTTTTTGGTTCTATAGATTACGAAACATAAAAACATGTGGCTTTTAGTTGACGTTGATATTACTAAATACCATGAGCGCCGTCTATGTTGAAGATTCAGTAATATATGATATCAATCTGTCAAAGTTAACCAAAAGGAATTTCGCATGAAACTATTTTTTATATAATGATAGTGAGGTACCTAACTAATCGATGTACCTTCTTTTTTTTGTTTCAGGTAAGCTACAGTGATAAAACGGACCACCAGAAGCAAGTGAGTTGATCAAATCAAACAAATTTGAAGTCTGGAATTAAAACAGAAAAATAATCTACATAACAGAGGTATTTCACGCATTTCCCTCCGAAAAGCTATTTGGACATAGAGAAATAACAAATCAGTTGATGGCATAATGATATCATGGTTATAAGCTCAATAATACGTTCAATTAAAAAAAAACGATGAAAATACGGCTCTACTTGATAATAATACTTCTTCTGAAGGCCGAGAAGTTTCAAATAATTTTCATTACAATTGTCTTTTTCTAATTGGTACATTCTTCCGTAAATTCATGAGCTGTCACAGTCAAATGTTGCTGTTTTGCAGTTCCCAAAATTTTGACGAATTGAACATAACCGAACTGATGTCAAACGCTCATTTGTCCATTCACTTTTCCCAAGAAAATATGAAGGAACATATGACCACATACCATCGTAACTACGCCACTGGTTCACGAAAATAAAAAATTATACCTTCAAATTAGCACGTTGATAAACCTTGATTAGTGTACCATTTTCCTTCAGGAATTTTGGAGAAAACAAATTGAATCTGAACTTTTTTCGTACTTTCGACACACTGTATCTTGCTTTTAGGACATACCTTGATAGCAACTTTTCATCTCGAAATGAGGTGAGGAATCTGTAGTCGGAGTTTGTCGGTCTTATTCTGACTGACCCTGTATATTTATTTCCATGAAATGGAAAATAATAAGATATATTTGAACAATATGAGACTGAATTTCAACGAATATCAACTATTAGAATAGTAGAGAACAACATATACATGAGACATTAATAGGATAATAAATCCAGCTATTCAATTGCTCGCAATAATTTTTTGAAAGATTTAAGATTCCATCCTGTCAGACAAAATCCATTGCTATTAAATGCATTACCTAATCGCATGAATCTAGATAGAGGACAATGATATTCGTAATTGGAATGATGAAATGGTATGGCAAACAATACATAATTGCGAGAAAGAACATTTACTATTTTGAAATCCACCAATTGTAGCAACTATGAATTGGAAATATCGCCGTTTAGTTCTTTGAGCAGAACTATGAGGTCTGATTTTTTTCGGTTCTTTTCGAGAGATCATATATTCAACCCGCTCAAGATATGCTTGTAGTTATAGGTTCCATACTGCAGACCCATTTTGAAATGGATTCCAAACCGGTGAAGCATACTGTATTGATGAAAAAACAATTTGCATTTATCAGGAGAAAACCAAGCATTTGGAAAGGTTTGCTGATAACTGCATGAATATGATCAATGAAGGATAATTTACTATTGAATAACACCCCGAGATCACGAACTGTATTGAGTCTGGATAATTAATTTCCAATGTGGTAATTATGGTTATTAGATCTAGCTGATGCAGTGGCATTTGTTTATATTCAGTGTCATTCCGTTTTCACCAGACCAAGAATGAAGTGAAATGAGATCAGCTTATAACTTCTCACAGTCATATGTATTTGTAATCCCGAAAAATGTTTAGATCATCGGCAAAAAGAAGGAATTTTCTGTGGTGGGAAACGCGACCAATGTCGTTGATGAATACATTGAAGAGAGGAGGTCTCAGGTGGGACCCCTTTGGCACTCCAGAGGGTTCTAAGTGTGGGAACGATTTATGGTTTTTGATTCTGACTATTTGAGTCTTATCTGATAGATTATTTTGTAACCAATTTGTGAGCCATAAAGGAAAGCCAATAGATGTGAGTTTGGTGATAAGAAGCTTGTGGTTACCTCTTTTGAAGGCCTTACTGAAATCAGCGTATTCCGACAGCTAGGACTATATCGTTTTGATAAAGTAACAGATTTGTGACTGTTGACTTTCTACCAACGAAACCATGTTGTTGGTCAACGATAGTGATTCTACAGTGCCAAGTAAGATGAGAAATGAGGAGCACTTCAAACAGCTTGGGAAGAGCTGGCAGACTGGTAATCGGTTATCTTTTTTGCCACTTTTGAAAATAGGGGTTACAAAGCTTGTTTTCTAAATACTAGTAAATGTTTGACATTTAAGCGAAAAATTGAATAGAAAGTGAATTGGTTTTGATAAAGTTACACACATCTCTTCAAAAAGTAGGAAGGTATTTCATCAGGACCTATGCATGAATTATCTTTCATTGAGTTTATACCGATGAAAACCTCCTCTAGGCCATCGTTGACAGTGAACTGATCATAAAATTCAGGTGTTTCATCGGTGTGAACATTAGAAAAGTGATCCGCAAAGAGGTTTGCTATTTCATCTGGTGTATCTCCTGATCTATCATCAAGATGCTCACTCAATGGTATACCAGAGTCTTTCCTCAACGAATTAATATAACTTCTAAAATACTTGGGCTCAGATGAGAGACGGTTATCCATATCTGACGAATAAAGTTTGAGATTTGACAAGATTGTATAATTTTGTAAATTTCCCGTTTGTATTTTATATGTGCCTGCTTTTCATATCTGAGTTCAGAAGAGAACCATCTGTGGGAAAACTAGATGACACAAATCGTTTCAGAGAAACAAAATTACTGATACCATTTCTTAATATACTATACAAATTTTCAATGGCATTGTCAATGTTGTTATTGTTTATGAACCACTGGACCGTGGCGAAATAGTTACTGAGAGCGTTAAAGTCAGAATTTTTGAAATCCCAATAGTAAGAATTGAAAGAGAGTGGAGAGTCACAGATTGAATGTATTAATTCACAATATGCTGAGGTCGATTTGGTAGAAGTAGATCAACAGCTAGATTTATTGAGTGTGAATCGTACGATGCAAATACATTTTTATTGTTTGGGAAAGGGTTGATTTGCTTCAAAAAACAAAATGAAAAACTATTATTTAATAAAGTAGCTGGAAACCCTGAGGACAGAGTACCAAGAGGCCTTCTTCATTTACTGGGGACCAAGTAGACGATGGTAGATTAAAGTCACCAAATAGTAGGAAACTATATTTAGGGTAAATTGTGATGATATTTTCAACAGATGAACAGTGGCTTGCGTAGGTATCATTCGAAGAGCCGGGCCGAGCATACGCACTTCCAAAAATATAACTCACGTTTTTGTGATACATTTTCAGGATCAGATACTCCACATCATCGCTAGTTTTAGATATCTACGTTACCCTGAAATCACTTTTGAACACCATCAGAACTCCACCACAATAAGTGTGAGTCAAAAAAAATATATTATTTTCTTTTTATCAAAGCTTTACTGTTTCGCGGTTCTCAAAATGTGGACAAATTTGACAAAAAGTATTGATTTTTAATTTTCAAATTTTTACCACTGTAATTCGTTATAAAATAGCAATAGAAGTAAGAAATGCACAAAATTATAGAAGTGACACCTATCATTTGTGGGGTGAAGCTCAGACCTAATGAAGTGGAATTCAATGACACGAAATTTCGTGCAACATTGATAGGTCACCAACAAATATCAGTATAGGCCAAAAGTCGTACTTCTAGTGCGTCCAAAGTAACGCAAAACAAATAACGGTAGAAACAGAGATTTCTTTCGATTCCAAAGAAGCCACCATCCGCCTACAGCTGTTTCATGGTTTCCCAATCATCAGGACGGATTGTGGTCTTTTTTTAATTCGAACCAAATCTCTCAGAGTGCTAATACCTACCGGCAAGGATAAACATGTGAAATGCACGAAATTATGGAAGTGACACCTATAATTTGTGGGGTGAAGCTTAGACCTAATGAAGTGGAATTTAATGACACGACATCTCGTGCAACATTGATAGGTCACCAACAGATGTCAGTATAGGCCAATCCACAAATTATAGGTGTCACTTCTATAATTTTATGCAATTCACATGTTTATCCTTGCCGGTAGGTATTAGCACTCTGAGAGATTGGGTTTGAATTAAAAAAAGTCCACAAGCCGTCCTAATGATTGGGAAACCATGAAACAGCTGTAGGCGGATGGTGGCTTTTTTGGAATCGAAACAAATCTCCCTTTCTTTCGTAATTTGTTTTGCGTTACTCTGAACGCACTAGAAGTACGACTTTTGGTTACCTGGATTGACCTATACTGACATCTGTTGTTGACCTATAAATGTTACACGAAATTTCGTGTCATTGGATTCCACTTCATTAGGTCTAAGCTTCACCCCACAAATTATAGGTCTCACTTCTATAACTTTGTACATTTCGCATGTTTATCCTTGCCGGTAGGTATTAGTCTGAGAGATTTGGATAGAATCAAAAAAAGACCACAAGCCGTCCTAATGATTGGGAAACCATGAAACAGTTGTAGGCAAATGGTGGCTTTTTTGGAATCGGAACAAATCTCTCTTTCTTCCGTTATATATATATATATATATATATATATATATATATATATATATATATATATATATATATATATATATATTGTTATGAAATGATGTTCTTAATGACTGTTGTTGATCTCGCCCCACGTTGGGCGCCATTTGTATGTAATAATAAAGACTGTTGTTAATTTTACCCCGTGTTGGGCGACAAATAGTTATGTAATGATGATATAACAGATTATTTTGTTATTATTTCGCCCCACGTTGGGCGCCAATTGTTATGAAATGATTATTTGTAAAAATAATATGTTGTTGTTGATTTTTGTCCCACTTGGGTTCAAATTGAAATGATAGATAAATTATTTTCGTCCTGTATTATATATTTTGCAATGTAATAATAATTGCTAGCTAACGTCACAGTTCTCTCGTCACGTTGCTGCCAATTGTTATCACTTTTCTTACCACAGCTAAACTCAGTTGGTACGCCTCTTGTCTCATATAGCCGGTTCAGGCAATTGAGCCACTGCTTGATGTCAAATCTCAATCTATTCAATGTTTATAAATACGATTGCTGATAATTGTGGAAAACAAAACGACAAAGTATCAAAAAGAAATTATTTCTTTTATTCAGGAAAACTTAAATCAACCTTATTCTAGATAACTTATTCTATGGTCATTCTACAAATTTTGATGGACAATCATGAGAAACGGTCAAGGATAAATATACACAACCTCACTTTTGCCTTGAAAGTTGAAAATTTCTTTAATAGTTCAAAATCAAATGAAATAAAGTTCTTCTGATGTGATATGAGTTATTAGTGAGGTTATTCAGTTCGTGATGTGCTCTAGAAAAGTTTATACCTGACGCTGGAACTGTCGCTGTTTCAATACACACCAAAAATTTGAATTCCCCTTCAATCCACTGCTCTCAGGGAACTCCAATACCAAGAAGGAACCATACAAATCCAGAAATCAGCTTTGGAATATTTGTATATGGATTACATACAAGGTTATGTTGTTTGCTGCTTATATTTATGAAATTATTGAATTTTTCTTTTCCTCCAAACAAAACGTGGCATTCTTTTTCAAATTATTTTCAATCTTCTTCTGGCTTTGTTTTCCGTCTCCTGGATACGATCTCTCCTTTTTCCCTATGAATTGAATTTTTGAATTCGCGCACTTTATTGTCACATTATCACTGTTTGGGGTTATTTGTCAAAACTTATAAATAAAATTATTTTTCCTTTCTTACAAACTATGTACAATATTCAGAGATAATTGTCTCTGACACTTTTCCGTTCTTATTTTTTCACAATTTCAAATCTTACATCTGACCATACTGTTTCCTGATTGGCTATTGTCATCAAGAAGTTTGTTGTTCTTCCATTGGCTATTTTTAGTTAGATACAATTGCATATACTGTATGTTTCAAGCTTATAATTTTGTTGATCTCATTTTATTCAGGATGATTTTGTAAATCTAGACTTTTTTGTAGTCTTTTAAACAATTATGGGTTATAATCATTATGACAGTGTATGAAATTGATTGTATTATAGTATTTGGATATTTTTATCTATCAATATTAAACATAGGCCTAATAAAGGAAATAGAATTTCAAAATTATGTAAAAACAATATCTCTTGAACTAATAGCTATTTAGTAATTATTCTTTTTATGGTTTTTTTATGAAATTGTTTCCTTTTTTTTGTTTTAAAATATATAACTGGTTTTTCATAACATAACAATATATATATATATATATATATATATACTTATATATAGACGGGTTTATAATGCCATTTTGTTACAAACTTTTATACAAATGCACTAAAAAGGAAAAGAATAACAAAACACGTCGCCATCACGAAAAAGGAGAAATTAATTTCTTTAATTGTTGTTGTTGATAATCTCCGATCTCCAATTTTGAATGGAATCGGGCCATAATAACAAAACTCGTCACCATCTTGGAGCCGGCATATTGAATTCTTGGATTTTGACAGAAAATCATGATTTCCGACCCCAAAAACCCCCACATACCAATTTTCATTGGAATTGGACTATAACCACAAAAATCGACGACATTTTAAATAAATAAATTTTGGTAACAAATTTGTGATCTCTGTCCACGAAAAGCACATACCAATTTTGAATAGAATCGAACCATAAAAACTCGTCCGCCATATTAGAGCCGCCATTTTGTTTTTCTCTAGCAAAAATTTCATGATGCATTTTCACCGATATCATGAACACCTCGCCAATTCCAGCTCAATCGAACAACAGGAAGTGGGTCAAATTTAACTTGTAAGATTTGATAACAAACCCACAGACAGATATCGGGACAGGTGAAACTGAATAAAAACTTGTAATAAATATATTTAAAAAAAAATATCATGTCAACGTTACCAATATTTTTGAGAACCACTGTCTGCAATTCTAGGTTTTAAACGTGATAAATAACTATTTTACTTTCTTAGATAGGCATTTAAATTTGCGGAATTTCGATTTAATTGTATGAGAAATGTTAAACGAGTTCGAGGAATTCTTTTTCACAATGAAAGCAACGGAACGAACAACAATATGTTTATAACATATCTTTGGGTAACATGCGACCGGCCGTACGTAATTATCGATTGACGTTGTTTTATTCTTCTGTCTTTAAAATTGTGCATCTACATAAATATCATTTTTACACGCTTTATAATAGCTTCACTTGTATATTTGTTTGTTTGTTTGTTTGTAGACTCCTTTGGGCGCGATTTTGACCCACTTCTAGACTTCCGAATGATTTGAAATTTGGCAGGTGTACATAATTCCGGTGACAATGCATTAAAAAAAATTTGTGTGGAGAAAAAAAAATGGCGGCTCCAATATGGCGTACGAGTTTTGTGATTATGGTCCGATTCGTATCAAAATTGGTATCCAAAGGTTTTTGTGGTCGGAGATAGTGATTCTTCTGTCAAAATTGAAAAATTCAAGATGGCGGCTCCAAAATGGTGGATGAGTTTTGTGATTATGGTCTGATTCATTCAAAATTGGTATGTGGGGGTTTTTGGGGTCGAATATTATGATTCTTTTGTCAAAATTGAAAAATTCAAGATGGCGGCTCCAAAATGGTGGATGAGTTTTGTGATTATGGTCTGATTCCATTCAAAATTTGTATGTGGGGGTTTTTGGGGTCGAATATTATGATTCTCTTGTGAAAATTGAAGAATTCAAGATGGCGGCTTCAAAATGGCGGCCGAATTTTGTGATTATGGTCTGATTCTATTCAAAATTGGTATGTGCGGGTTTTTGAGGTCGAATATTATGATTCTTTTGTCAAAATTGAAAAATTCAAGATGGCGGCTCCAAAATGGTGGATGAGTTTTGTGATTATGGTCTGATTTCATTCAAAATTTGTATGTGGGGGTTTTTGGGGTCGAATATTATGATTCTTTTGTAAAAATTGGAAAATTCAAGATGGCGGCTTCAAAATGGCGGCCGAGTTTTGTGATTATGGTCTGATTCTATTCAATGTTGGTGTGTGGGGGTTTTTGGGGTCGAATATTATGATTCTTCTGTAAAAATTGAAAAATTCAAGATGGCGGCCGAGTTTTGTGATTATGGTCTTATTCTATTCAAAATTGATATGTGGGGGTTTTTGGGGTCGGAATATTATGATTCTCTTGTAAAAATTGAAAAATTCAAGATGGCGGCTTTAAAATGGCGGCCGAGTTTTGTGATTATGGTCTGATTCCATTCAAAATTGGTATGTGGGGTTTTAAGGGTCGGAATATTATGATTCTCTTGTAAAAATAGAAAAATTCAAGATGGCGGCTTTAAAATCGCGGCCAAGTTTTGTGATTATGGTTTGATTCTATTCAAAATTGGTATGTGGGGGTTTTTGGGGTCGGAGATTATGATCACCCAATTTGATAAGATTATTCCATTCTTTTATTTGCAAAAAAATAATAAATATAATAGTTAAAAAAAAAACTAAAAAAACACGCTCTCATAAATGAACCACACTGAAAAGTAGGAAATAAATAATAGTTTAAAAAAACTAAAAAACACGCTTTCATAGAAAACCAGACTGAAAAAATAGAAAATAAGGAAAACATTTATTTTATTTAAAAAAAAGTGTGGGGTGCATGGTATCAATAATTATATAGTACATTACACACCGAGGCGATACCATGCACCTCACGCTTTTTCTAAAATAAAATAAAAAAATTCCTTATTTTCTATTTTTTTAGTCTGCTTTCCTATAAAAGCGTGTTTTTTAGTTTTTTTAAACTATTATTCATTTCATTATGACTTGAAATAAGTCTAATTCTACTCCGATGCCTTACTTCATGTTTCTATTATTTATTTTTATGTAAAAAAAATTTGTGTTAATCGTTTTAATTGTAATTTCAGTATATAATTTTAGTTGCACTAAATACACATAGCAATCAATAATTTTTTGATGTAAATCATATGGATTTTAATTTCACTATGTAATTTTAGTTGTACTAATCTCGCCTATCAATAGCCTTCTATTTTATGGTTTTATGAATTATTCTGTGTTTCTGATCAGTCCATTCATAATCATACCTTTATTTTTCATATTTTGAAGAAAAATAAAAAAACATGCCAGGGAAATTGAAATGTTTCCTCTGAGTATCATCCTCTACTGCCCCTCATTTATTTAGGAAAATATCCACCTCATAATGAATATCTGATTCAAACAGCTCAAAAGGGCAATCCCATAGTTCATCCAGAGACTGAATCATTTGTATGATAAAAACGAATACAGAGAAATACTTTCCATTCCGAATAAAAAATAATCCCCAAGTTCTTCCACGGATATTTCATTTGTGACGGTTTGACAAACAGCCCTCACATACGTTATAAAACACATCTCTTGTATATAGATGAACCAAGAAAGGTATATTTGATCCCGTTTCAGTTGTGTATTCTTATCATGGCCAACTCCAAATAACTGCGATTTGTCCGTGTCCTGCCCCGAACAAACGTTCCCTGGAATGTGGAAAGATTGAGAATGCGCCGAAAGAAAAAATGCATACTATTCCTGGGAAAAGACAATTTTCCTTTCCATTTCCCCCGTCAGTTAGAGAAAGCTGTCCACGTTGGGCAAATGCCACCGAGCTTAGGTGGGTAATTACAGTCAATAATAATTAAGAAGTGGGATAAATCAAGAAAAAGAATGAAGGAAGTTTTAATTTGAACGGGATCCGAGATTTTCCCTCTCTTAACCATTTTCATGGTAAATTAGAGTGTAAATGAAGAGCAGGATTGAAATATGCCCTCTAATCGACCAAAAGAAACGTTTAAGGTTTTGATTTCGCTTAAAGGAACTTAATCGAGTTTCTTTTCCGCAATCCTTTTTTTTCAAATAAAAACATTGAATAAGACATCTCAAGATATATCGATATTGAGAAACCATATTGAATTGAAGAACAACTAAAATTCAGATCACTATTTTTTGTTCCCGATATTCCAAATCTCCAGGTAATCTGAAGGACGTAAATTCTACATAATGTTTGAAAATCAGGGATTTTTCGGCTTTATTGAAAATATGTATGGCCCTGTGCTAACTTTGAAGCCTTGAAGAAGACGTCAAATAGAAGTCAAAACTTCGAACATTTTCTGAAACTCAGATCACGTTTATTGTCCTCGTTCCCGTTATTCCAAATCTCCACCCCATTAGCATTTTTAGTGGATGGAAAGTAGCGGCCACGATTCTGAAAAACTTTGAGGTGTTTACCACAACCTCTGCCACGTAATATTCACGGTTCTATCACGCGGCGGCTACCAAAATGGGGAACACTTCTTTGGTGACCGCTACGTTCCGATCTACGTTCCTGGTTCTTAGATAGCCATATTCCACCAGGAAAAAAAGTGGATATGTAGTGACCGACACTAAACATGTTAAACAACTGACTGCACTAGTGTAATTGATATGTAGCTCGATCTCTGTCCTGCAACATATTTTTGTAATGAATATTCCTTTTTTTTCAATTTTGCCTGATTCATTTCTCACACTCGATCGACTATAAGTATAATAATATAACTGCATACAAATACGTAAGTAAGTATATTGAATTTGGATACTTCTGATCGGGATAAAATTAAAACAATTGAAAGTTTATTGTGAAATATGGGTGTTGTAGCTCGATTGTGAGCACGCGCCATCTGAATACTCTTCATTTAAGAAAAACGTCATAATTTTGGAAATAACTCGCCTCTGAAATTATGTACTTAAATTTCTCAAATATTTTTTTTATCAATCATGGTTACTTGAAACCAATACTTGAGTAATGAATTACTACGTTTGATGCAGTATTGACGACAAATAAATCTTTATTGAATGTTTCGTTAATTTCTTTAATATTGGCGACCCAGCATATTCCTTTAAATATGGCGGCCTTTGGAGACTATGACTTTGAAGTAGTATTCACTAAAAATATACCACTCAAATGTTCCTTTCATCATAAAGTGGCCAGTGGAACTAAATTATCAACTTTTCCACCACTAGAAAGTGGGGCCCTCGTCGCAGGCCCATGACTCGCCACTTCAAAGTTATGTCTAAAAAATTGCAATAGCTCTCATTCCTTATTGCTTCACAGGGAACTATTACGCGGTTCAGCAATTCTCCTCATTTAGAATTGGTTGACTGTACACCAAAGTCTTGAGATGTCCCCAAAGAAAATAATCAAGACTGTTTAAGTCTGGGGATTTAGCTGGACATGACTCTGTTCTACCATGACCTATCCAGCGATTATGATAGTTTTGGTTTAAATATTCGCGTGCCGGAGCACTAAAATGAGCAGGTGCACCATCGTGCATAAACCACATGCGATTTCACATTAAAATAGGAATATCTTCCAACAGAATTGGCACATTATCTTCAAGAAATCGCGATAATTATGTCCATTTAATCTGCGTGGTAATAAAAGGCCCAATTAGGTGATCTCCAGTAATTCCAACCCAGACATTTGATGAGATTCCACGATTGCATGCGGATTTTGTTCGGCCCAAAAATGATTATTATAAAAATTTCTAATCCTGTTTTTAGTAAAACTAGCTTCGTCCGTGAATAAAATTTCCTTGTCAAATAAAGGATTTTCGGTAACTTTTTGGAGAAACCATTGGCAGAAATTCACTCGTAATGAAAAGTCTCGATGAAGTAGAGCCTGGACCCGTTGAATGTGATAGGGATATAATAAATAATCATGAAGAATCCTCCATATTAGAATATGGGCCATATTCAAATTATTGGCAACTTGCCTCGTCCTTATTTCAGGATTTTCGTCAACTGAATTCAAAACAACTACCTCAATTGCGGGAGTTCTTGCAGTCCGATGTGCTTCTTTCAAGTAATGATTTGGCTCAAAACTTCATGTTTCACATAACCTTCTGTGGGTGCTTGGAATCGTTCGAGCATCAGGAACCATTCTATTTGGGAAGCGCTCTTGATACAGTCGTTTTTTTTAATTAACAAGTTTTTATAACGTGAATAATATAACGTATCTAGCTGAAGAAGTGTCAAAATTGTTAATGTTGAAAACAACGAAATGTGTTCTTAGCATACTACATAGATGTTTCTAGCCCACAAGATAATCCTACTACTCTTCAACGGCTGATTTCGCATAGGGACAAGCAAATGAATGCATTTTATTTTCTAACTCAAAAACCGTTCGCCGGACGAAAAAAAGCAAGAGATCATTTTTATGAGAAGATAGAGAAAAATCACAAAAATAATATTTATTTGGAAAAAAGACAGTGGCGTATCATTATTTTGATAAAAAATGTGACAGGGACGCCACTGATGAAAATTAAGAAATCCTTTATCATGGAAAAAATGTATTTTTATGCGTCATTTGCATGTACCAAAATTGAAAAAAAAGCCAAAGTGATTTCAGAGATGTTGGGGAAGAACTGATTTTTTTGTTAAATTTCAACATCCTGTATATCAGAAATGAAGCGGTTGGGGGCCTATGTTCATATAAAGAAGTTTTCTTAAAATCATCCAAGGATTATTGCTCGTTAGGATCAGCATTCAATTATGAAACACCCTGTATATGTATACTCTTGACACGAATGAAATAATCCTGTAATATTCCTGGTTTCCAGTTTGAAACGAAGCACCCTGAAATTATTATTTCTTTAATCTCGAGATTTATTTTACTTTCATTTATATAAAACTACCAGGGCAACAACTAATTCCTGAAATACGAGAGTATCAATTTTAACCTTTTTATTGACAAATTTGCTACGAAATAGCAACAAATTATTGAATGAACGTTTGTCAAGTTGTCCTGCCATCTTTCTATACTTGAGATGTTGATATTAAAACTGAATGCTTTCTGAATTTCTATTATTATGCGTTGAAG
The DNA here is from genome assembly GCA_018342105.1 of Gonioctena quinquepunctata. NCBI lineage: Eukaryota > Metazoa > Arthropoda > Insecta > Coleoptera > Chrysomelidae > Gonioctena > Gonioctena quinquepunctata. The sequence goes on from JAFIRS010000614.1 coordinate 581,659, forward strand.
GCAGTCTTGTCGCTTTCCATTGTCGCTATTTTCGTGAAAAATTTGCTGGGTACTAACATATATTTTTCCAAAGTGAAATTATATCAAAACCACAATTAAAGTTTGAAATGGTGATTTGTTTATTCAAATGCACTATGTTTCTCAAACATGAAACGTATTCATTGATTTTTCCAAATGATAATACTTCAAAAATGGTATTTCCTGTTCGGATGTTCAGACCACTAATCACGAAGGGATACGTCTATTCAATATCTTTGTCTCGGGGACTACTTAATAATATATAGTGGGGTGCAGTTAGATTTCTATCTCGGAACCCACAAAAGGCTGAATCATAGTGGGAACTATAAACTCGAGTTGGCGTCCCCAAGATGGAGGACGCGTTTTGTGATCATGGTCCAATTCGATTCGATAATGGTATGCGGGAGTTTTCGGGGTCGGATATTATTGATTTTTTGTCGAAACTAATAACTTTAAGATGGCGGCCCCAAGATGGAGGACGAGTTTTCTGATTATGGTCATATTTAATTCAAAATTGGTATGTGGAGGTTTTCAGGTTCGGATATTATGAATTTTCTGTCAAAATCTATGAATTCAAGATGGCGACTTAAAGGGAAGATACCTTGTTATAACGATGCCCTATTAGAAATGAACAGATTAAGGCGAACTAACTAAAAAGTAAAAAATAAAATAACTGATAAGAAAACTTTTTAAAGACAAGCTTTCATTCAAACCGTGTACTGAAACGTATAAAATAAGCTCAAGTCATCGCTGACAATGATTTAATTATTTTTTGTTGAATTTTTTGGTTTAAAAAAGCTTGTCGCGCGAATTGTCATAAAATTAATACTTGTTGTTACTTACCATGAATACTTTGTGAAAATTAAATACTTTGACAAGTTCTTACTTACCAACCAATCACTGCCCAATAAAATTAATTGGTACCTACTTTTATAAAACCTTCGCGAGACAAGCTTTTTAAAACCAAATAATTCAACAAAAAATAATTAAATCATTGTCAACGATGACTTAAACTTATATTATACGTTTTAGTACACGGCTCAAATAAAAGCTTGTCTTTAAAAAGTGTTTTTATTAGTTATTTTATTTTATTTAATAACTGAAGTTCCGCCTTGCATATATCTTTGCAATTTGCACTTTGCTCCGAAGAAGGTTATGACTTCTTCCTAGAGCACTGATAAGAACTATGAATTGCTCAGTTATATCGAGTGAAATGTGTCATTGGAAGTATTTCGGAAACTAGTGAAAATAACTTCCGTAAATAGTCCATATTTTATCCAATTCATAACTCTTTGCAAAAGTCCAAGTTATTTATTCAGCGGTTATCGAATAATTACATGAAACCAAAATACTCAACGTCTCATTATTATTATAATAATTATTGAATATTGAATAAATAATTATCCGAGATGAACTCTCACGGTTAACATAAGATCCAACATCCCAATTTGTTTTTAATTTCATTAAATAATTCCGCCGCAAATAAACAACCTATCAAGTTTGCAAGAATTAACGAACTCCTGAAATCAGTTTCCTAAGATGTCTCTGTGTTTTATATTTCAGAGTTACAAGAATAGAAACAACTATGAAAACATAATTTTGGGCCGCCTCTTCAATAACACAATTCATCGTCAAGTAACCGTTACTCAGTAGTGACCTACTATCTACATGTCGTTTTTATGATTAATAATCATCATGTACCCGCAATTTTGAGGTTACACTCTGAAGTAGCAGGTTATAATAGCCGCAACGTGCTCGTCACTTTGAAGTGTATGAGACCTATTGCAATTTTTATACTATAACTTTGAAGTGGTGAGTTATGGCGCCTGTGACGTGGGCGCCACTTTCTAGTTGTGGAAAAGATAATAAGTTATTTCCACTGGCCACTTCATGATGAAAGGAACTTTAGAGTGGTATATTCTCAGTTTCTGCCACTTTGAACACTATTTCTTTGTGCAAACCACTTCAAAGATTTATTCTCCTAAAGGCGACATATTAACAGGAATATTCTGCGTCACCATTGTTGGAGAAATGAGCGAAACATTCAATAAACATGTATTTGTCGTCAGTACTGCATCAAACGTAGTAATTTGTGACCTAAGTATTGGTTTTGAGTAACCAAGATGGATCAAACAAAAATTGAAGGATTTAAGTATACAGTGCTTCTCAAAAGTCCGCTCCCCCCCTCTTATTCGTGGAACGATTTTACATAAACAAGTGAAATTTGGAAACTGAATATTAAAGGTTGTAAACTTCCCTACTAGTGATGATAGATGACGAAATCGTCAAAAATGACGTCACAAGGCCATTGGGACCAATTATTTTAAATGGAACCCTACGGCAAGCGACACCTCTTTTAAAAGGTATCGAAAAAACCTATTCAATGATACTAATTTTGTTTGTGTTTATGGCAGTTTTGGCAACTCGCTTTTAAAAAACGCAAAGCTGTGATGAATTAAATCAGTTAATACTAAAATTCCAAATTCAAGCTCCGCCTCTGGATAGTTGTCAAATAAGCTGACGTTTTTGTTAGTCTCCCTCATTCGACGTTTTTGTAATTGTCCAAGTTTTTGTACATTTAATAATTTGTGTATTGTTGATCGAACGTTCAACTGTTTTAGCAGCTTTTGGTACTTTTAATATTTTTGTACATTTTAATAATTTTTTGAACTGTTATGAGCCGAACGTTTAAGTGCTTCAAGAAGCGACATGGTACGTGCTTTAGGTGATAAAGTAGCAGCGATCCTAATTCTTGGTGAAACTGGACAAAATATTCATGCAGCAGAACGCATTTTTAATGAGAGATTTCCCGATCGCCCCGTTTCGAGGACTTATTTAAGGGAGCTTCTTCGTAAGTTTGAAACAACGGGTAGTATTAATGATGCGAAACGATCTGGCAGACCACAAATTTCTGATGAGAAAAAAATTGATATACTGGTAGAAGTAATAGTTAATCCTACTTCTTCAACAACTCACGTTGCATCTACCTGTGAAGTCAGTCGAAGTACAGTACACAGGGAGTTGAAAACAAAACAAATTTCATCCATACAAATTAATAATGGTTCATCAACTCTCAGACGACGACCCAGACCGAAGACTAGAATTTTGTGAAAATATGGAAACTAAAATTAACCAACAGCCAGACTATGTCAAAACAATTTGTTTTAGTAATGAAAGTACTTTCTATCTAAATGGATTGGACGACGAGGTTCAACGGAATGGCCAGCTCGATCACCGGACCTCACACCTTTGGTTTTTGTTCTGTGGGGGTACCTCAAATCGAAGGTTTACGCCACTGAACCTAACAATATTGACGTCTTAAAACAACGTATTGTTGCACAATGTGAGGCTGTTTCCGCAGACACATTTGCAAAAGTACGAGAAGAGTTTAAAAATAGGATATTCCACTGTCAGGAAGTAAATGGAGGTCACTTCGACCAATTTCTTTAAGTAGATACTGATTCTTAAATCTGTAATTAATATCATACTGAATGGAATTCAAATTTGAATGTTTACTAATGAGCCATTAAAACTGCCATAAACACAAACAAAATTCGTATCATTGAATAGGTTTTTTCGATACTTTTTAAAAGAGGTGTCGCTTGCCGTAGGGTTCCATTTAACATTATTGGTCAAAATGGCCTTGTGACGTCATCTTTGACGATTTCGTAGGGAAGTTTCCAACCTTCAATATTCAGTTTCCAAATTTCACTTGTTTATGTATAATCGTTCCAAAAATAAGAGGGGGGAGCGGACTTTTGAGAAGCACTGTATGATTTCAAAGGCGCGTTATTTGTAAAATTATAATATTTTTCTTAAATAAAGAATATTTAGATGTCGCGTACTCACAAACGAGCTACAACACTCATATTTGAAGTACTTACGTGTTTGTATGTTATAAATACTTTACTTGATTATGGACTTCCATTTTTAATTTAATTTTTATTTTATATTATTTACGATTTTCATAATCCATTTAATTACTTCTCTACTACTCATGATTTCAAACTATTCATAATTCTCATAATCTAAATATTTTCTATATATTAGTTAGTAGCGCACAAAAAAAATAGTTTTCCTTTGGAGTTTTTTCTTATTTTTATTAGTATTTCCAATATTCTGTAATAAATTTTTCTACTAATGAAGGTATATTATTATATAAAAAATAGGCATGAATATCGATGCTTCACCGACAATATCTTTTTTGCTCGACGTCATTTATTTTGAACTAAATTCTTGCCAAACTCAATTAGACCAACTTGGCGTTCTGAAATATATAATTTCAGTCATTTGTCTGAAAACACAATGTTTATCTTCTAGTTCTCAATATATTGTTCTTTGATTGAATGGCATTGTTTCCCAGATTCAATTAGTAATTGGATCGTTTGAGGTTCACGTATTGAAATCACAGGAATATTGTTCAATTTGTAAAGTCCTTTCATACAATTATCGTAAATAGACGAATATCGAAGATCGTCAACATCACACTGTATGTAATATGTAACACGTTATAACATGTATCACGATATTACTACTGTAAACTTGGCAGAACTGTTGATTTCATATAATTTATTAATTTTGACAAACATTAATTCATCTCCTTTCTCCATCATTACACCCCATCCTTCAAGAACTCCTAACAGTTTCGCATTACAACAACGCGCTCATCTTTTATTAATGATGACGACGATATTTTTTGCCCGGACTGCCCCATAAATCGTTAAGTAAATCATCGATCTGTGCGAATCCGTAAATTGTTATTCTTTCCTGTGCATAATAAACGTAGGGGGAACTATTGTTGTCGACCATCGAGCACAACTTCGAGGAGAATAGGTGTACAATTAAAGTTCTATTCTGATGCACGTGGACGAATAAGCAACCACTCATGCGGATGCGCTATGCAAAGGGTCGTGAATTGAATGTCGAAAAATCGTGGATTCGACGCGAGGGGCCGATATTGGCTATTTGAATAAATGTTTTCTCAACTGGGTGGAAACAAAAGATGTTATTGCTCAATGTGTATTGTCTAGAATATACCGAAGGTCGACGTGAATTCATCGAAGAAGTCTCGGAAGAAGTAGACTGTGATGATTACTTGATTTAAGTTCTATGTAGGTTTACATCTATAATATGAATTATAATGACAATGGATTTGAGGACTAACATTTTATGTAAAATTTACGTAATTCAAAAGTCAACAATAGGTATATCAAGACACTAGCTGGTCCGCGAAGAATTTGTATTTTTTTCTACGTTTATCTTTGTGTTGTTCCATCTAGCTTGTGTATCGGATGGTATTTCCAGTGCCAGCTGATTTTTCATATTAATTAATTACATCGAAAAATATAGTTTATTAAATGTTTAATGACCTTTTGATCGCCGAGTGGTTGCGAAATTAAATTGAACTGAAAGAAACATCTTATTCAACTTGCCTGTGTTCGGAAATGCAGATAGAAGATTTGCCAGAGAAACACAAAGATATTTTTCACTTACCGGATTCTACCAACTTTGAAGTTCGGAGATTTCGAGACTGGAAGACATTGGATTTTGGAGCACTGACTATACATTTCATTGCTCTCAATCTCTAATAGACTTATTTAACTCTGTTGAGAACTGTAACCGTTTTATACTCATAATTATATTTCTTTAACCAAATGTATTCTGAATTTCCTTTCCGAAGGTGTTTTGGTTAATAATAAGGAATAAAACAAAAAGTTGAGTCTTGATTTAAGCTCTCATTCTGGATGAGAATACTCTATGACTTGAAATTCTAGTTGACTTGATTTAACGATATTCAAAATTAACAGAGATTTCGAAAGGTTCTCAATTATACCGAAGTTATTCAGATAAAAATATAGTCAAGATTCTAATACGAGTCAAGGAACAATATTCAACAGTTACATCTTTCCAGAATCAAATTTCAAAAGGAACTGGCGATCTTTCATCGAGAACCTTCGAAGCCCCTTCATAAACGTGCATTGTTTTTCAAAATTGAAACGGTTATCTTTACATCTGTGGTTACCTAAAAATAGTCATTTTTGTTCGATCGTAAAATGAAACAGCTTACGCTACGAATATTAGTTGAATATTTCTTTCAGTATCGATTTAACGAAATTATAGTAGCTGAGCCAGTATTGGAGATACTAATTTATATATTTTTCTATATATAGGGAAGTATTTTCTTCATCTGGGAGTACATGTGGCCCATTTGGCTAAATGATTGTCGGAAACCCAGTGAAACCGATCAATACCACAGTCCTTAATTATTTAACTAGCTTTACATTATTCCCATTTTTATGATTATCGACGAAGAGGATTTTTCGTAAACATTTACATATGTTTCCCAAATAAATTCCATATCTATTCTCGTCTAAAAAATTTCACTGTGCTCATTATTTCCCACTGGTCAAACATTGTTTTTTTTTTCATAAAACGTAAGACCTACCCCGGAATGAAACGGCGTTATTAAGGTCGTAGAACCTTCCAGTCCTGAATAAAGTTCCGTTCTTGAAAGGGTGTATTCACGAATGAATACGATCTTTTACTGTAATTATTGACAAGTTCGTATGGAATTTATGACATAACTCTGTTGTAATATTTGATGAATTCTGAATAGTTCTTTTTTCCAATGAATAGTGATTATACGATTTGCTACTGCCCGTTATTTCATTACTCGTTTTCCGTTATCCCGTTATCCGGTTATCCCGTTATCCCGTTATCCCGTTATCCCGTTATCCCGTTATCCCGTTATCCCGTTATCCCGTTATCCCGTTTTCCCGTTATCTCGTTTACCGTTTGCGTTATCTCGTCGTTATTTGAAGCTATCATTGCCATTAAATTTAGTATTTTCATATTTCAAAATGATTATTTTAATTTTATTTTCATTTCACATTCCGTAATGAAAAATGGAATTGCTATTAAAAAAAAATACAGATGACGTCATTTCTCCTATACGAATCATTCTGTATGTATTAATTAAATTTGAAAGAATGCCCAACTGAAAATAAAATTCGACGGCTTCGAGCGTTCTTTCCAAAAATTATTCCTTTAATTTTTCACGAATTTATCCACTATTTTAAGAGAGCACTGAATTTAACGGACGCACTGTATACTAACCCTATGTGTGATATATTTTTGAAATCAGCTTTCCATGGAGATTCCAAAAATTTGATTATATTTGAGGTGTTCCATTTGAAAGCACTGTATAAACTTATCAAATAATGTTCTGAAAATCAGTGCAGTTACGTATCTTGAGAAACCCCAATAAGCCATATATATTATATGAATATCAATAATAGATGTTTTGTGTAACGTGAACCTTCGTAGGATTATATGACAGAGATCAGAAAAACAAACGAATTCTTGATTAACTATCACTAACAACTGCATTTGCATATATATATATAAATGTATATATATATATATATATATATATAATGTATATATATATATATATATATATATATATATATATATATATATATATATATATATAAATGTATATATATATATAAAATATATATATATATATATAAATTATATAAATTATATATATTCTTCGATTTCTCGACAAAGTTTTTGTCATCTTCAGTTTGAAAACACTAAAATAATTAAAAGTACCTATATAGTTTGACATATAACACATTACTTGACACAAAATTGAAATATCTATGATATATATGATTATGAGTTTTTCCTAAATTACTTTTTCTGAATTTTGGGTATGCAACCTTCATAGTACTGTCAGTGACACATAAAACTCTATAATATTTTTGCTTCTGCATTGTACGAATGTTGTTGAAGGTGTGCGATTTCGTTGCTATCGGGAATGGTTTATCTTTCATGCTTTTTCTACTTCATAAATACAGTGGATTGATTTGTTGGAAATATGAACAGGATGTTCATAAAATCAGATGTGGAATCATCTGCGACTGAAAGATAAACTTTAGTCACTATCTTCCATTGTCAAGATAACCTCTTGTGGGGTATTCATGTTGGAAAGGGAAACATTCTCAATTGAATATTGAATAGAAAGATTTTTCTGCAAATTGAAAAATCCATGATAAAAATGAAGTTATTTTTTGTGAATGTCTAACAGAAAACAACTACTTCCTCGGCTGAAGCCACGCTTGATATTGAACTACATCTGACAGATATTCTGAAAAGACACTAACTCAAAAAAAAAAACTGGAATTGAAAATTTGCATTTTCATTCAGATAGTTATTTGATTTTCTATTCCACTGGATTGTTGTACCAAATTCAACTGACATTGCTATGAAGTTTGCTCCCCTAAAATTAAAAAAAAGTAATTTAGGAAAATATCAATAATATTTCAAAAGAAAATTATTTTCCCAGCCCCTTTACGGAGGAAACAAACGCTTACAAACTAAAATTAAAGTAATAATAAAAATAAGAAAACAACAACATACATATTTTATCTACATAGAAAACCATTGAATACATTTCAAAAAAAACAATGGAAAGGTACTACCTATATCACATCGACTACAAAATACAAATTACACCATTTATTCAAAATTAAAACCAAAAGTACGAAAAAACAAGTAAACCCATACAGTATATAAAATACCTTGTAAAGACTGTAAAAGTACCTATATAGGTCAAACAAAGCAATATTTGCAGAAGCGAAGAAAAGCCCATAAATTTTCAAAAACTGTCATTACAGCCTTATCCAAATACGAGATAGAAAATCAACATAAGGTCGACACTAACAACGTTGACATTTTGACTAAAAATATACTGTAATTAATCTTCTGAATAATTCAGTATATTTATGAAGGAGAAAAAATATGAAAGATGAACCATTCCCGATAACAACAAAATTATACCTTTTCAAGAACATTCGTACCATGCAAAAGCATACTTATAAATAGAATATTTTGTAAGTGACAACTCATATTCAGACATATCATAGATATTGTAATATTGTAAGTTACGTGGTATATTTCAAACCACATGTTATTAATTACTTCAGTATTTTCAACACGAAGCTGACAAAAACTATATCGAAACGTTGTTAAGACGATTTATTCAAATTGTCTGAATGAGATCTTTATTCCGAGAAATAAATCGGAAACGATGACGATAATTTATTTATTTTTCCTCCTTCGGAATTAAATTAAAATGGTTTTCAATCCCCAATAATACTTACTGTATTCTACAGAAACAAAACAAACAGTTAACGTAAGGTAATTTCACAGCCAGTAGATTTCAGTGTTCACCACAAAAGCGTGTTCTGTTTTCGATACGTGGTAGGTATTTCACCAATGCATTTTCCATTATAGTCGTTACATGCAGAGCCGGATTAAGAGGGGGGCAAACGGGGCTGCAGCCCCGGGGCCTCCACAAGAGAGGGGCCTCCACAATATAAATTTTCAGGTAAAATTTCCTAATAAATACCGAGGGATATGCAAAATTATATATAAAAAATCTGATAACAAAAAAGCAGTTCTCCCACTTATTTCTCTCATTTTTCGTTTTAAACATTCAAAAATATGTTTCGTATTCTTGTCAAAATCCATGGTTAATATTAATCTTCGATCTGATGAATCATGTGTATATGCGAGAAACAATCACCAAGTAAAACATCATACTATTATACAAAATATTATATCGTATCGAAATTAGCTGTAAAAACAAGAACAATTGAATTAAAAAAAAAATATTTTTTTTTAATTAAATGAATGATTTTTTGTCGATGTATTCTTCGAATGACACAAGCGATCTAGATACACAATGAAATTCAATAATCATAAGCAAAGGAAAATAATTTTTCAATTTATGAATATGATTGCATCAAATTATTTATAAGCGCCCTGTGCGCATTCCATAATAGAACAAGAGTTCAAATTCTGTTGACTATTTTTCTGCCGATTCTACAAACACTTTGCCCGTCTATACCTGTTTTTCCTATTTATTGGCGTTGACAAGTGTCCGCTGAGTGGCGCGCTTGTAACAGAGAAATCCCCGAAATCTGAAAGTGTGAGTCTAAGAGAAGGATGACATTCCGCAACAAATGTAAATCCTTCTGAAAAGGACTATCTATCTATCTATCTAAGATGTTCTACTATCAAATTCTTGAAAACCAAAATTTCAGAGCTACATTCTCGAACATTGAAATTACAGTGATTATTTTTTGACATTGCTAGAAACCAATGGAAACGTTCAATTCAAATAATTCATATACATTTTGGCCAATCAATAGTGGGAATATTCTACCTAGAAAATTGTCGCGGGAATAATTTGAGGTATTTTGTTTTTATTGTCTAACAACCTATATTTTCAATTTGACGTCTGTCATCAATTCGCCTGAAAAATGTGAAATGAATCAAAACCGGTTTAGTACATTATATAATTTTGCAAGGAAATGTGTTTATGATCGTAACATCAAAAAATAATCTAAAGAATACCACACGAGAGTTCGCTATAGTAGAAAATAATTATCTAGATTTCTTTCTCAAACTTGTTGGCAATAGCCACTCGAGCCAGTTGGTCTCTCTTGTCTATTGCCTGGCAACAAGTTTTCGAAAATCTGTCGAATTATTTTCACTCTCTTGTGATATTACAACTGAGAATGTGATGATGTCAAATAGCTCTGGAAAGCGCTCATTTTCCAAAATGAAAAAAATAGGCGAATTACGATGAGACAAAGCCGCCTATCAAAGTTATCGCTTCTTAGCATTGAGAATGATTTTCTCCGGATGCTGGATTTGACCGAAATCATCAATGATTTTTCGTCGAAAAAAGCTCGCAAGAATCCCTTTGTTTACGCTGTAATTTAATTTATTTCTTGTATTTTATTATGCCTACATATGCTCGAGTCGAAATAATTTGATTTGTTCCGGAATAAAAAAAAAAAAAACTTGTTTGAAAAATAATTAGGGGCCTCCACTCCTTTGTTGCCCCAGGGCCTCCACACCTTTTAATCCGGACCTGGTTACATGGTAATGATAATTAGCTCATTACTTGGAAGAAAACCATACTGATATCTTATTTTTATCGCATTTTAATTGCAGTTCATTCCACTTGAAATTTCATTTTCATTATTATTTGACCAGCTTCTCGACGATATTCGCCGCTCCCTATTTCAAATTATAACGTTCAAGAGGGAATAATCAAATTAAAAACAGAACGTATGAACGCTCTTTCGCAGCTTCATGACTCGCCTCGTTCTCACGGCAAATCACATTATAGCGGAATGGTTTTTAAAAGACCCGTAAGGTAATAAATTGCTTTCTCACCCTTGTGTAGACAAAAAGAGATCGGGGTATAATGGCAATAATACGGAATCTAATTATAAAAAATATCTCGCACATGGATGCTGCCGCGCGATGACAAAAGAATAACCGGCCGCGCGCGGCCCCCTATGTCTATCTGTGGGAATCAGAATCGCAAATATAAATGAATCATTGTGCAGGGATTTCGGGTCGCGTGTCTTCAGAATTAGGCCCCACCAGTCACGTGCTCTTAGGTATGCGATTAGTGCGTACTTCGGTGACATCAATCAACGGTAAAGTGGAGATAACGAACCTACGCCACGATTTTCTACAGTCTAAATGGATTCTGTGCAACCTCACCCTTCAACTCTGAGGGATAACGTTTGATGTCGGCCGGATGGTCAATTGATCAACATTCAGTATAGCGTGAAATAAAGGAAAGAGAATCCTACTTCATGTCCCAATCAACGAAAAATCTAAAAAATCTCTGTACGTCGAAGTGAAATGAGTGGGATCATCTCAATGTTGGAGGAGTATGAAAAATACTGGAATGAGTTTTCATAGCTTACAGAATATTCTCAGGTTAAAAAGAGAGTGACAACATTTTTGGTAATTTCATATATCCAACATAACAAAGTTATATTTCCCAATAAAATGCATTGAATATCGATGGAGTAGAATTCAATGTCAAAAGTTGTCTACCCTGTTACGTCTGATAATTAAAAAAATATTTTTTCGTCGACCTCTACAAAAAATCACATTTTACATACTAATTTGCCAATGAAAAATCGACTATTTTTGAAGGCAAGTACTTTTCGTCCGCAGATACTTTTCGTCCGCAAACTCTTTTCGTCCGCTGTGGTCGCATGTGAGTGAAGTTAGCAATGAATTCGTCAGCAACGTTTCTGAAAAAATCGTTGCCAGCAACGATTTGATGGGGCGGATTTCATGCAGTTCAAAATTATTTTTTATGGTTCTTGAGGTGAGGAATCTCACAAATAGAGTTTGAAATGAACGTAATACAATGCAAACCATTGTGCCTATGTATCACAGTTAAATACATTGAAAATTTGAGAATGAAGCAAGAAAATTCGGATATTATCAATGAATCTACATGATGTCAAGTAACTCAAGAACGAAGAAAAAAGTCACCTTGGAATTCTACCAGATTATGAAAAATTATGTGGTCTTTTCAATGGTTATCGAATATTTTTTCACAAGCTTTTATTAAGTTTTTCCACTTGTGTGTTTGTTCATTTAGTTTGGGTAAAATCTTGCAAGTAAAGTTGAACCCTAGGCGTCCGATAACTTGGAATTTTGCAGGTGGTTATAATTCCGTTGACAATGTATTAGAGAATTTTTGTTGACAAAAAAGCAAAATGGCGGCTCCAAGACGTCCGACCAGATTTGTGGTCCGATTCAAAATTGGTATGTGGGGTTTTGAGGTCGGAGATTATGATTTCATGTCAAAATTATTTCATTCAAGATGGCGGACGAGTTTTGTAATAAAAATTGGTATGTGGGGGGATTAAGGGTCAGTCGGAGAGTCGAAAAGTAATTGAAACCCCGATTTTTTTTTATGTTCGTTATTTTTAAGACGTATATCTTGAGAACAAGGAATGATGCCATCGTGAAATTCGACAAGAATATGGAGAATGATGTGTTCTTTCCATCTATGACCAAGAAAATTTTTAAAATCCCGTTCGGAAAGTCGAAATGGAATTAAAATCCCAATTTTTTATTGTTTTCGCCATTTTTAAGACGTATATCTTGAGAACAAGGAATGATGCCACCGTGAAATTCCACAATAATATAAAAAATGATGTGTTCTTTCCATATATAACCAAGAAAATTTTTAAAATCCGGTCGGAAAGTCGAAATGGAATTAAAATCCCAATTTTATATTGTTTTCTAATTTTAAGACATCAAAAGGAATGATGCCACCGTTTTTTTTTTCCTTTTTTGAAATTAAAATATGGAGAATGATGTGTTCTTTCCATCTTTAATCGAGAAATTGTTTTCCATATTATTGTCGGATTTCACGGTGGCATCATTCCTTGTTCTCAAGATATACGTCTTAAAAATGGCAAAAACAATAAAAAATTGGGATTTTAATTCCATTTCGACTTTCACCGGATTTTAAAAATGTTCCCGATCATAGATGGAAAGAACACATTGTTTCCCATATTATTGTCGATTTTACGGTGGCATCATTCCTTGTTCTCAAGATACACTCTTAATAATGGCGGAAACAATAAAAAATTGGGATTTTAATTCCATTTCGACCTTCCGAGCGGATTTTAAAAATGTTCCCGATCATAGATGGAAAGAACACATTGTTTTACATATTATTGTCGAATTTCACGGTGGTATCATTCCTTGTTATCAAGATACACGTCTTAATAATGGCGGAAACAATAAAAAATTGGGATTTTAATTCCATTTCGACCTTCCGACCGGATTTTAAAAATGTTCTCGATCATAGATGGAAGAAACACATTGTTTTCCATATTATTGTCGAGTTTCACGGTGGCATCGTTCCTTGGTCTCAAGATACACGTCTTAATAATGGCGGAAACAATAAAAAATTGGGATTTTGATTCCATTTCGACTTTCCGACCGGATTTTAAAAAATTTCACGATAATAGATGGAAAAAACACATCATTTTCCATATAATTGTCGAATTTCACGGTGGCATCATTCCTTGTTGTCAAGATATACGTCTTAAGAATGGCAAAAACAATAAAAAATTGGGATTTTAATTCTATTTCGACTTTCCGACCGCATTTAAAAAAATGTCTTAATTAAAGATGGAAAGAACACATCATTCTCCATATTCTTGTCGAATTTCACGGTGGCGTCATTCCTTGTTCTCAAGATATACGTCTTAAAAATTACGAACATAAAAAAAATTCGGGTTTCAATTACTTTTCGACTCTCCGACTGACCCTCAATCCCCCCATATACCAATTTTTATTACAAAACTCGTCCGCCATCTTGAAAGAAATAATTTTGACATAAAATCACAATGTCCGACCTCAAAACCCCACATACCAATTTTGAATCGGACCACAAATCTCGTCGGACGTCTTGGAGCCGCCATTTTGCTTTTTTGCCAACAAAAATTCTCTAATGCATTGTCAACGGAATTATAACCACCTGAAAAATTCCAAGTTATCGGACGCCTAGGGTTCAACTTTACTTGCAAGATTTGACCCAAACTAATGAACAAACACACACGTGGAAAAACTTGATAAAAGCTTGTGAAAATACATAGGCACAATGGTTTGCATTGTATTACGTCCATTTCAAACTCTATTTGTGAGATTCCTCACCTCAAAAACCATAAAAAATAATTCTGAACTGCATGAAATCCGCCCCATCAAATCGTTGCTGGCAACGATTTTTCCAGAAACGTTGCTGACGAATTCGTTGCTAACTTCACTCACATTGTGGTCGCTATTATACGGCACGGTGCGGGAGCGGCGATTGAATCATTTTTGTAAATCCACTATTTTATAAAAACATAGGCGCCTGTGACAATAACTGTCATTTGCTGTCGTCAAATTAATTATGTACGAAATCCGCTAGATTTTACGTGTGAATAAGACCGTGGTGCGAATATTGGTGTTCATAATAATCAAGAATGGATAGTGATAGCGATATGGATATCAGTAACACTCCTCCGGAGCTGCGGGAATTGGCATCTACGGCCACGTTAGATTTACTCTCCCAGAAATGACGAATTTTATACGAAAAACAATTCAACACATTCAAGAACTGGCGTCAGGAACATAATGTCGAGAATCTCTCAGAAAATGTTCTTCTGGCCTATTTTTCTAGTAAACCTGGCAATAATTTAAGTCATCAACGCTATGCTCGATATATAATCTATGCTAAAATCCACTTTAGCCATTGAGGAAAACGTTAACATATCCAAATTTCCGTAACTTAATGCATTTTTGAAAAAAACAAAGCGTTGGGTACAAAGCGAAGAAATGTAGAGTATTTAGTCGAGAAGAAATAAACAGATTTCTTCGTGGTGCCCCAGATGAAACTTATCTTTTGTCCAAGGTAAAATGTTTTCATTTATTTTGCTGATGTATTTATTGTTATATTATTACAGCTCTGTTTAATTATTGGAATTACTGGGGCTTGTCGAAGAGACGAACTAAGTAAAATAACGACCAAAGATATTGTTGATCAAGGCGACATGCTTGTAATAACCATTCCAGACTAAAAAAATGCTAAAACGCGAGCTTTTACAGTTACAGACAAACTTTGCGATGGAGTGAATCCTTTAGAAATTTCGACAATACGCCAACTCAAGACCGGAGCATTGTAATCATAATATATTGTTCGTCAATTATAAATTAGGAAAGTGTACAGTCCAAGTGATTGGTGTGCATACATTTGCGAAGATAGAGGAAGTGACCAAATATGGAATAGTATCCATGATATGGAATACCCCCATTTTTCTCAAATGCAAACTCACACACGCAATAAACAGTGATTTTCTGTCTCTTTCTACTCCCATTTACGCGTACAAGTTGTAGCATGTCAGTCGAGCCAGCCCTTTCGTCGTAGTGACAGTGTTTTGTTTTATCGCTGCCGCATAACTTTCTAAGGTACGTAAAAAATAATTATTTTTCGTACAGAAAGTGCACACAGTATTGTTTTTATAACTTTTAGAGACCCTTTAGATGTTCTTTAGTATGTTTTAGCGGTATTAGATAGTATTACTTTCTGAAATATAAATATGTGAATATCAGTTTGAAATAGTTGGAAAATCCAAATATGGACGGATCACAGTGTCCAATTATGGACTATTCCATAATTGGACACTGTGATGTATCAGCTGACTTAATGACTTTGTTAATTATTTTTTTTTCGGGTTTTATCAGAATGGCAGGCGTCAATTGGAAAACGAAGCGAAAGAAATGGAATTCAGAGCATATGGCAGAAGCTATAAAATTAGTACGAGAAAAAAAAATGGGTTATTTGAAAGCTGCAAAACACTTCGATGTGCCAAGATCTACCTTGTTTCGTTTATGTCAGAAAAACGAATTTTCTCCAGAAGAAGCCGCAGCTACTACACTCGGAAGGAAATCTGTCTTAGGGACAACCCTTGAAAATCTTTTGGTAGACTACATTTCGACGATGGAGAGAAAATTTCATGGCTTGACGAGAAATGATGTTCGAAGAATGGCGTACATGTTAGCAAGTCGTAATCAGTTGAAAAATCCATTTGGTGCGACTGGCATGGCTGGAAAAAAATGGCTTGAATTATTTCTGAAACGCCATAAGGACAAGCTATCAGTGAGAAGACCAACTGGCACGTCTTTTGCTAGAGCCTTTGGATTTAGCAAAGAAAAAGTAGACTCATTCTTTGATCTCCTCGGAAACGTCTATGCTCAAGGAAACTATGGTCCAAGTCGCATATACAACGTGGATGAATCAGGGCTTACCGTAGTACAGAGCAAGATACCCCAAGTGATTGGACATAAAGGAAAACGGCAGATAGCAGAATGAGAAGAAATCAAAAGGAAAAAAACCAAAAGAAAAGACTAAGCCTATGTCTGATTCAGATGATGAGGAGGTGATGCTGTTTGATACAGACAGCGAACCCGATGCCTTGATAGGATGTACAGCTCCAGACTCTGAAGATTTGGAGTGTATTTTCTGTGGTATGCTGTTTTCGAATGACACTCATGGGGAAACATGGATCAAGTGCCTCATGTGTGGGCTCTGGAAACATAATGATTGCGCTGGGCCAGAGTTTGATACCTGGATTTGCGATTTTTGTAAATAATCTGTGTTCATTTCTTTATTATACCAAAGTTTTCAAAGAGTCTCTTATAAGCTAAGGTTAATTTTTCATAGTGATTATAGTATTCCATATTTGGGGTACCTATTCCATATATAGGTACCTTTATCGTTTTTTAGTTTTTGAAAATTTTTCTTACCTCAAACTGAACAAAATAATCTGAAATTGTTACAGACTTAAGTGCAAATATATGATTGTTAATAATTACCACAAAAAGTATTTTATTTATAAAATTTTTGAAAGTTATGCCTGAAAATCAAAACGGTATTCCATATTTGGTCACTTTCCTCTACCTAACTTGATCGCAAAATACTTAAAATTGCCAAACGAACTAGAGTACACTGGGCATTGTTATCGGCGCACATCTGCAACACTTTTGGTCAATACCGGCGCAGATATTATGTCATTAAAACATCTCGAAGGATGGAAATCCTCAACAGTCGCCGGGGCATACATTGAGGATTCCACTCCCAATAAAATAAACGTATCAAAAAGCATTTTAACAGGTAAAGCACACCAAGAGAGAAGTTTTGGAAATATTGCTGCTGGAGCACCTGTATCCGAAGTTGCATCAACGAGTACCCAAAATCAAAACTTGTCTCTTGCATCTTCTTCGACAACAGGAATTAATATCAATAATTGCACAAACTGTACGTTCAATATTCATCTTCGAGATTGATTGAATTTTGTAGTATAATTAAAATATAGAGTTGTTACACTTCAAATCAGAATAAATTTTGTTTGAATTCATTAGAATTATGATCGAGTCTGCAGTTCGAAGAGTGGGCCATATCCGAGGCCAGCAAACAGGTGAGTGCTTAATTTCATAAAGGTATGTAGAGGTCGACGAAAAAATGTAATATGCACCTCGGCGAAAAACTGTCTATTATCTCGCCTGCTTGCTAGCCTCGGCAGGCTCGGCTATAATAGACAGTCTTTCGTCCTTGGTACATAAATGACTATTTTCAGTTTGTGTATTTGATTTTTTGCGTTATCTGTTTGATAATGAAAAAAAAAGTTATTTTCAGAGATGAACAATTCTTCAAATGTACATACCTCAAGTATTATTAAAATAAACTTCGAAAAATAATAATGTCCTAAATATACTACATTGAAAGAGAACGTGAATATGAAGGATCTTTTCCTCCACTGACTACTGTTAGAGACGTTCATTATACTGATTACACCTACAGTATCGGAAACAATTTATCTGGGGTATAGATAGAAATCTACACGACCAACAAGGAACGCAATGATATGATAATACCACATAAACAAGAGAGACGCACTGCTGTGCGCCCCTCCTGTTACCCCACCCGACACATTAACTGACCACGTGACAATGCGACACAGCGCACAGTCGTAAATTGAGTTCAATTTACGACTTGCCGAGCCGTGGTTGCGAAAACAAAAGACCATGACAATTATCACCTTTTGAAATATGCCGCATATTTACACAACCGCAGAGAAAGTACAGATCGTTAAGTGGTACTTTGGGGGTAATTCTGTACAAGATACTAGAAATCTATTCATAGTGGCTTTTGTAGATAGACCTGTACCTACGGAAGCGACTGTCCTTTCAATTATTGATGAATTTCAGAATTTTGGGTGTGTGGCAGCACATTGCAAAAAATGTCCCACAAATCCACCACCGCACACACACACACACAAGTGTGTGCATTGGCAGAAACGACACCTTGTTCGAGTAGACAGATCGCTGACGAAGTGAATTTGAATGAAAGAACTGTAAGGAATATTTTGAAGAGAAACGGTTCATTGTTTCAAAGTCAAGACCACACAAGAACTTTTGCCTGGAGACCATTTCAGACGTATGGAGTTTTGTGAAACGATGGTCGAAAAATGCAATAGGGCATTTCGTGTAAATGATGACTTTCTGAAAAAGGTGTTATTTACCGATGAATCGTCCTTCTCAATTCATCGAAAACACAACCCATCTGTAAAACGTTATTGGTCTCGTAAAAATAAACATTTGAGTTTTGCTGTGAGGACACAGTACCCAAGAAAATTTAATGTGTGGACGGGACTTTTAGGCGATCACGTCATAGGCCCATTTTTTATTGAAGGGAATTTAAATGCAGCAAAATATTTGCAACTATTGCAAAATCAAATTATTCCTGCAGTTCGCGCTCTTCCGATTGACTTTAACGACGTGTGGTTTCAACAAGATGGTTATCCTGCCCACAATGCAGGCACGGTGGTTACATTTTTGAATCAATTATTTCCCGTTCGGGATTTATTTGTACGCGAGGTACAATCAACTGGCCACCTCAATCACCAGATGTAGCACCTCTCGATTTTTATTTCTGGGGCATGCTAAAATCGAAGGTATATCGGCATGAGTTCGAACGTGCCACCCATTTAGATGAACTGAGAGCAAAAATTATTCAGTTGTGTGCTCAGGTAACACCAGTTACCCTTGCGGCTACCAGAACAGAATTGTACAATAGATTCGGCTATTGTTTGGCCCAAAATGGTGGTTTGTTCGAACATTTAATAAAATAATTCCGTACACAAAATATTTAATTTGGTTTGTCTTTTCTTGTAAATATTTTTTTTCTCTCCATTCAAGATATAATTGTTTTTCTGTTAGAAATAAGTTTTTTGTTTTTATTCTTACAGCAATATCGTTTGCTTTTGTTTATGTTTAAGAATTTCCTTTTGTTTTCGCGGCCACCACGGCACCAAAGATATTCTGATCTACCTGTCGTCCGACAGATTAAATTGAATCAATGATTCAGTTTAATTTGTTCAAATTATCTGATGTGAAATTATCGTCAAAAATTCTTCTTCTTTGCAGCGCACACATTCTCCCGACTGTTGCTGGTATGATACTGACGTCCTGAGCTAACCGCCCTGACTCTCCTATCTCTGTGTCGTGACGTCGATATCCCTTCCTCGGAGGAGAAATTGTAATGCTCTCTCAACATATAGCAAGCTATTCTTCACGCTCTCATGAAACCACCATACCCAAGATAAATACTTTCCGATACTGTATTTATAAGAACCAATATAAAATGATACAATGAACATATTATATAAATGTTTAATCAAGGTTGTGTGTGAATTTTTCTTATATCGATTTCAGATTGCAGCTAAGTCTAATAGAAGTGAAGTGAGCAGTCGAAAAAGTGAAAACGGGCAAAACCAGTGGTAGATATGGATGGTTTCGGTAAAGCGCAATTCGAAATGTGATCTATGATACGTACAAAAAGAGTTAGTATTTTATATTGATCTAGTCACTATACGATATTTAATGGAAATAATAATTTCCGGAGAACATATCACTTTAAAAACTCTAGAAAATGTACTGAAAGTGATCTCTTCAAATGTTGGACATCTTCAGGAAAATTCTAAAAAAATATATTTTACATTCAAATGAGATGATCCCCGTTGTGGTTTGATAGAACTGCCTAGTATCGCAAGTAGACGCATACACTTTTTATGCGAGTACCCAAAACTTAAGAACTTACGTTAGTTTGTATTCTTTTACGAAATTATGTCACAATTTGGCGTTTCTGGCGAAATTACAATGTGAAGAGTGTAAAAAATGATTGCACCACGCTTAAGACAAGATAACACCTTGATACACCAGTTGGAATTATTTTAATTCAAGGTATATTGCTAAATGCAGTACAGTTTTATTTGTAGAGTTAACTTCGTTTTTTGTTCGAAGAAAAAAAACCGATTACCATGGATGAATAAACCGAAAAAAAAATCTGCATTGACTCGAATATCTGTTTCAAATACTTCGTCTTCCACCATGTTCAATCCCATCGGTTATATCTGAAGATCAACAGATTTTTTAATGGGGATTTTGAAAAATCACTTGCTATATGGAAAGATACTTCAAGTAAAGCTGCACCTGAGGTATAAGCTATAACTATAATGGTATAAATGGGTTTGATAGGAAAGATGTTCAGCCCCTAGCCAATATATTATGACTCTAAATACGTTTACGCTATTACTCCTTGATTGAAAATTCAATGCAGGTAATACCCACCTGGTAAACCAAAAATTCAAAAAATCATCACCTCTTTACGAGTCTCTAGCATATAGCGTCGCCATTTGTCTTCGAATGACTTATTTTCTATATTCCATACGGTATTAGATGATAATAATACATACCAAAAACTAGAGACACGTTACTTTACGACTTTCATTTCTTATCAAATCCATGTTCATGGAATTAATTATTTATCTGTTTTTAATATTTTATGTAGTTGAAAAAATATTTTTTTTCTCACAATATTATTTGAGTGTATACTTGCGAAATAATAATGGAAGGTACCGAAACATATGCCATATCATACTAAAATGACGGATTCTTGTGGTTTTGTGGAAAGGAAATGTAGAATTATGTCTTTATAAGAAATAGTATAATTAAATTTTCTGACCCTTGATAGAAAACTTTTCTTTTTTTTTCTTTGAATCGAAAATATTCGTGGAAGTGGATTGGAACACATGAGTAATTCATCTAAATATAAGTCTTTTTTATACCCCCTGAAGCTAGAGGTATTGTCATTCATTTTCAATAGCCCACTCTAATAAACATCTGCTAGTCAGAAACGCAGCTGAAGCTATCCCATGTATTACGGTATTGAGTTGGGAACATTCTAACTCCTCAAGTAAATTTTTCCTCTAAAATATTATTTGTAGATATATCTGCTCGTGAATCAGAATATGATGATACATTTTCATGATATCTGCACTAATTGAAATTATTATAATAAATATTGCTAATATCTAATCAATATTGAAAATAAATTAGATTGTATCATGATGATGCTATACTGACAATTATTTAATGGTATTCTATTGTCGGTTTTGGCACTACCATCAAAAACTACTTGCACCATGGTGATCAAATTTGGATCCAAAAAGGGTTCTGATTGAATATTTGAACTGAAAATGGAATAGTTCACCAAGTTTGGAGAACATTGACTTCCTAAAGCTATCCAACCAAGAAGTGCTTTTTGAAGCACATATTGTTGCCTGCCAAGATACTAAAGAATCGCCTACTCCTTTAATGGCAATATCGACCGTTTGTTTCTTCAGACCTAGCTCATTGCACAATTCTCCGGTAATATGAACTTTGTGTAACTGGGCTGGTGGCCAAGAGCGTAGAGGCGGTGGTTGATGCCCAGAATGTCCGGGTTCGATTTCCGATACGGCTACTGAAATAAAAAAAAAAACTGTAGTTTCGTTGAGCGGGAGGAGATATGAGATGACCAACCGAACATTCTTGCTACCTAGATATCAATCCTTCGGACTGTCCACGGTTACCAGCCGAATAGTAGTTCGGATGACACTTAAAAAGCTAAGGTCCCCAGCTTCTTAACTTTCACGAGTCTCTGACTTCCGAAGGTTGCTTTGCAATTAAGTTGGCGGTTAAAACACTTTTTTTCCAACCATCCATGAGGGCTCTTGCCTTATGGAATTGGCCACGATAGTTTTTAACCGACGAAACCGAAAAGGAGGAGGTTCTCTATTCGATGCGTATATTTTTTTCAAGTATGACCACGCATAACTTTTCACAGAAGATTCCGACTCCGATGATTCTTCTTTCATTGGATAGGGTGTTCTTCGAAGTTGGTTCCACTCAAATTTGAACAGAAAAGTCCATCCCTAAGGGTAGCAAAATGTAGGATATTGATCGTTGACCCTCTGAATTTTGGTCCGTTAACCGATTCTATCAGGCATAACTTTGTAGTGGGTTTTCCGATTTGGATGATTCTTTCTTTATTAGATAGGGTATACCTCTCCCTTGATCATATTCCAATTCGGAATGGAATAATCCACCCCTATGGGTAGAAAAATAGGGGATGATTGATTTTTCACTCGTGAACATTGATATGTAGTTGACATTGACAGATCCTCCTACATCCGTCACAATAATTACATTCTATGGAAGGATAGAATTATATACAAAGTGATGGAATCAACTAACCAGAACTTTCAAAAATAATTTATATTATACAACATTAGATAGTTAAAGTAGATAATCATATTATTTAACAGTTAATAGTTGAAGTGAGGTAGGTAAGTAAGTATTTTGGAAGTAATCAAAAATCAAGTGGGTAGTAATTAGTAGATTTCAGCTACAAAAAATTAAAAAATAAAATTTTTCAACAAAAAATTAAACCGACGAAAAAATCAACTGAAAAGCAAAAAATAAAATAAACCTTTTTAGTCTTAATGATAATTGAGCTCCTAAACTAATGTGAGTAACTAATTTTGAGTCGGCGCCAAACAAACTAGCAATTGAATTAGGTAAAGCGTAAAATGATGGCAGGGAGATGCATAGCGGCGTTTTGATTATTTCTTCAAAGTATAATAATGAATTTTGATAATTGTTTGTTTGGCGCCGAATCAAAATTATTTACTGACATTAGTTTAGGAGCTCAATTATCATTAGGACTAGAAAGCCTTATTTTATTTTTTGCTCTTCAGTTGATTTTTTGTCCGTTTAATTTTTTGTTGAAAAGTTTTTATCAACTAAAATAATTGCAGTGGGAAATAATATTCAAGAATGCATTCATCATTCATCAAGTCTTAATGGTAGATAATAAATTGGATTGAAAAGACGATTCCACATATTATGGGTGACATAATGTAATAGATGTTGGGGATCTGAAATTCGAAGAGGCTAAATATCTTCAATAAAAAGTTTCAAACGAAATATTTTAATGCACCTTCTTGCATAGTGATCCTACAAATATTTTAGCCTACTTTTATGTCTTCACAAATTCAGATTCAGTCCGAAATATATGACTAGTGATTAAATAGGTTCAGAGAAGGTTCGAAGCCTACTTCTATATATTTTTTAGTCATCAAAAGGAAATAAAGAAATAAACATTGAGAAATTGAACTAAACCACATCTCCCTTTTTTATTTCTTGATTTTTCATGTTATCTCCAGTTTCTTAATCCTCATTTGTTGATCAAGTTAATTTTATTCAAGAACTTCTTAATGTCCTAGTCATCGTACAATAATGTTTTCTCCTTTCGTTATAATTTCGCCATATTGGTATTTTATCTGGTCTAGCTGTATTCATATATTCATCACCAGATATTTCATTTGAATCAATTTGTTTCTCAGACTGGTGACTTAACAACCTCAGCTGTGCAACTATTACAATTAGAAGTTTTAAGGTTGATTTTACTAGTTGTTCAGAATCTATTTTTTTTTCTTACGCTAACCAGCCTGTACTTTGGTGACTCCCGAAAATATTATCTCTTTGTAAGACTAATAGATATTCTGGAGGATGGGCCTAACTGCCTTATAAGTTTAAAGATGGCGTCTATGGAAACAATGAAAAAATCTGAAACAGCTATTTTCATACCAATATTGGCAAACTATTATATGTCATTGGATTCACACAAAAACAGAATGCTGATATTTTTCGATGAAAGCATAATTTCTGTTAGCTCTCTATGATATGCTACAAATGAGGTTAGTTTCTCCCATTCGAAAATTGTTTATCTCTATTCAACTCATGTAACTTATCAGTCTCTTTCTTTTCAGAAAAAATCTTATATGTCAGGTTTTTCATCGATTGTCAGCAATGAATTGTTAAATGTACCTTTCCCAGTAAACGCGCCATCGGTTATTTTAATTAGGAACTCCCCATTGACGGAAAGTTACGCGACTAAATCGCCAAGAGCGGCTAACTCGATTATCTGCAACGCGTAGATGATCATTAATAATAGCCATAAACATGCACGAATCGGTGTGCTATGATTGTGAGTCATACGTGTGTCTGCGTCGATTTGGCGTATATAGTCTAGGGGTATTGGTGTGGCAGAATCAGGATCTGGCATGTAGATTAGACATACCCCAATGTGTGCAGTCTGTTCTCCGATCTGGCCCAGTTATACACCGATTAGTTCTGCAGGGGTGCACGTCCCTTGCCTCACGTTCGTCCACCCCTCTTGTTTGTACCTTGCTTGCACGTTCACTTTCCAGTGGAACCTTTTTGTCGAAACTAGAAAGATGATGAAAGAATCCATCAATCATAGTTCCCGGATCAGTAAAAAAAAACAATAAATGTACGCATTTCTCTCGGTGGATCGAGTTATGGCATATAGCACTTCATGAAGGTCATACATCGAGGTATGCTGGATTTTTCTAGATATTTACTTCGAGAATTTTCACAAGAACATCTTGAATAAACAAAACAATATATATATATATATATATATATATATATATATATATATATATATATATATATATATATATATATATATATATATACTAGCGGACCCGACAGTCGTTGTCCTGTCCAAATTTCTATGTTCCCTGAAATGTTTTCCCGAAAATTTTCCTGTTATCCCGTTATCCCATTTTCATGTTACCCCTTTTTGTCTTTACCCGGTTATCCCGTTTTCCCGTTATCCCCTTATCCTGTCATCCCGTTATCCCGTTTTTTTGTTATCCCGTTATTCCCGTTATCCCGTTTTCCTGTTATCCCATTTTTTCTTTATCTCGTTATCCCATTTTCCCCTTATCCTGTCATCCCGTCATCCCGTTTTTTGTTATCCCGTTATTCCCGTTATCCCGTTATTCCCGTTATCCCGTTATCCCGTTATCCCGTTTTCCTGTTATCCCGTTATTCCCTTATCCTGTCATCCCGTTATCCCGTTTTCCTGTTTTTTCGTTATCCCGTTATTCCCGTTATCCCGTTTTCCTGTTAACCCGTTTTTTCTATAAAATAAAATAAATAATAGTGGTTGATCGTAGAAGGGTGAAAATTAGGAGCAATATGAATTTTTTTATTCTAAGTCATGACAAAATAAAAATAAAAATCTTGCCAAAGAAATTGATGTTGATAGTAGAAGGGTGAAAATTTAGGGTTGTATGTATTTTTGAATGCTGTATCATGAAAAAATAAAAACAAAGAATTTTGTCTAAAAAATAAAAAACTAAATCAAGGGGTGAGTAGGAGATTTAAGCCGGTTCTGGGTCTCCCCCCACCACTATGACGTCACGTGTGACCTTGAATAGTTGCAGGTGTGCAGTGTGTGTGTGTTTGACCTTGAGATTTGACTTTGAGATTTGTCATTGAGTTTTGATATTGGGTTTGGTCGACTTTGAGATTCGACTTGACCTTGAATATGACCTTGAGATTCATAACATTAAGTTTTGACTTTGAGATTTGACCTTGAGTTTTGATGTTGGGATTGTTTCGGCAACCTCAAGATTTGATCTCGATGTTTGTTTGACCTTGACTAATGTTGTGGTGTAGGCATACATATTCTGTGTAGTCATGACCTTCATGAATCCTTGCACTCTCCAAGCGAGGAGGGCATTCATCCTGTGAGAGAGCTAAGAGTGAACTGCGAGTATTGATGAGTGTGTTGATGCTCAAGTGCGTAATGACCTTCACAGTCCCATCTACTGGAAATGGAGTGGGATGTCTCTTATAAAAATGTGTGGAGTCGTTGATGAGAAATCAGATGTTAGATAATATCATCAGAGTGAATACAGAGTACGAGAAGTTTCTCAATTCAGTGAGTGTATTTTTTATAAGGTGAAATAATCTATATTTTTCATACAGTCTTACTATGTCTTTTCTTCCAAAAGTTGTAGATTTGAAGAGAATCAATTCTTCAATAATTGAAAAGAGGGTGGGAGCTTTTGAACAAAGACCAATATCATCATTACCCATCGGTAAAGCTTTCAACATACTTGGTATGACGATTTGTATAACCCGATATGGGAGATCTATTCTAATGACATTACGTGATGATAATGATACTTTATTCAAATCATGGTTGTCAAAAAGTATTTCGGATGAATTCAATGCGGACGATCAGTTGCATAAAGTTCAGATTTCAAATATACAATAACATATTTGGGTCAGAGTCCACAAGTAGCAGGGAGTTTGAGAACTCGTCCTCTAGTAGAATTCAACTACATTAAATGATAATATTGTTTATATGTTAATAGTTAGGATATAGTGATTTTATGTTGAATATAGATATTTCTCCATTAAAAAAATAACATTCAGTGTAGAAGTACTATATTTGGAGCATCACATTTTCTGATGTAAGTAAAATTATTTGAATATCAATGGAATATATTAACAATTCTTTTTTCGTTTCAGTTTTCAATATGTGGATGCATTACTCGAGTCAATGTTGGACGGAAGCCGTGGACATCAATACAGCCATCGAGAGATTGAACTCCTACTTGAATGCTTTGAGTCAAGATGTCCTCCATGCTACAGTCTATGATTTGAATGTTTGCTTCGATGAAGATGAAATCCAAAGATGTGCACATTTATCCGAGAAGTACGTCAAGGGTACAATACTTTGTGAGGAATTCAACCAAGGAGCCTTAAACTTGCAACAATTCTGTGAAGAAATGATCAAATTGGATCTGGAAGGATTTCTCCACACCCTTTACCATTCCTACCTGATGACATCATCGAGAAATATCAACTATATGATGAATATGATGATGAATATGATCATGTAGATATTTGATATGAAATAAAACATATATTTACAAAATCTTGTTTATTTATTTTTTCATTACACATAAACATTATTGATATACTTAAAAATATTCAGATATAGTACAAAAATAAAATATTGAACATTTCAAAGTGAATTACGAACAGAGCCATCCAATGCATTGTAAGTCAAGAAGGTATCGTGTATAATGAGTGCATAGACTTTGGTGTTGGCTGGAAATTTATTTTTCTTGTTTCGAACTCCAGCTTGATATCCACTGTAGATGATTTTGTAGCATTCGGTTGATGTAAACAATCAATGATGAACAGGGATTCTGTTGAAATGCTTCAAGGTCCATAAGAGGCTCACTCATATCTTTGTCATAATAACTACGTTGGAAGTCCTCATATGCATAGTAAGCTGAAGAGAATAGTTTTTTATCAAAGTCCAGGTTCCAACGCTCATATGGGTAGACTTCAGAGTTCAAATACACTCGGATGTTATTAATGTCAGCATTTATGAATTTTGTCACATCCAGTGCTCTGTTTTCGGATGCAGTGGTACTTTGAAAACCAATAATTATGAAGCGAGGTGTTTCCAAAGTGTTGGTTGTTTTTATTGCCCATATGTCTGAAGATGTGCTACGCAATGAGGGTAATTCATAAAGATCCCACATACGATAAGCCAACTTGATTTTTGAATTCAGACCACTCTTATTTATTCTACTGAATAATTTGAGCTTCTGCTTGTCATCGGGCACAACATGTTTTATTTTCCATTCAATCTTTGTAATTTCCAAAGAGGCATCAACGTCTCCAATATATGAATTCTTGAATGAACGAGCTATAATCAAAATCAGTTCTTGTTTTGCATTCAGAATACTCTTCTTATAATCCTCGGCAAAACCCATCAAATATTTGAGAGGAAGTTTTCCACTGAATAAATGACTGGGTGCATCAATGATGTGTTGTTTTGTGTCGGAAAGTCCCCATCCAGTTGTCAAAAGCATGTGAGAGTGTGATTGACCAAATGAAACCATATTCTTCATTGTGGATGTTATGCCTGGTTTTCGAACAACGGCAACTTGCTCACCACCCATTTCATAGCGGATCTCATCGAAGAGGAATGCCAAAGCATTGTTGGAAAGATAGCATACTTTGTTCACTTCTTTTGGAATGAATTTTCCCTCAATGTAAATGAAACTGTCGGCAATGTCTAGTATTACATCTTGATTGTTGATTGCAATTCGGATTTCATCTGAATTCTTGAACAATGGTGATCCATACGGCTTATAGGTATGCTCGTGCAGACTTATGAGAGAATGATCGACCACTGGTTCATTGAAAATATTCAACTTGTCGCTGTTTGCTTCGAGTACCATTTTATTGTCGAATTCGGAGTCCAATTGAGTTTAGAAAATTAAGATCTCTCGCTGACAATGTATGTCTTTGTCGTTCAGCAAACACTTGTGGAATGACCTTCTTCCTGGCAAAGCTTTTCTTTTTGATGATATTTGATGAATGACGATCTTTGTTTGGTGAAAATATTTCGTATTCACTGTTTTGTCGTTTGTTGTAGCAAAAACCCATTACATTCGTTATTGTAATTTCTTCAATTCCAATATGACAACTATTTCTTCCACACTACCGAAATCAATGAGATTATTTCGATGATCCAATATGCGCAGAGTAATGTTGTCGATGAACTGACGTCCTTCCGGGCTGATGGGCATATAAATAATGTTGTTTGGCTCTTTGTTATATTATAACCCGGCTCAACATCAACGTCAAATGAAAAAGAATATAATTCTATTCGTCATTTATGTATGATCCTGAAATGATATTGTCAAGCAATCGAATGAGTCTCACGGGTACAATATTCACAGGAGATGTAGATTCATGCATGCGATTTGCACTGAATTCTTTCTTCTCGAATCCCAACAGGGATGCTATTGAGTTTTCATGTTTCAGGTTCACCACATACTTTGATTGCATCATACATTTGAATGTATTATTGTTTGCTCGGAGGCTGAACAATTCATCCAATGTGGTGTCATCATGTTTCGCGCCATGAAATAGATGGAATTCAAGTTCTCGTTGGATAACAGCATTTATTTCTTCTATCTCATATGCGCCACTTGGTATTTTTATAACACGTTTAGAACTGACTGTGGCGGCTTTATTTGCGGGAATGAAGAAAGTGATCAAGTTGTTTGTTTCCGTGACATTGTGGATTGTGTTGCATCCATAGAATCCCAAAAGCCCCAATCCATAACGGCTATTCTTATCCAGCTCAATGGGTGGGTAGAAGTCTGCACTCAAGACACTGGTTCCAACAGCTTGTAGCTCGAACTTTCGTGACATGACTGAATGCATTCATATGATAACAAATCATTTTATTGTTGTTCACAACACATGCGAAATAATTTTCTTCGTTTCCTCGGTGGCATTGTGTGTCCCAATTCAACTTGATTGTTATTGGCGCCAATATTACAATCATCGATGGTGCAATAACAACAAAATAGTTTCCGAGGTATGGGTCCGTCATTCACATCACTGGAATTGGATGTTCCAACACTTGCATTGTCCATATGATGTTCATAGCAATATTTATATTTTAAAATATCAATATCCTCTTGAAGGTGTTTGGGAAGTATTTCCCAAACCGATGCAATTTCATTAGCTGCACAAGAAATCATGACCTCTTTGGGCATATCTGCAAGTTGACCTTTACTCATTTTTTTCAAGCTGCGTAATCTTGAATATGCGATGAGGGAATGCCCCATTCTCTTAATAGCCTCTCGATCCATTTCTGGCGTGAAATCCATTTTAGCTTTTCGGGTGATTGGAAGAGAGAGAAACTTCAAGCATAAGTGTCCACACACAACTGTATTGTATTTCTGCTCACGTTCATAATTATACATAATTTTTCGACTGCATGTGTACCTCTCCGGAAGTAATGGACCAACTCCACTGGTGGGGTAGATCTCCAAAACTGTCGAAATATGTTGCAACTCTTCCAATTTTCCTGTATGCACCCAATGTGTTCCTCGACCGCTGAATCCATCCAAATTGATGATGGCCGTTTCATGATTACGTGGTCCTGAGGTTGGCAAATTATCACGCATGAACACACCACGAAAGTGTGGAATTTTCAATTGTTTGGCATAATATGTAAGATCTATATCTGTGAGAGGTTTAAGAGGTAGGGCATCAATTAGTTTTTTGATGTATATGGTTTGAGATAGATACCGAGGCCTTTGCGATATGGTTTCAAGAAAATACC
Organism: Gonioctena quinquepunctata; assembly: GCA_018342105.1. Lineage (NCBI taxonomy): Eukaryota > Metazoa > Arthropoda > Insecta > Coleoptera > Chrysomelidae > Gonioctena > Gonioctena quinquepunctata. Next base: position 612,509 of record JAFIRS010000614.1, read on the forward strand.
GCTACCCTTTTTTTCCTAAAGCTAATAGCCTCCATCTTTCTGTTATGATGTTTTACCTCTTTCAGACCACTACCTGCTCGCACTTGCTGAATTTATAGCTCTGCTTATATACCTGCAGCAGCACCAGCCAAACTACCCAATGCAGATAATCCGGCAAAAATTGGTATCAATGGTAAAATTCCACCAACTTTTGGAATAGGTATTATGCGAGGTGTGCAAATTTTTTTTCTTTCCGCCTGCTGCTTTCAAATATTTACGTGCTGCTTTCAATGCCATTGTTGTGGCCATCTTTCTATTGTTTGTCACGAATTGATTACCACCAGCTTTATGTAATTCATCCCGAACTTTTCGTACAATTCCTGCTCCGATGCTACTTTTCTGATTTTATTTCGCCCTTTTTTTCTTCGATGATTTATTTTTTCTCCTTCGTTGTTTGACATTGTTCACATCACAACCCATACCGAAACGCCTTTTCGCCTTCATTATGTTGGTGACGAGTAGAGCGTGCTCTCTCACGAATGCTTGCGTCCTTCGATTTGACCCTATCCCAAGCACTGTATTCAAGTTGTTTGTCTGCTTTATGTCTAGCTTCAATATCGTCGAGGATTCTCCGAGTATTGAATGTCGTGTGTTTACAGGCCCTATCTAATTTATTGATGCCTGGATCGTTTGCGTGCCAATCGTTTTGTAATTTAGTTCGGGTCCACAATATTGATATCCTCCAGGTAAATGCAATTCAAACGGCAATTTATTTATTAAAGAATTCACAAATCCTCGACCTTTTTTTTATTATTCGATCTCTTGCTTTTACGTCTGCTCCGTGTGGTGGTAGACATTTAAATGAAACATATCTCACACATCTTGCACTAATAAGTTAATAAGTGTCGAACCGTCAAACAATGCGCATTGTCAAGCAAAAAGAAGAGTTTGCAGTAGATAATTTGGATGAGAAAATCGGGACTGGATTAAATGGAGCGAACTCATTGTCGAACCTCTGTCGCTCATTAATCATCGGTCGTCAAATTTGGGGAAAAACAAATGCCTTAAATTGGCCAATTAAAATTTATCTCTACTGACACATCCACAAGGATTGCGATTTGCAAACGTTTATCTCTATTCAAAGTCGTTGAATCAACCGAAATATGAATACTTGCGCAATGTGTTAGCGCCAATAAAGGATTGGGTTTCTTCACATTCAGTAATAATGCAGACATTGTGCAACCCTCTGATGCCAAACCAAATTCAGTGTTCATTTTTGATGATGTGATTTGTGAAAAGCAGGATATTATCCGATCATATTTTGTATGGGACGCCATAAAGATGTTGATTGCTTCTATCTTGCACAGACCTATTCACGAGTCCCCAAACAGCTAGTGCGTGACAATACCAACTTCATCGTCATATTCAAACAAGACGAGATGAACTTACATCATATTTTCTCTGATCAGTCTCGCCCGATGTCACATTCAAAGAATTTCAAATGATGTGTGTGAATTGCTGGGATGATCAATAAGGATTCCTTGTCATTGATAAAGATCGAAAAGTATGTGATGGACGATATCGCAAAGGATTTGATAGTTTCATATATCCTTGATATCTCAATTCGAAAAGACTTAATCATTCATCGAACTCCGTCAAGGTCACTACAATAAACTCGTCATCGAAATAATGAATCTCTTGCGAGATGAATGTGTAGAAACCAAAATGGATTTGAAACGTCAACTAGTTCAAGCGACCGAAGCTGTTCGACAAAAATTCAATTCCATCAAAAGTGGAAATGTGGAAGAAAAGATTGCCCTCGAAAAACTTTATGATCCTATCACAAAACCACTCAATGCTCTTTCTTCTGCTGCTATTGTGAAACCGTCTACACCTTCTCGATCCATCCGAACCAGCACTCCAATTGGGAAAAACAATCTTTCAGCAGCGATACATCATTTTCAGGTATTGATAATGAAACCATCAAAGATTGGATGGCGAGAAAATAGCTACAACTACCCTATTCGAAACACCCACTTCATCAATGGCGAGTTCACGAGATTTGGAATCTTCCAGCAATGGTTTGAGACTAAAACAACATTTGCAAAATATTAGAAATGGAAATAGTGAATATGATGTGAATTATGGTGTGAGGGTAGATCCTTCCAACACAAACACTAAAATGGGGAATCTAGAAGTCCGTTTTGATGATGGAAATATTTCCTTTTGGGATGGTACTATGCAATTACGTCAATACCCCGGCACTTCAGATTTATACAACTTGATATTCCTCAAGAAACCGCCTGGAGTTGGTGATGTAAAAATTCGAAACACATATATCGAAATTTTGGATTTTACGAAAGCACTGTACAAAAAGTATGAAGTCAAAAATGGAATAAGATATAGAAAATCAAAGAAATATCAAGAAGTCATAAGACCACTATTGAAATCGAGAAATAATTCCAATACATTTGTGAATCAAAGCGGTGAAGGAATCAAAAAATTAAAGTTACAGAAAGTGTTTACATCAAAGCCGAAGAATTATGTATACTGGAATAAACCTAAAGAGTTAGTGGATCGTTTGCGATTGTTAATTGCTTCGAAAGCATCTGGTCACACAGGACATGAAAATGAGATCTATCAATAATAGAGGAGCTACGTGAAGAAGGTATATATATTGATACAATTTTATTGAACAATCACTTCATCATTGCGATATCATCAGAGAACAAGAAGAAGAATGGCTAATAATATCAAACGTCATATTGTGGACGAGTTACATAAACCAGCTCGTCGTAACATCCAGAGAAGATCAACTGTCGTCCAAGGAAGAGGAGATTTCGTGGCAAATAGATATGGCAGAATTTCAACCTTATGCCAAAATTAATAAAGGTTATCGATACATTTTGGTGGTCATCGATTGTTACTCTAAATATTTGTGGACAAAACCAGTCATGAACAAAAGCCGGCGAAGATATAACTGATGCCATGAGCGATAGTATATGAAGATGCGAAAAATTCTCCGAAACATGTGCAAAGCGATCAAGGAAAGGAGTTTACAATAGCAATTTTTCGTCATTGATGGAGCGAAAAAATATTAAACATTAATCCACTATGAGTACCACAAAAGCATCTATGGCTGAAAGAGAAATTCAAACAATCAAAACTTAGATCTATAAGGAGTTTTCAATGAAAGGAAATCATAAATGGCTGGAAATCCTTTCCCAATCATAACGCATAAAATATAACCATAAGAAACATCGCACAATAGGTATGAAACCCATCGAAGTTAAAACCACTACAAAGTTGAAAATCATCAAAAAAAAAAAAAGAAAGAAGATGAAAAAATCAAGCCAAAATATCGAGTAAATGACATAGTTCGTATAAGCAAGATTAAAAAATTTATTCGAAAGGGCTATAAACCAACTTCACCACGGAATTATTCAAAGTCGTCAAAGCCAATAGTACATATCCACCAACATACATTCTCGAAGACATGGATAAGAATCTATTCAAGGCTGCTTCTATGAAGCTGAATTGCAGAAAACTCAAAACCCGGACTTTACCTTGTCGAGAAGATATTGAAGAGAAAAGGTCAAAAGTGTTTGTCAAATGGTTAGGTTTTTCCAATGAACACAATTCATGGATCTCAAATAATGCCATTTTGTAATATTTCTATATGATATAATGTTTTGAAATAATAAACTAGTTTATGCTTCAAAGTATTTTTTATTTTAATTGTCCACAACCCACACAATTACATTTGCCATTCAAATTCAATATGTTCAATTCAATACATTTATTAAATAAAAACTATTCACTATCACTGTGAAATACATTGTTCAAGTCATTTATGCACTTCTGGTATGTCATCATGACAGCTTCCTTGGTGTTGTGGAATTCATTCAGCTCCTTCTCTGCATTCTTGCGCAAATCATCGTTATTTCTCCGCTCCACATCAACTTTGGCTAGCAGAGAATCATATTGATTTTCAACTTTTGCCAAGTCTTTCTTCATGATTGCAATGCGCTCCTGAAGTATAGCTATGGTTTTCACGTCCTCTTCAAACTTTGATCCTTTTCGTCGCACTGAGCAAGGACTGCTTTCTATCAAGGATGCCTCTTTTCACCAACTTTTGAATTCCAACACATTTCTGCGGGGCATACGATGAAAGATCAATGAAATTCAATAGTGACGTTGATATGAGTCTGGGGTAAGAGATGATGATGGTGCTGTTCTCCTTGAATTGCCTTTTTTGACCTTCCTTTAGCCTTGGAAGAAGCGGGTTTTGGAACCACCAGGTCGGTAACATTGTTGTTGGTTCATCAGTCATCATGATAAACTCGGCCATATCAAAATCCCGCAAATCATCTGGTGTTGTAGTGTTGGAATGTTCAGGTTGACCCAATTCTGCAATCACATCATTTGACAAATACTTCTCAGCTCCATCACTCAACAAAGTTGATAAAATGCTGCAACTTTCGGCGGTATTCATTTCAATAACTTTAATGATATTTTCAAACTCAATGTAAGAATCAAAGATTGAAACTTTAATGTGATGTAGTAGGCATGTGTGTCACCTTTTATACACATATTTTCGACACCTCCATCTACACTCATGTGTAGGAGGATACTCCGCTACTTCTAACTGTATTCTCATATTCATTCGATATCTATAAATTGAATGGTTTCTGATTCATTCCTTCACACTATCATCCAAAATGTCTAAAGTTATATGTGAAGCTGACTCTACCACTGGTCCCGTACAACCCCTGGTAGTCATACCAAATCCTTCGAATAGTGCATCTATCCAGGACAATCAAGTCAGTTCAACTTCAATGACTATAGAAGAGTTGATGCGAGAAAGGAGACGGCAACAACCTACCGTCCGCGCCGTCATATGGGATCATAATTTGGAGCGATGGGTGCCCAATGAAGAAAGAAGATCTTCAAGTCAATATACCTGCAGAAGATTCAAACTATGACTCGGACGAAACAATATATCTGCAATCGGATGAAGAGGTCGACTCGGATGATTCCATAGATTTTTTATATCCTTAACATGTATGAATAAAATATAATAAAATATTTCTTTTCTTCATCGTGTCAGATAATCCACAACGAAATATATATATATATATGTAATATTCAATATAATCACTTCATTTGAATTATGTAGTTTGAATAAGTCACATCACGCATACACACACACACACACACGTACACCACTATGAAAAGAGTGATGATAAATGAAAATAATAATGAAACCTACTATTTGGTAACTTGGAGTTATGCATATAAAAATGCAAGAAAGACCTATTGGCAATATGTGGCAGCAGATCAATGAGATTCGAAGAAGAATAAATGAAGCTGCTAACATTATTGATCCAACATTGAATGCTGTTCATAGACTGAAAATATTCCATCAAAGATTTTGTGATTGTTAAATAAATGTATAGTATGAGCTATATAACATCATGTTTCATTTTCCCAAGTGAGATCGTATATTTGTCCCTTATATATATATATATATAAATGTTTTGATTTCCAAATATATTTGAAAATTAATACTTGATAAAGTAGAGAGTGGCGCCCCCATACACCCCGTGGATGGTGCCCCAACCTCGCACATCCTTGTGTACCTACCATGAGAATGTACACCCCAATATCTATTTTACCCCTCACAAATAATCATATAAATCGCCATAGAATACGACGTTAGGAGCACAACCACAATTTTCGTTGCATTCGTGGACGTTTTCAGCAAAATCCCAATCGATGGAAACTTCAGATTCGTCAGAAGACGAAGTGGATGAGTCTGAGTCTGAATCTGACTCATATGATTGAGCGGAAGAAGAGCTCACTTCATTCACTTGAATGGAGCCACCACCAGCTGGCAACTCCAATAAACTTGGTTGTGGTGAATCACCACGTTCCAATATATTACTAGTGGAATCGGCAGCGGCTTTGGTTACTTCTGACATGATGTTCAGAAGTGAAATGATCGACGTGGATTGTATTTATATCATTCAGGGGTGGAGGAATTCAGGGTAGGATAAAGCGTGGGTAAGAATGTAGTCGATCATTCAAGTTTCGAATAGACTTATTTCCATAAGTAATTTAAGAATTTTTTTTTTGTAAATACTGAATGGGGATTTCACTAGATATAAGTTTTTGCTTATTTTTAAACTTTATAACATTATGTTCTCTGTTCCCAAGTGATATTGAATACCTGGGAAAAATATAAAAATTTGACATATATCATTGTGTTCGCCCGATGTTCTTCAACTTTCATCATTCGGTATAACTATTTTATTATTAAAAAATTAATTCTTGGCCTGGGTGAGGTGGCGCCGCGCCTGGATGATCCCCCAACCATCGCATCATCCTGTGAGTACTACCTTCAAAATTTACCCTCAATAGCTACTCACCTCTAATCTATATACAATGACATCATCGTCGAGTCTATCATGACATCATCATCATCATCGTCCAGTCTATCATGATACACATCATCATCATCATCACTAACCACCAACACTTCGTCCTCCACCGGTTGCAGTACGGCCGTACCGTCTGCGTCCCGGTCTACGGAAATGCATTAACCCCACCACTCATCCTGCTCATTTCTTTCCCACTCCGCATCGCTCACACAGCCGCAGAACTGATTGCAAACATGGTCTTCGTCCATACCTTCCTCATCCTGAACCACCAATCGTCATCTCCATGAAATGATCTTCTATCTATGGTTGATGACGAAGATGACTC